>JAMAHN010000008.1:403501-1037162 GCA_023627535.1 Aspergillus sp. S1802E
CTATATAGTAGTCATGAGGTACCTTGATCTATGAGGACGTCTTCTTCATTCCTCACCTTACCACTGCCTACCCCCCACCACCTCCGTTATGTCGTCCGGTCTCCCTCCTATCGCCTCGCTCCCCTCGCTCCCCGAGGCAGAGCGATTCCGGGTGCTGGACACTCTCTTCGAACCCTCGCCCGAGCTGCACACCTTGATGGCCCCCGTCCTGGCCAACCAGTCCTTCTCGTCCTATGCCCGCCTGATTGACGCCGTCGGGGGTCGAATGTCCGCCCTCTCGGCCGCCAACTCCCCCACCGACCGATCCGTCCTGCTAGGCATCCTGGGATCCCATCCGCGATTGGGACGACCCAAGGCGGCTCCGGTCGAGCATCTGAGCGAACTGAGCAAGCAGGAACAGGCCCGCTTAAACGCGGGGACGGAGGAACTGGCGGAGAAGCTGGCGCGCTTGAACGCCGAGTACGAGGAGAAATTCCCGGGTCTGAGATTCGTGTAGGTGGTCTAGCTACGAAGAGGACGACGAACAGCGGATCTCTGGGGGACTGACTTGCACCTTTGTTTGGTAGAACCTTTGTCAACGGGCGAAGTCGAGAGGAGATCATGCCGGAGATGCGCCGGAGGATCGATCGCGCGGATGCCGACCGGGAAGTCGAGGAGACCATCCAGGTAAGGGGTTCTTCATTCTCTGCATCCTTGATATACTCCGTCAGAGTCGGTGGAGTTGACCTTATTTAATCTTGACGCAGGCAATGTGCGATATTGGCAAAGATCGCGCGCGGAAGTTGGAAAGTTCGTCGCGGATGTGAGCGGATCTGATGGCTGCTCTTCCACTTCCACGAAGTTCGATCTACTATCTTGATGACGGAATATCATATTAAACACAATCAGGACCAGGTAGTCCGTCGGGGAAAACCACGAAAATGCTGAATTTGGTAAAGGATGGCGTGAGATTAGAAGATGGTTAATTAACAGACGGACGAAGGATCGTTCGACGGGGGCATTTGAAACCGACAATCATCCGATTATAATTAGTGATGAGGGTCAAAAGTCCCTCTAATTGATGTCATCTTTTCTGATTTTCTCTTCTCTGATTATCTCCGAGTCTCCATAATCAAATCAAATCAAATCAAATCGCCTGCTTTGCCTCTTCTCCGGATCGTCCTTTTTTTTCCCTGACTTTTCCTCTTCCTTTCCTTCTTTCTTTCTCCCCCTTCATCTCCTATCCCTTTCGTTAGTTTCTTCCCTTCTCTCTTCCCACCCTTCAACTCGGCCTTCGGATTTCTCTCTCGCTCTCCCTCCCACATGCGCCGTCCTGCGCGTCGACTGGACCATGGCGGAGGGTTTGCGAGCGCCCAAGGAGACTGAGACCCGAGAGGTGTCCGGATCGCGCGCCTCGATCGTCCCTGCGATCGTCACCAGCTTTGCGACTTCGTCTTCCACTCCCGTCAACGGCGACGATGCCGCTACCCCCGTCAATTCCAAGGACGACCACAGTCCCGGTTCCGGGAAACCCGGCTTTTTGCGAACCTCGCAGTCGTTCCCCATCGGTACTTGCTCCGTCCTACCCCACGTGTCTCAACGGTCGCCCGTTCGGTGCTAATTTTGTGATTCTCGGGATAGGCTCGTTACCGTCGGACATCGCGTCCGCCTCCAGTGGGAATCCGCAAGATGCGCGGAGGAATTCTCGACCGGTCAACGGGAGGAATTCGGCCTCGTCGCCGACCGTTTACGAGACCAGCGCCGACGCCAGCGCCATCGATCCCCTGTCTCAAGTACGCCGAATCCCCCCTCCTTGGTATGACATCATCTATCCTGACCGTCCACTGACGGGTCGCGATCATAGCATATCATCAAGCGCACCAATACCCACAAGTCAATTCCCCTGAAATTACTCGGCAGAGCGTCCTATGAGGCGGAGGTCCGCGGCAGCCCCGACCATGCCAGCCCTGTCGAACAGGGTCCAACCCGGGGAGACACGGTGCCACCCCAGAAACCCGGCAAGGATAAGAAGTAAGTCGCCTGACGACCCGATTCCGATGATTTCAATCCAGGCTGACTGGTTTGTGACTTCCCGCACCCCCGCAGAAAAGGTGTCTCCTTCCTCAGTCGCATAATCGGGGGCAAGAAGAAGGGCCAATACCTCGAGGAGGAGGACGATGCGTCGGAACCGGATACTGCTCGAATGGACGCCGACACCGCCGCGCAACCGATCGGTTTCTTTCCTCGATTTCCTCGCCCGCCTAAATACATCCGTGTCCGGGCTCATTATAAGAAAGAAAAGACCTTCAACCGAGTCTTCGTGGCGCAGCAGCTAGAAGGGGCCGACGACGACTCGGCTCTCTCGGACAAGGATGCGCCCGCCTCCACGACGGGCACGCTGATCGGCAAGACCGCGGGGAAGGCCGTGTGGGCATTGGTCTTCTCCAATGACGGCAGGTATCTTGCGGCCGCCGGTCAGGATGGCAAAGTTCGCGTCTGGGCCGTGATCGCGTCGCCTGAGGATCGGCGTGAATCCGACACCGAAGGCGACGGCAGCCATGACGACGACGAGCCACCCCCGCTGAAGGCTCCTGTGTTTAAACAGAAGCCGATCCAGGTGTACGAGGGCCACACAGGCAGTGTACTGGACTTGAGCTGGAGCAAGGTACGAGAACCCGCCCGCCGTTGCTGAACAACTCGCAGCTCTAACCCGTCGTCAGAACAACTTCCTTCTCTCCTCTTCGATGGACAAGACCGTTCGACTTTGGCACGTCACCCGACCAGAATGCCTCTGCTGCTTCCAGCACAGTGATTTCGTCACCTCGATCCAGTTTCACCCGCGCGACGATCGTTTCTTTCTGGCGGGATCCCTCGACACCAAGCTACGCTTGTGGAGCATTCCCGACAAAAGCGTGGCCTTCGTCGCGACGGCACCGGACATGGTCACCTCGGTCGCCTTCACGCCGGATGGACGACATTCGATCGCCGGCTGCCTCAATGGCATGTGCAACATCTACGAGACCGACGGCCTCAAGGCCATCGCGCAGATCCACGTCCGCTCGGCCCGCGGCCGCAACGCCAAGGGCAGCAAAATCACCGGAATCGACACGATGAGCGTCCCCGGCAGCGATGCCCACGGCGAGGTGAAACTGCTCATCACCAGCAACGACTCGCGTATCCGGCTCTACAACTTCCGCGACCGCACCCTCGAGGCCAAGTTCCGCGGGAACGAAAACACCTGCAGTCAGATCCGGGCATCGTTCAGCGACGACGGAAAGCACGTCATCTGTGGCAGTGAAGACCGCCGGGCATACCTGTGGCCGACTGGCCCGTCGGAGAAGGTGTCGGCCGACAAGCGCGCCGTGGAAGTCCTCGAGACGCAGTCTGCGATGGTGACAGCGGCCGTGATGGCACCGGCCAAGGTCAAGCAGACCCTCGGGTTCTCGGAGGATCCGATCTATGACATCTGCAACCCGCCGCCGGTGACGCTGGTCAACCAGGCCGAGGCCGCGGGCAAAGAAAATGGACGCAGTAATCGCACCTCGGCCGCTAGCAGACTGGCCCAGGAATCCCCGACGTACCTCTCTCGGTCTACCCATCCCGACGGGAACATCATCGTCGTGGCGGATTATTCGGGGCAGATCAAGATCTTGCGGCAGGACTGTGCCTACCACAAACGCCGCTACGACACTTGGGATACGCATTCCACCATCTCGCGCCGACTGCTGCGGCGCACCAACTCGGCCCGCCACAGTATTGCATCGTCGATCGGGAAGGAGTCCTCGCACAAGACTCCATCAGAGCGCATCATTGCCTGGCGCAATTCCGTGATCGGCCATCACCGCGAAGGCTCCCGACAGGGCACGCGAACGCGCACGCCGTCTCCGCACCGGTTCGCTGACACGTCGCGCCTGTCCAGCCCCAGACCCGGCGCCGACTCGCGCTCGGGATTCACCACCTCGCCGCCGCCCTCGGCCTACAAGTCCAGCATGGATCGCAGAACCTCCACCTCCGTGGAAAGTGCTCGGACCAGCGCCGACGCTGCCGGAGGGGCCAACGGCGCCGCAAGGTCGGAGGAGCCCAAGCTGCCGGCGTCCGCGGCCTCGATGATTGCCCAGGGTCGAGACAAGGATAACCCGCTATGGCTACAAGGCGATCACAGCTATGCCTTCTATAACCGAATCACGCAGGACGCCCTGGCCGCTCAACAGCGACGACCACCGAGCCTGCTCAGTCCGAATCGGCTCTCCGCATCACACCGCAAAATCAGCACCGCGAGTGCCCTGAGCAGTGACTATGCGTCGTCTCACGGGGAACCCGAGGAGGGAGATGTCCTCCGATGCGATACTTGCCAGGGCACTAACTTCCGCGCTACGAAGGGACGTAACGGGAAACAGAAGCTGATCTGCGTACGTTGTTCTCAGCCCATCAGTTAACTTTTTCATGGGAAGTATATAATCGGGGCGGCATGATCTTTCCCCACCTTTCCACTTTTTCCTCCTTTTCTGCTTTGTCTTCTGTCTAATATTCATTCATCATCCATTGGAGTTCGAGTTTTGTGCATACCGTTCGTTTCCATTTTTCTATTCATATCTGCATTGGGATGTGTCCATACGAAGTTGGGTTGTATGAAGATAAGATGACGAGGAACGGATTGTAATTACCTAGACATGTATAGTATGAATTTAATGATGAGATGGTAGTTTTCAAAGTTCAGGGCGTGGCGAGCATAAGAGATCTGAGGAAATGTCGTAGCCTAGAGTTTTGCATAGCCCAACTGTCTGATGCTCCACCGGGTCTGGGCGTTTGGGCATCTTTACTTGCTACTTGCGTCGCGCCTACTCTTTTGCTTGGTATGTATGTTCTACGGCATGAATTTGTGGCAAGGAGAAGAATCAATTGGCCTAATATTTTCGTGCAAACAGAAATCAAAATCAAAATAGAGGCAAACTAATAACTTCCGTGTGGTAGAGCGTGAACAGCAGACGGCCGGGACGAAACCGCCCAAAATCAGAAGGAGAAATCTAGAAAGCTTCGTGGTCTACACACGGGAAAGAAAGGAAACAGAAGTCTTGGGACTGCCTTCAGGTTCAACCACCATGACTCAACCCTCCAACTCCCTCGGACTAAAAACCGGCCCGGTTCGCCATCTCCAAAGCACGCCGGAGTCTGTCGGCACGAGTCTGTAGCTCGAGTCTGAGACTGGCTGTAGCGAAATTTTCGCTTGCAATGTCTGCCAACTCGACGTCTGAAAGCTCGCTGATCAGTTCAGGAGATAGAATTCTCACAGGTCCTTCAGAACCCAGCAAGTGGCGCTCCGTGACCTGAAGGATGACGTTATCAGAGAAACGCTTCAATGCTACCTTATAGTAGGCCTTTAGGATGTCATGGATGTCAAAAACGGCTTGGTCTTCGTTGCTGAGATGAACGCGATTCACGATCTCGCTGAAGTCAGCCCATGAGCCATCTTGGAGACCCATGGATTGGAGTCTGCTGCGTACTCGCTCTTCTCGGATTGAAGAAAGGGTCTCCGCAAAATAGTGGTTCACGGTTTGCAAGATGCCCTCTCTTTCGTCTTTGAGAACCTCCTGGAGGTATTCACTCGCGCGCTCAAACGCCGAACTTTCACGGCCCTCGAGGCGCGATCTCAGCAGCCTTCTCAGCTCATATTCGCCGATGAGATCATCGAAGATCTGATCGTTGAACCCCTTGACGGTATTTATTGCTCTTTCCAAGTAGGCTGAAGCGATTCTCTTCCATGGAGCAGACTGCTCACGGAACATACCTTCGAGAACAACCGGGTTGACGGTGCCAGGGAGTTCCACGCCTCGCGAGTCACAATACAGATCACGAATCCATTTATAAATGCTCTCATCGTTATCGTCGGTCTGAGGAAACTCCTCATCGATTGCATCTTCAACCGTTCGGAATGCCCTCGCATGCCCGTAAGAAGTCATATCATTAGCAAACTCTTCATTGAGCTGACGAATGCGCAATCGAAGTTTGAGCATGCTTTTGGGTGGCAGGCCTTGGGCATAGTTCCCGCTCAACGCCTTCGTCACTTCCGCTTGGTACTTCGACGCAATGTGCATCAGGACCTTTCTTTGGTCTGTCGGGGTCTGTCGGGACGGTCCCAACAGTTCAAGCTCGCTTTTGGTGCGTCGAGTGAGCTCTTCGATTTCTTTGACCATGGAAGGAAATTCGCCTCGGATATGATCATAGAGCAAATTGCCCAGGAAGTCTCTCAATTTCCCGATACCCACTCGATCCTTGCTCAGCTCGGTCCAGGGCGCCTTGGAGGCAAAGAAGAGTTTCTCTTGGATGTGACGTTGCACGATTGTGATTCCATCGCGGATATCCTTTGTAGAGCGGTTCTTGACAGCGAACCAGCCATGGCGCAGCTTTTCGATCTCATTTCGGGCAATTCGGAGGACCTGTACGTATCTGTTACTACTGATTTTCCCTTCCAGTAAAGGTCTTAATTACTTACTCCTTCTTCGTCGCCCTGTTCGAGGGTGTCGCACTTGGTGATTATACCAACGGTCCGAGCACCTGGGGGGTCTGCCGCGCGAGCCATCGAGAACCTATTCCTGTCAGAACTAGCAAAAACTCTGGGCGGAAGGCATAACGTACACCTCTTGATTTGCAAGGTTATTTTTCGCATCCAGCACAGCTCTAGACCTGGGGTTAGTCTACCTGCATCATTTACGGAGTCTATGGAAGCTCTTACAGTATGATCGTTCTTTTATCGGTGATATAGTTTTGGATCAACCCACGAATTATATCACTATCTTCCTTGGTCTGGTACCTTGTGGGATCTAACATAGTCAGCAGATATCATTGACTTATCGTTTGAATTCGCCTCTCACTATGAAATAGACCAGGAACATCGACGACGCTGAGATGCTGTTGATCAGGCCCGGAAAGTTCAATCTTCAAGATGTCATCTGAGAACCGTTTCTCCAGGTTCTCCAGGTCTTTGTTGTTTGGACCAGGGAGACCCATTTGTTGAGCAGCCTAAGCCGATCAGCTCACGCCCAGAGCATGGAGTAGGAACGAGACTTATCCTTACTTCATCGAAGATCTGTGCGAACTCTGTAGGACCAAACGACTCTGTCTCAAGCTCCCGCGAAAAACCCTGCAGCTGTTCTTTCAACTTCTCATCTGCTTGTGCCGTCGGCCCAGGGATGATGGTCACTTTGACTTTGGCCTCATTTCCGGGCACCCGTCTGAGAACTATCTGCGTGGCGAAGCGCGTGCACAGATCGCTGTCGATGGGGAAAGACAAACCAGTCAATCCTTCAAGCAGCGAGGACTTTCCACTCGACTGATCCCCGACAACGACGAGCTTTGCGGTCGTTAGTGAGAGAGATTGAGTTGACGGGAAATGACTCGGCTCTTACCTGGGGAAGGGAGACGTTCTCGCTGACTCCAAGCTCGCGTAATTTGTCGATGGTGCCGAGAATCCGGATACGCTTTTCGTTGTCGAGGCTCTGTACACCTGCGAGCATGGATTGTTCCTTATTTGCCATTCTGATGGTATATCTGGAGAAGATCTGCATATAACTGTTGTGCGAGATTGGGTAGAGTAGAGCAGATACACTCATAGATGGACGATCTGGGTAGGAGTTCCCGCTGGCAAGGCTTTTTGTAAGAGATTGGAGTGGAGTGGAGAATTTTCTCGCTGTACTACATAGCCTTGATCTTGTATTGATTTCCATGGAAAAGCCTGGCAAACAGACCACTATTCACTGATTTTGATAGAGAGCGGCTGTTTTCGGGATCATAATTGGAACTTCTCGTGTGATTGGACAGTTCGTTGAGCATCTGGATTTCGTCGAGCTCTCTTATAGGTGGTAGGTAGTAAACAACAGAGATTTTCATTACTTTCCTACATTCACTGCCTAGGAATGACCTTGGCCTTGACAAGGCAGCAGCACTATGTTCTCCTTGCTTCCTATTTTCCCTCTCTGCACTTCCCTGTCTAGTCTCCTCCTTTTATCTTCAAGGAGAGGGTTTCGGCGAGGGAGCAGTGGAATGACCAATAGAGTCAATGTTCATTAGCATATGTAGCCGGGGAGTATGTACAGTACATGCCCAAAAAAGGTATTAATTAAGTCCACAAGGCATACTCTTATTCCATCACTTCGTAATTAGGAGGCTTGACCGAATCTGTATAGTTTGGCAGGTTGCTTACAGAGAAAGAACCACTTGTGGCATCCTCTCTCGAAGCGAATTCCAGCACTGGGAGCGCAAAGAACGAAACAAAGGATTTCTTCCGAGGTCGACGATCCACCAGTCTCCCTGTCGCCTGATCAAAGGTATCCTCCCCGGTGACTATATCCAATCGCAGTCGATGGTTGACGGTGAGCCCGGCGGCTTCTTCGCAGGGTTCCAGCTCGTCTGTCGCGCCCGCACGCCTGGGTATGCTGACGTCGAATGGAATTTCGATCCTATCTCCCTTCTCTGTCATCCCTGGTGAATGACCCGTCGGTTTCCAATTCCCCTTTCGCTTCCCTTCGCAAAGCTGGCGTATATGCTGACTCTGACAGCACTCCTCCTCCTGACTCGAAGGACACGGTCCCTTGACTGTCTCCTCAACCATCCACTTAAGCTCTTTGATCACAGCATGTTTCACCTCTGTCTTCCGTACCCCATCCGTGATCGTTCCATAGGCGACTAGCTCCGCAGAATAGGCAGTCTTGATACCTTGGTCCACCGATTCCCGCGGCGTAATCCGTAGCTCCGTCGCGAAGTCTTCGCCGGCAAAGTTCCGCGAGTGATGGGTCGTCTCAATATGTTGCGGAACAAGACACCGCTGGATCCGAATCGGTCGTATCGTTTCTACTGATCTCCCCGAGGCCGAACGGGCGGTCGCTTTGATCGCATAAGAGAGTTTGCCGAGAATGGTGTCGGTCGTGGCTGGCAGGTTATGAGGGATAGGGATTGCAAAAGTGAAGTGCATTTCTGTGGTATCGTGTTCGTGATTGTGTTCGATTTTCTCAGGGGCGTGCCAGAGATTACACTGCGTTATGGTCTCTACATTGGCGCACACTGCGGGCTCATGGGAAGCACTGGACCGCTTTCGGATGGAGCGCTGTCGTAGGATCTTTTGAAGGAGGAGTTCGTTTTTCCCGGTCGAGGAGGATCGCTGTGTCTTGAATACCACGGCTCGTGTGAGTGCTATACTGACGGTGCAGGCTTCCAGGGATTGGGCGCTGGGTGATGGGACGGTGATGGTCACTGATCCCATGATAGGAGGTGCATAGCATTCCCCTCGAGATTCCACTAGAATGGACCGAGTAGCTGGAGCTGTTAACTGTACATCTTGGATCTCCATCACGTTCTAGTCTTGGTATGGCCGGTCAAGGACTGGATATACGGTGTATAGCGTCACATATGAGTTGTATTTCGTGAAGGCCCGTCTGTGTTGAGGGAGCCCCAGGAATGAAGGCCCACGAGCCACAAGGGTTTGAAGTTATTTTCCTTTTCCTTTTCTCCGAAACAGCCTGCCCTCAAAGCAATTCAGTGGTTGGAGCCCAAACCGCGAGATCTGTATTCAGGTGCCGTGCTGATGCTCGATGGCGACGAGTTCGACGAAGCTCTCGTCTTGCGAGTCGTCTTCCAGGGTCGGGAATATTGGAACGTCTGAGCAAATATCGACTCATGGTGTTTCAATTGTGTGTGATTGCAAGATGACTGGGAGGGAGTACCTCGCGTCGGCTTCGATTACCTGAAGCTGAGCCGCCAAGCGCCCAAACAGGCAGCCAAGCCGGGGAATTAAGCTTTGGATGTGGGTTCCTCCCGGCTATCCGAGAGTTAATTCGCTTGGGGTTGGTATGGGCCCGCTATTTGCCCCTTTGGGTATCCTCTGTTTATTGCTAGGGCTCTCGCAGTGGGGAGTGAGTACATGCCACATGGACGACTTTCAAGTGGCCGAAGTACTCCGTACTGTCTACGGAACAGTGCCTAAGAATCTAGGTCAACCTATAATGATTCATGTGCCCTGACCCAAAGAGGGACCGTTATGGCCTTCGGAGAGCGGGGCACAGGCTCCAATCCACTACAAACTCCCCATATCAGATTCGTGTCCTTTTTCCATCGTCAGTCCCTCCCTCCTGTTCTTACCAGACCCTATCACTGCTGTCAGAAATCATGCATCTACAGACCTATCAGAAGGCCTGTTCTCGCACCAACCAACTATCAAAAATCGGACAGAATACAATGTCCCCGATAATCCACCTTGCCCGACACGCCGAGGTGCGATCACCTCCAGCCCATATTCCCCCTTACTCCCTTCCATCCCCTTCCGGCCTACCTCCCAAGACCGGTTCATAACTATATCCAGGGTGTCCATAACCTCGGCCACGCGTATTGGTCCTTAATCGACCCGCTCCTCACAGAAACCGGCCGAGACCAGTGCCTACGACTGAGGCAAGACTTCCCCAGTCATGGCAATGTCGAACTGGTGGTTTCTTCCCCTCTATCTCGCGCCATCTTTACAGCTGCTGAGGGGTTTAAGCCGGTATTCCACAGCCAGCCTGCACGGCAGTTGGTGCTTCTGCCGGACTTGCAGGAGATCAGCGATTTTCCTTGTGATGTGGGGAGCGAAGTCGAGGGACTAAAAGCTAGGGCCCGCGATTGGGACGTTGCTATTGATTGGAGTTTTGTTCATGAGGGATGGACCAGTAAGGTGAGTTAACCCCCCCTGCAGTGGTGCTGCATGCTATTCAATCCAATCGTCATTTAGCCTGACCGACCTTCCGACACAGAGTGGCCGGTACAAACCTGTCACCGAGAGCATTGAAGACCGAGCTCGAGCGGTCCGGCAATGGTTGAGTCAACGCCCAGAAAAGGAAATCGTGGTCGTCAGTCACGGCGCCTATTTGCATTTCCTGACGGAAGACTGGGAAGATAGTTATACACATGAAGGTCTGTACGTGGCGCGTAAACTGAAAGGTTTCTGCTGACTGGGATCACATCACAGGAACCGGGTGGTCTAATGCCGAGTTCCGGACGTACGTGCTTGAGCCGAAGACCAGTGGTGTGGATGATGTCTCCTTCGTTGAGACTGGCGAGTCCCGTCGCCGAAGGGGCAAAACGGATCCCGTGCCGGCTGAGGAGCAGGTCGGTTTGTATGTCAGGGCTCTGCAGGAATGGGGACGGCAGGGTTATTTACTGAGTGCTGAGGATAGAGGAACGGTGTCGAAGGACGGATGTATAGATGAAGTTGTGTGTATAAATCAAGATTGATAGTTAGATGTTGGGTCCGGAGTGTGGCGGAAATCATACAGCGAAAATCGGTAAGGTTCTCAGCTAAATGTGTAGGTAATGAAAACCCATGTAAAGGATTACCGCTGAGGGTATTAATCGCCACTAGGCTCTATGCTCATAGTATTGAATCTTTACTAAATTATTCTTCCTTGAATCGTTTCGGGGACCTGGCTGTTACGCGTCCAGGCTGAGTGGGACAGGATGTAGCCTAGATACCCTATAACTGTGCCTATCCCCCACTAATAGCTAGTATAAGTTCAGGGACCGAGTCTTATCTCTTCGGGTACTTCATCCGATAATACTGGCTCAAAGGATGGCTCTAATCATCTGGCTTGGTAAGATTGGTGCCCAGGATCCGTTAAGACCCTGATCTCCGACCCATATAGCCTGCAAGGTGCTATCATAGAATCGGATGTTCCTGTATCTGTGCGAGAGGTTCACAATTCATTCTGTCATAATTATACGCCACAATCCCTGGCGGTAGAATGAGGCTGCAGCCTCCGGCTGCCCCCGGCACTCAGTTGGGTTGGCGGAGATTGTAAGCGAGGAGCAAGCCGGTTTTGGAGGCAATGTGCATGCCATCGATGTATGTCCAGAGCTCAAATCACCCGGCAATAATGACGAAGTGTGCCATATCTGTGGCAACAATTACAGTGGCGATGTGAAATATGTGGGATCAAAATATGACTCGATTAGTATCTATGACGGGGTTGGGGGCGGGACATCGGATCCTCGGCCGGTGTCATTTTGCGATGATTGAGGACTCGCGAGCGTTCGGCATCTTATCTGTGAGTGTCCATCAACCAAATCAAGGTCAACTGACTTGCCAAAGTTCTCGCGGGTTCTCCGGAATTCTTAAGAATCCCCTCGCATGATAAGGCAGGCATACCCGACGAGATCGGCTCAGGCAGCCGACTCCCGTGACCGGGTGCTTCCCCGGCCTTGCATACTGATCCTCCCCGCTGTCGATCGTCCTTCAGGAGTCCAGGCTATCGGCACAACATTCGCTCAATTCTCAACAATTCAAGGGCAAAGAGAAAAATTTTGAGCACGTATCGCCTTCACCCCACAACATGCCCCGTCGAAAGCGTCCTCACGTTCCGAAAGTTAAAGGTATGCATGCCATGCACGGGATGGCTTACGGCAGGGATTCTGACCGCTGAGGATAGGTTGCTACGAATGCTCGCAGCGACGAATCAACTGCGATCGCACAGAACCGCAGTGCACCAAATGTACGTCCAAAGGAATCATCTGCAGTGGTTTTGGAGTTCGATACCGATTCCGCGAAGAGGTCAGCACGCGAGGTAGTATTCGACGCCGCGGTGATAGGACTGATGGATTGTATGTTGCCCTGCCATACGTCAGTTTGGTGCGAAGCTCACAGGAGAAGATACAGCAAGTTTTTAGCGCAGTCCCAAGATACTCAGCATGTCTCTTGCGCGACCTCATCCACCACGCCAGCAGACCTTGACAGCTATCTTACTCTCCTCAACACACACACGGGGCTAACAGACCAATACCCTACGGACGCCCTTGGCGCCATCGAGACAGCAGACGTGTTCCCTCTTATGGATGGGCTTGACTTGGTGGCGCCACGAAGTGAATACCTGCTCACGTACTGTAAGCTCTGATCCCCCGCGTCCACCTGAGAAACAGCAGATGATAACCGCTCAAGTCTCTAACTATATCGCACCCCAAATGGTGGTCATGGATGACAGCTACAATGGATGGCGATGTTTTATTCTCCCATTTGCCTGCGCCGACGAGATGGTGATGGATGCCGTGTCCGCCGTGTCGGCCTTTCATATTTGCGAAAAAGGCGGCCGCCAACGTGATCATCGACCCGATAGGCTGTATGCGAAAGTCATCGCAGGACTTCAAAGCAGGAGCCTTTTCAGGGAATGTGATCTGCAGACAAGACACTCGATCTTCCTCGCGATCATAGTTCTCTTGGTGGGTGTTATGATCAACGGATCCTCCGATTTTCCCATCCTTTTCTACATGTTGCAGTCTGCGCTCGAGGCAGTCGGAGGGGAAGACGGTCTTGGAGATGGCGAGTTGACAAGGTTTCTCATGCGTCAGATTCGCAAGTGAGTTTAGCTCTCTATTCTAGTACCCAAATCACGTTCGCTAACTGGAAAGAATGCGAGTGTACGCAGCACCATTACTCAGTCAAAAGGCCGGGGTGCAGATGATCCTGTCCTCCGCCCAGAAAAGCTTCGACTGTTTATACTTCAACTCCGGCTTGCATCCCGACCACTTATCGACGTTTGACCTCATTGTGGGTCTTCGGCAGCAAGCATATGACATCTACTTACAGCGAGCCATGCTGGGACGCCGAAGCCAACGACATGTGGAGCGCATCGGACGCTTCATAGATACCTTGCAGTCACTTCCAGATGACGCTCCAGGCCAGCATACGCTTGTATGGCCATCATTTATTGCAGCGTCGGAAAGCTGTACTCCCGAGCATCAACTCTTCTTCAAGCAATTCTTAGAGAACCAGTATCGTCTGAACGGCTTCTCTAATATCTTGAAGGCAATCGCGCTGCTGGAACGAATATGGACGGCGGATGATGGCGATACATGGCCTGCCTTGCTCCCTGAATCGCGATTGTTTGTCATGTAGGTCTTGTTAACTTGTCTCTGCATCACTATGCATCAGGGTGTTTGAAGAATTCGGGTTTCCGGAGAGTTTTAAATTGTTTTCCTGTCAGCAAATTGAGCCTAGCATGTTTGTGTTGTTCATTGATGTCATCTATGTATGTAACTTAAAATGAGAATCATGTCGATTATGAATAGTCATTGTCCTACCAATTAATTCATGTTCTAGATTGATGTCATCGACAAGGGTTGTTCTTGATCCCTTGTAAAGAGTACTGTGGTGCTTAATGTTGGTTGATTCTGAGTTCCACATAGACACGTGCTAAAGGCATCAATTACCTATGCTTCCAGCTGGTAAGCTTTGCGTTTTATGGGTTGTGCCCCGAAAGGCAGTTTGACTGCCTTCAAAAGAGCCCTGTAGATGCTTGATTCTGTGACGCATTATCTAATTAGGCTCTTCTTCACAACAATACATGTCATATATGCAATCGTCGCGTAGCCAATCTAGCCGTTCATCTCGTGTTTGATTTTAAGCCCTCTTCCTCCGCAGATGATCGAACTTGGCTCAGAATGTGCAAGTGTTCATAGCTTCATTAATGTTAATCAATAATATGCTGGTAACCATGGATAGGTATATTCACCTATAGACTCGGTCTGATTGCCTTCTTCAAAGACTCCGCAACTTCCAATCCCCCCGTCTCGCCCGAACACAAGGCGCCTTCCATGTAACCCTTCCACTCGCGGGCATATTCAGTCCCCACGAAGTGCAAATTTCCCACCGGTTTGCCATAAACAGCTGCATACTCCGTGAGATGACTCAGGGCCGTTATGGGTACCAAAGCGCCCCGACTAAACTCCTCATGTTTCCAGATTTGCTCGAAGATTTCGATGGGCCGATACACCTCCGAGTCTCGTCCCACGTTAAAGATACTTGCCAGGTGGTGCAGAACGGCAGCTCGTCGCTCATGTTGAGGTTTCTTTGTCCACTCCAGGCCGCGGTCACCCTGCACGAAGCAGGTCAACGCGAACAGCCGTTTCTCGACTACGCTGGTATCTCGACCGAGAGTCAGGGGGCCGCCTGTATAGCTCATGAAGAATCCGTTGTAGCCTAGTTCCCGCCACCAGGGCTTGTCGTAGCATATAATCACTTTGTTGTAGTTTCCTAGGCACGTGCCATGGCTGACGGTCTGTACTGGGGTCGGCAGGACCGGTGAGATGTTCAGCTCTCGGTACATGGTGCTTGGGATGGATAGGATGCACTTTCTACCCACGAATGTCCGGCCCGTTTTCGTGGTCACGCTGATGTGGGTTTTGTAGTCTTCGATGCTGAGCACTAAGCTGCTGAGGTGGATGTGGCTGGAGCCGACTAAGCGTGCTAGCCCGTGTGCGATGGACTGCGCCCCTATACGGAAAGTGAGTCTTCCATTGGAAAGTTTTCAAATAAAAAAGGATACAAGGGCTGCTGCACTAACCGTCAAGAAAGCGGAGATAATTGCCACCCGTTTCATCATCCGCGCGGACTGCCAAAAGCCCTGTGTTCCGTCGACAATAGTCAATGAAGAACGCGGCCGATTGCTGCGTCGACTCCACGCCGTGCATCGCCTTGGACCACAAGTTGACCATCTGGAGGGTTTTGGGCAGCGCGCCCAAGTTCCGGACGTATTGGTCCAGAGTGATATTATCGTCTTCGCTCCGTGGTAGGCCCGACTTCAGCGTTTCAGCCTGGACGTAGTCCCGGATATACTCGAGGTTTCTTTTCTCTTCGGGCGTGAACTATGATCGGTGAGCTTATCTTGACTGCACTTCAGGCTTGCGTTGGCCGTCACATACATCAGGAGTGATCCCAAAGGGGTATTCGATGCGGTCATTCTCGTTCAGCTGCATCACCGCACGCCCCGTTGGAGGCTGCGCCTGTGTTGCTAGGTTCAGCTGCTTTGCGTAGGACCATATCCGAGGCTGTTTTTTATCATTAATCCAAGCTGCTCCCAAGTCGGCCACTCCTCGACCGGAGGCCAGAGGGACACTCCAGACTTTGCCACCGACGCGATCACGGGCCTCGACGACCGCAACTGATAATCCGGACTGTTGAGCCGTATGTGCGGCCTGTAGGCCGCTGAGACCGGCGCCGATGATCACTACGTCAAACATGCTAACCTCCTGGGTTTCTTGATAGACGGAGAAAAGAAATGAATGCAATTGGAGTTTCGTTCATGCTGTAGTCTGGGAGGATGACTTTATAGGTATGTTTGCGATGTCTACCAGGAATGCGACCGTCAACTCCTCGCTTTTCTGGCTATACGAGATGGAAATAATATGCGAGCCTGTTGTACAATTGCGATATACTCGCCATATACTTGCCGTATACAGGCATGAGGTGCAGGTGGATTATCATTCGGCCGGTCAGGACCCGGTGCTCTCATAAAAGTTTCCTTTCTCGGATGAGTTGAAGCCGTTGCATTTTCGCCAAGACGAGAACTTCTTTCCCTTTTTGCGCTGTTCGAACAATGAGGTTTCGATAAACTTATCGATCGTAGAGCTCGAAAAACCGCCAAAAACTGATTGTCCTTCCGGGTTGACATGTGGAATGGTCAGCTGGACCAAACGACAGCAGTCAACATCAGCATTTCCCTGGCGGCCTAGGTAACTAACTAGGTGATCAGCGGCGGAGTCCAGCTTCGTGCTACCTATCGGGATCACCATGAGCATCAGCAATGACAATGGACTTAGAAGCTAAACCGGCACTAAAGCCCTTGTAGTACATGTCCTTGGAAGACCGCAGAGCGGAAAGCTCAAGTTGCTGGCAGTCTTTCCCCGATTCGGTCGGTCGGCGGTCGGTCGACTTTTCTCTCCGACTCCGAGCAGTCCCCCTCTTCCACCAAGTTCATCGGGACCGTGAACTACAATCATAATGAGTGGCAATCAGACACCTGAGGGAAAAGAACGCCCGACAAAGGCTGGAAATGACAGCGACGAGGAGGATGAGGATGTCTTTCACGATGCGCGGTTCCCCGCGGAGGAGGAAGCCGTGAGTTCAGTCCAGAATCTCTCCCTCTCACTCATGGCGTATTCATTGACGCCGTTACTTCTGTGCATGCTAATACGTTTTGCGACAACAGGAACTGATCAAGGAATCCCATTCCATCAAAGCCGAAGCGAATCAACTCTTTACGGCCGCCTCCTACGACCAAGCGATCTCTTGCTATGACCGTGCCTTGGCCTCCTGTCCCAGCTATCTCGACTACGAAGTCGCCGTTCTTCGAAGTAACATGGCCGCATGCTACCTGAAACTTGAGGATTGGAAGGCATCAGTGGACGCTGCGACCGCGTGCATCGACTGCTTGGATCGAGTGGTCCCACCATCGTCCACGACAGACACAACAGAAGGCACAAAGAAGAAGACCCCGGACCACGAGCCGACCGACGAGGTAGTCGAGATAACCGGCGATGAGGAGGACGAGCAGAAGGAGCTACAGCGCTTGCAGGACCAAGATAAACGGAAACAGGATGTTATGCGGATTCGAGCGAAAGCCCTGATGCGACGCGCGCGGGCCAAATCTCAACTCGGCGGATGGGGCAATCTTCAAGGAGCCGAGGAAGACTATAAGCTGCTGAATAGTCTGGATAATCTCCCTCCGGAGGATAGGCGGGTTGTTCAGCGGGCTCTGCGAGAGCTTCCCGAGAAGATCAACAAGGCACGGGAAACCGAGATGGCGGATATGATGGGGAAGCTTAAAGATGTGAGCTTTCTTTCCGATATATCGCGATGCTATGTATGAGGTGCTAATCGCATTTATAGCTGGGCAACGGGATCCTCAAGCCTTTCGGATTGTCCACGGATAACTTTAAGTTTACGCAGGACCCTAAGACGGGGGGATACAATATGAATTTCCAGTCCTGAGCTGGCAGGAGTTTAGCTTGGCATTGTCATTCAGCATCTAGCTGCAATCTTGGCCGCTTCGACCACTTTTGTCGCCATGGGCCCTGAAAATCGGTCCATTGTGGAGCCCTCTCACCTAACCGACGTTCTAACATGGCTTATCTCTCTAGCGACGGCCTGAAGTCTCATATCTGTCTTTCCATATACATCATCTATGATGGCTAGCTCTCTAGCTGCAGGGCAAAGATAGTAGCTCCATCCATCTCTCCTGCATAGATATTGGGATCCGTAAAATCAGAAGCATAATTTAATGCTGCGGGGGCGTTTTCTCCATCTGGTCAAGTACCAGAATTACCCAGCGAGGTTTTGGCTTTCTGTGCCGAAGTCCGATGGAAAGTCTGATAAAGCCTGCTCTGCGGGAGGCTTGCTGGCCAGGCCTTCAGCCGGACAGGCCATCCATCCATCCCTCTGAGCTCGTATCGGGGCTGAGGGGCATCCGCTGGTCCGGGGTTCCGGGGCACCATCCCCACGCCGAGCTGGAGTCGCAGATGACCTGACAGGCTGATAGTGACAGCGCTATTGTTCGGAGTACCGTTTATTCCCGGTATTCCGTCCTCCACGTTGGCCGGGAAAGTGGCGAAGGTCACCATTCCCCACAGGATCAACATCTAATTCACATAACGTGATCATTGATGAGTACCCTTTTTGAGAGTTTCCCAAATCCCGGCGCATCCTCTTACAAGCTTTCCCTCCTCGGGCCGATGGCTGATGCGGCTAGCGTCGCAATGACAATCAGGCTTGGAAGCTTCAAATAAGACCGGATCGATTCCAAATTAGAGTATTAAAGAGTATTATTAATTGTCCCCTAACTTCAAGACATGCAGTCTTACGGTGTATGTACATACCGGGCATTGTTCCGCATGTTCCGCCATCCAATCCACGGAAACTTTACCCCGCCTACGGGGAGGCCCAGCACGGAGTATGGAGGTATCCAATATCAGGCACGATTATGACCCGGAGTATGAACGACAGATCAGTTACAGATTGTTACCGTACCTTACGCGAACAGGTGAGACCGTGAGAATAATCAAGAATGGCCGTTAGCGCCGCCCAAGAAGGGGCAGCAGGGACAGCACAATGACCCGAAAGACCGAGGTCTCGACCGAGAGGATTAATCCGGATGCGGTAAGATTCCCGCCATATCCTCAGTTTTCTGCCTGGCAACAGACTAGCTTCCGCTTGGCACAACTGCGGTGGATGCGCTCCGCTTGTCTACGGGATCTGGTCGCAATTTGCAGAAAACGTTGAGATGGAGCTTGCCAAGCATACGGGGTGTACTCAGTAGTGGTGTACAACGCTACTCAATCAACTACGAGACAGAATCAGTATAAGGTAGGTAGGACAGAAATGCGTCCACGTGGAGGCCGAGAAACTTTGGGAGGGCGACCCTTGGATAAGAGAAGTGTGTAGATCGGCCATGATGCAATTGTCCACCCCTCCTCGGTATGCTTCTATGCACTAAGGTAAGACTACAGTGTACTAGTGAATACGGTCTCGTAACCTGCAGCGGGCAGACACCGAATGGTGGGGGACTGCACGCATTATTGGCTGGCATCGCATCTCCTCCCCCCGCACGATCGTCTGGTGAAGCCGCTATCCTTATTCGGGTGGGGTTGGTGGTAACGTCACTCCGTACTCTCTGCCTACCCAGGACTGAGAGTACGATCGGGACAGCCACAAACCGCCGCTCGGAATTGCTTTAGCTGCATTCACCAATCACTCGATAGCTTCCTACCATTCCGAGGCACTTCGCCCCGCGTTACGCTCACCCGTACCTTACCTTACCTGCCTAGATTGAGGACCCTCCCCGGTGTTTCTCTTTCCCCCCTCTTCGCTGCTTTTCTTGGGTCAAGGTCCCAAGGTTACCTCTACCTTGGACCTTGAAATACCCTCCATTCGCCTCTCCTCTCCCCCCTCTCTTTCTCTCTCTCTCCCTCTCTCGCTCTTTTTCTCCTTCTATCTCTCCTTCTCCCCAATCCCCCACTCATCTTTTTCATCATGGCCGATTTGTTTACCACTATCGAGACTCCTCTCGTCAAGTACGAGCAGCCCTTGGGACTGTATGTACCTTCACTTCCTTCTCTTCACGCTTCTCCCTACCTGTCACTCGGAAAACTAACCCCGTCTACAGGTTCATCAACAATGAGTTCGTCAAGGGCTCCGAGGGCAAGACCTTCGAAACCGTGAACCCCACCAACGAGAAGGTCATCACCTCCGTCCACGAGGCCACCGAGAAGGATGTCGACATTGCCGTCGCCGCCGCCCGCAAGGCCTTCGAGGAGACCTGGCGCCAGGTCACCCCCAACGAGCGCGGTCGCATGCTGGTCAAGCTGTCCGAGCTGATGGAGCGTGACATCGACACCCTGTCCGCCATTGAGGCCCTCGACAACGGTAAGGCCTTCACCATGGCCAAGATCGACGTCGCCAACGCCGCCAACTGCATCCGCTACTACGGTGGATGGGCCGACAAGATCCACGGCCAGACCATCGACACCAACCCCGAGACCCTGGTCTACACCCGCCACGAGCCCATCGGTGTCTGTGGTCAGATCATTCCCTGGAACTTTCCCATCCTCATGTGGGCCTGGAAGATCGGTCCCGCCATCGCCGCCGGTAACACCGTGCTCATCAAGACCGCCGAGCAGACCCCTCTGTCCGGTCTCTACGCCGCCAAGCTGATCAAGGAGGCTGGCTTCCCCCCTGGTGTCATCAACATCATCTCCGGTTTCGGCCGCGTCGCCGGTGCCGCTATCTCCAGCCACATGGACATCGACAAGGTTGCCTTCACTGGTTCTACCCTGGTCGGTCGACAGGTCCTGCAGGCCGCGGCCAAGAGCAACCTCAAGAAGGTCACCCTCGAGCTGGGCGGCAAGTCCCCCAACATTGTCTTCAACGATGCCGACATCGACAACGCCATCTCCTGGTCCAACTTCGGTATCTTCTTCAACCACGGCCAGTGCTGCTGCGCCGGCTCCCGTATCCTGGTGCAGGAGGACATCCACGACAAGTTCGTCGCTCGCTTCAAGGAGCGTGCCTCGCAGAACAAGCTCGGAAACCCCTTCGACCAGGACACCTTCCAGGGACCTCAGGTCTCCAAGCTCCAGTTCGACCGCATCATGGAGTACATCAACCACGGCAAGCAGTCCGGTGCTACCGTGGCCCACGGTGGTGAGCGCCACGGTGACGAGGGCTACTTCATCCAGCCCACCGTCTTCACCAACGTCACTAGCGACATGAAGATCTCGCAGGAGGAGATCTTCGGACCCGTCGTCACCGTCCAGAAGTTCAAGGACGAGGCTGAGGCCATTAAGATTGGTAACAGCACTGCCTACGGTCTCGCCGCCGCCGTTCACACCAAGAACGTCAACACTGCCATCCGCGTCTCCAACGCCCTGCGCGCCGGAACCGTCTGGATCAACAACTACAACCTCATCTCGTGGCAGGCTCCCTTCGGTGGCTTCAAGGAGTCCGGTATCGGCCGTGAGCTCGGCTCGTATGCCCTCGAGAACTACACCCAGATCAAGGCCGTGCACTACCGTCTGGGCGACGCTCTCTTTGCTTAAAAGGCTTCATAATGACGTGATGAAAATAAGCGATTCACTTTTTTTTTGTACCTGGTTAATAGTTCCATGGATCTTGGACGATGATTGATGGATTTGAATTCTCATTGATCAATCATGTAAAAAACAATTTGATACCAATTTTGACACTATTCATATTATATCTCTGGTAGTTGAGCTAGATTACTTTGTCGTGTAGATGGATGTGTATGTTGTAGTTGTAGGTGTTCTGGGCTGAGGTGGTAAGCAAACGAAATGCTTGGTGTCTTGCCTCAGGCATCAAAACGCTCACAGAGCTGTTTGGTGGTGGATATTATTCCGAGTACAGCAGCGAGGGCGCGTACAGTCTCGGTGGGCAACCCCGCCAGCACGAGTAACTATGTAATTCATAATTACTAACATCGACCACCTGCTGTAGGAAATCGAATCAACCCCTACTCCTATCTACTCGGAGTAGTAGGCGATCAATTTACTCGGGGCACTGTGTTCCAGGGGCGACAGATCAACTCATCAAATCAAAAATTAAACATAAAACCATGTCCAGGCGACCAACTCAGAGTAGCTGAAAGAAAGGAATGGATGAGGAGGGTTTTCATTACCCCGAGCTATTGCTGTTGTAGTTGTTCGGTTACGATAATGGTGGTGGTGGTGGTGATGGTGGGGTGAGGGGCCATGAGAACAAGATGAGGGCCCGAGTTCGGGGTAGTTCCTACCGAGACGAACTCGGGGTGGAAATGTACCGAAGTAGACCCCCATGTTTTCGGTATCAGTTGTTCAGTGTCTGTATCTTCTCGAAGTTCTAGTAGTATTACAGATCTTGAAAGTGGAGCTGTATGGACCTAGTAATTGTACTTATTCCTGAGATCTGAGATTCAAGGTTTGTGTTGTGCGTGGAATCTGAATCGAGGAATCTGGTGGGGTGCACCGGTAGGAAGGAAGGGTGGGCTGTGGTGGCATGATGCGGGCAGCTTTGCTGCGCATTACCCGATTGCGAGGGGTTGCTTGACTGAGGTGACAACTTCTGACTTGCTGGCAAGAGTCCGCCTTTGTTTGTTTACTATTGACCGACCTATCTATCCCTGCTTTGTCCCTTGGGCGCAACATGCGACATTTACCTTATGTCGTCTGTCGCCGTATATCCTTTGTTGCATATAGGAGGATTTAACTGGATGGGACGTTCTTGGAGGCATTTCTAGCAGTTGGGCGACGCTCGGAACACACCTAGTTCTAATTTTTCTACACATCTACACGCCTCTTCTAGCTGTTCAATTGCCATGTAAAAGAGCGTCATGGCACATCTAACTGCTGCTTCATTCACTAAATAAAGCACTGGCTTCTTACAGTGATTCTAATCAATCCAACTCTAGCAACCATACCAACTACCATACATCCGTCGATCGATCCTTGACATCTACCTACCTACTTAATCCCCCCCGCCCAGATTCATCAGCATTAGCAGCATTCTGAACCTGACCCTGAAAATAACCAGCTGCATACCGCTCATTCGCTTGCCTAATAAACATATCCCGATATTTCTTCGCCAGGTCCCTGCTATTGCGACACGCGGCCAGACCCTGTTGGTACGATTCCGGACTCCCTATCAACGAGTAATGCCCGACCTGGGTCATCATATAATCTTTTGTCTGACGGGCTGGGTCCGTATCTCTCGGAGCCCAGGTAGGAAGGGTCACGTAGATGCCCAGAGTTCCGGCTTGGAATGTACAGGTCACTGTGTAGGCGTGATTGTCGTAATCGGGATCGCGATCACGATCGGCATCGTGAGCATGGGTGTGAGGATCGGCATGGGCAGGGAATCGGACTCATCGCAATCGTATGGTCGATTGCGCTCCTCGTGCCCGTGAACATACTCGTCCCCGTTCCCGTTCCCGTTCCCGTTCCCATATCGCTGCAGGGAATGCATCGCTCGAGCGCCCAGCGCGCCATCATACAAGGCCTGGAGACTTAGCGCGGCAGGCGAGCCATCTTTGCCATTTTACCTCGACGAAGAAATTAGGCGTAATAGGGCGATCCCGATCACGCCGGCGGGTAGGGATGATCTGGGCACTGAGCTGTTCGCGGATACGGAGATTGAGCTGGATAGGCAGTGCGCCGTCGTAAAAAAAAAAAAAAAAAAAAAAAACCAAGTTTAGCGTTGGCGAGGGTGCCGTCTGTCAGAGGCGCAAGGTTGGTGAATAGGTGGTTACCGCCAGCGTGGAAGGATAACGAGTATTGCGAGCCGTCAAGAATCGGAAGAACGTTCATGATTACTATCTGCTTTATCAATAGCCCTGTTATTAGCTCTGGTGAATTCTTTATATTTCTTTCTCAGAGAGCCTTCGGATAATGCGAGAGACGGGCGAGGGACGCGTAAACGTCTTTCTATTTCGGCAATATTCTCTGGCTCAAGTAGCTCAGTACCGTCTGGGTAGATGGCAGATGGTGGATAAATACCATGGTCGATTAGATGACCTTCCAAGTATGAGTCGTATACCGTTGTGCTTTCTCTGGTCTTTGTCGTAGTATGCGTTAGAGTTGAGCGCTTCGAGCTGGAGTTGGAGCTGGTAGGATCCGTAGAATATTGACTGAAGTGGGTTGGTGCCGGATACTACATAGAAGCAAGCCTAGTTAGTATATATCTGCTCTGTAATTTGGTACAGAGATAGATAAGTAACCCACGTTTATACTAATGCCCGATAAATCTGGCCCTCCGCGACAAGAAAGGTTTCTGACGTTCTGTAAACAAGTCGTCGAGCAATTGCGCAAGAAGTCAGGAGCGAATGTATACAGGTGAGACGAGGAGCTCTGGTTTGAATATAGAGGCAGGTTTCGTCGGTTAACTTCTCGTAACGCGCTCTTGGTCAACCACAGCTTTGTGAGCGTCTCCCAGAACAATGGAGGAGGATGGAACGGGCGATGTTTTCTGATGCTGGTTCTTGGAGGACGGCATATAGAGATTCTGTAAAGGTAGATTCTGGACAATTAGAGCAGCTGAAAAGAAGGTGACAAAGATTGAGAGGAAAGGTTTGGTGGTGAAGGGCGTTTTATAAAGCGCCTAGAATAAAGGGATACTATTTTTGTCAAACAAGCATGGTTGGCCATGTTCGGTTTTTTCTAGAACAAAGAGAGTAGCATCAACAAAGCACCCTATTATCTGTCACACCAACCCGACTGCGATGACTTAGAGCAGGCTGTTCGTGAGGTAATGAGGCCTTTTAATTGGCATAAGAAAAGATAGACCAAGAAGTGAATGTATATAGAGTTGTGATAAGAATACGAAAAAAAAAATGAATAAAAAGAAATGAATCGAAATGATGCGTCGGCCGGGAGTCGAACCCGGGTCCCTTGCTTGGAAGGCAAGGATGATAACCGTTACACTACCAACGCTTCTACTTGTTATTTGCTTGAATTTATAGTTATATAAGGACAATACAAACGTAGAATGAAAAGATTACAATTTATCTACAGAATCCACCCCTGGTTATATACACAACACATCTAAACTACAGTCTTGCCTGTACTCGCGCCCGATTCATCGCCTCCTCCTCTTCCGTCCATCGTGGACCACGATATTCAGGCGTTGCCTCCTCGGCGACATGGCGATGCATATCGTACCTGATCCAGTTAGCTCGTCTCCAACATATATTCTCCGGGACCTGAGAAGACACTCACTCATTCATCTCTTCAATCGTCAACTTCTGATTCTCGTTCGCCACCTTGTACCGCTGACTCGTCTTCTGACTGGAGAAGCCAATTCTCTCCGAAATATTCTCCCTCGCGCGCGCACTCGCCGCCTGCACTCGACTGGCCCTCGTCTTTCGAATCTTCTCATACAAACCCAACCCGGCGCCGACGTTCTCCGTGTACGAGTACGCCGGACTGAAGACGAGACCGAGAGCCGCTGCATCCTCGATTGCCTGGCACGCGCCCTGGCTCTGGTCAGGCAGCATCGGATGCGCCGCGTCGCCAAGCAGACAGGTGCGCCCCTTCTGCCAGTACGGGTAGGGCTGGTGCACGAAGAGCCGCCAGGGTTTAATGTCCGTCGAGTTCCGGAACAGGGCCAGCAGCTTGGGATCCAGATTGGGGAACGGTGCTAGGAGCTGCTCGCGCGACGCTTCGTAGTTCCAGCCCTCCTCGGCGTGGTCGCTCATCGCGGTCGGGAAGAAGCAGTAGAATGAGTGGATCTCGCCGTTGCGACACGGCGAGAACACGATCTTGTCGATTCCTTGTCCACCCCAGAATTCAATCGCGCTGTTCGGTGACATGTCAGTTAGACCGAGGCGGCGGACTTCCGATGTTTCGATGACGCAGTGATAACATGTTGATGTGGATTGTTTGCGTTCGGGGAGGATGCCGAGCGTGCGTCGGACGGCAGACTTTGAGGAAGATCTTGGTTAGCTGACCGACCTGAAGATCACCTGAGCTACAAGTACGGAACTCACTCCGATTCCGTCAGCGCCGACAATTAAATCATGCTGAACGGTGACTTTGTTCTTGAAGGTGATCGTGCCGGTCTCGTGGTCGATTGAGTCGCATGCATGGTTCAATACCAGCTTCGCTGGCTCACCCTTCCCGGGACCAGTCGCCGACATCATCAGCATCTCATGCATGTTGACGCGATGAAACATGTTATACACCTGTCCGATTGCTTGATTAGCACACACAACTCCATGGCGTGGCCTGTTTGGTATGAGAGTGCATACATAACCCCATCGATCCTTATAATCCGACAAATCATACACATCCTGCACATCGCCGGTCTCCCAGTCATGACGGATCAACTTCTGCAGAATCACCGGTTTTCCGATCCCAGTGTCAACGCCCCATTCCTCGAGCCAGCGCGTACCGTTCGCCGCGCAACTGATCGACGCCCCGACTTCGCCGGCGTAGTCGGCTCGTTCGTAGACAGTGACTTTGTGGCCTGCCTTGCGGAGAGATGTCGCGGCAGCGAGACCTCCTATATCATGTATATTAATATCTCGATCTCATCGGATGCGATGACCAAGAGGTGAAGTGAGAAGATAGTACATACCAATACCGCCACCGATGACGGCAACATTTAGTTGATGCCAGTGTCCGACCATGTTGTGGTTTCAAGTGGAGAAATACTTCACTTTTGATTTCGCTGCAAGTCTTGCAGATTTGAGGTAGAATTTCATCCAGGCAGCGAGATATTTAAGTCATGCGACCAGGAAAACCCCTCTCGCGAGCTTATCAGTGTTCTCTTGCTTGAATGAAGTTTGTTTGGTGGCGTCTCGTGGCGGGTGGGTGTGCGGCCCGAGTCCATAGTAGCTAGGTGCGCGGCCCGCTGTCGGGTATGTTCCTCTCTCCGATAGTAACCGCCGATCTGTTGATCGCGCAGGGATCTTGATTGGGCAGATGGCAATCATTTTGAGAGAGGCGGGGCTAAGGGACGAGGATTGTGTGTTGATCTTTATCTTGGTCGTGAAGTTGGTGGTTTATAGGTACAGGGGTGGGGGTTTGGTCTGGTTCGAAAACGGGGATACGACAAAAATGATGCTTTGATGTTCAAACACTTCTGGTGCGGTGTAAAGCGCTTCAATGAGAAGGTGTAAGTGTTCTGCGAGGAAAGTGGCTACGTAGGGTTGACTAAATGAATGACTTCAACTATCTCATGTAGATGTGGTCAAGAGAAGGTTGATAAGGAAGAAGAGGTCCTCATTACCCCTGATCCCCATATGCCCGGGGGATAAGCGGAGCTGCACGTCGTATACTTCCAGGAGGCGCGCTTCATATTAATGTTGCTACAGGAAGTCCGTTAATCTTCACCAGCTTTTCCACTTCCTTCATTCAGTATATGTAGTTTGGTGACCTAGGCAATCCAGAGGACTTGGCCATCAAACTACCGTGTAAAATAAATCCTCACTCAACTACCAAGTGCTTCTCTAACTGTAAACCCAAACTTCTCTCCCCGATCCAAGTACAGCACCTTCCCCTCCAACCCAGCCTTTACCACTTCCGCCTCGAAATCCTTAAGTGGACTCGCAAACACGTCATAATCATCATAATGGATCGGAATCGTCAAGTCCGGCTGTATAAGCCGCATCATCTGCACCCCTTGTTTCGCATCCATCGTGACCATCAGCGCAAGTGGTCCAAGAGACGGTGATGGCACCGTCGTTCCGCCTAGATGGGCCAACATGAGGTCAATGCGCTGGTTGGCGTACAGTTCTGGGATTCGCTTCAAGTCGTCGACCATCAATGTATCGCCCGTGATGTAGATCCTGTAACCGCAGACGAAACTATCTGCATTCTCGTCGTCGGAGCTGTCGGTACCGAGTTCGAGCATCCAGCCATTGGTTGGGGGAATCTGGAAATCATTTAGTTCCCAGTTATGAAGATGTAGTTATAGATATCTTCAGGTTCTTGGACTAACAGCGTTAACGACTGCATTGAGACTTTCTACCACGGAATTGTCAGGCACGTGCTTCCCTGGCATGCCGGTTACGCGAAGTCGATGACGTCCTAACGAAGCACTGCCTCCGATGTCCACCATTGTTGATTCGAAATGATCGAGAGCAGATATTTTGGTGAATGAATCTCCAGCTTTATTGGTAAGTTGTGCTTGCGCGTGGGGCGTCGTGATGATGGGTAGATCGCGCCGGAGAGAAGTCTCTACTTCTTGGTCAAAGTGGTCTCTGTGAATCATTAGAACTGGCCACGAGATATTGCGCCCTCGGCTTTAGTGGAAGGTCATTGCATACCCGTGGTAGTGAGACAACAGAACCAGGTCGATCCGAGGGAGGTCATGGAGATCGACGGCTGGGTTGGTTCGTCGTGTGCTTGATACTCCAGGTCCGAGATGAACGTGATCGCCGGCGTGCAGGAAATTAGGCTGGGAAGTAGTATTAGCAGCTGTTCGGATGTGTGAACTGTGGCGAAGTATACTAACATCGGTCATCACTCGGATACCAGCCCACTCTCTGCTTAAATTAGATATTGTCCACCATGACACAACGATAGTACTGACAGGATAGTAGTCGCCGTGCCCACGAAATACAAAGAGGCATTTTCACTGTCGCTCCGTGACGGGTGGAATTTGACTTCCTTCGGGGACGGTAGGCTATCTGGCGCCGTGCCTCCGCTAGGGAGGTCACGCGTCGCAGGCCGGTCGTCTTCAGGATTTATCGCGATACGTTGCATGGCCATTAGAATACTTGCTGGAATGTATTACTGGCTATTGTGCTCTTTTGTGGATTGATATCAAGCGTCCTGCTTAGGGGTCCGATTGAACGGACATCATCATTGCGATGGCATGACGTCAGAAGCTGTTGGTTGAAAGTGTTAGGTAATGAGGACTATTCATCATTAATATTTCTATCCGAGGAATCTTTTCAAGCCCTAATTTATTCTATCTGGTTAGTCGCTGCAAGGCAGATAAGGGGAGGAGCGCACGATAGATCGATGGCAGGAATATAGTGGAATATCGGCAATTCAAGATAAGGGAGCCCACATCTTCCTTGTCCTACGTACTTACTACCTTCCCTGTTCTAGTCTAGTTGCCGAGGGCTAAGATAAAACTATCAAGAGAGCCTACTCCATCGTTAATTTGTAGGTCTCCAGGACCTCGAGGCTATTAGTAGACCATATCTATACGTGGAAGCTGGCCTGCCTGCGGTTGTACTCTGCCAAGTAATCGTGCCCAATCCCTCCGTACCCTCCAGTCGAAAGATCTCTTCTTCCTTAGTAACCATCTTCATCAGCTTACTATCCACTGCAGTCTTTATCCATCTGCACGTCCCCAAATTATCGACATATATGCAAGGCATGGTGTCAGATTCGGCACGTTTCCATGTCGAAATGCCGCCCTCGTGGCCCCTTCAGAGGGCCATTCGCCGACACGATTCGTGTCAGCTCGTGTCACTCGCGCTGAGGCTTATACTAGGCCATCTTCTGCCTAGCGTCGCCACGATATCTTCATATCTCCATATATAATAATATTTCCCCTCAGCTGCTGCCCCTCGTCTTCTCCAGTCCATTCCACCATTCAACTCTTTTTCTTCTGCCTGCTGCAATAACCGTATCTAGCCGGTGACGAGTGAAAAATCTCGCCCATTGCCATCATGGAGAAAAACACCCAGTTTCAGGCAATATGGGACCAGGCCAAAGAGAGGTATCGAGCGCTGACGGACATTGACCTCGACGACCCCTCAGCACCGCATCCGGCCTCTACGGCGGACCTGGTGACCATTCTCGACACCCACAATCGCGAGTTCAAGCACTTTCGTGAGAAGCGCTCTCTGGTATTCGACTCCTTACAATCTGCCTGCAAACCGATCGAGCTGGTGGGTAATCTGGCCGCCGGGGCCGCATCCATGGCCTTCCCGCCTAGTTCGCTTTGTTTCGGCGCCGCTATGTACCTCGTCAATGCCGCCCACGGCGTGTCCGCCTCCTATGACGCCATCGCTGACTTGTTCGTCACATTGAAAGACTTCCTAGTGCGCTTGCAGGTATATAACCGGGAAGACCTACCGTCCGAGCTGCAGGCCAAGCTGGCGGAGATCCTAGCCACCTTGTTGGAGATCTTCGCGCGGTCGACAAAGGTAGTCCGGGGCGGGTCCCTGGGCCGCGTGCTACATTTTACCAAGAACATCCTCCTCGGTCGGGACGAGACACTGCAGGGGCTAGTGAGTAGACTAGAGAAACAATGTCAGAGTGAGCATCGGCTGGTGGGTGCCGAGACGCTGACCGAGTCGAAAAAGACCGGCAAAGCTGTGGCCGGCATCGCCGTGACCGTGACTGAGACCAGCATGGCCGTGCAGGAGGGCAATATCAAAATCGACGAGGTAAGTTTGGGCGTGCAGACCATCTCTGTGGGACAGGAGGAGTTCCGCCAGGAGATGCGCGAGGAGATTAAAGGCGTCATGGCGGCCATCGTCTCGACCGGCGGAAACGGTACGAAGGACATACAACACCAGGAGGCGATCAAGAAGATCCTGGAGCCCTCGGTGAGCCCCTTGGATATCTATAATGACATCGCTAAGCGTCGGGTGCCGGGTACCGGCGACTGGATCCGCACAGAGCAGCTGTTTCGCGCCTGGACAGACCAAGAGAACCCTGTCTTGTGGGTGTCGGGCAACCCGGGCAGCGGTAAGAGCTTCCTATCGGAGAATATCATATCGTTTCTGCAGGAGATCCACCCGCAGGGAGTGAATCACCCGTCTCGGACGTCGATCGGCTATTTCTTCTTCAAGGACAGCAACCCGGAGACCCGGAGCTTCCACCGAGCCTTGCGTGACCTGGCCTATCAGATCTACCAGAATGATCCCCTCTATCAAAGGTATATCCAGCAGAACTGTCATTCTCCGCAAGATGTCAAAACTATTCAAAGCGCCTGGCGGACGCTGTTTCTCAACTATTTCGCCGACACCGCGGCCGGGGATAGTAGCGTTTTCCTCGTGTTTGACGGCGTGGACGAAGCTTTCCAGGAGGACCGCCAGACCTTTTTGGGACTGTTATCTGACCTTCGGTGTGCCGACCCGCATAGTATGAGGATTCACATCGTATTAGTGGGTCGCCCGGAGATCTTTGACGACCTCGCCGAGGCCCTGGACGCCTCGCTGCCCACCATCCACGTGGATTGGCGCAAAAATAGCAATGACATCGCCCACTATGTTGAAACGAGCATCAAAAAGTCACGGGTGCTTAGCCGCGCCCCTAAAGCGCTACGCGACGAGATCGAGGAGACATTGACGCAGAACGCCCAGGGCATGTTTGTATGGGTGGACCTGATGTTGCGAGAGCTGAGCAAGAAGACTCGTGCTAGCAGCATCCGGGACGCCCTGACCAAAGCGCCTCGAGGGCTAGACCAGATGTTGCGCCATGTTTTGGAAAATTACAGCACGCTGCTGAGGGACGAGGAACCCGACGACTTGAACGAGATGCTGGCGTGGGTGACGTGCGCGCAGCGTACCCTGACCCTAGGCGAGCTCGACACACTCCTCAAGATCCGTTCCGCCGAGGGAGACGGGGTCTTCAATCTAGAAAACATGTTGCGCAAGCAATACGCCTCTTTTTTCACGCTTGTGCGCGAGGATGGGCTGACCACAGCAGACCTGCAAGGGGATGGCAGCAGCCTGTACAAGGCAGAGAGCGAGACTATTGATGACGATGGTCTGGAGGACGTCGAGAATGAAACCGATTTTGACTCAAGTCCCTCAACCACAAATGTCATCTTCTGCCATGCGTCTATTGGTGATTTCTTCCGCGACCCATCGCAAGGCAAGGTGTCTACCGGAGAGGGCCGCACCCCTTTGGGCGTGCATATTGTTGAGGCCCGCGTGCACACGCTCAAGTTCTGTTTGGAAATGATTTGCGGTCTCAGAGAGCCGCTCAATCCAGAAGACAGCGAGTCAATGGAGGCATATGCACTTAATGCATGGGACGATCATCTTCTGCAGGCCGTCCCGGTCATTGAGCAGATCGCCCCGGCCGACAAGCAGATTATTGCACAGCTACTCCTGCTGATGCTCCGGGATGAGGCGGCTATCAAGCGCTGGCTATCTCACAAGTCCTACGACTTCATCACTCGCGAGAACCTCGATCCCTTCATTGCCTTCCTTACTGATCGTTCCATCCGCGACACGTTGGATGAAGAAACATTGAATTGGCTTTTATCGGCTATTGAGAAACCAGGGGAGTTCTACAGGTCGGTAGCAACGCTCAGTATGAAGGAATGGCTGGACAGGGATCATTGGGCCACTGATGTGTGCGTGAACATCGTGCTACATGTGATTTTTTTGCTGGAACAAAATGAGACACTCACTGTCGAGGGCGAAGAGGGAGCTTGGAGCGAGATACCCACCATCGAGGAGATCCATAGAGCTGCCGAATGGTTGCCCCTGGAGCAATCTGCCAATTGGCACCGCCGCCTAGCTATGTGTCTCCGGGCGTACGGTCACCATCAAGCGGCCATCGATGAATTTGCTCGAGCCTTGGAACTAGACGACAAGCTCTGGACTGCTCGTGAAGGCATGGCGAAAGCGTATATGGAACAGAATAATTATACGCGAGCCATCGAGCTTTACAAATACGATGAAGTTTATGTAGAGGATTTGCTTGCCCAGGGCAAGTGCGGCGTGGACGAGGGATCGGATTAGGCGAACCCTGACAGTCTCAGTGACGCCTGCGAAGAAATAGCTGCCTGTTACCTTGCATTATCCGACCCTGGTAATGCTTTGCTATATTATCGCAAGGCGTTTGAGAACTCCAATCGGCGGTATGTTAACCTGCAAGTCTGCGTGCAACTTCTGGACGAGATGAATGGTGAGAATTCCGACGAAATAATCACCTTGCTCAAAGCCCTGGACGATGAGATTGAAGGCGACGACATAACGCGCATGACGGAATTCCTATTCTCCCCAAATTGGTCCCAGAACCCCTTTCTTCACACGTGTGTGGCGGCGGTTGCTCACAAGGCGGGTGAAGTTGAATGGCTTGAAAAGGCTTATCAGACGGCAATTAGCGCCGCTAAGCGCCGACGGTTGCCCGTGATTGCCCTGGCCTTGGACACCTTCCTGGCCGAGGTCTACTCTAAGTACAGTGGCAAGGAGGATGAAGCCATGCAAATCTGGAAACGCGTCATGAATTTCCCCGTCTTGTCAATTTCCGACGCCAGCTATCTGATTCGCTACTACAAACGCAACGTTGAGAGCTCCTACGCGTACAATCTGTTCGCCAAAGCCCTCAAAGAAAAAGACCCTGCCTCTCGGGAGGTCTATATTCAAGAATTGGATGGCTTAGCCAAGCATACCGCAATGGCATTAGAGGAGAGGCCGGATGACATCTTGGCTAATCAATCTGCCATGTATATGGGCGTCTGGCACCGTTTGCAGGGCCGTGAAGACGAGGCGCAAACTTATTTCCGGCCGTACGTTAGGAGCAACCTGCTGCTACTCTCGGATGACGACCCAGACAACGATCAATCGGCGTGGTTCGACTTGGCGCACGTGCTGGCTCGTGCTGACCTGGACTCGTATGCTCGCGCTATTTTCGGCACACTTCACAATGTAGTTAGCGATGACGATCTGTCCAGCCCCGTCGGCGACGACTCAAACGAGGACGAAGATGTCGGCGAGGCCGCCGCACTGACAGCCGCACTGGAGAAGCGCATGGCAACGGCGTGGCATATTCCAAGCGGAGACGGCGTTCGCGGAGCTGGAGTCTGGTACTGTGATGGATGTCGACGAAGCTGGGGAAATTGGACCGACGCACGTGTCTGTCGCTACTGCCAGGCAGACCTCTGCAGTGAGTGTTTCGAGCGGAAATTGCAAGGTGACCTCCCCAAGATCTGTCATGTTGATCATGACCGGCTATACATCACAGCACCTGAAAAGGTGTCACAGCCGGGAGAAATCTACTTTGAGGACCGGATGATGTCATTTGATGAGTTCAAGGCATTGCTGGCGGAACATATTGGATGAAAGACTGCCTTAATTTATCTTGGGTTGATGTTGAAACATTTCTCTAGGTGCGCTAGAGAGTGCTTGAATTTATGATATGATCTTTCTTCAAACCACTAGACTACTGGTCCCCGAGCTATGTAATCAAAGTAATCAAAGTTATTACCACGTGCATGCGCTGAAGATACAATATTCCTGATCTCTATACATGCCACGCATGGCTGAATACTTATAACCTGATCTACGCCATGGGTTTGTTGGTTGCATCCCGCAGTCCCTTCATGTCTTGTTGTAGATCCACTCCGCGGAAATTGTTTGAGCCCATTACTTTGCGTTCGTTGGCACCTTTTATGATTGAAATATCGATACAAACCATATAGGCAGGCACGACTGATTCAAAAACGTTTGATCAATCGATTGATTTACACGATTCGAGTAAAGATATTCATAGAAGTAATTGATCACGGTAGGTTTCAGCTCCTCGTCTAGGGAGCTCGACTTTGTCTAGTCTCTTGATTGTTTTGAGAAGAGTCCTGCTACTGCCGCACACCCCCTTTGCTCATGCCACACCCCTCATGATTAGAGATTCCTTGCTAGTAGGCGGTAGATACTGAACTTCATGCCTGCTAAAGGTGGTACTATTATGATTCTTTCGAAATTATTATAGAGTACCTTTTACGTTTTTGAATATTTATTATTACTAGATAATATAGATAGATAGGTAGTATAAGCAAGACCCCGATTGTAGGATACCGCTGTATAATTAAATACCGCCCACTACTAATATAGTGATGTGGGATGTGGCATGAGCGAAAGGGGTGTGGCGGTAGCAAGTCTCTTTGAAAGACATAACGGGAGTTTCCTCTATCTGCCAGAGCTAAGGGAATATTCCAGAATTCAAGTGGACTATATATACATGCCATTGACCATGGCGACATCCCGGGAAGACCACCTACCGCAGCCTAGCTGTTTCCCTGGCGAAGATCGGGGTATAAGTAGTCAGCCATGTTTGGTATACAACGATCATTCGTCCGATGTTCAACCACTCCGAGTCAACTCGGATATAGCCGTATGCACACACGGCAAGTCTCGATACCCAAATGTATAAGGTAACGCATCTCCCTCGCTGGTGGTTGTGGTACGTATTTATTGCTCTGCCGGAAACTGCCAAATCCTTCGAAGAGGAGGTGCGCCAGGCCCTCTCGATACTCAGCCATTCACACCTCAAGTTGCGGGGGTGGGGTCAGTTCGTATACGAGGATCTGGAATCAATACCCACGGAGCGCAACGGCCCCTACGGTCTCATTGTGAAAGTTTATATCCACCCCGGGACATGCGTGCGCGGGGACCCCAAGGGCCGGAAGAGGGTCGAATATCAGGCTCTGAAGACCCTGGAGAGTCTCCTGGACGATGACCCCCCTCAACGACTTTTGGTCAATGTGGACCACAACTATGATTTCTCAGATTGACAGCTGCATTATACTTACTTTGTACATACTTATATAACCCATCGAACAAGTCGAAGTGATCCAAAGAAGAAAGAGAAGGAGCAAACAGGACAAACCAGGCGGCAAAGGTCTCCGATGGGACAAACAATGCAAACACGACCGGACCCAGCAAACATCTCAAACAACAAGGGTAGGACTGCGACAGTGTGACTTCACCCTCGCGCGAAACGTGGAACTGACAACGCTCCACCTCGCATCGTCAACCGGAAGCGGATGAAGTCTGATGAACGCCTCCCCAATTTTGAGACTTTTCTTATCCTTTTGTAATGTTACCTTTCCTTTTTTAGAACCTTTGGACGCATGAAAATCCTTCCGGTGGATCTCAACGCAGAGTTGTCCCGAATTTTCCCCGGTACGGTTGCACGCAGGATCCAGCGATCCCCTATTCTCTTGGCCCACAAAAAGGATCGGGTTCGGGATCGACCGCCCAACACCCTGATCCGACAGCGACGGAACTGCAGTTCCAGGAGACGCTCCAAAAGTCCAGACTCCTGATGTTTGAGACTTGATATCGACACCTTTCGATAAGGTTCAACCGGCGATTTCGCACCGATCGGGCCAATAGGAGCTGACCTGCTTGCTCCCATCAGCGGTATAGCGTTGAGAGGTGATGGGGATGCCAGGACCCGTCGATCCTGTCTTTCAGAAGCTCGGGCGTTGCGCGATCCTCCTTTTGCCCTGATCTGCTGGCCCCTCCTCTGCCGCTATTTGCAGTGTGCTCGTGGCGCATGGGCCCGGAGATGTCAGGAATACAGGTTAAGGGTCAAAAGTAGAATGGGTGAACCGCTTGCTCCCAACGGTGGAGCCTAGTGTCGCCAGGTGATGCCAGGCCTGTCGATCCTCTCCAGGAGTTTGAACATTGCGTGATTTTGTTCTGCCCTGGTCCGCTGCCCCCTCTCGCTATGTGCAGTGTGCCTCCGTGGCGCATGGGTCCTCTGGCAGATATACCACTGCACTAAAACCGGCCAACCCTCTTAACGAGGACTATCCATGCGTATCCACGCGACCACAGGTCCGGGGATGTCAGGAGGAATACAGGTTACCAGCCATAGTAGAGTTGGAGAAAAGAGGCGCGTGCATGGTGTTTGAGTGATTACGAGTTCACTAAATAAAAAGAGACCGTGATGCTTAATACCGAAGCCCATCTGAGGCGACATTGCTGCCAAGCGGCCAGAGGGGTGGCTGCAGGACTTTGGGCGAAGGATATGCTACCGTGTATGGGTCATACGGCCCTATCCACGCCGGGTAGTCCTCAACCCCCTCGAGTGCAAAATTCGTCTCCGTCCCGTAGATCCTCACTTGCTCGTTCTCCCGGTCATTGGGGAAAGCTGCGGGCGCAATGTTTCTCTCGCACGGTAACCCGCGAGGATATGACGATGATGACAGCAAGGGATCAATGGCAGATGTCGCAACTCCAAGGCCAGCGGAATCAAAGCAAGCCGGCCACCGATATAACAAACCCTGGGGTTCATTCTCTGTTCCGGGGGAGTTAGGCATTGGCTGCGAGGAAAACCGACGATCCGAATGGCTAGGTCGCGACGTTGCAAAATCATATCCACTTTCCGGCATGGCGTGCGTGTATACGAAAGGCTGGACAGAAGAACCGGCGGCGGGAAAGCAAGGGGATTCTGAAGTTGCTAAAGCGTGCAGTCCTTGCGGGGGTGAAGCAGAGGTTGACATAGGGCAGAGAGAGTTGTGCGAGTGCGTCGCAACCTCCCTGCTAAGGGGAGCTTCGTGCTGTGAGACAGATCTCTCGGGCGCAGTTTTGGCTTCGCACGTCGACCCTTTGCTGGTAGACCATTTCTTGCGAGAGGGTTTAGTAACGTGCCATTTCTTCAGTCGACTCCTCAGCTGGGTCTCGCTAGGACAGAAGCCGAATTAGCAAAGTCATTTCCCCTGGCCGAAACTGGAATACACGGCCAGACAAGGTTATAAAATACCTTGGATGGAAGTCCTTGGACTGCAGCGCCTTGATCACCTGCTTCAGCGGCCATTCCTCTTCTTCGTACAATTTGGTAATCAGCACGCGTTTGGTCTCCCATATTCTGGAGGGTATTGTGCTTTTCATCATGTCAAACGGGGCGTGCGAGTGCAACGGGATGGATGAGGAACTCCAATGACCCTTTGTGCACTGGCGTTTTTATATACTCTTTCCCCTCTAGCTGACAAGCAGCAGATAGCATGAATTAAACTTCGGCTGGAAATGAGACTCCGTGGCAAAACCGCCGTCCACGATCGAGAGACAACTAGTGTCGACGATGGAAACTCTATACCGTCTCTGTCTCCGCCGTTCGCTCTGGTTGGGACGTTGGGACCAAATCGCGTGTCGAGCTGATCCTTTGGCTAGCCATGAACTCCTTGCCCCGCATGTCCAAGTGACTTCTGAAGGACCCTTTCCAAAGTTGCGACCGTGTGGTGGCAGTCGGTGCTAGTCAGGGGTTCACCACCGCGCTCGTGCTGTGTCCTAGCATTTCAGCCAGTCGCTCCTGGCGCACAATTGTCATTTTCATTTCACTGAAAAATCCGACGCAACGCCGCATTTGGTCCATCCCTACTGAAGCGGGTAGTAGATTGGCATTGCGGCGATGATCCAGGGGTCACTGAGCGCCCGCTCTTTGGTTCGTTCCAGCCCCGGGAGATCTTTTTTCAGTCTCAAGACAGCGCGAATTGTTAGAAACGACTGCAGCAAGCCTTCCCAGTCACGTTTTTGGGCGCTTGGCTGTTCTGTTCATAGCGCACACGTGCAGTCATTGTTGCCCAGATGCTAGTGTCAAGCAGCGATCTTGATCTGCTATGTGAATTGGGTGGTTCAGGGTTGAAGCCTTGGCATTGCCGCCGTCCGAGAGACCGGGAGGAAACAAGATAGAAACCATTCAGAGAGGATCAAGTCACAGCATCAAAGCAAATAGAATGGCGATATAGAGGGGTCCTTCAGGGCTTTATAGAAAGTCGTTGCTGCTCCCAATCTTGCGAATTGCCGGCATCCGTTCCCTGTTGGGTAATGCCTCCGGGCCGCTGCGCTGAGGGACGGCTTTGCTTGATTCGTGGTTCCACCGTTTTCACATCATTACTTAGTCAGGTCAGTTCTCCGTCTAGAGGACAGTGCGTATGCCCTTGTTTCTCTGCATGTTCTCCGGGTTGAAACCTCCAGGGCGGCTGAAGAGACGGATATGTCCACTACTATCTATGCCGTTCGGTGGCCACAGCTGATAGTATTCACTAGGTTATTGAAATGTGCGCTTCTTCTCTCTTCGTGGTTAGTGCTCGCTGCACAACATCTACCGCAGGAAATTGATGGAACGCCTCCATTCGATCTAGGGGCCGCGTGGGCGTACACTGGACTACAACGCAGACATTCCACACCCGCAGGCGATCCGCTACATCGCCAAAGTCATGCATCGAACAGGCCTAGTCCAGCAATTCTGCTTCGCCCAGTTGGACGAGGCAGGCGAGAATGAGGCTCCAGAACCCAGCACCCTCCTAGAATGGCTCGATCTAAAAGAAAATAATCATTACAAGGAAATCCTCAGGCTACGACCGGAGTCAGCCCCCACCCGTGACGCTCACATCCTATGAGACATACCAAGAGATAACGGAGCGGAAGGAGCATGTTTGTACATTGCTTTTGATTGTTAACTGCTTTGTAGGATTACAGCGCACTGACGCGAGAATCTGCCTACCGGGGAGGCGCCTGTATACTTTAAGGTTTCCATCAGATAGACTTCGTAAGGTTAATAGAAGGTCGATTGATTAATTGATATTCTCTCCTCTGTTTTCTTCCTCGGCCAATGATAGTTAGGTTATGTTCCGTATTGAACTCTGCCTCATCTAACATATCTGTAGCAGATCATCCATCCCTGCTTACCATCCGCTAATCCCCGAGACAACCAAAACCGAAGTGAAATCGAGCATGCAACCAACCTAGACGAAGACACATGTTGTCAAGTCAGCAAACCAATAATCAAGGTGTATGATCACGTCGACCAAGCACGTATTTATGTTTATTTTCAGACGATGTCGCTCTTCCAAAGCAAATAAAGGATGCGATCATTGTATAAGACCTCACATCGGCAAAATAGAATTTCGTCACAAAATCAAGGGAACAAGGAAGGAAATGTAAGGGGGGGGAGTGTGTGACTTACTCTTCGAATGCAAAACCCATTGATCTTCCTCGGTTTCCCAAGGCTGTCTGTTTCGAGGAGGTAGGTCGATTGATGGATCGATGGATAGATGGATGAGAAGGGGCAACAGCGCCGTTTTATATCTTGAGCTGGAGTCATTGGGAACATGTGGTGTCACTGGATATGAATAGCCCTTGTCATCTCTTCAGTCGGACTCCTAATTGGGAACAGGTCCGTATCCTCCTAAGAGTCCAGCCCAGCCCCTGGGTCTCGTTGACGCATGCTATTCGGATCCTTCGGGGTCTGTTGGTATTCGGAAAAGGTCATCTCGATGATTTAGGCTTACGGGTTGAGCATAACGCACGAAAGCTGTCTTCTAGCAAGTACATGCAATCATACTTCTACAATATGGGCGCGATGTAAGTTGGTATACTCTACAGTGGCACGGAAAGCGCCTGCAAGTTCTATGTGATTATATCAAGTGCGAATAGCACCCTACGATAATGAAGAAACAATGTGAAAGAAAGCCAAGACCTAGCATTTTGAATGCATACTCTGTATAGAAGAGTCAAGTAGGATTAATTGTTGCTGGTATGTACATGTACATCGACTTCCGATCTCCACATCTAGAAGATAGGGCCAGTGGAAACCACCGGGGTTGACGTCAGTTGATGACAAGTCCAATCAAGTTGCACTGCTCCAATCCCTTAGGTTAACTTGAATATTCCAATCTCGTGTGTATCATTCCCGATCGGAAATGATAAGAACTCCCTCATGGTCCATCATATCAGATCATTGTGAGTGACTATGAGTCATTCCTTGGCGCGGCCCAGAGCCGATGGAAGTATATAAAGTCAGTCACTACGCTCCAGGATAAAGTATTCTCAACAACAGTAGTCTCCTAGGCATCGGGTCCAGAAGATACAACATATCAATCTCAAAACAGTGCTATTTCACACATTCTGCCGGGAAGTTAGACCCGAAATTCCTTGTCGACTCCCGCGGTTTGTTTCGCCCAAGGTGACTGACTTCGTTCGCATACATTCGACGTGCTACAAGAACCACAAGTGCCCCAATCGACAGTTGTACGTAGCGCTCATAAGCACTCTAAACAAGAGTCCTAACGGAAGATTAATGGTAAATCTCGCTACAGCCTAAATTCGCGATCGAGTGGCAAGGTCAGGGAACGATAGCACTCAACATTGGGATATCGGACTTGACATGAGAGGATTATCGTTTCTCCAGCATTACGGTATGGCCGAATCACTTATCTGTTAGAGTTATCAGCAGTGAAAGTCCCCGTAGACGCTTTATTGCCTGTAAGGACGAAACTGCGGAGAAAGCCTTTGGCCCCGGCCATTGTGAAATGATCGATGTGTACCTACGTAGAGCTTAATATGTCTTTATATATGGTTTCCATCGTGAATCCCGCGCGAAGAACTCCGTCCATATCCCTGAGTTCATAATAGCACACTAGTGCAAGTCCAACCAGCGAAGGTTGCCTTGGGTATGCGGAGTTGAGCTAGCCCACATTAGCGCCTAATTGATGATCGCCCGGTTTACCACAAGAGAATCTGCCTGCAGCTCTACGAGGGACTTGCATACGAGGTCTTCGGCGGTGAAGCCGAGGAGCCTTTTCGATGTAACCTGTTGAAAACGAAAGGACTGCTAGCAGCCTGGCTCCCCGGATTACCCGATCGGGAAGCCCTAAACGCTGTATGTATGGAGCACTCAATGGTCCATTGCTGTTGCATCGTGGAGACAAGGCGAGAGAGAGCCCCAGCTTATCCCATGGTTGTCATATCGCCTCGCATCAGTATGCATCGCTCTTTTCACTTGGTGATAGACTGATTTGAAGCTAGAGAGTGGACCTGCTATCGTCTTCTGCGGAGGACCCCGAGGCTACCTAGTGGGTTTGTCTAAAAATTTATGTATCTTTCTAATCGATTAACCCAGCATTATATTTGAGGGACGTCCATTGGACAAAGTGCTTTTTTCCTTCTTGTACTCATTTTGGTTGTAGATAAGCGTCGGAGAATGTGAGGCTGGTTGTAAGGGAATTGTGCTTTGCAAAACAGATGGATTCGAATCTTTAAACTTCATGACCATACTGTGATTGAGAGCTTCATCTCTGCGAAACACTGCGCGCGGGTCTACACAGAATAAGATACACTCGGAAGATGTGTCATGGATGCTTCGATTTCGAAGTTCGGACAGATAGCTGCCTGATGGGAGCGGGTTTATGATGTGGACGGATCAGGGAGTGGATGGGGGACATTGCGCTTCTAGGTGAGCTTTATGTTCGATCTCTTTCACTGTCTGTAAGGGTCAAGATAGAAGCTGAATTACTTATGATATATCATAGTTGGCGCTATAGATTGGTATTTGGTAGGGTGGTCGCTTGGGCTTACTAAATTGTAATTTATTCATGAATATATGGTTTCTGAATTTAATTGAGATCAAGTAGAGTTCTAGGTTGATCATAGCTAAAGAGACGAACATACGCCGTATGCATTGTCCCTCATCATCAACCTTGGAACCTACGCACTGTATTTTGGATCACACGTGCAAGTGCAATCTGAGGTAAATTCAAATGAGCTGGCATGGCTTCTCGGCTCCCCAGCACATCAATATCAACTTCTTTCATCGGTCCACTTTCCTATTTGGATCACTCAGGCGCCTTTTCCCCATAGCAAGTACTCTGTGTAAGCAAAGGAGGTTGCAAGGTGGTTGAGCACCCAAATTTGTATGGCACTATATGGCGGATTGGGTAGTATAATCTCTACGGAAGCCAATGGTCTTTTGGCTCATGTGATGAGCACTACCACTACGCATTGCGGTACTTACACTCCAGGGGAGGATCCTGCATCGCTAGGCCCAAAATATCCCGATCCAATCAAGCAGAAATAGTAGGAAGACTGCACCACGGCGGACACATGGCCCCGGGTTACCCATTCTGGAAAGACGGTCGGTGTCGATGTAGCGGAGACGTCATTTTGATGCTGCCCATCAGAGACGACGACTGATGCACTGCTCTGGCTCGTCATCCATATGGATCCATTGTGATATCCTCCGTCAAGCTGTGGTGTCTGATCATGGTGGAATGGGTTGACACGATCAAGGAGCGAGCACATGCGAGTGCAGTTCACACCATCCAGAGCGGCGTCCGTCCCCGCTTGGCTCCGCATTGCCTTGGATATGGTCTGGCGATCAAAACAGATAATCAGGCAGGGGGGAAAACGTGGTGGGAGGGCGGATCAGACCACGGGTGTGGTTGGGTGCATGAGTGATCGCAGACATCAGGTACCGCGTTGTCTGATGGATACGACATGGTTGGCGCTCGAAACCAGGCAGAGGGGTAATTGCAACGAAGCAAAGGGAGACGGACGCATGGATCGGAAGGCTTAGAACGGCGATAAGGCGCAGGAATCCGACGACCGAATCGCAGCTCGAGAAATGGCTCGTCAGTGAATACAGCTTGGGCAGGAAGAGGTTCCGACTTTCGAGAGAGCGGAATTTCGTCCTTTTGACATAGCTTCAATCCTTGGGATATGGCGGTCAGCATTGAATGACCAGGATTGATGCCGAATTTCCGCGGATTCTGGTTAGCGCCACTGGCGTTGTGGGGCGGCTTCGGTGGCGGTGAGGAAGTTTTCCCCGTCAGCCAGCGGCCTGCTTGACTATCACGACGTCCGTCATGCGGAGTAGGGAATAGAATCAAAGTCGACCCAGCACGGAGCACAGAGCCCCTATTTGTGATGATCCAATCGAGTTTCAAGTGCTACCTACCCAAGCTCCCACGTTAATATGGCCTGTTCCTTCGTCACCTGAGGATCTGACATTGAAGTGGTATTCCTGTACGGCGTACGTGTCTCCCTTCGAAGCTGTCGCCACCAAAATCCGGTGGTATGGGGCATCAACAGCTTGTCGCGATCGTCGGAATCTCCGGGTGATCGAGAAGCAGAAGCAGGAAGATAAGACGATGCCGGAGCTAGGGGAGTAGTTGCTGTGTACTATTTTCCAGAATGGCAGAATGTCTTCCGTTGCCGTCGATCTAAGATTTTAGTCTGTCATCTGACCCCATTTAAATTGAGTTGGCGTCCGAATCGAACGGTCCTTGCATCCTTCCAGGCTCTCGTAGGTAATCGCATCGCGAGCTTCAATGAAGTAGTAACAAGAGAGTCCGACCGAGGAGAAGGTAACGGGAGTAATGAGAACCCGCCAAGCCCTCACGTGCCGGCCTCCCGTCAGGGGCAACAATTTGTTGTCTTGTTCCAGCTTTCCTTTGCCAATTTGCCATCCCCCCAGAAAGAATCTCCGGAATAAGCAAAAGAACAAAGATAAAAAAAAAATGGACCCAACTCATCCACCGGTCCGGCGTGATCTGGCACACGGAAACAGCTCCAACTTGAGTTGCCTCCCCGTGTTATATTTAATTATAAATATGGGTCAATGGCTCGACTCTCGACTGGATCGTCGCCCCCGCAAGAAGGTTTTTTCGCCTGTCAGCGACTCCTGTTCGTGCACGGCGTTGCCATCATCTCCGCTGTGGGCCCCCTCCAGCGTTATCTAATATTGGGACGATCGCCCTTCAGAGGGCCGTTTTCTCACCAGACTCCGGCTATTTCAATTGTTTCTTTCTCCTCATTGTCAACCTACTCCCCACTATTGTTCGCTCTTTCGGTTTTCATCTGGCTTTCGTCATGGCTTTTGACTGCTATTGCGCCATCTGCGGCGTCGGGTTCTCGGGGATGCACATCGAGGCCCAGTCGGAAACGGCGATGGAGCGGCGGCGAAGATGGGTTGCGAAGAGAACTCGCGCCCTGCAGCTGGGCAAGGACTTCAACCAGGTTTCTCGCGAGGAAGGGAGCGATGAGCCGCCTATTCGCAGCTACGACCCGCGCATCGTCGGTACCGAGAAGATCGAATGGCTCTACAAAGCCCATTGTCTCGCCATGAACGAGGACTCGAAAGGAAAGGAAAAGTTGGTGTGCCAGCAAGCTCGTACGACGTTTGCCGAGAACGATGACTCACCAATCTCTCGCAGAGCATTCATCTCGGGACCTGGATACTATGCTGATATGGTAAGTCCTTTTCAATTTCGTGGAGTGATGGACCAGAGCTAACCAAATCACCGCAGGGCGAATTGGTAGTCAAGGCTGGACCTGGTAATTCGGACCGATCGTCTCAAGCAACTCGTCATACTCATTTTTTTTCCCCTTAGACTCCCCTCGACCATTTCACCGAGACGTTTACGCATGGTACGGGCTCCCCCTTGGCCCCCTTCATACTTTGGACTGAGGGCGCCGGACTAACGTGCATGTGTCTTCTAGTTATTCCCACAGTACAGAAGAAGCCTCCGGACCCGTCCTCCCATTCCACCAGTGCTGCTTCGAAATTCTCACGCGAACCCTCACCGGATCGGACAATACCCAAGATCTCAACTTGGACGTCCTCTATCACACCATGAACACCTTGAGTAATGGATCGTCTTCTGCTCTGCAGCTGAGTTACGGAGACGACGTTAGTCGTGCTCAGGGCCGATACTGGGAATGCATTCCCGGTGCCGAGGCAAGCCAACCCGGGTCCAGCATTGTGACGCCTCTCGAATTAACCAATACTATAGTATTGCGCGACGCACCCCACGAACATCCCCAATCTGGACGTCTTCATCGAAAGCAGCATGACCACCCACGCCGGATTGAAACTCCCCTCCGAAGAAGTCACCGCCGGCGACCGAAACCCCACAAACCCGTTCGGTCGGCTTCCATTCGAGATCGTTGAGCGCATCTGTCTCTACCTGCCGGGTGAATCTCTGAAAGCCTTGACACAGGCTTCGCTGAGTATCCAGTTGCTCACGCAGGACAACTTTTTCTGGAAGCGTTTTATGCAGTGGGATATGCCTTGGTTTTGGGAAATGCAGACGAGTCAGACCCGGAAGAAGGCTCCGGAGGATCTCAACTACAAGCGGCTATACCTGTGGTTGGATAACATGACGACGCCTCGGTACGGCATGGACGATCTGAGCGTGATTGGCGTCGCAAACCGACGACGTATTTGGGGCGTCTGTGAGCAGCTGGCACCGCAGTATCATAAGGGACTAAACCAAACATCTGGTGAATTGCCACGATGGGGATCCGTGTGTTGATTGGGCAATCCTGCCTGGTAAGAAAGATAAAACTCGCCACCGCTGAGTTTGTTTCTAACAAACTTCCGTCAAGTGTCCCACCGAAATAGTCCCTTCTACAGTTTGCAATTCTTCTTTTACCTGCGAAGAGACCTCGTCTGACTTGGTCCAGAGTGGAAATTTGTGAGTCCTCTCCCGCACGTGACCCCGATTGTACTTGATTGCTAAACATTCCCGCCAGATATATACCAAATCTTTGCATGAGTAGCGATCTCGATTTTACATAGCGTTATGGTCTTTTGGCTTGCTTCGGTTTGCAGCGGTGTTCTTAGAGGTGATTTTATTCCTTATATCGATAGACTATTAGACATCATCGGCGGCGAATCATCAATTTTCATTTTGGCTCACTTGAGCTACCCATTGACCATATTTGATCTACCCACTACACCGTAGAAATCCTGTGGGCTAAATCCGGTAACCAATCTGTGCGGGTTTAGAACGAGCAAATATCGTTCTATAGGAGCATTGTTCCCAAGACATCATAGCACTGCCACCAAGCATACCCGATGTTATCTAATTGAAAGGTCGGGTTTGACACTTTTAAAGTTAATGATCCTCGTCAATAGTGTTATCATCCCTTGCCTAGAGCTATAACCCCTTGAAATGCTCACAGACCCGCTTTCTCCCATATTATTATGTATTTGCTTTCATCGTCTTTGGCCTCGGTAAGCTGGGTTCACTTTTACTCCTTGACGCGACCGGCCCACAAAATCCAGTTTAGTGCTAAGTATCCTTAGTACTTCATATTTGGAGATGGTAGTGGTTCTTAAATTTCTTTGAGTTAATATCAATAGAACACTTCCAGTCTTGGTGATTCTTTGAGGACTACAACAAAGAGAGAAATGGAGCAGTAGTTAATAGCCTATAAATAGCTAGTTAATTTCACATTATTACGCAGTATCAAATACTCAAAATCTATAGTTGTATATTGTACTGCATGAAGTTTTTGTATCCATTATATGATCACCCTCTTCAAGCTCCTAACTTCGTGATTTGCCCTATCGCTTTGTAAATAAAAACGCCAGATGATATTGACGTTGTGGTTAAAGTCGGGTCGGTAGACATCAACCTTGTTCAAGTCATGTGTAAGCTTGAGCATCGCTGTCGAGTGCGCGGACCGAGCCTTATTGATATTTAAGTTCATAATACAAAATGCCAGCGAGGAGCATTGTAGCCACTTCGCATGAATGTACACCGAGTAGATATGGCAGACCAGCCTCCCGGGAGCGTGGATCTCCGAGCCGAGAAGGCAGGCTTAGCGCGGGCTGACTGATCGGATCTGGGCTCTGGTCGACCGTCGATCAAAACATTGTCCGGTCTGTGGGCCGCGCGTTGTCCATCCTCCGCTCCCCACGGCCTTAGAAGTCGCCGTTGCTGAAAAAAAGTTCCTGGGTGAATCTGTTCAGACTTCGGATATTCAAATTCCAGAGCGTGTTCAGAGGGCGCAATTTACGCATCGTTCCGCTTTCTTCTAATGTTCCCGCAATAGAGCCTTTCTTATCTCCCGACTGGGATCGGTGAGAATCTTTGTCTCTCTCTTTCTCTCTCTCTGTGTCTATCCGGCCAGTCCGATTTGCGCGGATCCCCCCGGATAATATGACTGCAACTCCAGAGAGCGCGGAGACATTGAAACCTTCATCTTTGGTTTCATGCATCAGGTTCCTGGCGCGATATCGATGGCAGTTCCTGGCTGCTTATCTCATCGTCCTGAGTTTGCTTATTGGGACATTGATGCCCACGTCCAAAGGCAATGATGTGAGAGTATTGAAAGGTCGGTGCTTCTCCAGCTAGTCGAGATGCTTAGCTAACAGGTCATAGGAAACAAGCTGTACCACCCGGCTTTGGAGGACTATGAGAAATCACTGGTCCTCGCCAAGTCTCGCTCCGAAGACATCTCGTGGGCGTACAATCTATCCTCGGAGTAAGTTCCGTTGCCGGGCGCCAGACTTCAAAAACCGCTAATAACTCAGTTGGGGCGTGTATATCTACACATCCGATAGAGAACCCGGCTTCCGTACCACTCCGGCCAACAAAGGCCGCGAGGGCATGTCCTATCTCACTCACATCATCGACAATTACGACGATCTGACGGACATCACGGTTTTCATGCACGGAGCAGCCTCCCAATGGCACAATGACCTGGAGGATAACTCACACTCGTCGTTCCTCTTGTCGAAACTGCGAATGAACGTGGTCACCCGCAAAGGCTATACCAACCTTCGCTGTCAGTCTCGTCCGGGCTGTCCTGTGGCAATGCGCCCCTCGGATCCGAAGTTCACATCCATGGATGACGTAGTGTATACGAATTTCACCTCGATCTATACCGAGTTGTTTGATCTGCCAGAGGAGCAGGTACCGAATGAAGTCGGGGGCATTTGCTGCGGTCAGTTTGCCCTCACGAAGAAGCGCATTCGGCAGCGACCTCGAGAGGAGTACATTCGCATGCGGGACTGGGCTATTTCAACCCCCCTCGATAACTTCACCGTGGGATCGGTGTTCGAGATGTTATGGCATCTTATTTTTCTGGAGAATTCGGTGTCGTATGTTCCCTTCTTATTCCTTCCTGATGGATAGTCCAACTAACACGTACAATAGATGCCCTGACCCGAAACAATGTTATTGTGACCTTTACGGCGTTTGTGACGACTAGAATTGTACTTATGACAATAGACCACCTTCACGTTCATCATGAGCAAACCTGACCCCATGCGATAGAATTAATGATCGAATCTTACCACTTCTTACAAATCTCATAAGAATGATCGTAACTTCCAGGGCACTCGTACTCATCTATTTCGCCTTCTCTTGCAGGTTCGGTCGCTTCCCGGAGACCTTGGTGTCTCCACTCGAAAGCATAGATTTTGTGCACTCAGATCTAATCGCGCTCCGGTCGGGGTCGAACAAACTCTGTCTTGAGATTCCCCGGTACAGTTACGGTTTGGCCGTTCACTGAGCATGGGGATGTCACTTCCGCATAGGACCGGGTAATGAGTGGACGGGTCGACGGATTCGGAAAGGACATTGGTGGTATAAGTTCCCGTGATCTTTGTTTCGGCCGAGGAAATAGGTTCCTTGGAATACTCGGTGAGTTGAGTATAACAGCTTGGATGGCGCGTGTCGCGTCCGAGCGCTATGGTCTAAGAGTCGAGGTGTCGATATGAACAACATGGACCTTGGTACCGTATTCGCTGGCTATTCAGTCTCTCGTGTCTCTGCCTATTGGCAATCCCAATGGACTAGCTCAAGAGCAGTGTCGAGAAGCAAGCGGTCTGCAACAAATACAGCGCATCTTGCATCAACGGCTGAGTTCACGTCTCTTCAGCCAACAACCCCATTTTCCTCCTCGCCGCCACTTCCTCTGCAGACATGGGTTTCCCTTCGATTTTATCGACCCGATTCCCCTCCCACATGATCATACCGCCGGCGGCCATCGCCACGACGCAGGCTAAGCCGATGAAGAGACCGGTCGTCCAGGGAGGGCGCACATGGCGATTCATGCCCCACATGCACCCGGCCAGACAGCCCTGCAGGATGGTGTTCCAGATCATATTGTGCACGACGAACGTCATCTTCCACGGCGCCGTCGCAGGCGCATACACCCCGGTCAACGGTGGCTTGGGGGCCTTGCTTGGCGGGATAGGGGTCAACACCGCCTCGGTCTCACCTCTCTCTATATCCGCCCGAGGCAGTCGGAACCAATTTGCATGAACGGCAGCTAATCGAGCGAGGGAGTCATTGCGACGGCTCTGGGTGCGGCCAAACCGCCAGAAACACCACCAGTAGAGGTCTCGGAGACGGAAGGGAGCGAGGCCGAACCCCGTCACGCAGAAAAGACCGTTGAGAATCTGCGAGTCGATCTCGATCCAGATCCGACGAGGCGAGTTGATATCGTCGCACGTGGGATGGCACATGGCCGGCGCGGCATTACACATCAGTAGGAAAAGCATCCCGCCCCAGGCAACCACGTTCAGCATGTATACTGTGATCAGAAAGCCAGTCGGAGTGATGACCCATCGGCGGAAACGCTTCAAGGCGACAGTACACTTGACGGTCCCCGGGAGAGGAGGCTGTTTCTGAGCGCCCTCCACGGTAAGCATTTGATTTGAATCGGCTGAACTGACGTTGGAGACTTTGGGGGAGAGGGGATTGATCGAAGGCGATGGCATCATGGCTGCCTCGGCCGCGGCCTCTGCCTCAGTTGGGAGAGGCGGATCTTTGTTGACGGACAAATACATGGTCGTTCAGCCCCAATGGCTTTGCGTTGCGCTTTCATCCTCTGCGTGACAGACCGACAAGGAAGGCATGGTATATTTATAAAAGACGGTGCCTGCCAATGCTGTCGCCTTGGAGATCTCTGCGAAGTGGAAATTTTTTCCCCCCCGTTTTTTGCCACTAGATTGCTAGTTAAGGTAACGTTTAATAGATCTAAAAAAAAAAAAAAAAGTTACACCATCTCGGCCAGTCGAAAAATTGATAGTTCGCGATGATCGCCCTTCCCTGGGTCGTATTTCGTACTTGGGTCGTATTTCGTACTATTGAACCCTTTGGGTTAGTCTCCTTCTGCCAGGTCTGAGGCTTCGTATTCGCTCCGCATACTCTTTCTATCAAATCCAGAATTTTGGGGCTGGGAATTGTTATGCATAATCGTCTTTCGTTGCTTGATCGTACCGATTTTCGATACGCAAGGTTACAGGAAGCAAACTGTGAACTATGAGCAGCAGATCTAGTCGGACGGAGTACGGAGTACCAGGGCAGGGCTCTCGGGCGTAAGAGCATCTGTTGACCTAATCCATATTGAGAATCGTCACAGCCTGGCATGGATGGCTGCAGAGCTCGAGATTATTTGTGCTTGAATGTATGTGCATGCGACAAAAACTAGGTTTAGTGGTTGTTTACTTGTCGAATTTTAAAGAAAAAAACTCAAAAAAAAGAATAGCATGTCCTAGTTTCGATCTAGGGGCCTTTCGAGTTGTTAGTTTATTTGTTCAATGGTACCAAGAGTGGACGGTGAAACGTACCTCCGGGTTATGAGCCCGGCGCTCTTCCCCTGAGCTAACATGCTGGGGTAGTTATTTATTTGAACAAATATAGATATATTAACCTACAACAAGTACAGATAGCTAGGATATAGATTCTCACACCTTTTAGATAAGCAGGACTATAGAAGATCTCGATTCTTCTTACATCAGTTAATCAACCAATTTAGTATTCATCAGAGCGATCTTCCCTCCATTGAACTCATCGTCTTTGGCCACTACAGTGCATCTGGCTCTGCAGAACTTCTACATACAAGGTTAACTTTATCAGGTCCTTGGAGGAGATGAAAGACGAACAATTTAGGATCGGAGGGTAGGCCTGAAGCTGTGGGTGCATATGATCTGGGTTATCCTTCGAACCGATTGACAGTCGCAAGGGGTATTTAAGAGAACCGTAGAGCTAAAATGGGGGCGAGATAGAAAAAAAAAAAAAGAATGAGGCCGAGGCGGTGCAGGAGGAGCAGGGCAGAAAGAAGGAGAAATCCAGCCTGCTAGTAGACAAACAAGAGCCAACCCGAGAGACTTCGCAACCTCACAACCCCCAAACCCCAAGCAAGTTTCACTCATGTGACTCTCTTCGATTTATCTATGCCTGCGCTCCAACAAAGAAGAAGGAGAGAGATAAGAGAAACAGCTCCACCTCAGTGATAACTGCGCCTACTTTCTACGACTTATTCTCATTGCACAGAGACCCCAGCATGACATACAGAAAATGCAGAAAGTGTTTGAAAGAGAGTTACGACAAATGCCTTTGCCGGTTCTGTCGGACATGCGGCCAAACGGGCCACAAGGTCAAAGACTGCACAGCAATTCTATGCAGCAAATGCAAGAGCTAGCATCTTGGGGACAAATGCTTACTTGACCAGAATGAAGCTGACTTATTTCACACGGATGTATATGAGCTATCCGACATGTCTGATGTAAGTCTACATGTCAAGATAGTTGACCAGCCGATACCCTAACAAAAAATAGAACTATTATACAGATTCAGACAGCTCCTTACCACCTGCAAGTACTACTTTTCTTCCCGGCAGCATCGAAAGGGGCCCAAAGATCAAGGAAACCTCTGTTAGAAGATTCATTTCCCAACAATCACACAATACATCAATTCGATCGAAGAACCTAGGCCTTGTTGATCGCAGTCTTATCCTATCAAATCTTCTTGACAAAATCAGATCAGGTCACTCAGAAAGATACAGGACATTGTTTGAATTAGGACAACATGGAGATATCCCGAAGATCCTTGAGACAAACTTGAACCCGAATGTTAGAGCGATATGTGAGAATGGAGAGTTCACTCTAGAAAGGTATATCCCACAATCATCCTTTTTATCTAATTACTATGCTGCCTCTTCTTCTTTCTTCTACGTTATATGCTATGTATAGAAGGTTCTAACATGTTTAAAGCTTAAAGCTCATCGGACAAGACCCCGGGTATTGCGAGAAATCTGGCGTTTACCTCCATATCCTATGGAAGAGGTGTGAGTCGGAGAACTTTTGGCTCTATATTGGGCAGGCAGCAAAGCTGTGCGACAGGATCAAGTCACATAAAAACCCCTATCACCGGCACCGAAATCCATCTCTCCATTATCATGTTTGGGATTCAGCACCAGACCTCGAGTCTGTATTTGTGACGCTTGCTACTTGCCCTGCCCCGACATGTCTGCAAGAGCAACTTCTACTTAACATTCAAGGAATGTGGATGGCGCTCGTGTTCCAAACACTGACTTCGTTGCATCTAGAAGAATACTTGCCCGGCGGGACGGATATTCTTTGGTCAGGACATCATCTCAATGTAGCCCTACCATTATGGCAAGGATTTACTGGGACGAATGACCACGGTCTTATACAGGGCGCAACAGGCGGCAGGACAGCTTTCCAGGAATTCTTATTTTCCAAGGATCCCAACATCCGCGAATGGGCCAAGGATGCAAGGGCTGCATTCAACGATATACGAAATTCTCCGGACCCAAATCTTCGCAAATATTACCAAGACCTTCAACTAAAGCGACGACTGCGGTCACAAAAGACATGGGAGCAAAAGAAATTTGATAACATGAGGCAGTATCTATCTGGGGTTGAGAAGACTGTTTCAACATCGAAAAATTCATTCCTGCATGTTGTCTGTGGTTCTTTTCAGGTGGTGATTCTCAAGTCACTTTGGTCAAAGTTCAACATACAAAGCGGCAACAGAGTTCTTGTTCAGTTTCATCTGAACCAAACCCCATGTCCAAATGCTTATGCGCAAAGAGCATGGGTAGGGGACCCTGCAAGGCGTTTGGCAATTTCAATCCGAAGCTTGGATCCGCTTAAAGACTTCCACATCTGGCTTGTGACGCGTGGTCTACAGAGTGTAATGAAGATAAACACTCTTGTGGATATTTTGGAAGGCTACTCCTTGGAAGAGAGTCGAGCATTTAAAAGAAGATGGCATGTCATTAGACAGGTTCCATGCGACAGTTCTTCACGACAGACACGAGAGGCTGTGTACACCTAGAATGGAGAAAGTATGTGTGGTACGAGGAGATCACATGAATGTAAAGTAGGGAAAATCTTATAAAAAAGCAAAAAGATAGCATGTCCTAGTTTCGATCTAGGGGCCTAAGCGGGTTGTTAGTTAATATGTTTAAGGGTCCAATGTAGGCGGTTAAACGTACCTCCGGGTTATGAGCCCGGCGCTCTTCCCCTGAGCTAACATGCTGGGAATGGTTGTTGGGTATCAAATTTTTGCATATATAAAGTTTTGTGACACTTAGATGCTGATATTAGTCCCTAGATATATTGGTTGACACTTAGGTTTTGCAAAGATCAAGCCATTATAGTGATTCTGATTCGTTTTTTGTGTTTACCGCACTCGGCGTCCGCTTTTTGTCCCCTACAAAAGTTTCATATCTCCGTCTACTTTTCCGTTGCGGATCTTTACTAACATGCCGCAGATAAGTTAGTTAGGCAGCGGTATGATTAAGTTATAATTGAGCGTCTTTCAATTTTACTACCATTCAGTCTACCTTAAGTTACAATCAAGTCTTTAAAACAGCAATAATGAAACAAACCGGTAAATATTCTGGATTATATTTGTATAATTCGAGGGAACGAGGCAGCGCGAAACGCGGCCGCAGTCCCTTGTATAGTGAGTTGAATAAATCAATGCGGTACTGATCATCCGCTATTAGTTGCCAAATCTCTAACAAAGATTATATGATAATATTTGTTCACTCTCAGCTTATCTGCTTAGCTAGCAGCTTATTCTATAGATAACTATATGAGCTCTATAGGAAGCGGTGGTCAGTACTCTCTTATGTTGTAGGCATCAACTTGTTCTCGCGGCAGGGTAGGTGTTTCAAACTAACTGAGATACCCTAGCTATAACTAACACCTCTGCTTTTGTAAGCCTTTATATAACCATAATTCTCGAAAATTCTTCATAGTTCCAGCATGTTAGCTCAGGGGAAGAGCGCCGGGCTCATAACCCGGAGGTACGTTTCACCGCCTACATTGGACCCTTAAACATATTGACTAACAACCCGCTTAGGCCCCTAGATCGAAACTAGGACATGCTATCTTTTTATCTTTTTATAAGATTTTCTCTACTTTATAGCTCATAACCCAGAGATACATTTTATCGCCTACGTTGGACTGTTAAACATGTTAACTAATAACCCGCTTAGGTCCCTATTAAAACTAGGACATGCTATCTTTTTGCTTTTTTATAAAATTTTTTCTCCATTACATTCTTGTGATTTCCTCATATCACACATTTCTCCAATCTACATATACACAGCCTCTCGTGTCTGTCGTGAAGAAGTGTCACACATTCTCAAAACTGCTTAATACTTCCAGCATGTTAGCTCAGGGGAAGAGCGCCGGGCTCATAACCCGGAGGTACGTTTCACCGCCTACATTGGACCCTTAAACATATTAACTAACAACGCCCAGGCCCCTAGATCGAAACTAGGACATGCTAAATTTTTGTTCTTGCCGTTTCTATCCCTATCTCTTTGTGTATGTGATCTTTACAACAAAATGTAACTAATTTAGGGTGCTTGTATACTCATTTAGAGAATTCTTGCAGGCTGTGCCACTGTGGTACAGCGACGGTAGGGGTTTCGGCGGTCATGTACCAGCAGAGTCAGCAGTAAGCCTGCGAGTTACGAAGATGGTACAAAATTATAGGTCACTAAGTTGACATAGAAAGTAATCCTATAAAGTACATATCAGTGTGATGGGCAAGGCTGTCAGCTACGTAGCGAAAGTTAGAGTGTATTCAATTCTATCTTGGACTTCAACGAAGAACTGGTTGTTGATCGCTGCAACGCTTTCCCAGGCCCAGTATATTGTCCCGCATAACTACTAACTCGAAGGTCTCTCGAAAAGATAAGATAAGATTTAGGTGATTCCTCGAATATTGAGCCACCCGTGAGCTATAAGATGACGAGATAATGTGAAACGGCAACTGCTGCGCAGGTTGGAACCAAAGAAGGAATAGCGCGCCTTCTTGAAAAAGTCAATTGTCTCGAGGGCACTGCTATTTACGGCAATACTCTCCGAGAGCCGGCTTCCCAGTGCCAAGGCCCTTGGCAAGGCACGGTCCCGTTTCCCCAGGAGGCCGACTGGTTTCGTAGTAGTGACATCTATAGAGGGCTTTTGCACCGTCAGTGTTCATAATTCTGCTCGCTATGGATACCTTTACTCTCGATTGTGTTTGAAACCGCTTCTATGGAGAACAATGCTCAGTTAATGCCGCATAATATACTCTTGCATCATGACCACGTCTTATATCTCATTCAGCACGCCTTTTTGGTTGATGGAATGTATTGCCGCTCATTCTATCTACTTTGTACTCTGTTCTTGATTAGTATAAAATCAATGTTATTTGAGAATGACCCATACTCCGTACATCAACCACGTGGACCACCCGGCGGCAGCCCGAGCGAATATTTGAGACACAATCCTCAGCCTTAATCTTACTCCATATCAGGGCCACATCCCTATGGGCTTGAGATACGCCCAGAATGTCTCAGGTAAGTAACTTGAATAGACCGTGAATTCATGCCTCCGAGATGTACTTTATCCTGTGGTTCATACTAGGACAACGTAGGGCTGTCGTGTTATATTACCTACCTCGGTTAGTGCCACATCCCAATCAGGAAATATGGTGAGTGCTGTGCCAAGAACGGCCCGAAGCCATTCATTTCATGCTTCAATTTCCATATCGCAAACAAACTCTGATCGTTCGCCTGCCGAGTGGCCATTGATGACCGTGGATCCGGTTTTGAGAATGAAAGTTCGCAGCTATAAGAATGGGCGGAGGCCCCTGCTTCGAAAAAAGGGATTCCCCAGTCAGTACTATCAATCGGTTCAATCCACCTTCTAGTTCCTGCCCATATCAAGCACAACATGCAGGCACCACATCACACAGACCAATCGACCGAGGCCACCCGGACCTTTTCCATAGGTTCGGGACGAGGCCAAACCAACCCACTGGAATTACCACTCGACCAAGTCACCACCAATGCCAACCTCGAAGAGTATACCCGCGAAACCGCCGCTGGGGAGATTATCAAACCAATGCGCTCCTCGGCTACTGGCAAGATGGAGGACTGGAAGCTGGTCACATTCAAGATCGACGATCCCGAGAACCCAAAGAACTGGTCCAAGGCCTTCAAATGGTACTGCACCATGGTTGTGTCATTTACGTGCTTCGTCGTTGCTTTTGCCAGTAGCGTTATTACCGCCGGTCTTGAGGGTCCCATGGAATCTTTTGGGGTCGCTCGCGAAGTGAGTCTTGTTGTCGTGACCGTATTTGTGATCGGTTTTGGAGTTGGTAAGTTTCGTTGCTTGTGCCTTGCAGAATACATGAGCTAACTGTGCTTAGGCCCGATGGCATTCGCTCCCATGTCCGAAATGTTTGGCCGTCGACCTGTCTACGCCGTGACTCTCTTACTTGCCGTGATATTCGTTATTCCCTGCGCCGTGTCCAAGAACATCGGAACCCTTATCGTCTGTAGAGCTATCGATGGCATCGCTTTCAGTGCCCCTATGACCCTCGTTGGCGGTACCCTAGCGGACCTTTGGAAAAGCGAGGAGCGAGGAGTTCCTATGGCCGCTTTCTCGGCGAGTCCCTTCCTCGGCCCTGCCATTGGACCTCTTGCTGGCGGTTACCTGTTTGATGCGTCCGGATGGAGATGGCTATATTGGCTGCAGTTGATCCTTGCCTTCGTGGCTTGGGTCCTCATCACGTTCACGGTCCCCGAAACCTACGGCCCGACGATCTTGAAGAAACGTGCCCGGAAGCTCAGGAAAACAGAGAATGACCCGAAATACGTGACGGAGACCGAGATCGACCCTTTGCCTATCGGTCAGAAACTACGGATTGTTCTGCTTCGGCCATTCCAGCTCCTGTTCTTGGAACCTATCGTTCTGTTCATCGCTATTTACATGTCCGTTCTCTACGGTCTGCTGTACATGTTTTTCGTCGCGTATGTTCATCTATACACTTCTCCTGCAGACGCATGATACTAATAATCAAATATAGCTACCCTATCGTCTACCAGTCCGGGAAAGAATGGAGCGCCGGTTCTACAGGCCTCATGTTCATTCCTCTGGCTATTGGTGTCCTCATGAGCGCTGCATGCGCTCCCTTGGTTAACAAACACTACCTTGGCATCTACGAGCAATACAACGGCAAACCGCCCGCCGAGAAGCGCTTGATTCCGATGATGTTTTCCTGCTGGCTGATCCCTATCGGCCTGTTCATCTTCGCCTGGACATCCTACCCGCGCATCCACTGGATCGGACCTGCAATCGGTGGCTGGCCTGTCGGATTCGGGTTCATTTTCTTGTATAACTCTGCGAACAACTATCTAGGTAGGTCTTCTCGCCCCGCGGTAGCCTCTGCATGAATGATAATGCTAACATGAACATAGTGGACACCTATCAACATCAAGCTGCTTCGGCCCTTGCAGCTAAAACCTTCCTTCGCTCCATGTGGGGTGCGTCTACGGTCCTATTCACCGAGCAGATGTACGAAAGATTGGGATATCAATGGGCCAGCTCGTTGCTCGCGTTCATTGCGCTGGCTTGCTGTGCGATTCCCTTCGTTTTCTACTTCAAGGGTGAATCGATACGCCGCTTCTCGAAGTTCGCGTTCAGTGATGACGAGGAGAAGGGAGGGAAGGCTTAGGGTGGAAGTATGAAGGATTAAATGTTTGGATGTTATATTTGTTTTGTCGGGTTTGCGAGGTTTTAGATTTCTTTCTTTATAGATGCTAGATATTAGTTAATATAGATTAATCGAGTTAGTATGATACCATGAGACTTCACAGAGGTCTCTCCTTTGACATCCTTGTATCAAATCTTAGCTAGTATAATGTCCCTGTTGGTAGGCCCTATTAACGTAGAAAGACAAGGCAGATCCTGGCAATGCACCATTCAGCCCATCAAAATTGCGACCAACCGAGCTCCTCGGCCCCGTCGCTAGCTACTGCTAACGCTTAGTTTGGCGTGTTTTGGGGGCGGAGTGGCCCGAGTTGAGTCCACTCAATGGCGGCGGCCGTGACTCCGTCCTCTCTCTCTCTCCCCCTATAGACCCGCTTTTCATCATTATTCGTGCGAACGCCAGGATCAGATTGCCTGTCTTTTCCTGACAGCCGAACACACTAACGGTGATGGTTGCTTGGACGGGCCGTTTCCTTGCCCTGCGCTTATGCCGATCAACAGTCGACTTAAGTGTCAACCCACTGTCGGCCTGTGCCTCGCGCGAGGGGAGTCTTCAATTATCCTCCTTTTCCATCGACCCCCTCCTGTTTGAACTGGTTTGTCTTCTTCAGGCGAGAATTCGATGACATCGTGGTTCGTTAATATTCGTTTCTTCAGCGGTCACCACGGGTGAAAGAGCTTGATAGTCCTCAGTCAAGATGGCTCCTCCTATGGTGACTACCGTGCGAGCAGTCGTTGCGACGGTGGCGATTCTCACCTTGCTCGTTTGCAGTATGAGGGTATGGTTATTCCGGGCTTGATTTATTCTGGCAGCTCAAATTTTAGAGATGCTGATATTAGCTCATCTAGCTGTATCTGCGCAAGTTTATCACCCGTGCGTTCGGACTTGATGACTGCCTTGTTATCTTGGCTATGGTAAGTGGCTTCAGGGCAGACTTTATTCAATGGGATCTAATATAGCGTCATAGATCTGTGTCCTGTTGTTTGCCGCCCTCTCAATCTATCTCACGTTCTTCGGCATCGGACGGCACATGGATACGGTGCCCGTGGAGCAACTCCCCACGATGCAATATGTAGGACAAGCTCGCCTAATCTTACAATACTTCTGAGCTGACTTTCTTCCTATCTAGGCGATCTATATCTCCCTCTGCACCTACCTCTTCGTCGCATCGGCCGTCAAAATCAGCCTACTCGTCTTTATCATGCGCGCATTCCCAACCAAACTCATCCGCTGGCTCGGCCTCAGTATCATCGGGTTTTTAGTCCTATTGACGATTTCAGGAGAGCTGCCGTTGATTCTGCAGTGCTCCCCCGTTCGTGCAGCATACGACAAGACGGTTCCGAATTATAAGTGTTTTTCCTCCGACACGCTGTTCGATATTGAGATGTACCAAGGTGTCCTCATGTTCGCCGTGGATCTTGCCATCTTCGCGCTTCCGATCCCGACTATTTGGAAGCTTCAAATGCCCCTGCAACGACGGTTGACTATTATTGGGTTGTTTGGTCTGGGTGAGTAGTGGATGGCTTTGTCTGATAAGAGCAAATGGATTAATGAGCATCGCATCTAGGTCTCGTCGCATGCGCTGCTGGCCTCGCACGTCTGCCAACCCTCGTATACCAGAAAGACGACACAGACTTTACCTGTATGTTTCCAACCCTTCTTCAATCTGCATACCTCCTAATGCAAACCTCCCCACAGATTCCGGCGCCACTCCCCTGATCTGGATGAATGTCGAATTCGGACTGGCACTGATCACAGGTTCCCTACCATCCTTGCGCATCTTACTGAGAAAGATCCCGGGATTCAGTTCCTCACACAAAAGCGAGAGTAAAGAGCTCACGGGGGGCAACGCGAACGGACACTCTGGGTTCCACCTTCGCGACCAGAAACGATGGACATCGAAGATAATAGGGAAGGGGCGAGACGATGTGGAGAGTCTGGCGAGCGAGAGTCAGGAGAGAATATTCAGGAACTAGTAGCTCTCATGCTGTGTACTTCATAAGTCTTACTCAAGAACCAACGCCGTCATCATGATTTACCGGCCATTTTACATTCTCCGCAAACTCCCTCGGTCCAATGTCCATGGCCTGACCCCTGAGCAAGCGGAGTCTGGCCGAAGAATTCCGATTTCCTGCGGAATCGAAATAAATCAACCAGTCGGATCCACTTCGATACAGGCAGTTCGCTTCCCCGCTCGTTGGGGGCCAACTTGAAATCCGTGCCGAGCCGGTGGCAGCCAAGAGAAACGAAGGATTTGTGTCAGACGAAAGTGGAGACAGGCGGATTTTGTCCTGATAAATTCCGTTGCAGACTTGCTGACAAGCACAGGGAAACGGTGCTATGCAGCCGACTCCTATACTACTGCTAGTCAGCTGGCCCTTGTCCTGTTATGGCAAGGCGAAGATGACCTCAACCCCTGCTCATTTTTCCCTTCCATGCATCCGGGGGACTTCTTCAATCGCTTGTTCTCACCTCACTGTACTCGCTGCCCGCACCCATTACTTCCATAATGCCTGAAATAAACACACCTCCGCGCAAAACCGTCCTCATAACAGGCTGCAGCAATGGTGGCATCGGCTCGGCGCTAGTCGAAACGTTCCACGAGCGCGGCCTCCACGTCTTCGCGACCGCACGCAACTTCTCGAAGATGTCGCAGATCGAAAAGCTGCCCAATGTGACTCTCCTACAGCTTGACGTCTTGTCGCAATCCAGTATCGACGCGGCCTTTGAGACCGTCACTGCCCAAACCGGCGGCAAACTCGACTACCTGATCAACAACTCCGGACAGTCCTGCATTCAACCCGCGTTAGAGTCTTCCATTGAGCGCGCCAGGGAGATCCATGATGTCAACTTCTGGGGCACTGTCCGCGTCACGCACGCCTTCTCGCCATTGGTTATCGCGTCTAAAGGAACCATCGCCAATGTCTGCTCTATTGCGGCGGTGTTGCATGTTGCTTGGGGTGGTGGGTATCAGCTTATTTCATTCCGTCGTTCCTTCCCGCAAGATCCATTCCTCGCGCGCATCCGATTCCCCACTCCGATAGATCATACTGTCTCTAACTATGTGTTCACAGCATTCTACAACTCCTCCAAAGCCGCCGTCCGCTCATACAGCGAAACACTTCGCGTCGAGCTGGCCCCTCTCGGCGTAAAAGTGATCACCGTGATGGCCGGCGTCGTCGGCACGAACATCTTTGAGAATCACCCCGAAGCGAACCTCTCCGACTCCTCGCCCTGGAAGCCTGCAGAGAAGGTGATTCAAGGCCAGGCAGCCGGGTCAATGACCGACGGAGCCATGCCGCGGTCGGTGTTTGCGCGCCACGTGGCGGACAGTGTACTTGGCGGCGCGACGGGGATGACTTGGGTGGGGAAGATGGCCACATTCGCGTACTGGATTTCAGGATTCTTGCCTATTTGGATGCTGGTAAGTTGACTAGTTGGCTTTTCATATGGTCGGGTCAACCGATGCTAATTGGGTCACGTCATGCAGGATCGTATCATAATCTCTTCGGGTGGGCTGGATCGGTGTTAAATATTTCGATAGATGGTTTCTGCGCTTGATGAGCTATGATATCAAAACAGGTGGGTTGTCTAGATAAACTAATGGACGAGATAAGGCGGCGCATGTATTGTCTCCCATCTACTCATCGTTCCGAGCACTCCGTACTCTTGTCGATCATGCAGCCGGAGGGAAGTCGACAGGCTGTCAACCGGTGGAATCAATTTTCCATATACATACATATGGCCTTTCATCGATCGGGATGCTGATTCCGTTTGACCGCCCACAGGCTGGAAGATCAGGTGCTTGAATGCGAGCCACAATTAGTCACTGTAAACTGTAAATTTCTTCCACTCCTAGAAACCGCCAAAAATCAACCGCACTACAGTAAATCTTGATTTGACCCCCGCGACCTTGTCAAGATGGCTTCCCGGACCTCAGCGTCGGCACGGCGAACTCTCGACATGATCGAGCATTACCTCCACTCTGTCAATTCTGAGAACACTATGAGCGATAAATAAGGTGTTCTCAAAGATCTGAAGAGAATTTTCAAAGATGATGAAGATCCATCGCCCAGACAGCGAAGAAAGCAGGTCAAGGCGACCGGACAAGTTCTTCAGGCCTCCACATTGAGCGACTCGGAGGACGTGGTCTGGATGTTAGACATCGACTACCGCTATATGGACGGCTCCCTTTGGGACATACTCGCCGGGGATGAAGTGCCCACTAGGGATGAAGTGTCTGTATAGGACAAAACACTCCTCAGTGTCCTCACATCTATAAGAAAGCACTAGTCCTAGTCTGGCAAGCCCGCCCCGCGAATCACGTGTCACTGAACCTGGGTGAGTCAGCAGCCGATCGCAATGACTTCAGCAGCCGACAGCCGCTTGTCCCTGTCAAGCTTCGAAAAGCGAGATCTGCCGACATTTGTCCATCCGATCCCCGCTGCATCCCACTCTGCTCCTGCCGAAGCAATGTGCATGCTGCTGCTTACCACGTGAGGTAGCTGAATCCTACTCGAATCGCTTCATTCTCGTCCTGCTTCGCTGTCTATGACCTCAACTACGCGCATGAGCCGGAGCACTATTCGCGCGGAAAAACTTCGGCACTGATATTATCCCCCTCGAATCGAACTGATCCATTTTCTCCCAATGGCTTCTCCTTATCAATCGTCCATGTCGTTCTCGCCGTCGGTACCCGGCGCCGACATGACGGCTCCCGGTGCCGCGGGTGCAGGTTCCTCACGACCCATCTCCGAACTGCCGCAATCCCAAGTCGACGCGATCATCCGCACCAAACGAAAGGCCCGGGAGCCCAAGGCCTGTTACCCCTGTCACGCGCGAAAGGTCAAGTGCGACCGCAATCTTCCCTGCGATGGATGCGTTAAGCGAGACCACGCCGATATCTGCTCCTACGAACGTCCCTCCAAGAAGCGAATCATGACGGGCTCCTCGGTCCCGCCGCCCGCCGCCACGATGTATAGCGATAGTCCTGTCGGAGGCACGACGCCTGGCGGCGTCCCGGAGCAAATGGGAATGCCGCCCCAGCCTGACGGTGGCGTTCGTCTGAAACAAGAGCCTGGCACGACGCGACCCGTGCCTTCCGTGCCGTTGCCGTTGGGGCCCAGCGGTCGCGTGTCGGTTGCGCGCGAGGAGTGGGATAATGTGCGCACCCGGTTGAAGGAGATGGAGCAGACAATCAGCAATCTTCGCGTGGGCCTGGAACGGGCGGAGGAGGGACAGGCGTCCAGCCTGGAGACTGGCAGCGTGCAAAGTGGGGATGCAAGCACCCGATCCAAGGCCGCTTCCCCGGAGCGAGAGGGGATCCATGCGGCCAATACTCTGGGCGAGGGCACCGTTCATCTGGGATCGAGGTCTGTTCTTGCATATATCCTGAACAACAAGTCAGGGTCCGACCAGTTACAGGCACTTCTGGAAGGCGGCATCTTGCCAAAACTGGGCCTTGATAATGAGTCGGCAACCTATCCTTTTGTCGATCTCTGGTCATCGGATATGTCGACTTTCGACATCAGTGCCGTTTGTAGTGCGCTGCCAGGTGATCAACAGTGCAAAGAGTTAGTCTTCCCAAGGCTGAGTTTAGGGTTTGTATGGTAAGCTGACGTCCTGCCAGGTTCTTTTACTTTTACCGAGATATCGCCGGGGCTATTTATCCCGTGATCGAGGACACGGCTCTTTTCGAAATGAACCTCAGTCTCATGCTACAAAACCGCGCGTCAATTGGTGGGACTTACAGGGCCGATGATGATCAAGCACAGAAGCCGTTTGGCGTTTCGATTGCGTTCCTTGGCTTATTGTTCGCCGTGTTGGCGTCCGGTTGTCAATCTTCTGATCTGCCCGGCAAGGAGAGAGAGTTGACTTCGCAAGTTTATGGTGAGGTACCCTGACGCAGCGATTGATCTTTTACTGACCAAACTAGTCTGCTGCTCCTATCAGTGTCTTCGAATGACGAACTTTTTGTCCCAGCCCACCATAGAAGCCATCCAGACATTGCTGGTTATCGGGAATGTGCTGTCTTATAACATGAACCCTGGAATTTCATATGTTTTACTTGGTATGTACAATCTCCCTTATTTGTGACGACCGACTAATTAAAATAGGGATGACTCTCCGCATGGGGCTGGCTCTCGGTCTTCATGTCGAAACCAGTCGCTTCTCGCCAGTAGAGCGATACCGTAGACGACATGTTTGGTATGCACACGTTTCAAAAGCACAGTAGGACCAAACTAACGGATGTAGGTGGTCCATGGCCTGGCAGGACAGCCATTTCTCTCTATCTTATGACCGACCGTCCACGACCGCCGTCAGTCAACCGGACATCGCCTCTCGTGGAGACTCGCGACCTGGGGATCTCTGCTATTTCGAAACCCTCTGCCGGATCATCGCCCTCGCTTTAGAAGTTGTCCGCGGCCGGATGCTAAATTCGCATTCTCAGATGAGCTTTAAAACGATTCAAACATACAAAGAACGGATACAACACATCATGGTCGAAGCAAAACCCTACCTACGGGATCCCAAATACTGCGTTACACCGACGGAGCACCTCGAACGCGTCGTCCTCAAGCTGCATTCCTCCTACTTCTCCTCCGAGCTCTGCCGGCCAGCGCTCAAATCCTCCGCCGATGCTCACGATCCGGCCAGTTCCAGCATGCGCTCCGACTGCGTCGTCAACCTGATGACGACGGTCGAAGCCTACATTGAAATGCACTCCGTCAGCTCGCACGCGTCGCGCTCCTGGATTGCGCTGCAACGCGCCATCAGCTCGATCTTCCTTTTGGCTGTCACGGAAGAGTCCAAAACTAACCCGCGCTTCTGGTCTCTTCTGCAACAAATCAAGATGATCATTGCCGAGCGCGCCAACACAGAATGCACGTACGGATCGGTAGATCCCACCAATCCAACATCTGACCGCACTGCGTCGGCCTTTGGCACCACCGTCCCTGCCACAGCAACGACGGCCAGCGCTGGCACCAGTCCTGCCGCCTTCTCCGCCTCTCCTGCTTCGGCTGCTATCCCCGTCGACACGCAAACGCAATGGGCCAAACCGTTGACCAAGACTCTGCGGGCCTTGGAGAAACTCGAAGCGGCATTCAGTTCGCAGACTCATGGCCCCGCCAGTCACGGATCACCGGCATACCTCAACCCGGGCCCAGGCTCTATGAGCTCTCTCATTCCTCCTGTGTCGGCGATGACGCCTAGCGTTGGATCCCTGCCGCCTCCGACACCCGAGAGCTCGACCAGTGGTGAATGGTCCATTCCTAACATCCTGGACCGAGCGGCTGAATATATCCATCCACCTTTGTGGAGTTAGCATGGGACAGAATTGGCATGGCGCTCTGGATGGATGGATGGCGTGGTATTTTTCGATTTCCTTTCTATTCTAATGACTTCTATGGTTGGGTTGGTTGGTTGGGTCGGTCTGGTCTGGTCATGGCAGGTACCGGGCACTTTTGGGAGTATAGTATATATATCATTTGGTTCTTGAATATTAGTAGGCTTTGCATCTGCATTCTATCTTAATCAATATTATAGCTTAGAGCAACCCGACACGATTCTAAAAAATATGTTAACGCTGCCGCATCGCGGTAAGAGAGATTGTAGAAGAATCAGGTGCTTCGAGCAATCCGCCAAACCCTCGCTAAAGGCAAGTTCCGAAAGCCTTTATATGAAGCGGAAGGTTCCATGAAAATAAGCGGTATTCGCCATGAAATCGGCCATGAAGACCACGTGATATTGAAGATAAAAAGGGCCTTCCTACCCCTAGTTAGCATTCAAGCAAGAATTCAAGCAAGCTTCAATAAGTCAAGCAATTCATTCATTTTCTTCCACTTCGGTAGCCTACCCCTGGCACCCCAAATTCCTACAGAGATTATACAAAGAGCAACTGCTGGCAGTCGAGGCACTTGATGTTTCTGTATCGACCATTTTCCTATCAAATACTTCAATATTCCGGGCATTTACTGCTTTTGAATGATTTCATCATTGCCAGATTGGGAGTGTACAGGTGTTTTGAATACCTGAGGTTGCAACCTGCCAAGGAGGATCTTTTCTTCCTCATCAACCATCTTGAATCATCTCATATTGTTGTAATAGTTCATTCATCCATTTGGTGGACATCGATAGCCTTCTATCACGAATAAAGATTACAAATAATATGTGATTATGTAGAGGAAAGCCCTCAGTGCGATCTCCATCCGAACTATCGGGATGTGGACATTTCCTCCCGACTCTACTCCCATCATATAAAGTCGTGCCCAGACTGACCCTCCAGTCTAGCGAACCCCAGATATATTCGCAATCTATAAATATCGTACCTTACAATTGACCCCATACCCCACCAAACCACCTAAACATCGGGCAATCCCCACCATGGCATCCCCTGACTACAGCCACCATTTCTCCATCCACAACCTTCCCTACGGCATCGCTTCTTCATCCACCCATCCTACCCCCCAATGTGCAACGCGCCTTAACAACACCGTCATCTTCCTCGGTGATCTCCAGCGCGACAGTTTCTTCTCTGCGATCCCCGATCTACCAGCCCTTGTTTTTGAGGAAGCGACATTGAACCGATACGCTGCGCTGCCGAAACGCGTACATCACCATGTTCGAGAGACCCTGCAGTTCGTGCTAGCCTCGAAGGGAGTCAACGGGTTGCCAGAGAGAAGTAGAGAAAATGTCGAAACAGTGAAGATGCATTTACCGATCGAGATTCCGAATTTTACAGGTATTCTATGCCTTTTCCTCTATTCTGGCCTGCCTGCCTGCCTGCCTGCCTGCCCGCCCATCTTCCCTGTTTTTCCTGTCTCAACCCCCAAGCAATAGCTATGATAACGCGCGAAACTAACAACGACCGGAGCAGACTTCTCCTGCAGTCTCAACCACGTCCAAAACGCCGGCCGCGCTATCCTCAACAACCCCACGCCCCCGCCGGGCTTCTTCCACTTCCCGATCGGCTATACCGGACGGGCCAGCAGCGTCGTGGTCTCAGGGACGCGGATCGTGAGACCCAGAGGACATATTCGTGACCGAACCAAGGCCAAACCAAACCCTACTTCTCCCAACGGGGAGTCAGAAAGAGAGAAACCCAACGACGACGTCATTTATGGCCCCTCAAGAGCACTAGACTATGAGCTTGAATTAGGGTTCGTGGTAGGTGCCCCGGTAGACGCGCATCAGGGCTTAGAGGCCAAAGATGCAGAAGAGTATCTGTTTGGGGTGGTGGTGGTTAATGATTGGAGTGGTAGGTGTTTTTGGTGTCCTTCCATTTCTTGATCGTCCTCAATCTTATTTCACCACTAACACCATGACCCCGGATACTACAAACAGCCCGAGACATCCAATCCCTCGAAATGGTGCCCCTCGGCCCCCTGAACGGAAAATCCTTCAACACCACCATCTCCCCGTGGATCGTGACGCTTGAAGCCCTGGCCCCGTTTCGCGCTGTCGGTCCTCCTCCTCGCGCGGAACTACCGCCCCACCTTCAGGATCCCGGGGCGTATGGATATGATATCAGTTTGAGGGTTGAGTTGGTGCATTGTGGTTCTTCGGTGGTTGGGAACGGGTTTGCGTCTACGTCGACGTCTACGAATGGGAACAGAAATGAAAAGGGCAGGGAGGAAGCCACGACGCATCTCAGTACCTCTAATGCCAAAGATCTATTCTGGTCACCCAGACAGATGCTGGCGCATATGGCGAGTTCTGGGTGTGGAGTGAGGACCGGGGAGTTGTTGGGTACCGGGACGGTGAGCGGGACTCAGGAGGGGGAGTATGGGTGTTTGCTGGAGATAACCGGGGGTGGAAAGAGCGCTGTTAGGTTGAATTCGGCAAGTGAGACTGGTGATGGGGAAGAAGAAGGAGAAGAGAGGGTGTTCTTGAAGGATGGAGACCTGGTGAGAATGGTTGGGTGGGCTGGCGAGGGGGTTGGGTTTGGGGTGTGTACTGGGGAGATTGTTGCTTCTGTTAAAAATTAAGCCGCGCGGAGGAGTGTCGATGATGACAGCGACTCTCTACAGTAGGATCAGGAGTTGGTTGCTCATTCGTACAGTTTCGCAAATGCTCGAAAAGGATAGAAATAAACACTAAGCTAGTACCCATAGAGGCTACAGGCTTATAACCTGGAGACACTCTACGAGGTATGGGGCTGCAGAGAATGATCAAAAAATTGATTTCAACTATTCAACTAGATGAGTTGATCAAGTAGATGGTTGATGAGGAAGAAAAGGTTCTCCCTAGCAGATTGCAACCCGAGGCGTTCGAAACACCTACATAAATCGGATCGATGGTATGCCTTCTACAATATTCCATTTGATTGAAGATCGGTTAATACCGCGCATGAACATGCTTAGACTATTTGGTCATGTCATCATCATCAATATCAGACCTCAAGTTGGATGATCTGCATCCGACAAACCAGACAGGAATTCTCTATATAGCAGATTTTATACCATTCCCCGCGCGCAATGTTCCATATTTTGGGCCGAATGCACAGGACAGAAACCCGGATTTGACAACCCAACCACGTCATGGTTTTGGCACTGGCACCCGCAGCCCTGCAGGCTTAAAGGGCTGATAGGCGTCGTCGACTCCCCGGACGTCGGGGCCTGAGACACCGGCGAGGCCAAGGACATCCCTGTCGCCTGCGCTTGTGGGATCAGAACCAGGGCCTTGGTTCTGGAGGCTCCGGAACCCAGCGTTTGCATGATCTGCGGGAGCGACGATTCTATCCATTATTAGATCCGCCGATGGTAAGAAGATCAGGCAAGGGTTATACAGACAACTCACCCGTAGCGACATAATATAATGCAGACGACGAATACTGCGTCTGATCCCAAGATTCCGAAGGGAACGGAACGTTCAGCTCGGCCACCGAATAATTGCTGAGTGCCGACGACGACGACGACAGGTCCGGCCCGAAAAAATTAACCGCGGCCTCATAAAAACTATTCGTTATGGAGGGAGGCGACGAGTTGGCCGACTCGCTCTCCCTGGAGGTTTCGTACACGGACGACGGGGTCAAGGGTTGTGAGCAGATGACGGGTATAGCTCCCATGGAGCTGCTGCAGGTAGGACAGACGCCCGGGGGCGCGGGATAGTATGGATCCAAGTGGGCTGCGTTTTCTGAAGACGGCGAGAGTGTCTTGCTCTCAACTTCATACGGAGCGACAGGCTCCATTGATGATGGACCGGGGTTTGGATATCCCCAGCCGTTGAGACTCGCAGCAGCTCTGAGTTCGCTGGCGATAACACGCTCTTGTAGTTTGGCGATGCGGTCGCGGATTTTGCGGCCTAAAGCAAACATAACATTCAGACCACGAACCGAGAGATAGTCGATTAACTTACGATGGTTTCGCTGTGAAAGTCGGTTCTGCAGTCTTCTTCTCTCGACGGGGTCTTGTTTTTGACCCGTCGAGTCGTTGGCTCGCTCATCTTTTACCGAGTGGTTTCTCATTTTCGAAATGGCAGTTGACGGACTTTCTTGGGTTCTCTTGTAGTGTCTTCCGTCGAGAGATGTTTGCTTCTTGGGATGAGAGATAATGAAAACCAATGACCTTTCCACCTCGAAAGACGCTTGTCAAATAGGTACGTCAGGGGCAGTGAAGAGTGGCGCTAGACTCAATGAATATTTCCACTCAGCAGCCCGAGCCAACAATTGTCAGAGCTTTTTATAAAAGATCCGACACACGGTGGCTTATCTGATTCAAAGGTAGGATGCGCGCTGAACCCTGCACCGCGGTTACCATTCGCTCGTCAGCCGAAATAGCCACCGAGATTACAAGGTTGCGCAGCAGATGCTACCGCATCTCAAGGCAGACCTGATCGAGAAAGGATAGTCGGTATACGAACGGTATTGGAATACCCACGGACCTGGAACTTGCTCGGGTTGTACTTCGACACGGTATCGACGTCCAAGGACAACTGCTTCTGTGCTCCATGACCCCCGAAAGCCACGCGGTCCTGTAGTATCATGCTGGAGTACAGTTCGGTCCTCGAGTCTCCCCACGTAGAGGTCGCACAGTCAACCCGTATGAGTGGCTCCTGAGGCTTAGACGCGAGATTGCTGACGCAGAAGATCATAGATTAAATCAAAAGAAAATCAAGCACAGACCTGGCGGCGGATCATTGTTTGAGCGATTCGCGATGTTCCTGCCGGCTGGACAGTAGACACCCATGTAGGTATGTCGATCAAACACCCTGCAATGAAGGACCCTAGGCTAGATATGTTTGTTTGATCGGGGCTCTCGACTAAGCCCAACCAACCGCGGAGCGACGACCAGACAGCATTATTCTCTTTCCTCCCCGGCATGCAGGGATCAAAATTCGGAGCGTTGCTTTGGCGCGACCGTGCCGCCCAAGGGTCCTCCGAGAAGTGAGCTTTGTGCATAACAGAAAAGCAATTTATGATAAGTAGGTCAGGTATCGGGTATCCACTAATTCCGTTCGGGGTAATCTCTCGCTTTGGAAGTCCCTGCACAAAGCTAGCTGAAAACCACTCTTTTGCCTTCGACCCTCATTATCCGGGTCTTCCGTCTCCGAGCACCCAAATATAGGCCAAATTGGGAATCTCCCTCTGTCATGGACCAGGATGGAACAGGATAGTCTTCAATGACATGCCAAAGGCAATACAGTCGTTGATCTGATTGGAACCGGCGATAAACCTAGATGGATGAATGCTGCCATTACCCGCAGGCGATGTCAGGTTATTCCAAAATGACAGAAGTGGCACTCCAACGCGCGCACTGTCGGCCTCATTTTCTTGAGCAAGCAGGAAGCTCGACCAATCCGGCTGCAGCAGTAATGGGATGCCGGTTTGGCGCCCTCCAATGGCAACAGACAGAGCGGAATTATATTCTGGCTGCCTGTTTTGCAACCTGCCCGTGGGGGCTGCAGGGTTAGAATTGGCACGCACAAACACGTCACGAGTAGGGAAAGCTCTGACCAAAGGTTTCAGCTAATGGATGACCCGCCCTCAGCGATCCGATGTGGCCCAGGGTTGGGATGGCAACTGGCCAGTCAGCCACCGGAAAGAGAGTGAAGCTGATGATAGATTCGGCGCGTACCGGGGGTGTGTCGCGCTGATGAATCGAGCCCTGCCTTTGTACGACCTATTGAACGATGGAAACTGCATCTGGCGAGGATGGAGGAAAGAGGGAGTGGGAAAGAACAACAAGGACGATGTACTGTGGGCGGGGACCCCGTGACCAGCGAGCTCTGGGATTGGAAGCCAGACTCGTTGGAAAGACACAGAGAGGAATCGGGATTTGATTCAACTAGGCGGCAACGTCCTTCTTAGGGTAGGTAACTAGGTATTGGCTACGGAGTCCTCTTACCAGAGTCTGCTCACCATTGGTTGTTGTCTGCCCCGGCGTTTTCTAGACTCTACTAACGCTTACGGCTCCCCGTCCTTTAGGTGGTCAATTAAAGCAATTAATATCGCCAGACACTACAACCTATATACATTGACTTCGTATGGCTTGAATGACAGATATTCTGCTCAACTTGGATGTTGGCATCAGGCAGCCAAATCCGGTGGGTCAATGCGTGGTGCTTATAGCCCTAACTTCCTCGCCGTGAGAACAACACCTCTACCTACAAAGCATTCTGTAGAAATCAGATTTCTTTCTTATTATCAAACGAAAACTAAATTAGGGAAGATCAACAAGCACGATCCTAGCCTTCCCACCTCTACGGTGCCCGATCCAAGTCCGCCATGCAGGCCATCCTCGACTAGGCGCTAAATCCACTTCCCTACCATCTGCTTTGTTATGGATCTCTCCTCGGCACGGAGATCTACCAGGTACCTAAATTCCTATTGCTGCGATCTCTTATCCGACCGGAACTTACCAAGGTCTATCGCTAGAGCTTCGCCAAAACCAAGATTTGCTACCAAGCGCTGCTTATGCGCCAGTTCATCGTGCTTCAGAACCGCGTGTTTCCCACCTACTTCCGTTGCCAGGTGGGCTTGGTCTTGTTGACGGCCGTGACACGCCCCCCGTACAGCCTTGGCTCTTTTGCAGAGCACCCATTGGATTCATTTCCATTGGCGATTGTGCTGTTTATGGGCTTGTTGGATTGGTTTGTTTATGGTCCTCGAACATCCAAGACTGCTGTTGTCCGAAGGTCCCTGCAAGGTAGGCTGCTTAGTGATTGAAAACCTGGCTAGCTTTGTTTGTATTTTTATCTGCACCCTCACTCTGTTTTTGTTTACTATTTTCTGTCTCTCGGCTGAATTCCACGCTTTTCCAATCACATTTTGCCTTTTGTTGTCTATGTTTCATGCTCAAAACTGTGCCTAACCTGTTGCTTCGTCGCAGAACAAGCGAAAGACGAAAACAAAACCCACCCTGCAGATCCAGACAAACTGTACCAGGTAAATCGCAGGTTCTCGCGTAACCATATCATGTCGATTCATGTGAACGCTATTGCGCTGGTTGCATCAATTTGGTACGCCTTTTCTCTCAGTTCCAGCATCACTAAGGGTCTGTAAATACCATGTGGACGGGCGGGTTTATTGGAAAAACCTGGACTGTATGAGTATACTGCGGTTCATTTAATTTCTCCCTTGCTTTGGCTCGCTTTTTACTCTGCCAGTGACCAATGTTTGCCATCTATTAAAGCTAGTTTCCTATTGGTGCCTGTCTCCTTCGACCGGGGAGTGTAGATTGACATGGATATTGGGTGCATGCATTTACTTCTCTATGTACCGTATATATTGGCGTTTGATCGAGGTCTTCTAGTGAATGAATTCAGATTGTTCCTTGTGATGAGTCTGCATTGTAGTTCTCATCTCTCTTCGATTGAGTTCGCAGGTATGCATAATAGTATTGTGTTCACTCTCTGGGCAATGTCTGCCCATGATGTTTGCTGTTTCATATCTAGACCTTTTGAAGTTAGACCACCCGGACGATAGTGTAAATTGCTATTTCAAACTTAATAAATCAATTACGTTTGGATCTACTGGTTCGTGTACTTTCCCTGTTGAAAGTCCTTCCTGAATTGCAGTTCCGTGAAGGTAGGCCTGTCAATTGTTCGATTTGTATTTTTTGACTTGCGTTTCTACTCAAACCTCCACGAGCGAGTGACAGGATATTCATTCATTCCTTTGTTTCCATTAGAAAACATGTGAGCGATAGATAATCATAGATAATCCATCGCAGCTACGAAAAGCATATTACACACCTTACCATTCGGAGCCCGAGTGACCCGACTGTCACCTAATCACCTTCAATGACCTACGAGGGTTAAGCAGAGCAACGTCTAATATAGAGTCGCATCGAACCCTTGTGAGCACTCCCTCGGCGATAAATGTGAGCCAGAGCCCACTAGCTAGTTTTGTAAAAATTACGTTGAGTGATTTCTGACTGGAACCCATTGTCTCCAGAACAGCCGCCTTTAACGGTCGGAGATAACAGAACGAGCTGTCATCAACACCATCACGGAATTAACGATTCAATGATGATTCCGTTTACAAAAGGGGCCTCTGATCCGGCACTGTAGTGTCATGGTTATCATTGCTCTTCTGCAATCGCCTATTAATTGTTCGCAGTACGATAAATCATACGATGCCTCGCGTGTGGTTCATAACCGGCAGCTCTCGCGGCCTGGGACGCTCTATAGCCGAGGCGGCACTCGAATCCGGGGACGCCATCATCGCCACTGCTCGCAGCCCTGAGCAGGTCGCCGATCTGACAGAAAGATACGGCGACGAGAGAGTCCTCACTCTGCCCCTCGATGTGACCGACAACGAGCGAGTCATCCAAGCCGTCCATGCCGGGCACCTGAAGTTCGGCCGCATCGACATCGTCATCAACAATGCCGGATACGCCAACACCGCCGCAGTTGAGGACATGAGTATCCACGACTTCCGCGCGCAGGTCGACGCCAACTTCTTCGGGGTCGTATACGTCTCCAAGGCGGTGCTGCCGATCCTCCGCCTACAAGGGTCGGGGCATATCTTCCAGGTCTCCTCCCTGGGCGGACGCATCGGAGCTCCCGGGCTCTCGGCCTACCAGTCTGCTAAATGGGCCGTGGGCGGGTTTTCGATCGTCCTGGCTCAGGAGCTCGCGCCGTTCGGGGTAAAAGTCACCGTTCTTGAACCGGGTGGCATCAGGACTGACTGGGCGGGATCGTCCATGACGATCCCTCAGGTCAGCGAACCATACCAGGCGACCGTGGGCACGCTTGCGGAGTATCTTCGCAAGTCATCGGGTAGCGAGCCCTCGTTGCCCCGTCGGATTGCAGTTATCATTATGAAAATTGCCGCGCTGGAGGAGCCTCCATTGCGTCTGTTGGTTGGTCCTGATGCGGTGGAATATGCTGGCCAAGCAGCGGAGGCTCTAGCAGCGTCAGATGAGAAGTGGAGGGATGTGAGTCTTGCGTCGATTTGAATTATAGAGGTAGAGGTAGATGGCCCTCAAGGGAAATAGCGCCTTACTAGCAAGGACACGAGCCCCTTCCAACGCGGCATCGCCCCTACTCAGTAACCCCAGAAGCTTCGTACCAGTCCCAGGACCGCACAAGGAGACATTTACCAACGTAACGTGGGTAGTTAACACCAAGTCAAGAGAGGACACGTTGCAGGATTTTGAGGGATGGCATAAACATAGACTAAGGCAGATGATAGAAATGAATATTGCAAGAGTGTAAAGAAAAGTAAACAAGCGGAGGCAGAGACGCGCACGGACCTCAGCGACGCGGGCCATTATTTTGCCAGCGGAAGAAAGTCGAAGTCGATCTGATCTTCTCTCCTTCACCACCGCCTCGTCCCCCTCCTTGCGCCTCGGACGTCTCCCCCCGCGGAGCTTCTTTTCAGTCGTGGCTCCTGACTGCATCTTCTGAGATCCTCATTTATAGCCCATTCCTCCTGCACATGCCGTCGGAGGGGAGTCGCTCGTTTGTTTATTCCGCATCCACCTCCGTCGCCCCTCCCTCATGTCTCTGCCAACCCGTGGCTGCCAATATCCACTGAATCCAATTCCCTCGTTCTCCTTGACTCCCACACGCACTTGAGCAAACATGGACGGTTTTCTGCGCAACTGGCGGCAGGACGCATTAAACCGCGGCCAGTTCGACTCGGCCGTCTACATTGGCGACAAAGTCTTCGCCTTGACCAGTGAGGCTGCTCCCCGCGGCTCGTTTCCCTCCCATGCCGATTCTGACGATGTAAACTGGAAAGACAGCGACTCGGACGCTTTCTGGCTCGCCCAGGTCCATTTTTCAAATACTAATTATACCCGTGCATTGGCCCTCCTGACCCGGAAAGACCTGATCTCGCGCAGTGCCGCCTGCCGATACCTGGCGGCTCATTGCTACATCAAACAAAATCACTTCGAACAAGCGCTCTCGGTGCTCGGCGATCATAATCCGACTCATCTCTTCCGCAGTAAAAACAGTCGTCGGAAAATACAACACATCAACGGGCCAAATCGGGTCACCCTGCGAAATGGGAAGAATGCGGCGACGTCGCGCCTTGACCCGGGCGAGGACCGAGAACGGGATGAATACAATAACGTTCGGTTTGAGGCGGCCATGTGCTATCTGCGAGGGTTGTGCTTTGCGAAGCAGAATGCCTTTGACCGCGCACGCGACTGCTACAAAGATGCCGTGCGCATCGACGTGCAATGCTTCGAGGCCTTTGACCAACTGATGAAAAACTCGCTCATGTCGCCGGCGGAGGAGCTGGAGTTTTTGGAATCGTTGGACTTCGACTCCGTGGGTTGCCCGGACGCGTCCATTGCACAGGAGGCGGCTCATTTCACCAAGATGCTGTACACGACTCGGTTGTCGAAATATTCGTCCCCCTCGATCCTCTCCGACGCGACGGAAACCCTGTCGACACATTACAAACTTGCCGACAATCCTGACATTCTTCTTTCGCGCGCCGAAGCCCTCTACACGCAATGCCGCTTTGCAGAAGCTCTGGAGCTTACTTCGTCGATCTTGTCCAACTCGGAATCTTCCACGGCTCTGACCACGGCCACCGCTCCCCACCTATCCGCGCAGAATCACTTGGGACACGCACCAGCGGTGTATCCTTTGCATCTGGCGTGTCTCTACGAAACCGGTGCTACAAACTCACTTTTTCTCCTATCGCATACGCTGGCCGATCACGCTCCGGAGGAGTCTTATACCTACCTCGCCATTGGGGTCTACTATCTGTCCGTCTCTAAAGTTGCCGAAGCACGGCGATTTTTCTCGAAAGCGTCGTTGTTGGATCCACACTCGGCACCGGCCTGGATCGGGTTTGCTCACACTTTTGCCGCTGAGGGGGAGCATGATCAGGCCATCGCTGCTTACAGCACGGCGGCTAGACTCTTCCAGGGCAGTCATCTACCGCAGCTCTTCCTTGGCATGCAGCATTTAGCCTTGAACAACATGTCGTTGGCCCACGAATACCTTTGTGCTGCTTACGCAATGTCGACCGGGGCTCCGTCCGGCTCTGTCACCTCGATCACCGCGCTCCCGTCATCCACCGAAGGGCACTCCTTGGGCGGCGATCCTCTGGTCCTCAACGAATTGGGCGTTGTACTCTACCACCAGAACCAACTGGAAAGCGCCATTGAGCTTTTCCGGCAGTCCCTTTCCCTGGCAACGTCGCTTCACTGCGAACCTGGCGCCTGGGTGGCTACGCGGGCCAACCTAGGTCATGCGCTACGCCGGATCGGTCGTTTTACGGAATCGCTGAACGAGTTCGACGAATGTCTCCGCATCGGAGCCGCCGGTGCGAGCATTGGATACAGTCCGTTCCTGGGGGGAAGTGGTGGCCATGCGTCCGGCGTTTCGGCATCTGGAGTCGGGGGATACGAAGATCGCGGTCTCGTTGGGTCTCTTCACACTGCACGCGGTCTTGTGTTGTTGGAGCTCGGTCGGACGATGGAGGCCGTGACGGCCCTCCATGAAGCCGTGCGCGTATTGGGTGCAAGTGGTGGCGGAGATGCTGCCGGTGGCGCTGGGATTGCCGGCACGCTTCTCTCCCGCGCTCTCGAGATTTGGGCGGTGGAAGGCCATGGGACCGACTCCACGCCGGAGAGCGGCCGGTCAGGATCTAGCCGGAGTTCCGCCCGCGCCTCGCGAGACAAGGGGAAGGGTAAGTCCGCGCGACGGCGAGTACCTACGGAGGAGTCCTACGCCGAGGAATGGACAGATGACGTTCCTCAGGTTGACTCGCAGACCATGCCCGGCGAATCGGCGACGCTGGAGAAGGTCGAAATGGATCTAGACGACGAGGCGGACGGGCTCTTACGCCAGGCGTTGGGTCGGACGCGTGACGGACACAGTCGACGCCCCGGCCGGACTCCGGAATTGGATCTAGATGATACGCCGGCGGCCGCCGGAGGACGACATCGGGGATCACGCACGGTGCGAAGTAACGCGAGACATTGAGGCAGTGGCTTGGTTAATTTGGGGTTCACTGCGGGGCGTTTGGATGACTTATACCCTGGTTGGTTCATTCTTCTTAAAAAGCATGGCTGGCGTCGATTGTTTTGATTAGCTTGAGCATGATATGTAGCATTTTTACTGCAAAATTTTTTTCTTCCAGATTATGGACGGTTATTTCACCTCGTAAGGAATCCCTGGGTTTTTACAAGACAGTGTGGACTTAATGCTGACAGAAACTCTTATGTTCAGTTTTGGTGTGTATAATTTTGGTATCACTTGGATCAACCATTGCTCTTGTTGGCTAACTATAGGCCTGATAATTCTTCCGTCGATATTCATGCGACCTAAAAACAAAGCGGCACCATCCGGATGATCGATCAACAAGTCCATCGAGGAAACTCTGCAGGGTAAAAAGGAAGAAATTGACACTTCAATGTCAAACGAATGACAAGACTATCGAGATATGCAGAGCATGGTGACTGAGCAGTGAGCATACATGTTTCGCCTTTGCCTAGCCAATAGGAGGAGCTATATCAGACCCAGCCCTAGGCCCTGTTTGGATGCTACTTGCTCTATCGCGCACCGAGGATCCAGCCTCCACATGCCCCGCAGGGCAGTCTACTCGTTTGCGACTACGGACAAGCCGCGTCCACTCCGGATCCCACTCCATCTAGCTATGACGGCATCGAGAACCAAAGCTTCTTTAGATAATGCGAACGACACTTCCTACCAATCAGAGTTGTCAGAGTTATATACATACACATAGCCTTTGCGCTCCCCAAAACAACAGTAAATGTCCACTACAGCATCATCCCCAACGCAACAACTGCGGAAAGGATCAGACCAACATAACTCTGCTGGTCCCTAGATCCCAAACTCGTCTTGACCATGAGCTCAGGCTCGTAAGTCGGCTCCGAACTATCGATCGTTCCATTCCAACAGTAACTCTTGAAGCACTCGGTGCAGATATCCGGCAGAGTGGTACCCGTTCGCTCGGCGGAACGCGACAAGATAGCGCAGCCGACACATGAAGACCAGCTAGCATCCTCTGTGCCGTTGGCACGAGTGGCGACGTTATACCCGTTCGTGATCATCGCATCGCGGTCCTCGGCGCTGTAGGACAGGTCGAAGGTCGAGGTGTTTGAAAGGTGCGTATAGGGGGCATTAGGGAGGTAGACGACCAACGGCGCCGGTCCGGTCATGTTCTTGCTATCGCAGCCGAAGAAGGTAGGCCGTTTGTTCAGGCCTAGATTGATGAAGGTGTTGGGGTCCGGGACTGCTGGGAACACAGTCCCGTTGCCGACGCCGGTCGAGTTGAGAGATCGCTCATATGTGCGCACTAAGGACTTGCCGGACGGCCAGCTGTGGATGTTGGATGTGGAATCCACGGCGAAGATCACGTCCACATGGCGCTCAGGTTGGATCAAGGGATGTAATGGAATGTTCTGGCCGTCTTCGCCTCCGTCCACGATACTCAGATGGGATCGATTGGCGATGGCCGGTGTCGTATCGCTGTTCTGGTAGAATGGGTTTGGATAGTTGGCAATATCCTTGTTATCCTCCCCAAGATCCGTGAGAATATGTTTCGTGGCGGACTTGAAAATCTTGGGGATTTTTGTCTTGTTGAGGCGTAACAGCCCTTGGTTGAAGAGCGATGACGAGGTACCCATGATATAACCTGCATTATCAAGCCCTCGCACGCACGACCCGTGGATACGCCCACCCTTGAAGTCAGAGCCTAGATACTCCAATGGTGCGAAGCTGTAGATAGCAGGATCGAAGGTCCCAAACTCCCACGGGTTGAATTCATATACGGTGGAATTGGCCCCGATGACCAGTTCACCAGGGTTTCGTCCGTCCGCGACCAGGAAGGGAAGAGGGACACGGCCTTCTTGAAAGTTCTTCATCGAAGCAATCGATGACCAGGTGTAATCAATCCCTCCGTCGCTGGCATTGATGAACTGATAAGACAATGCTCGGCCCCAATAATCCGTCAGAGACGTCTCAAACCCCGCCTTTTTCTTGGTATGCACTGCTTCCACGAGATTGGTCCAGTAATCGATCGTATTGAGCAATTGAAAGTGCTTCACGTTCGGGCCTTCTAAGATGTTGTTACTCAGGTCCCAGGTCTTCTCGCTCGCTTGTAGGTCACTGATCGTGGTGAAGTTGTTGATGTAGACAGACCCTACCAGCCATCCGCCACCACTGAGCCCGGAAAGGTAAGTGGCAGACTGCAATAGGCCTCCTAGTTGTCGGGATGCAGTCGAGTTTGTGGTTCGACTGTCAAACGCCTTGAGAGCTCCAGCGCCGTTCAACATGGCGCGGTATCCACCACCAGATACGGCAATCCCTATGTTGGGGAGATTCGACGTGTTCTTGGACACTCGGTCGATATAGGCCGAGGCATCGAAGCTGGTCAGGTTCAAACGGCCGAGCAGATCTTTCAGTGGTGACACAATCTCTTTGCGACGCGATTCGAGCCAGTCGGTTTCATTCGGGGACAGTTTGGATGCGGTGCGGACTCGGGGCTTTACCGCAGGGCAGGAGACGTTTGCAGGGGCGTATTCATCGGGGGCATTTGGTAAGGCGCGCGGATGGGGAGTCACGGCCGCACTGGTTATACCAGCTCCGAGAACGAGGAGGCTTAATTTCATATCAAAGAATTTCGATTCAGAGTTTGTTATGGTCCAACCATGTACGTCCTCTGTAGTGAGTTAGTTTCAGGTTTCCACCGGATTTATACCGTGAAGAATTTGCCCTGTCCAGCCCTATCAATGTTTAGGGGTAACAGGCAGCCACCAAAACACATGACTTAAGCCCTATAAGTTGATCTAGCTTTCCCACACCTGGTGGATCCCAATGTGAAAGGGTCACGGCTAGGCCACCACATTCCATTACCCCGTCGGGCAGGTCATGTCCTACGGTATCGGTGGAGTTCCGAGGATCACAGTGGAGATGGGACTCGGTTCGCTGGCAACCCATATTTGGTCTTCTCCGTTAGAGACCTGGTCTTCCGCCCCGTGGTATAGTCGCCCCGCTCAATGGATTTATGTTTAGCTAGCAGACCCTTTTCAATTCGGTCAAAGAGGCATAAAACGCGAGTCTCCGTGCGTGCGGTTCTTAGCTATCATTTATCGAAGAAAGGGATGGGCGAGCGGGATTTGCTGTCCAAACGCAGCTAGGTCCCCGCCTTCAGGAAGAGAAGAGGGCAATCCATTGTAATCCTCCACCATGCTGCTACTGTCGAACACGGTGTGTCCGGAAGACTGGTAGACGGGGGGAACTTCTTCGTCCCAACCGATGCCTCGCCCGCTTCGTTCAGTGATTTGCAATTATACTGGTATCAAAACCTAAATGTACCATATCGCCTTAATGAAGATAGAACCAAAAACATGTCTCACTTGAATTGGTGTAGGAGGACATGCCATGAGATAGACAGGCAATTTCTGTTGTAGGTTCACCGGGGCGTCATGGAGTAGCTTATAATGAATTTAGCTTAGTCCTCCTAACGATTGAGAGTGAAGGTAGTGACCTCATATCTGCTTTGCCTCTACTACCAGTGAGAAGGTTGTGATAATCATGAGCATAAGACACTGACAGTGCTCTGTCAGCTTCCTGGTTCGACTATATCGCACGTTGGCTGGCCAGAAAGAGGGTCTCCCTGTGGCAATGAATTGACGGGTTTGACGATTGATCTGGTCGATCCAGTGAGATAGGCTGAGATTGGTACTCGTCGCGAGTAAAAGAGTCGATATCGCCTTCCGGTGGCTCCGATCCTTGTTTGGAGTAAATAGACCGCAATGAACGACCCCCCCGGGTCGTAAGGTCATAGAATTGTCGGTATCGATATGCGAGTGACAAAGAGGCGAGCATAGTTGTTGATCCACGTCGTAGAGCAGCCCATAAAGTGCGTGGATACTCCAGGCAACATGAACTTCAGTCATATCTGTGGCATCGGATATGGCTATCGGAATAACAAGCCCCCCTCGCGACAGAAACTCGCGCGAGCAGTCAGTAACCAGACTCCACATGGCGATGTACTAAATCTTGGCGACCCACCTTCGACGAGAAAATGCATCCATGCTATGATAAAAAAGTTGAGCCCATCAAAGGGGACCACGACGACAATGGTGTCCTAGTTGAAGTTTTCTGTTCTCACTATTTCCTCGGGCCCTTGAAGGATGGAATAAACATCCGGGCCGTCATTCTAAACTTGAACCGAGGTCGACAAAGTCACTGCCACCTTGTACTTCGTACTCACAGCCAACTCCTACCATGTCAGCAACTATCAAGTCAACAATTCTCGATACCGACAACGTCTTTCCCAGCATTTTGCAATCTCATGAAAAGAGTCGGATTCATCGCTTGGCCATCTAAGGTGCCTACTACTGACAACGACACAGAGGAACTCACTCCTTGGATTTTTTGAAAATGCCGACTTTGCCGATCTCTTCTGTATAGAACGCTGGCCCGAAGAAGTGTCGTGTGAATTCCAGAAAGTCTTCCACCTCTTAAACTCGTATATCTCCGAGGCTAACCTCTTTGATGCCTCCCTCGCCGAGCACGACATCCTTCAAGCGTATTATCCGGAAAGTCAACCATATGATCCCGATAGAATAGAGCCGGGCTTGCTGGAAGATGTGGTTGGGAGATCTGAGACCATAACTCTTCCTAGGAGGAGCTGGAAATATTCTACACGAGAGGACTTTGCGCACCTGATGATGCTACAGGCACTCGTGCTGAGATTGCTAATGGAGAGTATTTATCGGAAGTTGAGCCTGACAGCTCTTGAACCTCGACTTTAGTAAGTTCAATATCCACTGTAAAAAGGTTCAATACTAAATTTCATAAGCTTTCCGGTATCCAAATACAAGCAAACATATCATATAGGCGGCTAAAGTATGCAGCAAGGCCTGATTGCGCTACTATGATTCGTGTTCAGGACCAATACCTTCCTATCTTATCTTTTACATGCGTATGTCGACTCTCCCCAGTAGAGCCCTCGCCCGCTTTCTAACTGTCGACGCAGTGGTTTCAAGATCAGACGTGGGGGAAGTTTCTTGGAGAGACTCTGAGTATCATGTTAGGGCAGCTTGCATGCAATATGAAACAAGGACTGTGTGATCAGGATATATTCGTTCTTGGTTTTATAAAAGGCAAATCTTTATCGCTCACGGGTTCTTACAAAGGATCAGATATCTCGGGTCCATTCAAAGGGGTGTCCAGCCGATGAAACTTTCAATATAGCGTTTACGCGAGGCTATGATCTGCCCTTGTAGAAAGATTGGGACGAAGCTGTAGAGAGACTAGTAGGGTTGCTGAGATACCTCCTCAGTGTGAATGCACAAATAGGCTGTTTTTGACAAATACCGATGCTCAAGTTCTATATGGTTAATTGCTTCGTACCCCATATAATGTGCTTTCCGGGAGGATATCTACACTCCTCCCTTGGCCGGTGAAGCTTCCTCCTTCTGTTGAAGCTGGGCCTGGTGCACGGGTATAGACTACGTAATGGCAAAGCTCCGGCCCCCTCAGGCCTGTTGGTGCTACCTGATTTGCTGACATGCAACACAGATGCGCCCTTGTCGCCTGCCTACCGAAAGAATGACTATATACTAACCACTGCCTCTCTGCCATCAACATGTTATACACCTATTTTAAACCCCCTCCCCCTCCCCATCCCCTTTCAAACAACCCGTCCATCTCCTCCAATGTCTTCCCCCGTCCCTCAGGCACACAAAACCACGTAAACAAGCCAGCTCCTACTGCGCATCCCGCAAATATAAATCCGACTTTACTGCCCAGCTCCGCCGGTTCGTAAACCATATAAGGCACACTAAACGAGACCCCGAACTGGATGAGCACGTTGAACAGCGCCCCCGTGGTGTAGGTGATATCGCGGAGCCGGGCGGTTGGCGTTTCGGCCGCCACGAGATGCGAGAGAGGCGCCCAGCCCAGAGAGAATCCGGCGCCGAAAATCGTGATGGTTGCTGTAATGGCGGTATTGATGGCTTTGGTGAGGTGAGGGAGGGTGCCGAGACCGCCCATTGTCAGAAGAGCGGATAGTTGGATGAGCGTGCCGAGGAGCATTAGTGGTCTATCGTCAATTAGTTTCACACTGCAACTTATTCAAGTTAAATTTCAGGGCGAACAGGAATGATGGGGCAAGCATACACTCTCCCAACCCAATCCACCAATCCCATCGACAGCAGCACAACGACAATACTGATCCCCGAGTTGATGCACGACATGCTGAACGGGTTCACGGCTCCCAGGGACTCCATGAATACAGTCCCATAGTTGCTAACGAAGTTCTGGCCTGTCAGCTGCAGAAACACGTTCGTCCCGATGGTGATCAACGTGCGTGGCAAATTGCTTCCTTGGAAGATCTCCTTGAATTGAGCACCAGATTGCTCGGCTTTTGTGGCGGTGATCGCTTCTTGAAGGTGTTGGAATTCGAGGCTGATTTGTTCAGCTGTGAAGCGGCCCTGGCGGAGGGAGTGAAGAGCCTGGTAGGCTTTCTCAGGTTGCGAGTGGAGGAGGAGATGGCGTGGGGACTGTCTTTGTTAGCTACCCTGTCCTGTTCTTTCCTGTACTGCATATGGATGGAAAGAGGTATATAGAGCTAGGCCCTCACCTCCGGAATAAACCACACCGCGCAAGCCACCACGCTCGGAATAACATACAACAACCCTAACGGAATCCTCCACGAGCGATCCCCTTCCAAGTCACTCGTTCCGCGACAAATAACCGACATAGCCAGATGTCCAACCAGCAAGCCCGCCTGGTACGTACCGACCACGAAACCACGTACCTGGGCGGGGACAATCTCCGCCTGAAAGACCGGCACGACAGCCAGCTCCATCCCGATATAAATGTACGCGATGACTCTTCCAGCCAACATCTGCGCTCTATGTTGCGCCGTGACGACAATCGTTGCGCCTATCAAGGCCCAGAGGCACATTGCCAACATGCTCATGCGGCGACCATATCGCTGACTGATGACACCGCCGAGAATCAGGCCTGCTGCAAATCCGATATAAGGGAGACTGTTGAGCAGTGCGAGATAGGTGGAACTTAGGACGTAGGTGTTGGATTGGTGATTGTAAACGCCGAATTTGCGCACGAAGGCGCTCATAGCTTGCGTGTTGCTGAAAGCGCCTTGGTCCAGGCCGAAGTTGACTTGAGACAGGGCGATGAGGGAACAGGAGGTGAAAAGAAGGGGGTTAAAGGAGGTAATGATACGGTTGTTCTTTAAGCTAAACATCTTTGTAGATTGAAAGGGGGGTGGTTGGGAGATGATTTATGTTCTAGAGAAGAGTCGAGTGGAGTTGTGAAACTCGGACAGGATGCATATTTATACTATAAGAATGGTTTAGCTACGTACTACATCTATGGAGCACTTCTCCATTGTGTTTTCCTTAATCTGAATTGCTCCAGGCTGAGGATCCTAATAGCATTGAATGCATATCTACTGGGGCATTCCCAATTTAAGTGCTGATGGCGCAATCCAACGCCGGCCAAAGCATCGGGGAGCAGTCGCTTATCTCCCCGATGTCTCCATACTCCCCTCCTTCCTTCACATCTTAAATATTCATCTCTCCCTCGGCAACAAATGCCCTTGATTGCGCAATTCTTAACACCATCACAATATTCTCTCTCTAACTTCAAGAAAGTACGGAAAATTATAGGCCAGAATGCCCCGACCCAACTTCCTCATCATTGTCGCCGATGACCTGGGTTACAGCGACATATCTCCCTTCGGCTCAGAGATTAACACCCCAGCCTTGTCCTTTCTCGCTCAGACCGGAACTTGCCTGACGAACTTCCACACCGCGTCGGCATGTTCGCCTACGCGATCAATGCTGTTCTCCGGCACAGACAACCACATCGCGGGACTGGGCCAGATGGCCGAACATATGCGGAACGCGAGCATCTATGAGAATCGCCCAGGGTATGAAGGATATTTGAATTTTCGCGTGGCTGCTCTGTCGGAGGTCCTGCAGGATGAAGGATATTTTACCACGATGGCGGGGAAGTGGTATGTTCATCTGACTCTCATTCAAGCTTCACCTCACCTTTACTTCACCTACGTGGTAGTAGAAACCTAGTCTAGTCCATATAGCATGGCTAACAACCTATACCTCAAATCCCATTAATACAGGCACCTCGGCCTCTCCAAAACCACCTCTCCCAGCGCGCGCGGCTTCACAAAAAACCTGTCTTTCCTCCCCGGCTGCGGCAACCACTTCAACTACGAGCCGCAGCTCTCCCACCCAGGAGACGGGATCCTCGCGCCGATGAAGCCCGCGCACGACTTCTGGATGCGCGACGACGCCTTCATCGACCGGATCGCGGACCTACCATCCCCGTTCTATTCAACCACGACCTTCACAGACGCCTTGATGGGGTCTCTCCGCTCTCGTCACGACAACCAACCATTCTTCGCCTATCTCCCCTTCACGGCACCGCATTGGCCACTACAAGCACCGCGAGAAGTCATTGACAAATATCGCGGCATGTATGATGACGGACCGGGGGCTCTAAGACGACGGAGGCTGAGGGAGTTGGTTCGGTTAGGTCGTGTAGACGGTAGTGTCTTGGATGGCCGGACGCAGGACCACGACCTCGATGCACAGTGGAATTCACTAACCCCAGAAGAACAAGCTTCTTCATCCCGAAAGATGGAAATCTACGCCGCGATGGTCGACATCATCGACAGAAACATCCAGCGCGTAATCGACCACCTTGCGGGCACCGGCGAACTCGACAATACATTCATCCTCTTCATGTCCGATAACGGCGCCGAGGGTGCAATGCTAGAGGCTTTACCCGTGATGGGGCCTAGCGGGTCCCTGTCCTCTATCATCGATAAATACTATGACAACTCGCTTGAGAACATGGGAAACGCGGACTCGTTTGTATGGTATGGACCATCTTGGGCGACCGCCGCGATGGCGCCGTCAAGGGGGTTCAAGACGTGGATTACCGAAGGAGGAATCAGGTGTCCTTGTTTGGTTAGGTTTCCGGGCTTATTCACAGAGTCTGAGACTGGAGAACAGGGTAAGGAAAAGGTATCAGGCAGCGGGCAGACAAACTCCTTCGCAACGGTGATGGATATCTTTCCAACAGTGCTAGAGCTGGCGGGAATAGAAATCCCGCAGGGCAGGTTCCGAGGAAGGGATATTGTACCTGTGCGAGGATCGTCCTGGGTGTCGCATTTGTCTGGCCAGACGGGGAGTTTCCACGATGAGGACGAAAGAGAAGGGTATATCACGGGGTGGGAGTTGTTTGGGCTGCGGGCGATACGTCAGGGGCCGTGGAAGGCGTTGTTTATGGCTCCGCCGCGTGGGAAGGATCGATGGGAGCTGTACAATTTGGATCGAGATCCCGGGGAGCTGGACGATTGTGCGGAAACGGAGCCGGAGATACTGCAGAGGCTGATTGAACATTGGGAGGTGTATTACGCAGAGACTGGCATGTTCGATCCCGGACAAGAGTTTCCCTATACGAAATGCTGAGATAGGCATTGTATGCCTCGTCAACCAAATTCGATCTCCTAGCTCGACATAAGCCCACAGCTAAGACTTAGCAATTACATGCAAACCAGGGGCTCACAATCAACGGGGGCTTGGCTCAGGATTAGGATAGGGCTGGCGGTATATGTATGTCTACTGTGTTGGCAAAAACACAGCAGTGAGCCTAAGAAACATACTTTAGCCGGGATTCGCTTACACGGGCCATCCGACCTCCTTGAGAGACCAATGTTGGGGGGAAGCAAGCATGACAAAGAGCAGACGCAAGAGCAGGCTTTCATGGAGAGAACGCTTGCAAAAACGCTTGATAAGACCAAACACTTAGTTGTCCACAAACGCTTCTAGAGCTAAGAGATCGCGGTCTATTGTAGACGAGCACATGTTCTTCCACTGAGCTCATAGCGCGGTGTCAATTGACACGATAAGTACCCAGTCCTAAACCACAAGTCTTGGATAGGCCCTAGCCGTCTTAACCGGAGCTAGAACCCAATGCTCCTTCATTGAATGCAGCGTATGATAACATGAAGGAATCTAAGCCCGAACTTTGATCGGATTCTGAGCGCCACTTACCTCGAGTAGCTGTCAAAGATATGTGACGACTACTTGGTCAGGCTAGGAAATCCTGCAGGATAAGCTAATCTGATTAGGGTGGGAGACAACGGAGTCTTTGTGCATACAATTCACACAAGCTTATCGATAACTTAAGCAGAGACTTTTCGACTAGCCCTGTAGATGCTTTGTGACAAATCGACATCCAGATAGCATCAAAAGAGACCGCATTGCGCTTCTAGACAGCTGGGTTTGGCGCCGCCCTCCTCTCTAGTTCCTGCTCTTTATCTTTCATAGATTCAAGTCTCTTTCTTTTCTCTGTAAATCTTTTCGCCCATCACTATAGTGGGGTGGAATTCAATCCTAGTTATAATAACTACCCTATTTCTAGAAGGGCAGGAAACCGCATCGCATGATCCCAAAACTCCACCATCGAGGCATGATGGTGGTGGTAAGTAGCGCTCAAAGATATCCTGCAAAAGCTAATAACCTTCTGAACGCGTTGACTAACTCATACAGATTCAGGTATAGTTCTGCACAGACTGCAAAAGATAAATACGTCTACATTGCCGATGGCTACGACTTAATTGGGCAGATCATCTTCATCATAACAGTGTGTTCATCCATGTTCACCAATCAGTTGGGCCTATGCAACAACCTCACGGCGCTCGAAATAATCGGAGAATCCTTTGGTGTCACTGACCTTGGTAAATCCTCGTGGACAATCTCTGGCTACAGGAAGTTGATTGCAAGTAGGCTTATACCGAGCTAAGCCGTGAACCGAAAAGAAAAGATAAAATCGGGGACTAATCTATAACTATAACATCTACCTTACCAACAACTATAACAAGCTTATTAAGCTCTGTGCTGAAATTAATCTATAAAGACATGATTCTGTCTTCAGCTAACTAATTAGCACAAAATCCAGGAGCCTGCGCCAAGTTGCACCGAGGTGTCGTGGTAAATATTCAGTATAGATAAGAGGGAGGGCGGAAAATGAAAGGCGATCACGCCTTTTCCCCACAACATCGCACCTTCTTTACTTCTTTACTTCTTTACTTCTTCCCTCCTCCAATCCTGCGCCTTCTAACTACGAGCTCTGATAACCTCCCCGTTGCTCCCCGACCATGTCAAAGCGAAGTCCGGAGTTGCATTCGAATTCTAATCCACGGCATTCCAAACGATCCCGCGGCACGACTGCCTGCCATGCCTGTCGATCACGCAAGACGCGGTGCGACAACGCCAGGCCAATCTGTGGGTTCTGTATCGAGCGCCAGATCCACTGTATATATCCTGACGCGCTTCCAGCAGAGCCTGAGTGAGTGTTCTGATTCCCTGTTGTGTTGCGTACTGTAGCTGATGCAGTGCTCGTAGAGTGGACCCGACGAGCAAGGCGATTCTGCAACAACTGAGCCACATTACAGCTCTGCTTGAAGACAACCAGAATGGCCATTCTGACCCAGAACTCAAACAAACTTCATCGGATTCTGTCAACGAAGTGCCCGATTACTCGCAATTGTTCTCCTGCGCACCGGAATCGACCCTCAAATGGCCTGTCTTCAAAGGCATTGTGACCGATGCCGATTCCTCCTTATACTCGTTCTTGCTGGAAACGCAGAAGGAAGACATTGAGTCTGTCTATGTGGAGAAAGTCCCCGACCACGTCAAAGATGACTTTGTCGAACCCTGCATCAGATTTCTATCCTCCGCCAACCGTCGGAATCCCATCGTCGACGCCGAACAACTCAAACGATCCGCACGCAAGGTAACAGAAGAAGGGCCTGGCTGGGATGCCTCGTCATGTCTGGTGGTAAGTGCTCTCGATGACGCCATACCTTGCATACTAAAAGTTCCAATTCCAGCTACTTGCCTGCGCTTTGTCTCATCTAAGTGACCCCTTTCAAAACAGGGTGATCTCAGACGGGCCGGACGCGTGTCCGCCATCCGACAAGCATGTGGGCGAAGCTTATTTAAATGAGGCCAAGAAGCGGTTCGGAATGCTGCATACCTCGCTGATCGACATTCAATGTTTCTTCCTAGCGTCACTCTATGAGAAATACGCCATTCGGCCGCTAGAGGCCTGGATCTGCATTCAGCAGGCGTCGTCCCGGTTGAAGCTTCGCTTGGCTTCTAGACAAGCACCGCTGGACAGTCATGATCGACATCTGGAGCAGAGGTTGTATTGGTCATTGATAAGAGCTGAACGGTAACTGGTACTATTCGATTACTAGTGCTGGACTGACTGTAGGAAATACAAGGGAGTTGCAGCTGGAGGTTCCGTTAGAAGCATCTGGTCTTGAGAACTGCAGATATCCAGATCCTTTTCCCGAGCCTCCGTTCAACGAGACTACGTCCTTGTATAGTCTGTCTAGCATCGGCGACGTCGAACAGGAAGTTCTTTCCGACGCATCAGCAAGAATTGAAGAAGAAAGAGGCTGGTTTTTCTATCTTGCCGAGATATCATTCCGACGCATATTCGACAGTATTGTCCTTTTACTTTACCAGGATAGCCCCCGGGGGTGGACGACCAATATCACCCGGTTAATAAGGCAATGCAAAGAGAGCGACGAACAAATGTCTTTATGGTAAGCCGAGGAATCAGTAACACCGACACATGTTAATACAGCCAGGTTTGCCCACCTTCCACCCCCAATCCGGCCTACCACGCCGCCAACAAACGACCTATCCTTCTTTCTCCGCGGTCGATACCTGTCATCCAGGGAGAAGATCTATCGGCCTTTAATCTACATCGCACTTCACCATCCGGGATTACTTGATCCCGAAACCAGCCAAGAAGCCGAAGAGTTGTTGTCTCTGGCCCAACAAAGCATGGACTTCTGCGCCGCTTTAATCCCCCATTATTCGGTTCACTTCCGACATGGTGGAACTTGGTTCGTGCTCCGCGGTTCATTTGAAGCGGCGCTGTTGATTTTGGGCGTCGTAGTCGGGAGCCATCGAAGTAGAGCAGCTCAGACGCCATGCTTGCAGCCCCCGGATGATTGGGTTTGCCTGGTCAAACTATCCTTGAAGACCCTACGCAAATGGGAAGACGAGTCGAAGGATGTAGAGATGATGAGGATAATGCTGGAGGGGATCTTGGGTCGTGTGTGTCGAAAGACCACACAATGTCCTAACACGACCCTCTACTAAATACAATAGAAGACAGGGACATTTAGATAAGCGGCATTAGAGAAATATGGTGACCATTAATTGTCGTAATAATATATTAAAGGGGATCGATCCTTTTCTGACACCAGAGACATCTAATATTGACTACTATCTATTATCCCGTTGTCGCTGATAGAAAAAAAGAAAAAACCTTGGAAAACCTTGTTTCGTTGATTATAACTCAATTGGTTCTCAGTATTAATTCAGCCATCCCTATCAGTTCATCGTTGATCCTTCCTATCACATCGGTGGCCCCCTTAGCGCTCTGAATATCTATGTGAATGAGGTGTTATCTCGGACACCCAGCACATCTACAGAAAAGGTTTCTCATCAACATTTTAATTTAAACTTCCAGTAGCATTGAATGACAGCACCACTAGAAGCTAATCACCTATCTGACAATATGTTCTTGACATATATCGACGTATCCAAATGCTCCATCTCCAAAGGTTTCACAAAGTTTCACCTCATAGTCAACCGTCCGTCCGTTGACAACCACCCCCCCATATGACAGTAAACAACCGACAAGATCTATATTCTTTTCATCATAAGAGTCATACTCTGATCCGTAAAACAGTTCTCGTTTACGTGCTGAGTCTTAGGTCGCTGTTTGCCTTCGGGGAATCGAAACTCGAACTCATAGAGAAGACGGGCCATGATCAGCTTAATCTCCGCAACGGCAAACTGCCTTCCAGCGCAGGCCTGGTTGCCGTAGCCGAAGGCAAGGTTGTTGGGATGGGTCATGCCCGCCTTGTGCAGGTCTCGCTGGTCAGGAGAGGACATGCGCTTGCGGTAGTTGCGCATCGGATCGAACTCGAGCGGTTCGGGATAGATTTCGGGATCCATCGAGTGCTCGTAGTTGGCGAAGGCGAGCCGCGATCCGGCAGGGACACGCGTGCCATCTTTGAGTGTGATGTCCTGGTAAGCCAATCTTTGAGGATTGACTGATACACAAGGTGAATGAGTAATGTCAGAGTGGCATTCAACACGAGAGCAAGGGGAAGAAGGGAGGGAGGAAACTAACGAAGGAGAACAGGATTGTGTCGCTGGCTTTCCACAAAGAAACTGTCAAGCTTGTCCAGTAGCGTGCACCATTCCTTCGCACTGATTTCAGGATCCTGGCCCGGAGGTCCCAGCTCCTTCGCTATCTCAAGGACCTCCCCTCTGAGGACCGGAAACCACTCAGGATTGGCGCAGAGATCATACAGCATGTTAGATACATTGGACGCCGTGGTGTGGATACTGGCAAGCGTCAAGACACACTGACGAGCACCCATCTCGTGCACGTCAACTTCACTCGGCGTGCCGTGATCGAGCATCCAATTGAGAAGCGTATCTTCCTCCTCGACTTCCTCGCCCCTGCTTCGTTTCTCCCTGGCGATGTTGTGTTCTCTCGTCAGCTCGCCAACAATCCTCCGACCGGTCTTCAACTGACGGAATGTTCGGTACCTGGCAGGGATAAGCCAGGCGACTATGCCGTACATCCAAGGGGGGAACATCTTGATTGTGAATGCGGTTGTGAACAAATCAACGGAGAAATCGACCGAGATTTTCAGCCATTCTGGATTCCGACATGTTGGGTGACCCATGAAGACCTTTGCCGTCATGCGTGCGACGAGCTTACGCAAATGGTGCTCGATAGAGATCTCCTCCCAATCTGGCGTCGATAACTTCAACGTTAGGGACTCGGATTTTAGAAGAAAGACGAATATGTTCAGCTTACCTTCAGCCTCCGGGAGATCGCGATGCCAACCATAAGCCAGCTCTTCCTTCGCCTTGTCCACATAGGTGTACAGCTCTGGCGTGAGTCTCTTTTTGAGCACATCGAGATGAAGATTCGAATGATATAGGAACTGCATCGAGGTGTACTGTGGAGCAAGATTCTGCCAATTCTTGTCAGTAAATCAAACTCATTAAGCCATTGCCGGCGCCCCAAGAAAACTTACTCCGGTCTGAGCCCCTTTGCTACTCAGTTTGGATGGCGCGATCAGCCGTATCTCCTCTAGATATCGCATAGGAAGAACCAAGAAGTCGACGTCATACCGACGGAGCACAAACGGATGATTCTTCATCTATCCTAGAGTGAGAAAAAAAAAAAAAAGGTCGAGTCTTGGACAACGTTTGCATGCTCACACTTTTGTACGCGCCGTGGATGATATCGCGCGCACCCATAATGAATCGGCTTTGCAGCACCAGGGTCGGTTCGAAGAACGACCGGTATCCAAACACGGGCGCATTGGGACGCTGTCTTCCCGGAGTGAAGAGTGAAATTACAAGCCATGTCAGTGCTAGAAGCAGGGCAGCCTTTTTCGGACTATCGATATATCCAGTTCCTATATCAAAGATCGGCCAAGAGCGAAATGAGGAGAAACTCATGATGCAGCTAAACTGGCTGGTGAAACTGTTCGCAATGGAAACAATAGAGTTGAGCAACAATGGTAAAGCTTTTCAGCTAACTGAAAGCCAACTGTATTTGTTCACGGGCGGCCGTAGAACCGAAGACCCTCTACACTTTGACCCTCATTCGTAGTAGATAATCGCTGATTTCTCTCGTGTCTTGAGTGGAGAGGAGGAGTCGATCACCGGCTGTCCTTGGCGGCACAGTCCGCATCGCATTCTCTGCTCGATTATAGGCCATGCAACAGGAACCAACATATGTTGGGGAATGACATCCGATTATCGCAGACCGATCGCCCCTCTTTGCCGAGAAAGCTAATGTACTCTAGGTAGTCTCGAGTGAGGAAGCGAGCATCACGGCAGGCAAGCCGTGAACCGTACACGAAGCGCGTACCTGCTAGTTCTATTAGTGCTTACTCCCCCGTGTTTGCGTAGTCTTACCTACATATGAGTGTAAGTATAGTATGTACGCCGATCCCTGTCGTCCTGCACGAGACGTGGTTCACTTGGGTGTTATTGCAGAAGTCTGCCCGTACTCCGTACGTGATAGATTGCAGGGGCCAGCAAACAATAGTCGTATTCGGGACACTCGGACTGGTGGATAATCGTGGCTTATCCGATGCATATGTACTACGGGAGGGGTTGATCCCCATTAGCGCCTGGCATGCACGCAGATTCCAGATCGCTATACCAATTATCTGAGCGTGATATTCCAACAATAAAAGGCCACACCCATCAATTGCCAATAGGGGTCGGCTGTAAGGGCATCACATCTAGTTCAATATCGCCCATTGCCTTATATTTATTACCCCCGCTAGAACATGGAGAGGAGAGGTTGTACGCAGAGGACGAATATTTCGATCTTGTATGTCGCCTTGGTGAGAACATAGTGCTCCATAACTGTTTCACGGACGGTGCGCACCCGACCATGATGGCGATGATGCCTTCAATAACCCTGTTCAGAAAACGACGGGTGAATTAGTCACACTGCCCTTGGTCAAAGAGGAGAAAGTTATGTGGGAGCGGCTTACGCGCAGAGCATGGTAGAGAGAGTGTCCGATGTCGCTCCCTTGTAGGCCCGATATTTGAAATATAGTGACGCGATGGAGGCCGCAATCCCACTGTTGGAAGAAGATGATTTAGCGTCTGTGTAGATGCAAAAAAAAAGATCACGTCACATACAGAATCCCGCTGAAAAAGACCGCGCCCACTGCTAGCTTCTTCGCAGGTCGAAGGTGGAGCTGATAGACGAGAGGCATAGGCAAGAAAAAGATTAACACATCCTGGGCTAGAGCGATAAACCCAGAAATAACCCCTGTAAGTGTAGTACCTGTGGTACAGTATGCAAGGTCTTCGAGAGTCGCCGATTTGGCGTTAGGGTCACATCGCATGAAGGTGGGTGACATGGCGCAGATATACGCCAAGCCTGAAATCGCAAGGCTAGTATAGCAGACGTATTCGAGCCACTTTTTGATGCCGAAGATCCGGACATAGACGAGCATAATCGGCGCTTTTGTTGTCCACAGTCCAAATGCAATAATAACTGTGATAACCACTGCAACCTGTTCGGAGGTCAGCCATACACACGTCAAGATATCGAAACAGAATCTGACCTTATTCAGCCAGTTTAATGATCCCAGCGGGTTGGCGAATCCTGAAGGATGGTACATAATTAATGCTAATCATATGGAAGTTTGAGAGAAGGCCGAAACACTGACTTTGAATGATAACGTGGTTCATGGCGAATGCAATTGTAACGAAAGCGAACCCAAGCATAGAGACATCTGTACATCGCAATGCGTTAGCCAATATGCTTCCTTTCCGTTAACCAGATATGATAACTGTACAGTCCGCTATAAGGAGTCTTTTGTACACCCTGAAGTTCATCGCGCATCTTACGCCGACGAAACCAGCGCAAGTGACGATCAGAGGCGTGCCGGCCGCTAGATAGGCGCCCGGCGACAAGGTACCTGGGGCAGACATCCCAGCTTCTCTTTATTGATGATTGAAGGAATCCATCACAGATCAACGGAAACAGAGAGAGAGGGAGGGAGGTGTGGGCTGTATAATATCGAATTCCAAATATGCTTCTGAAATCTGGACCAAACGGAGTTTTTCTGGCATCTGGAACTGGGGCTGGCTTTTGGACCTCGCTGCCAAGTGACGAGTTTGTCAGAATAAGTGTCAGCTGAGAGCGATTCTGCCACTTGAAAGGCTATAATAGGAGTTGGGTAGTCCTGTGCATGGTCCTGCCGCCTCGAGATCTTACATCCCGAAACATTTGGCCCCAGAATTTCTACGAGCTGGATTAATATGCATAACCACTCTCGGTTACACTGCATGCACACACCTGCTGCTTATCTGCAGGAGCTCGAAAGGCAGCGCCAATCTATGAACTAAAAAAAATATGGGTCACCGTCGGTGGTTATAGCCTGATTAAGCCAATTCGCATGACCTAGAGCAAGGTCCAATCTGAATTTCCCCCAAAGTACGTGATGAAAGGACTGCTAAATACAGACACATTGGTCATGGTTACATTCGAAAGAAGATCGATGCTAGGGCTTGGCGGCCCTAAGTTGAATCAAACTGCAAGTAACCCGAATACCCCGAGTATGGCCCTTGCTGTGCATGACGGGATTTGAAGAAAAAAGAATGCGCGTGTGCAGCCCAACCCAACAAAGCTCTAGACTCGGTTTTCTTTCATAATGGGGCTACAAAGCCTCTTATTCACTGCAAAGGGAGACATCGCTTAGACATTATTGCGTAAGAGGAAGCCTCCGTGCTGCAACTTTTGGAATACCCCCTCGGGGTCGTACTTGGCTGCAACGTCCTGCATCCTCTGAACATTCTCGGCCCCGTAGCTGCCCAGAACCTTTTGAGAGGCTTGAGCAAAGCTCATACACCTGTAGTCAAGTAAGAGTTGCCTTTCCTCGGCCAAACTCTGCACTCTTTCGAGCATCTTGTCCACGGCATTTTGCGCAGCGGTGTCGTCGCCGTCCTTGGGCCATTCACACGTAAACACCCACCCTTTGCATTAAAGTTATGTTAGCTCTGGGGATACAGTATGGATCAATATGGACTTACAAGTCTGTGGAGTGCTCTGGTGTCCCATGATATTCTCCCCACGCCTCTTGCCTTCCTGGACACCAGCCGTGCCCATTGGCTGGATGGTATAGTGAAGAATATGTTCAGCTGGAAGGGCGCTGCGAACCTCAGTCCAATATTTGTACACTTCATCGTAGAGCTCTTGCGAAACCTGGGTGGTGGCCGTGCAAATGGCTCGCCTATTATGCGTTAACGACGAGCTGAGTGCATTCTATATTCTGCCCGCACTTACTTCCTAGTATCCTGGACATGGCCCATGGCCTCAGCGAGCGACAGAAGAGTTCCTGTTGTGACAGGAAGAACGGTCGTCAGCAGACTTTTGAGTTCGCGGAATTGTTGGAAGGCGACAGGTGGCTCGGCCGGAGTGTCTCCATAAAGCATGCCGACCGCGACAAAGCCATTGTTGTAATTGGTAAACAGTCCGACTTTGGGATCCTCCTCCATCGCCTTCTGAGCTGCCACTGTAGCTTTATTGATTGCAATATAGTCCCCGGGGTTGTAAGCATTGATTGTATACTGAACGTGGATCAATGGGTGGGTCTCAAGGTCGAACCGCGTCACGATGCCTGTTCAAATGGTTAGGAAGCTCGGGTCTTGCTAAATATCGCAACCTAGGTCAGGCTGAGAATGAAGGGATGCCACCTACCGAAGTTGGAACCACCACCCTTCAGAGCGCGGTGGAGATCAGCGTTCTCATTTGCGTTTGCGTTAACCAGTCTGCCGCCGGCCAACAAGATCTGAAGGTTTTCAGAGTTGTGAGCTTTCTGGGAAGGCAAGATCAAAGGGAAAGCTTCACTCACTTCGAAGTTCTTCACGCCGTCTGCTCCAAGTCCATAGAGATTCGGCAACGCTCCCATGCCTCCTGTTGTCAATTGTTAGCACTACACCTCGAAGTGTGTACTTTCCCAACGCCAATACATACCTCCCAGCAGGAACCCTCCCAGTCCGACCTGCCGGTCTCGACCTCCAATGGCTGACAAGTTGTGCTTCTCGAGCCAGGCATACACCTCGCCCCAAGTGCTTCCCGAACCAACTCGAGCGACGCCATCCGATGTCAGCTCCTTGGACTGGAACTGACGTATGTCAAGCACGATTGCATTTTCGTCTGCACTACTAAATCCAGCGTTTGGGTTGTGGCCGGTGGTGCGAATGGCGAACTTGGATCCTGTGTTTTTGACAATGTCCACCGCTTGACTGAGCTCCTGCGAGTCTTTCAGATAGAGGTAACCGGCCGCGGGGGTCCAGCAGGTTTGGGACCAAGGAACTGCTACAGCTTCCTGATACTTCGCCTCCACGTCCGGAGTCACCAACTGATCAGCAAAGGCAGTTCTCAACTGCTCAACTGCCGCTTCGTTGCCGTGAGCCATTGTAGGTGTGAGAACGTGCTGCAGGTTGAACTTGAGGAATGAGATCTTGGCAGGTGTCTTTTGACAGAGGTGAATTGATTGCGACTTGTCTTTTTGTCCAACCGATCTGACATCCGGACCACATCTGCTTACTTAAAAGAAACCCTCTCTCAACACATGCGCTCGTTCCAGGCAGAACACTGCCCCTCCTGTCTTATGATCCCCGTTCGCCCAGGCTGAGCAAACAAAGAAATGCATTAATCACAACTAGTGTATTACGTGGACCCCGCCTGGCGTCTGCGGGCGTTGCCCGAGGAGGTTAGCCGGTAGGCTGGCGGGTGCAACCCTATACAGATAGCCTCGCCATCACGAACACTAGCGCCGTGGGTTCCCAAGCTTTCAGGGCACTCGTGGATCATCGTTTCGCTAATGGGTACTTTGCTCATACCTCTCACATATGAAACATCTTTTGGGACTGGTAGATTCTTTTGTTGGTTTTCTTTGTTAGTTTATTGGATGCTTTACAAACATGACTGCGTCAGGAATTGAAATTTCTATCCCGGTATATCCCTAACGTGTTGATTCCAGCCAAGCGACCATAACAAGCCAGGTTGGTTGTCCAGTCCCTTCTCATATCTCTCTGCATCAAAGGCAGTGGAACATTTATTGAACCAATTGGGAATCTTGCTCTTGGCCTCCCGGGGACCGACGGCGAAAAAGCAGCTCTCCTATCTGAAGCCCGCAGCACACTCTCAGCCTTTGTTAGATTCGTGATGAACGAAGTATCAGTTGCATCAGCGCCGGAATATCTGCGCCTCCGGGTATCGCATGAATTGCGAATTTTTCTCCTAGCACATGTAACTCACGGTGAAGATAACACACGTCTCAGCACACACCACAAGGCAGCTGGAAAACCTCCCACCTTTCCCCCGATGCAAACATATTACGAATGGGTGCGAACTACTTCGGCAGACCACACAAGCTGTCCCTATTCATTTGAGCTTTTCCGGTGCCTGGTATCATCCTCGGTCTATAACGGTGTCGACTGCTTCTCTGGGACACGGACTCAGTATCTCGCTCAAGATGTCTGTCGTCATTTGGCCACAATGTACCGACAGTATAATGACTATGGATCCGTTTCCCGCGATCGGGAGAACAATCTCAACAGTATCAATTTCCCGGAGTTTCAAGCGGGTTATACAAAAGAAGAAGAGGAGATGGATGACACCTGCAGCCAATGGGGCGACAATGCGAAGCAGTCACTGTTGGATATTGCCAACTATGATCGCGAGTGCCTGGAGCTTGCTGTGAGACGGCTGCAACCCGGGATTACAGAACCTGTTCGGAAGGCTTGGAAGGTCTTCCTTGACGTGACAGATCTCTACGGCCAGGTTTACGTCGTCAAAGACATCAATTCTGGGTAGATGCCTGTTGGCCAAGAGAGGGTGCCATCGGACGCTGGTGAGTATTCTTCAAACAGTTGATTTGGGACGTCCTGTAGATTTTATTCCCGGTACATACGGACTTCTTTGTCATTACAACAGTGTCGGTCTGAGATATATACATGTATAGTGTTGTCTTGAAATAATCACTTTGTTGTGATTCCAGGTACCAGGCATGACTTCCGACTAGACTAAAAAGCTCAGCTGGCTGATAGCCAGTTCTTGCAGTGACCTAATATGTCTACACATTTGTCCACACTTGTCCAAGAAGATTGCACCTAAGAAGCCCGATCTTTGACGGAACACATAATGTATCCCTTTTTTTTTTTCCTTTTTTTTTACGCTCTCAAATGCAATGGCGACAATCTCCTGGGATGAAATAAAATCCACCTCTTCCGTCAAACATGGAAGCATGATTCGCCGAGGATGTGACAACAATATTCTCATATCTCAGACGCATTCGTCGCCAAAAAAGTGTCCACAGGAGTAAGATCAAGCTCCTTGAATTTCCCAACGGCACCTTCTCCAGGAACCTCATTGGCCCATCTATGCGCTGCTGGAACCGGACTTCCCTGTTTGATCATATCATCCATCTCCTCGTTCGACAAGTAATGCACCTTCACCTCTTCCCTAAGGTGTCGAGTCAGCTTCCCGGCCAACTCCTCGACCGTAAGTGCCTCTACTGCAAGGTCGATCTCCTGGTGAGTGTAGCCTTCCGGATCAGACACTACTTTGGCGACCACGACGCCCACATTAGCCGCATCGACCCAGGGAAGCTTCGTGTCCGGCCTCCACGCAACACGCAAGACTCTATCGTCAACGAAACCAGGAAAAGTGAGGGCGCTAATGGAAGCCCTCAGGTTCTGCAAGAAGTGACCCAGCCGTATAATAGTCCAGTGCTGGAACCCAGCTTCTCGAACTCGGCACTCGAGGGCGTGTTTATTCAGCCAGTATTGTCGCATCGGATGCTCTGGCCCCCAGCCTGGAAAGGACTCGTGCTGGCCGGCCTTGATAGCTGTGGACACAATCATCGTGGACACGGTAGACGACGCACGCGCCGCGCCGATGACATTCGTGCTGCGTTGCAGGTCCCCGGCCCAGTCCCCTGTTTGCACTTCGGTGTGGAACACGGCATCCATTCCTTGCGTGGCGGAACGCAGCGCATTGATATCGCCCAGGTCGCCTCTGATAAGTCTCGCTCCGAGTCCCTCGAGCTGAGTCGCTGTGGGTGTGGTCGGGTCGCGGACGTAGGCGTATACGTAATGTCCTGCTGCGAGACTGCGGTGCACGACGCCTCTTCCTTGATTGCCAGTGGCGCAGGTGACAAGAATTCTCTTGGGTGGGGTCATATCTCTGCTATGCTTGGTTGATAGGCTGCAATAGAGTGATGGGTAAGATAGATGAAAGGAGGGGAGAATTGCCCCTCTTCCTCCCCTCGTTAAATCGCTGTACTAGGCCAATTTATTAGGTCAGCAATATCCCTCAGTTACTACTAACTAATTACTGGACCACAGATTTACATATTATAACGGTTAGATAGTTCCATTATCTCTAGTAGTATTAGCCTAAAGCCCGTACTATTAGAGCTATGTTAGCCAGCGGCCGAGTCACTGCCTCAAGTCCGGTAAGGACCTCTAATATAATTCTATATATTTTCCAGTTTTCGATAGCGGTTCGGGCACTTCTTACGGATCTTGGGGGTGAGCAGCATGCCCATGCCCCAATTCTTGTAAGCAAAAGTCGTGTGTTCTGACGGCAAACAAGTTGACCACAATAACCATAGATGATACGTATGAAGAAACGCTCAATCAAGGAAAAAAGACACCCAAGCTGAAACAAACCCCATCAACGCCTCAGACTCCGCGGATTCGCGTATTGCAGAACAGCCTGATTATAATCGTTAACCAACGGCAAAGGACTCTGGCCATGGCCATTGTGCATCGCCGCAAGTTCCCGTGCGTCCGTTTGATCTAGACTCTCTTCCCCGTACATTGTAGGCGCTCGCTTCGATAGACGAAGCACGTAGACGGGGATTGGGGTTGTGTTTCCGTGAGCTGTTGCGTAGTCATACTCGATGTTGTTGAAGTCGACTATGAAGTAAGGATGTTTCCCGGGGTAGATGTTCACGGCGAGGAAGCCGACTGGGTTGGATGGATGGTGTTTGCGGAGATGGTCTTGGATTGTGGAGACGAATGGAGATAGAGATTCTAGATAGTCTTCGGGGTCGAGATCGGAGTTTGGAGTGTCGCCGAGGATTCGGCTTGCTGTTGGCTCGGGAATCCTTGCTAGACACTCGTTGAGAAGGTCTGGGATTCGGCTGATAATGCGCTCGCGAGTTTGTTGCTTTAATTCTTCCATGGGGAGTGATGGTGCGTCGTAGAGGGGGCGGAGTCTGCGATATGAGAGATAGACAGAACCAATGACATATAAACAATGAGAAAATTGGGGATGAAGTCGTGACAGGGAATCTAGTAATAAGCGATCAATAAGCCAGGTTGATGGAGGCGACGATCCTATCAACCGATCAATATGCCGCCTGGGGTTGAATCGGGAGTAGGGGACCGGCCAGGTTTGCGGGAGCTATATCCGCCCGAGTCACATGGGCCTGTCATCCAAGATTATCATTTTTCTGTTATTTGCGGGGTAAACATAAGCCGTACAAAGTCTGCGTCTACGTGTAGATAAGAGTAAGGTGGCACGATCTTAAACATGGGTATATTTGTTCTGACAAAGTATGTGATCAAGCGGTATGTGGATAACCTTTCGGTCTAAGACACGGACAGGTAGATAGCGGTCAAAAGGAATAAAATAACAGAGAAGAAGAAAACCGGGCACGCTCATCAGGTATCTCCAGGGAATAACAGACCATTGAAATAAGAAGAAAGTAAGAAAGAAAGAAAGAAAATAAAAGCAAAGGGTATGCAAGAGCTTTGTACACCTGTTCGTGTAGATATGCGCTTAGACTCCCAACTCCAACCCCAACTCCAGTACTATGCGTGATGATATTGTCTTCCCCCTCCGTCCATATGATTAGTTCAGTTCAAGGCAATGTAAAGGTAATTCGTTCAAGGCATGTGACCACCGGTGGCTTTAAATTCGAACATCATCTGGCTATCCAACAGGATAAACGATTCGTATCGCAGCCCCCGTTCGCGCTGGTAGATCTCCGACCAGACGGGCACGGTGCTGTTCCAGACGCTGGCGTACCCGTCGAAGAGGCTACGCCAGTAGCAGGCCTCGGCGGCCTTGGTCAAGTATCGGTCGCGGAAAGTGCGCACGCTGTTGGCGGCGATGCGCTCGGCGCGGCTGGAGTCGTTCAGCAAGGGGCTCATCTTGTCGGACAAGTCACTAAAGTCGCGCTCCACTTCGACGTAGTTTTGGTTGGGGCCGTCGGGAACGAGTAGGTAGTGGTGGTGCTGGATGTATTGCAGTTTGTGGGCCACGATAACCGAGTTGCAGGCTTGGCGATATTTGAGAGAGCCGGAATACGAGCGACCTACCAAGGATATGGTTAGTAAAATTTCTTTTCCGATTTCGCTCAAGCTGGACGAGAAAGCCGGGGGGAGTTAAACGTACCCTCCACATGCGCTATGAACATGTATTGGCAATGATCTTCCATGCGCAGGATGTTGGTGCGGTCATCCCAATCCACCTGCTTGACGTCGCCCCACGGCTTATCCCGCGCCGCCTCCATCAGGGCGCGACGCAATTTGGGGGCAAAACTGGGTTTCCCACGCCACACTAGCTGGCGCTTCTTTTCGGGCCACGACAGGTCGGCTCGTTTAACGCGCTCCACAACCTGGTCAAACGGCCCGATGGAGTTCTGGATATTCTCCCACGCCCAGTAGCCAAAGTCAGGCATTAGCCAGACTGCTTCCTCGGAGGCGGACCGCGCCAGCACCCAGACAGGGTTCTCAGAGTCGGTGACGTCGTCGACCTTGTCCTCGACAGAGAAAACGAACTCGATGTCCGGGCGTGTGGCACGATCGGCGTCGGCGACCAGCGCGCGATGGATGGAACTCAAGACGGCGAGGATTTTGCGCCGATGATCCTCCGCTTTGGCACGCGCGGCCACCACATGTAATTCACCGCGGTGGATGAAGGCCCGTGCCATGCCCCATTCCAGTCGAATCATGTCCAACTCCTCGGTCGACAGCGCGCCGTGCGATCGCCAGTACCTCACGGCGCGGGCGGTGTCCTCGAACAGACCGGGGAATGCGGCCTGGCATTGGTTGCGATCCAAGGCTTCGTTGTTACCATCGCGGGCAACTTGAAATTCCCAGAGGGACGACGGGGGTTGCGGTAGTGCCGTGGGCTGCGAGCAGGAGAGACAGCTGGAGCATTGGAAGGTGGTGGAGGTCTGGCATGCGCAGTGGCCGGCGGGGATGAGTTGAGTCAAGAGGGGGTGGATGTAGTCGCGATCGGAATTGACGCCATACCAGATGGCAGCGATGCAAAATGTGCTGAGGATACCGATGACGTAGAAGAGGTACAGGAAGTAACCTTGTCGTAGGCGCCAACGAGAGCAGCTGGGGAGCGCCATGAAGCAGAAGAGAAGGCCGAGGGCACGTCAATCCGGGAGGGGGATTGATTGCATCGTAGGATGGAGAGGAAAGGAGGGGGGAGAGAGAGAGGGAGAGAGAGAGAGACAAAAGAGGAGGGGATGGTAGCTAAGAGCTATCGCAGACCAGGCCGTAAATCAAGCGAGAGGGGATCCATCGGTGCGAGGGCAAACGGTCAGGGGTGTCTGGCCTGGGGCTGCAATGACGCGGCGATCAGTTGCGACTTGCGTAGTACTCCGTGAGTCAGTAATCTGTTAAAGGAGGTTGAAACGTCCTCCTTGGTTTACGGGGGTGTTCAAGCTTTGGTGGACCGTCTTGCTGCAAACCCAAATTAAGTGTTTTCGCGGCGCAATTTCCCGCCTTTCAGTTCATTTTATTGGATTTTTTATCTTTTTTCTATTTTCTAGTTTTCCCTTTGTCTGTCCTGGGGTTGCCCGTCAAGATGCTTTCACCATCTCCATCCTTTTTGGCCTTCTTGAGGCTCAGCCACTCCCAGACGGGTTTGCAGTCCCACCTTCAAAGGGTCCAATTTGGAACTGCCAGGTTTTTCCCGATGATCTGAATAACGCGTTGCCCGGTCTGATCGCGGTCGATCCTGCCTGATGGGGAGGAGACGATCCTTTCCAGTATATTCATTTTCATCTTCATCTTCACCTTCATCGCCATACTAATTCCCACACAATAACAACACCAGTTCCATGTGCCCTCATCCCCAAACATTCCTGGAATCAAGCGTTGGCAGGCGAAATAGACGCCACGCTAACCGGGCCAGGTACCCGAATCCTGAAACCAGGGTCCCCCGGTCGGAAACTGAATCCTTCCGCCTAATCTGACTGTTTGTCACCATCAGATCAAGGCACCGGCCAGGATCATTCTCATGAACTCTTCATGTCTCTGATTTGTGACAAACTGACAATGTCCCTCGCAAAGTGTCTTGCAGTCTTTCCCCCTCGAGTCCCGCCCCAAGATCGTCGACCCTGACATACCTAAAGATAGGGTGCCAAGCGCCAAGGGTTTTTCACTCGACCCACCTGCCAAGAGTCGGTCCTTTACCCTAAGAATGATTTGCAGCCGCGTTCTCAGGGTCCACGCAATTGATTTGTCTCCCCGTCAGGAGTAACCAAAGATTCAGATCTTTTGCCTCTTGGAGACATCTCGCTGAACTTTCGGCGGTTGGGCTTCTTGGCGGGACGGGTTGGACTGGACTGGACTGGATTGGACTGGATGTCGGTTATTTCTGCCTCATAAATCGTGGTTAATGATGGTACTAAGGCAGCAGTCAAAAAGAAGACAAAGAAAACAAGAAAGAACCAAGCTTTTTTTTTCTATATTTTTTTTTTTTTGGTGCAGCGTTACATTCGTGAGATGCTCCGATGAAAAGATCAAAGGAACCCCTGAATCAGGTCTAGTGCACGACCGGCGAATGGACGGACTCGATCGAGTGGTTCAGTCATGAGTCTGCCAGTCAGACCGTGAAAGAATATACCCCCTAGCAATCTTAGCCTGGAAACCTGCACACACACAGTCCCCACCTCATGTAATCGTGGCGGTTGAATAGGCGAGTCTAGGCTGGAGACAGTAACACTCGAGGAAACAAATATCCTGGTTACACAACGCTACTGTTGTCAGGTGTCAACTGCCAAAGTTCGCGCCGACCGGTCGAATGGAAGAACTAGCATGACAGTTGAACCCACCACATCCGTTCCCATCTTTCTTGATTCTTTCTCGGTATATACTTTGGACCCGAGGTTGCATCTTTCACCCCGTACTCGATTGTCGATTCAAGTCCAGCTCACAGTCCTTCATATCTACGCTTAATCAGAACAAAGAAGGAAGGAAACCCGACTTACAGTAGTAAGATAGGCGGCACGATGAAAGTAAAAAACGACACTTCCTCTCCCCTGAAAGGGGAAAAAAAAAGAACAGAATCAAGAGCTGTCATACCCGGCTCCCGGCGCAAAATGTCCGCAGTCAACTGTGGCGCCAATAATCGCTTGCCAGCTTACGAGGCCTGATTTCCTTCTCTTCCCTATCCAGTTTCCAGTTCCATCTGCATTTCGCACATGCCCCGTGGTTGATTACAGTAGTTACCCCGTAAACTATGTCAGTAGACGATGGAATATGGATCCAGAAATGAAGAGAATTGAGAACATGTCGGACATTGGGTGGCCTGCGTGAGGTTACTTCAGTCTTCAATTCAGTGCTGACTTCTGAGGCAAGTAAGTCAGACGAACGACACTGCGTGAACTATTTATACCATTAGCACTACCTACTCCGTAATCCGCAAGTTAGTCGCTGTGCTGCGCCAGAACTCTATTAGATAGTTGTTGATAGTTGTCTCAGACAGGGTGGTTTTGTTAGACACCTTCTCATTTCCTTTCCAAATTGGTCAATGGTGAGACAAACACATCGCAGGATCGAATAAAAAGCAAATACAACCCCTGAACTACTCCGTAGGCAGTTAGAGGTCCTTCACGGTAAGATCGGGTGGAGCGGATTCGAAAGTCTTGCCCTTAGCTTAAAATACTCTATTTTCTGACCCATACCGACTGGCAACCCCTGACTCTACACGTCGAAAGAGACTGTGCACTGGACAACTGCCATTCTATGCATATGTACACCCCGTTACTTTGTACAGGTTCAAGAAAAAGGAAGAAAGGAAATGAAAAAAAAAGAAAGAAACAGAAAATCAACAGAAACAAAACTTACAACAAAAGAAACAGTCACGCAATGCAATACAAAAACGCCGACCGACCGACATGACATGACATGACTTTGATCATTCCTCATATTTTGTTCACCAATTCTTCATAACCTGTTCACTGACATCCATTCATTTCCTACTGGTATTCGCCTCATCAATTTCTCATAACCTGACTGCTGTACACTCGCTGATCTTTCATGGTTCGACTTTACTTACAATGGCCTGTTCTTCGTTTCATAGATTCCTCAAAAGCTCATTCGCTGACATGTTCTCCAAGCACAATACTGAACTGGCCTCCCGCCGAGGCGGAGACCAACCTCTTGCCGGCAATATGCTTACCGTCAAGAAGTGTAGGTAAGATGATTTCATCGGTGGACGATGGTTTGCCAGCCTGGCACTGGGCATTGAAGCCCCAAGAGTAAGCGTTTCCGTCCGCGGAAATCGCAAAAGAGTGATCGGTGCCGGCGGTGGCGTAGACGATGTTTTCCAGGGTGGGGATAGCCTGCGGCTGCACAGAGATGCGAGGTCTATCACGGGAGTCATAGATGATCTTGTCCTCCGAGAGGACTTCGGGGTCATATCCCAAGGCCTTGTTCTCAATGCGACCCCAGGTGAAGCACTGGCCTTTTTGATCGACAGCGATGCTGTGGTCCTTGCCGCCGTGGATCTGAACGATCTTGGGAGTTTTGACGAGACTTTTGACGCGGGTAGGGTAGGGTATGATAGCGTCATTTTCGCCGGCGTTGGACGCGATGCCGACCTGGCCGAAGTTGTTGGAGCCCCAGCCGTACACGGCGCCGGTTTTGTGGACAGCGAAGGAGTGGTACATACCGGCACCGATATCGACCACGCCGCCAGGCAGGGCGCACTGGTCGGGAATAAGAGGATGGACGTCACGCGAACGACTGGTTCGGCGGCGTCCGAGCTGGTACTGTTCGTTGCAGCCCCAGCTGTACACAGTGCCGGCTGAAGTCAAGGCCAACATGTGTTGCGCTCCTGCGGCGAGCTTGGTGACGTTCTTCAGTCCTGGGATCAGAAGGGGAGTGACTTGCTTGGAATTCCTGTAGGGTGCAAACCCGATTTCTCCGTTGATGCCCTGTATTATCAGTCAGTATACCAGGCTCTCAGTTAAGGGGGCGATACGTACTCTGAATGTGCCCCACCCATAGACTAAGCCGTCGGTGGTCAGGGTGTAGGTAGCACTATCGGTCGCAGAAAGCTGCGCAAAGACAGTTCCCTTCGGAAAGAGGGAGGAGTCAACGGGGAGGGGAGTTGCTTCTTTCATGTTCAAGGTGACATCATCATCATCATCATCATCATCATCATCATCATCATCACTTTCGCTTTCTTCGATCTTCGCATCGGTCATGATTTCATCTTTCAGATCCTCCTTGGTATCTCTTCCAAGGGTGGCATCATCGTTCACTCCCCATGTCATAATTTTATTGTCACAAGTCAAGGCTGCCGAGTGAATACCACCGACAACGAGCTGGACGACACCGACAGTCTCAGCTGCCAGGTTGGCATTCAGAACTGGACGCGCAAACTCAGACTTGCGCCACAGGTTGCCGAGACCAAGCTCGCCGTAGCAGTTGGTTCCACAGGCATAGACCTCGAGCTTCTTCGAAGGCACGATGTTGAAAACGGTAGAAGACGCTGTACCACCTTTAGTCAGACAGCTCAGCTCAGTCGGGCCCACGCCGATGAGATCATTCGGGAACTGACCTTTCTGGCGCTTCGGGCCCCTTGCAGGGGTTTCAGAGGCGGCCGCCGCTCCCGCTGGAGCCTTTCTCTTTCGGCCAATCGCGGCGTTTTTGGTGGTGGGTTGGGGGGCTGGTGGAGGGTTGGGGGCGCTCTTCTTGCGCAGTGAGGCGCGTCTCGCCATGTTGATGGTGGGTGGAGATGGTTGATAGGGAAAAGGTTTATTTTGAAGTGGGTTTGGATTTGGAAAAAGCAGTTTTCACAAAGACAAAGACTCTTGCTACTGGGAAAACCCTCTGTGTTGTGATTGTGAGTAGAACGTGGGAAAGTAAGGGGGGTGAGAGAAAGTGGGTGGTTGTTTTGATTGGGGAAGAAGGGCAGTTGTCAGGAAAGAACAAAGAGAACCTTTAGAAGGATCCCACGTCAGAGATCACCTGACAGACAAAGAATCAACAACGAATCTTACAACATTCGTTACGTGAAAGATATAGGAAGCAACGCCCGTATTCATGCTTCTACTTCATTCCTCACTTCACACCTAGGGGTGAATGAATGATGACGGATTCATCCTTAACACGGATGATCTACAGTGAATCATAGATCTTCCAATCTTGAGGAAACGGGTATTTCCATTGAAACACGAGTTTTCATTTAAATCTGTTCATGAACCATCTAGAAGGTAGGTAGGCCCAGGGGGATTTGGTAGTCCTATTCCAGAGACAAGGTTATACATCAGTGGAAGAATCTCACGTCAAGCACTGTTGACAATGTCTTCGGACCTGATTCTAAAAATGTATTGCAATTATTGATCAAGTTGACAATAGAGAGATCTCAAGTACCTCAATAAGTGCAATGGGTAACTAGATTGAGATTCCAGAGTCATTTGATATCCAAATGATTCAGAGCGAAGGTGTAGAGTGATGCGGACTGAATCTTCCGCCATAGTTCTAACAATCTTTGAAAGTATTTAATAGATTGTATATACCGCAGTATTGACTTCCTTATTTGTCAACTTTTGATCTGTCTAAGGAAATTGTAACCTCTTTCTGAAGGCTCAATGATGGTCCCCGAAAGATTGCATGATCCCAGCGGCGCCTTGCGCACATGTTCGCGGTATCCACATGATATTCGAAAGATCCTTGACCCACAGAAGTTTGATTTGCTGGAACTGACCGCAAAAGTGACCATGCTGACTTGCAGACCTCCGCGGCATTTTCATGTCGGGGACGGTTGATTGTCCACTAGTAGGCATCCTGCAGAAATTCTCCTTCGCTTCTTACTTTAGCAACACCGCAATATCGACCCAGCAAAAGGAAACGGAGAATAAAACGAAAGCAATGAAGCATCTTTGTATAAGTCTCACGGATATACGGAAAAGGCCGGGTAGAACTATAGGATGTGGAAAGCAAGGCCCTGTAATATCAAGATTTCGGCATTGGTAGAAAGTCGGTTGAAATAAGCATCCCCTACATTTCTCCCTTCGTTGCTTTTTCTAAAGTCTGACTTATAATATGGATGTCAGAATTGTTTTGTTTTGCCCGTCAGTTTCAATGTGACATTGGAATGTGATATCGTCAATGATCGACATGTATCAGTTCCTATCATCAAATGCCCTCCCACAACGTCGGTATAGAGAATCTGCAATTGTACGGAGTCAGACCCGCTGAGTCGGGCATCGGCTCCGTCTAGTTTCACAAAATTCTTTCTAGATTTGAAACAGGGCTGCGTAATATAGGAGAGCTGGAATGTATGTAAGTACGTCAAGCAGATCCGATCGGCGCAAGGGATACCGGCATTCAATTGAGCAGGTAAACAGGAATAGCTTAGTGATCGGCCAGGGACTATTGCCCATCTTCCTCTGGCCAATTCTTCCATTTCCTCCACCAGGGAAGTTCAATGATAAACCCCCTCCCCTGGAACCCATCGAGGATCATTTCGAGAAGACTTTGTTATTACGATTCCGCTCTTATATCGCCATGCATTCAACCGATGGCACCCAGGTCACGGTCTCGACGGTGTCCCAGCACGCGCGGGGACCGGACTACGAGCTTGGAGCTATTGATGCGCCAATCGAATATGCCGAGGACTTATCGGACTATCCCGACGGAGGACGACACGCCTGGCTGGTGGTGTTTGGCGTATGGTGTGCGCTCTTTCCGACCTTTGCGATGATGAACATCACCGGAATTTTGCAAGAATGGCTAGAAGACAACCAGTTGAAGGAACACTCCACGGCCAAAGTATCGTGGATCTTTAGCCTGTACAACTGTCTGTTTTGGCTCGGCGGTATCCAAGTGGGTGCGAATGCCAATCCAATCCGTCGGTACAACCCTGTATGCAATTCATCTAACCATCATTGGCAGGGCCGTTATTTGACTCCTACGGGCTGAAGTATACCTTTGTTCCGGGATGTGTCGGCATGTGCGCAGCCATAATGGCTTTGAGTGTCTCAGAAGGTACTGGTTTATATGCCCCAACACCCCCAAGACCCCAACACCCCCACAGCCCCAATGCGCAATATGCAAAATAGTATACACGATATGCCCAATATGCGCAGCCTATATGACAGATGGAACGTTCCAAACTGCTTCGAATGCACGTGGTTTGCAAGATATTTCAGCCAGTCTTCTGAGTCGCAGGTCTCAGGGCTTTGAGTATTTCGAAGGCTACTGGTCAACATGCACACACAACCATGATACAAAGTAAGCTGACAACATCAAGAGTATTACCAATTTATACTTGGCTTTAGTATCCTGGGTGGGCTTTCCTCGTCAGCCATCTTGACCCCAAGCCTCGGAACGATCAACCACTGGTATCTCAAGCGCCGAGGCCTCGCCACAGGGATAGCAACTACCTCCGGCGGCATTGGAAGCATCTTGTTTTCCGCTTTGATGGGCGAACTTCTCAAGAAGATCGGGTTCCCATGGACGATACGAGTTCTCGGGTTCATTTCCATCCTGTTCTTTGCCATCGGCTTGGTTCTTGTTCGAACCCGACTTCTTCCCAACAAGTCTTCCAGTAGCACGATAGATGTGCGATGTCTCCGGGAGCCAGTCTTCACGGTAGCCTCTGTTGCAGTCAGCTTCGCGGAGGTGGGTATGATGGTCGTGATCACCTATCTTCCATCCTATGCTTCCTCCCACGGGGTCACCGGTTCACTGTCGTACAATCTCATGTCCATCTTCAGCGCCACGCTAATCTTCGGCCGAATCATTCCGGGATTGGTAGCTGACCACTGGGGCCGCTACAACGTCATGATCGTCACCGGCAGTGTGAGCATGCTCTTGGTCTTTGCGTTGTGGATGAAAGCAGGAGAGGACACCGCCGCGATCGTGACTTTTGCGGCGTTGTTTGGATTCTGGAGCAGTCCGGCAGTAGGATTGTCGCCGGTGTGTATAGCGCAGATCTCGCGGACCGAGGATTATGGAAAACGGTACGGAACGACGACGGCGATCTTCGGTCTGGCGATCTTGGTGTCCATCCCCGTTGCGGGGGAGATTTTGGGGGCGCAGAACCCTGGGATGTCAGGAGAGGAAACGGATTATTCCGGTCTTGTGATATTCTGTGGAGCTGCATATGCCACGTCGACTGTGCTCTTGGTCGTGACTAAAATCATCAGCGTGGGTTGGAGCGTTACTAGAGTATTCTGAGGGGAGGAGAAGATGAATGAAATGCGCTGTAGTTACCCGAAAATCAGTTCTCGGAAGAACTGATAAGTTTAGAGCTGGTGAATCAAACTTCCATTCATAGTCTGCCTTCATAGTCTTAAAATCTTATCACCTAGTTCCTGGTGCAGCTGGACTTTAGGGGACTCATAAGCCCTAACCAGAACTTTGACAATGACTGTGACATAGACTTGAAACCCCATCTTCGTGGCCAGGCTTTTTAATCGACCTAGACCTTGCTGTCAAAGAAAACAGATAGCTCCTCTGGGGCAAAGGCTAAAACAGGGACAAGACCATTTATGGCCGTAGGATTGTTTTGGGGAGAACAGCACTCTTCCAGACATGACCTCGAGTCCTTCCTTTGAGCCCTATTCTGGATTTGTATCCACTACCGTGGTCCAAACGAAAGCGCTAGGGTCGTCGAAAGATTCGATAAATGGAATTACGCGGACCCCGAGAAGCTTGCCGATATCAAAGCTGGCTTGGTTGTCAGTGAATGACATTTCATCAATCGGACCAAGCAGTGTTTTACCGAGTTCTATCAGCCGCTCGTACAATGGGTCAACAGGAGGCTCCGGAGGTTTTGGATGCCTGATATGTTTATGATTTGTTCTTTGCGCCAGTGACCACCCACTTTGTCCTTTACCTACTACAGCGGAGTATCGCGGCCAACCCGCAGAATCAACTTCTTACTGTTAGCTCTGCGGCATTATGCTAAATTACAGTAGATCAACACAATCATACCCTTTGCCACTACCGATGTATACTAATTTTGTTAGGGATAGTATGTATGAGCAGGTTATGGAGGCAGCCGGGTTATGGAATTCAGCCAAGGCAGACTTTGGCCCGTCTGTTCGGTGAATGAAATTGCATGTTTTCTTTTCTTCTGATAATTTGAGAGACTACAGTGAATAAAGAAGTTACGGGTGCGGGTCTACGTACCTGGCCTTTTCTCTTCCTTGACAACTGCCCACCGATCATATCGCTATTGCCGAATTTCCTACCTCTCATATCTGACTTCGTCCATCCATCGTTAATAGCTTCCTCATTACTCCATCAAATGAAGGACAAAGAATCCCTACACCCGAGCGCCACCTTAACATCGAGTCCAATTTTGTATTCACAGGAAACGAGCTGCATAAGACGCTGCCATCAGGAATGTATATACCAATGGGATATACAATGTGCAAATACGGTATGCCTGTTTATTCTCTATAGCTCATCCCAAATCGCCGCTGACGTCGAAATTCGATTCATGGACAGAAATGACTTGCCCCTGCTCCGCCCTCTTCTAACAACTGACCAGTCTGTCGGGTCTACTTGGATTCCATTTTCAAACCTACGATGACTCCCTTGAAAGATAGCGCCATCCCCGGTCCAGCTTCAACGAAACTGATGATTACTCGAGGAGAATAAGGAAACAGGTTCCTGGCCTTCTCTCTGTGGAGGCGTGGCTATCAAGCAGTCGCTTACTGAAGCTCCGGTGTTTCCGATGACTTCGTTCATCAGGTGGCTCTTCTCGTCAAGTACAATAAACGACATAGCAACAATCCATCTCCGAGCTTGGCGACTGGGGCCTTCTTTGATTAGTTCACATCCAAAGTGCCTGACATGGGGAAACGCCATTCGCGTGGTCTATCCGGGACGGTCATAACAACAGGACCGGATCCAAAGTTGATCAGGATGTCTTCTTGCAGATAATGGAAGTCCAAGATCTCACCGTTGGAACTTGTGACACGGACTCACTGGTCATAAGAGCCCGGAGCCCGAAGTGTGGCACTTTTAAACATGCTCAAGGCCGGACGTCAATAGCACGACTTTTCGGTGAGTAGCTCTACCATCGAGGCGCATTTGAACGGTCGATGCTGATTTTGAGCTCAGAGAATGTACCGATAACTAGTATGCCACTGATATATCCAGCGACGATGCTTTGGTTAAGACCCCGCGCTGTTTACATCCGCCATTTCCTAGTAATACTAGTATCGGAAAAACCGCTTGCCTCATGGCCCCTCTCAGGATGAGGAACTAATTCCTCACGCTTGGGTTTTACATAACGGTGGCGCGGGGGGCTTTTTATCAACTTCATAGCATTCTCTCGGATATCCCAAAACTGATTGACACGGAGATTGTCGTTGCTGAGGATCTCAAAGGCATTCAAGTGTCTAGAAGGAACGAGAAAGATATGGAGATGTGGCAAATATCCCACTGCACTAGAAAGGCTCAAATCTTCTTATCGAAAGGCTTGTTGAAGTATATGCAGTGGCCTATGCGTGATGATAGGAAGATATGATGAATCTCAGCGGAATGGACAAATCATTGGTACGTGATTCATTCCTGTTTCAATCCTTGTCTCGTCCACTACTGATACCGTAACAGCTGAGCGTTTACAATTCCTAGATAATGAACATGGGAATCTCGCCGGAAGACAGCCTGTCCACTCGCTTCTAGATACATTATTAGTTACGGCGATTTGAATCAAGCCACCTAACACCGCATACTCACTGACTCTAATCAGAGCCCTGCTTCAAGTCCTTTAACAAAGCCCTATGACCATTTTATGCTCCGTTTAGCCAAGGATACCATCGGCAGAATGGACGGCTGGACACCGACTTTATAAGATTCTGCTGCCCTAGGCTCTTTCGAGCCTCTTGGAGGATTGGATGCTTTTTATTTCCGGTCATGGCAGCCTCGACTTTAGCGATTTCTTGGGGTCCGTGTATATAGTTTGCCTTCGCCGATGACAATCATAGGCATTAAAACTCTCACACCTAGTAGTGCTTTGGTTGTTCTTTCGTGGGGAAGGTAACTGCTTTATCTTGGAAAACCTATAAATAACAGTCGGATGCGCATCCCCACGGTTTGAATAGATTCCCAAATGACATTGAAATCTCTGCCAAGCCAGCTGGCTTGAGGGACTGGCTTTGGAGAAGAGAAAAATTTATGATAGAATAGCAAATCAATAAGGCAGAGAAGGCTCTGAAAACTAACACAAAAACAAATAATCCGTTACAGTCCAGGTATCCCATATCTCATGTCAACAACAGGTATAATATAACGCAGGTATCACAGATTCCAGCCAAATTCAGTAAAAGTATCAGTCTAGCCAACCCTTGGTCTCGGTCCCGTCACGGCGAAGAATTCCTGCGGCCGCACGCTGAACGCCCCGTTATAGTTGACGCCGCCGTTGGCCATGGTGTACTTGGTGTCGGCGAACTCAAATTCCACGTCCTTCAAAATTGTGACGAGAGCCATGAATGACCATTCCCAGGCGTATTGCGTGCCGAAGCACTGGCGCTTGCCGTTGCCGAAGCCCTTCTTCACACCTGCCGGAAGCTGCTCGTATTTCTCGCCGAACATGCACTCAGGCTTGAAGGCCTCGGGGTTTTCGAAGACGGCGGGGTCACGGTTCACGGCGGACAAGATGGCGATGAGGGGTTGCTTGCGGGGAACTTCGTATTCGCCGCCGGCGAGCAATACGGGGCCTTCGCCGGTGGGAAGGGGCTCGATGTTGAAGCCTGGAGCGACGCCGGAGAGACGGAAAGTCTCGCGCAGAATGGCTTCGCAATAGGGCAGGCGGGCGAGATGGTCGTGTTGGAGCTCGCCCGAGGGCCCGCCGACGACGTTGTCGATTTCCTCTCGCGCCTTGGTGATCTCGTCCGGGTTCTTCATCAGGTAGTACATGGCGAAGGCGATGAGGTTGGGAGCGGTGGCGCTGCCGATGAAGATGTTGATGATTTCGTCCAGGACCTGGCTCTCCGTCAGGGATTTGCCGGTCTGGGGATCCTTGCCGTGCAGCAGGGCGTAGAGCATGTCCTTCTTATCGGTGGGGTTCTCTTGCCGGGTTGCGACGATGCTGGCGCAGTAATCGCGCATGGTCTTAATGTCGTTGTCCCACTTGCTCTGGTGGAAAAGCCAGGTGAGGAACTTCGGACGGGCGGCACGCTTCATCGATTCTCTTGTGGAGCTATCCATGGCCTTGATGAGAGACGGTTCCGTGCCCTCCATGCAGTGTACTCGTTGGTCGAAGAAACACAGCATATTGGCAGCATGGTTCACTCGGTCCAAATCATTTGTCACGTTGACGCGCTGTCGAGGGTTGGCAGTCCACTTCCTGACCAGATCCTTGGACGTCTCCTGCATGCCCGAGAAGACATTGGCGACAGCCTCCGGCGAGACGAGTGGGGCCATGATTCGGTGTGCAATCCCCCAACTCTCCTCATCATGGAATGCGGTGAAAAGACTGTCATGAACAGCATCGCGGATCTCGACAATCGGGCCGGTCACGCATTTTCGGAAGCGTTTCTCGTCACAGATCTCCTCCAGAAGGGCAGCGCCCGTCACGAACACAATGTCTTTACCAAGGATGGTCATTTTGAAGATGGGACCTAACCAGAGAAGAAGGATTTAGCCATCCGAAGGGAAGGGGATCCATCACCGAATGACTTACGATAATTGGTCGACAATTTATTGAAAGAGCCCCAAGGGTTGTTGCCATCGAGGTCAAAAAGATTGCCGAGGATGGGCAGACCTTTGGGTTTGGGAATCGGGGTCGGCATAATGCTCCGGACAGGATAAAAAGACAAATTAGAGCAAAGTTAAATCGAAGCCGTAAGCAACGAAAGCAACCAAGAGAGAAGGGAAGGGAAGGGAAAGAGGGATCAAGGGGAGAGAGAAGACGGAGAGCACAAACAGCGAGACCAGACAAATTTAAATTCCCACATCAGCAACATGCTGCTGCTGCTGCTGCTGTTAGTTGTCTTTCATCATGCATGAATCCCCATTTCTCTTGCCCGTGCAACCACCCATCAGCTCCGCAACAATTGTGATTTGTGCTAAGGGCGCTCCCTTTGTGGCTGCAGATCTCGGCTCAGCTGAATCGCGCCGATTCAAGCGATGATCATTTCGATAGTCGGGCCATCTGGCTCCCTTGGGGGGTCCACTTGGCGACTCTCAGTGGTCCCAAAGAAGGATCGATCATCGCACAGATCATGGTTCGTCTGGAGAGTGGGAGCTTCCTTGCTTGCGGTGGGCCCCGACCAATGCCATTCAGAGTGGATCGATTGTCAGCATCGCGAGCCGCGATTTGAGTGCGAAAGAGAAATAAAGGGGGCTGGCGGTGAAAGGTTTTGGTTTTGACTGATCGGGGCTAGTCAGTGGAATATAATTCGAGGATGAGAATCAATCCCCCACCGATGGCTGAAGATGGCGTCTCCAGCAAGTGGAGTTGTTAAGGTGGGTTTGCCGTAATCTTCAGAGAAGGAAGATTAGCCGATTGAGATGGGATTGGATGTTTTGTTCGATGATGGAACACGAAGCATCGCTACACTGGATGGAATCAAAACCCATCAACTCTGGAGTCGATCTGAAGTCGATAATGAGGAAGGAGGTGAGCGCAGCGTGTCTACACTGTAGAAAAGATGGAAAAAAAGAACAAAGATTAGATCAGCCGCCCGGTGACCGCCAGGAGCAAATCTGTAGTTAATACTTTCAAAATCGAGGGGGACTGACACCAAAGCAACAGTCGAAAAACACATTCCAGGCATCGAAAGGTAGTCCGTAGACCGCAAGAGAATCCCAGGCCCCGGCACAGGCTTGTTCGTATTCCATCTTCCCCGCCACACCTGTCTCATGCGCTGGCCTGGCACATAAAGTCTCTAATATTAGCCAGCGCATTGAACACACTAGAAGTAGAAGATAACGACATATGTCAGATATCTCCCAGCGGGGCGCTCTCTTTGTTATGACATCATCCGCGTCTGCAGTCCCTACAAAGGGGAGATACACATGTCATACATCAGCGACTGGCATGGAGAATGTCAGTCGCTGATGACATTAGGAACAAGCGCAAGACTTGGTTGAATGCGTTTACTCATCATCCCCTTCATCTTTGGGTGAGGTAAATCTGTCCATTCCCCAAGCCATAGCAATTCCCTCTCAGGGACATATGAATGGTAGGCTTACCCGAAATCCTAATTGATTCGATCCATGGACCAGAAAATTTTAAGTGTCTCCCTCTTTGGGAATGGGGACAAGATCGTGCGACGTGCGTTTAGCCTGGACTGTGCTTTTTTGGTAATTAGAGAGATGGGGTAGAAAGAGTTACTTGCTGCTTTAGCTCTGGGTTAGGTGTTCCCATTATGAACGTATTGTAAATCTCTATGCCGCGTTCAAGTTGAAACCTGGATATGGGTGACTTGTAATTTTTATAACCTTATCATCATGCGATCATTATCAGATCATCATCAGCTTTTTCTTGGCTATATAAGAGTTAACCAATCTCCAAAACTTCTTCACACCCATTTAATTACCCACACCAGACATTCAAGTTTCTTTTCAAGGTAGCATAGCTTTTTATGTTCTACTCTGATTATTGTACCGTCTTTGTGGACCTTGACGAGATGGTTTCCATTTCCATTTCGTCCGACACCGGTGCTGATTATCTTTCGTATGATGAGCTCATACAAGCTATAACTGACCTCGCACGAGTTCACGTCGAAGCCGAGAGATATTCGATGTGGTTGGTTGGAGTAATGGTCAAAATGCTTTGTTTCCTTTTCCTGTCCCCTCTTATCGTTGGCTTCTTAAAACCATTTTTCGGTAAGACTATCCCGAATTAAAGTTCCAGCTTGAAAAACATCTGGATCCCTAGTTGACCCTTCTTGTGGAAAGGAAACTCACATACAAGTTACAGAAGCTGCTTCCACTGCATCGGAAACGACCGGGGCCAGCAACTCGAGCCGCGATACCAAACCACGCCTCAGACAGATAATCGACCACAGGAACACTCGCCGAGACTCTCCCTGTGTGTGTCCGACTATGATGGGCAGAAATACTCCTTGCCCACAGCACAGATCATGATACAACCATGTCATTGGCTCCGCTGCTAGAGTCGAGCTTAGACAGAGCAACAACTATTGGGCAGCCCGCAGAGATACCGAGTTTGCGGGCTCCATTGCTGAGATAACCAAGGAATGGTAGAACGGCTATTTGCTTTCCCTAGACCAGGGTTCTGGCTCTAATACTGGGTCTATTGTTTTTGGCTGGATATTTGATACAGTCTGAATCTCTGTTTCTTGGATGCTCCTCCTAGTGGCATACCAGATCTAGATATTTTATTTTGTGCTGGGGTTTAAAATTTGCAATTTTTTGAAATGCTTAAGTTTTACGTAGATAGTTACTGTAGGCTCTGTGAGCTTGTTAACACGTTTACTGTAGTTCATATGCTCTGTTTAGTTCAACTTCAAGGGTCTTCAGCCAGTTCGTGAAATTGCTCAATAAGACAGTGCTACGGCGTGATTTCCAAGCGGCCGATGCGGACGGAGGTCGGGAGCATGACGATCGAGGAGAACGAGCTAAATCAACTCTGAAATTCCGATAGTAGTTACTGCGTTGAGAAGTGGGAGTAGGACTAGAAGCTGTTAGGTAGTGTTACTTGTTGCTTCCAAAAAACATCAAGCATGTACTACACTGACTGAATCTGTTGGACTGGGCTCCGGAGGTGTAGATGTAGCGTACAAGGTGTTTGCAGCAGATTTTATAGATCTTTCTTCGCGAATACACCTTGTTAGTTAGCTGGCTGGTTAAAGAACCTTAGAGATTTATTAGAGACATCTGCGAATACTGAATACTAAATCTATTTAGATCAAAGGGTGGGAGACCAACAATAGATATCTCGAACCTTGTCAGGCAACATATGCAATGAATTGATGAATAAATCATTTATTAATATAATGAATCTATCTGCTGGCTCTCTCCTCTCTTTCAATCCACTAAAAAGCCTACTAAGTCTAACAAGTAACTTGGAGGGTAACATGAAATCGAACGAAATAAGGTATCGATACTAACATCAATAAGAACTATTGGGAAAGAGAGCACGATTAAAAGGCGGACCCGTCAACTAGTGGCGCCACCTTATCCAGGAACAAATTCTTGCGGAGCATGTGTACCAGGAAACCTGGAATCTTGAAGTTCCCTAGGTGGCCGGTGCCTGTTTTGCGGCCGATTTGGAGACCGAGACCTATAGTGTATTGCATTAGTTGATGGGTCACGTCAACCAGGGAACTGATTACTTGAGATAGGTAGAGGAAGAAATGCATGGGGTAGTGCAAGAAAAAGCAAGACAGATGACAGATGAGGTAAGGGAGGGAGGATATGAAGGACCTACCCTTCGGACCCAGCTTGTACTCCACCGGCTGCTTCCCACCGAGCACTAAGACGATATTCTTTGCCAGGTGAGTCGACTGCTTATCGGCGAACATGACCTGCGGGGGTTCGAGGTTCGAAACGTCCCCAATAGCAAAGACGTGGGGTTGTCCGCGCACGCGGAACTGCTGGTCCACTTTCACGAAACCCTTGTCGTCAAGGTATGAGGCGGGGATATAGGAGCTGTTCGGCACCACACCGTAAGTGGGGATGTACATGTCCGTGAGGATCCTTTCGCCGGATGAGAGAGTGAGTTCTATTTGGCCGGAAGAAGTGGGAGATGATGAGATGACTTTCGTAGAGAATTTCACTTCCACGGCGAGTCGATGGAGGATGTCGCTTGCAACTTTGGAGACGCTAGGAATGGCGGAGTCGAGGACTTGAGTGGCGGGTGTGAGCTGGATTGTTTGTTAAAGTCAGTGGGTGATGAGATTCTGTTGTGGAAGAGAGGGAAGTATACCAGGATGGTTCGCTTTTGATTCCCATACTCGAACGCAAGCTCACCAGCAGTTTCGACGCCCGTGGGTCCTGCGCCGCCGATAACAATCGTCTCTGCCTTCTTTACTTGTTCTTGGTAGTCATGTAGAGATTCCCTGGTCTTCTCGGTGGTGTCAAGAGTCTTGAACGGGATGTTGCCGGCGGTGCGCGACCCAGTCGCAAGGACCAGGTAGTCGTAATCGAGTGTCCGCTCGCCGGATTCGTCTATGATCTCGACCGTCTTGGTTTCAAAGTCAAGACTCTGCGCGCGCCCGGTGATAATCTCATATTGGCTGTTCTTATACTGTTTGAAGCCCGCCGCGATGGGCAGGAATACTTTCTCATCGCTTATTTGGCCGGGGAGGATTGCTCGGGGGGCGGCGACGTTCCAATAGAAGTGAGTGTTAGGCGAGACGAGAGTGATCTTGACTGGGCCAGTCTTTGAAGACTGCTTAAGAATGCGATGGGCAGTGCTGATCCCCGCGAAGGAGCCACCTAGGATGACGATCTTCTTCATTGGTCCGGTTGCCGGTGGAGGAAGCTCAGCGAAATAGTTGATAGTGAGAAAGTGAAAGACAGTAGTGAGACCTTGTTGCACGATACTGGCGAGCAGACGGAGAATATATACCATGATGAAGACTGCAGGAGAGATGAAGAGTGACAAACGTCAGGAGAGGAGGTCAATTAAGAGTCCTGTCAAACAAGACAAATGCCTATGGGCCTATCTAGATCCGCGGTGCCTGAGGCTAATGGGGCAGCCTGAGGGATCGGGCGCCAATCAAGGTCCGTGACGCGGACCACGGCCAATCAGCGGTCAGAGCGCTCACGTGTCTGCCGCTGTCATAAACCAATGACAGGCCGGAGCGCCGAGACATGAACCTACAAGGTCCAAAAACGACGAGAGGCGCCGAAAAGTCTTCCTGCAACCACGGAAGTCTCGCTCCAAGTCTGTGTTTAACCACGAATGGTGCTGCTAAACGCGCCCGCGGCCAATGGCAGACAGCCCGCTGGTTAATAGTGTGTCATTGACAAGCACGCTAGCGCAATTGATGTGCGCCTGGCAACAATAAGTGGCGAGGATAAATCATTTCTTCTATCCCAAGAACGGGACTGGGATATTACTCAGGACATTATGCAATGCTTATTCACCCCTTTCAATCCATTTATCAGCCCTTTTGCTAATCATTTCGTGATGTCTTGAGACCCCTGATCTTTATGACGCCCAACTTGGGCCGATCGACGGATACACAGGACTCAATGAAGTAGTAGGTTGTTGGTTAGATCCAGAGTGCTTGCCCACGTGAGGCTGAGAGGGTCCTTTCTTTTCCTCCAAATCTCTTCTAGAATGGGTAAAACTTTCCCTCGATGCTCCAATAGCGGATCCAGCAATATCGGCGACGAGAAGACACTCCGGAAGAACTGCTCGTCTTCCGGTCGGGCGACGCTGCCGATTACATAAAGCGGCGCGACTAAGCTAGGTAACACATTGGGCGGAATATGGGTTTGGAGGATCCGCATGGCCTCTGAAATCGTCGGGCCTAGTAGATCCAGGGCCTGGAAATCGCGCGTGACAAGGTGGAGGTATATCGATGCCATACAAGCAAACACATGGGTGACGAGGGTGCACGGGTCCAATATCGCATTGAACATCTTCGAATTCCCGTCTGAGAGACTGAACCCTTCTAAGCCTCCTTGGGCCAGGCTACACTGGATCTCCCGCTGAATATCGCCAATCATCTGTTCAAATTCTGAGCACATAGCATTGCCATGCTGCAAGGCCTGCACTTTGTGCTCATGCAGTGCAGAAATTCGACCGATTTGAAGCATAGCCCAGTTTTTGCAGCCCATGATGCCCTCGAGCTGGATCTGCGCATCCGGTCCGATCACAGTAGCATGACAGGAGAGCAATTCCGGTGCGGTTCCTGCCGTGATGGAAGAGATAATGTCCAGCCAAAGTATCGTGCCCGTCAGGAATCTGAACGAAGCCACCTGCTCTGTCACTACAGGCTCTCCTTCCGGTAGAGGAAGGTCGTCGACTAAGATGTGCCTGGACTTTCCCTCCATTCCGAAACAGCTAAAGTGATGGCCATGGGCCGCTGATACCATGTTCGTCGCTGCGCGGAGATGTACCTTCCATACATTCCCTTGTCCCGTGAACAGCTTTCCGAATGATCAGTAGAATCTCACAACTTGTAAAGAGGAAAAGAAAATACCTCAAAGAACACCAACTGGACGACCGAGGCCGCAATGCCCAACCCCTTACTTTTATCCGGAGACAGCATCTGCAAAGACAAACTGGCAGCATTCAATGCCTGTTGAAACTCCTTCAGGCAGATCTCCAAATGCTTCTCCTGCTCCACCAAACCAGCCACCTGACACGGGTGGTGGATATTAAATACCATCTTCCGGCGATGGTAAGAACTGACCGCGAGAGTGGCATGATAGAGAGGTTTTGTCCGAAGTAATAGAGCTAGTAACCAGCCTCGCCCTCCCTCAAAAGGCCCGGGTTTATACATCGGATGCTGTAGCGGGAACACATTATCTAAGAAGTGCATCAACAAAACCGACTCGGTCGCCGATGAAGGGAATATAGATTCCGCTATCGATTCGTCCTGAGTAGTCTGGGACGCCGGAGAGCTCTATAAAAACACATTAGAGAATTTTCAATGGCACAAATGTCACACTCACATCCAGCGCAGTTAGCAGCACGTGAGCTGCCTCGTCCTGCGAGGAGCCATTATCCGAAGGGGGATTCACAACATGCGTGCCATTGGAGACAGGACTAGATGAGGAACTCTCCACCGAGCCATTCATCGGCTTCGGCGCAATCTTAGCGACCGCACCAGATCGCCTCGGGAAGACCACGGGAACCTTGCGCCGAGACGTGCGCTTGACGGTCTGTTTGAGGTCGTTGGCGACGGCGCGCTCCTGGTCGCCATGATCCATCCACTCGGGCTTCGGGCCATATCCGTAGCATGGGATGGAAAGCGAATCACAAGTCGAGCAGTAAGGCCGGCCCTCGTCGCATTTTTTCTTGCGCAGGCGACACGTCCAACAGCCCTGCTTATTGCGGAGTAGAGCTTTCATAATGACTAGTTGGAGAATTTATCGGCGGGCCCGATAAAATCTTAGCGATGCGATGTATGTGGACCGTTGCAGAAGTATGTGTTGGAGCTAGAGGGGTCAGTAAAATGTCCGCATGGACCATTTGACAGTGAAGCTCAGTCGTTGGTAAGCTTGAGGGAACAAAGCCGGGGTTGAGACTTAAGCCAAGCCAAGCGTTCCGGTGGCGATGGGTGAGCCTTTTAGTCAGCGGGATCGAGAAAGATGGCAATGCCAGTAGGTAATGGTGCAGTCATATTATTTGCACTTCTTAGCCTCGCAATTTTCTTTTCCTATGAATTGGGGCATAATAGTTCCTTTTATAGCATCAAACCATTTCATCGACATGCCACGAGTATATAAACCACCTATATATATCGGCTAATGAGAAAGTCCTCTTTGCTGTGCATCTTTCAGATAATGAGAATATCGAGGCTGGCTGCGCTTTCTCAATATTTTCCCCCACTTTATCCAAGGAAATACAGTGAGTGTATATCCGAATCCAATAAACGCAGCCAAAATAAAAGCGTTTTGATATCGCAAATCGAGCACCCAGGGGGTGAACCTAATATGAGATGTCAGCAGAATGATTCGCAAGCTCTAGATTCTAACACATACCCATAGGAACATGCGAAGAAAATGGTGTTTCGAATGATGATAACCGTAACAAGAGCCTCGGCTCCAAGTTCCGAATAGCAATCGATGCAATATGTGACCCATATCTGGGACCCGGCTGTCGTTATAAACGATATGGTTCCCATTGCGAACACGAGTCCAAACCAGTGAATGCCATGGTATGCACCCACTCCCCAGAGAATGCATCCGAATGGAAGGAGTACTAGACAAACAAGGAAAAGCCACAATCGATACTCTGCTTCCATGACACCTTTGTTTCGACGCGCGAGTCGAATAACGAGCCGATCCCCGAAAACTCCAACATAGAAGGATCTAAAAAGGTCAACTTTAGTGGAGTCCCAATGGGAGAACCGTCAAGGAAGACTCACGCTAAGGTAGTTCCTATGAGAGGTGCGATGAAAGTAATCCCGACAGCTGCTGTGGAAAAGTTGTACGGCTCACCAGAGAACACGAGGGACTCGGTTGCATTTAATATTGCCAACCAGAGTATGTATACGCCGTAGGAGAAACCAGCGTAAAATATCACAGGGAAGGAGAGGAAAATTATTGGTCTGATCATGCGTTGAGCAAGCTGATTCTTATGATGCAAATTCTCCGCCTGGAATGGTAGGAGGCGACGCCAGTAGCTCTTATCAGGGATGATTGTTTGCCCACTTTGTTCTTCATTAGACCCAGCAGTAGAACCACCCGCTTTTTCAGCTCCGCTATTTTTGGGACTTTTGGAGAGGCTCTCAGAATAGGGCTCTAGGGTGTGGGGTTCTCCTGTCGGCTCACGATGGTAGTTGGTTTCTTCCATAAAAAAGAAACAAAAGATAAATGTAAAGCCACAGAAGATTGCGCACCAATACTTCGTCATCAGCATCATCCATAAGAAACAGGAGCTTCGGAACTCACAAATACCCAGCGCCATCCCTGTCTCATGTTGATGAAACCCATGATCAGTGGTGCAATTCCATTGCTATAACCAAGAGCCAGGGCGTATACAGCCATGTAGCGACCTCGTTCGTGGGTGAAGAACTACCGTGGCGATTAGAATAGAAATGACAGTCTTCTCAGAGGTACTCACCACATCAGAGACACTAATCTCCGGAAGTGACTCCATAGGAGATCCAAAGAAACCCTGGAGAATCTTTGCGGCAATCCATTGTCCATTTGACTTGGTATATGGCTGCCATATCATAATTCCCTACTGAAGTTAGCCAGTTGTTGTTGACTTAATGCTTCGAATTTCCGAGAACTCACCAATGTTCCAAGAAGAGTAATCAGATATACCGGACGCTTTCCATACTGGAGTGCAACCGCTTGCCAAAATATGCATCCCCAACCCAGAAGCAGAAACTATACCAGGTCAGGATTGTTTAGTGTGATGGATGGTTCAATTACCATGTACCCTGTCCCTGCATTGAGATTTCCCAAACTAAGGCCAGTGACACGCGAAAGGGGGTCCAAGGTTGAATAGAGGGAGGATGAGCATATGCCAATCACGAGAACGTAGCTGACATTTTATGGTCAGTGAGGAAATTCCACGCTTATGACATAGGACATCGCACATGGCCATACAAAACGCCGACAGCAATTTCCTCGGACGTGACCAGTTCAATGGATCCCCTGGGTGAATAGACGGGCTGGGGACCAGGATAATGTCACGCTCACTGCCACGTCCATGTCTGCCCCGTATCTGCCCATCTACATCAACCAGATGCACCGTTCCCGGTATGTTTGATGGGGCCTCTGACTCCATAATGGTGTGAATGGGTTCTAGCTGCATGAAAGTGCCGGTAAAAAGTGGATATCTAGAGGTGCAGATAGCTCCACTCCCGTCCTTTTATAGCTGGCTGGGACAGAAGAACTCCTGAGGTCATCAGTACAACGCGACACATAGCCGTGCATTCTTTGTGTCTTGGCGATTGTCGGGATTGGTGGATAGCAAATCATTGGAGATAAGCCTACGGTTAAACCGAGGTGACTGACTATATGTTTGATAATGCAGACAAAGAGAAAGAGACATCAAAAGACATTTAATTGGTCACAGCTATGTGGATTTCAGAGTATCTCACGCACGGTAGATCTGGGGTTGATATGCCCCAGTTTCTTATTCGGGCAGTTAACCCCAGACTCGGGAATGACATACCCCGCATATTCCTTTCTACCCCGCAACCACGTTGATACGGCTTTGTTGTTGATTTTAATTTGCGTCACTGGGCACTTAAACCAACTGCCTACTTGGGTAAATCTGCTATCTGGAGTCTCATAGTGTGGATCTAGCGTTGATAAGTTCCAACTTCTAATTTGGGCAGTTGACTTCGACTCAGGAGTAGCATGGCAATGTCATTCGTACCCCGCAACTATTTTGATACTCCTTTGATGATTTCGGGAATCAACAGATCCTTTGTCAAAATATATGAGCTCTCTCAACTTACCTTCCTACCTGAGCAATTGTGAGATCTCGACTTAGCGCATGACTAATGTAGAAAGAATGTCACAGCGAAGGCCAGCACAAAGAGCTGGAAGAAGAATGGGGCATACAGGCACAGCTATAAAGTCTTCTGAAAGCACAGTTCAAACATGAACTTGATTCTCCTGACTACTGCTCATCTATTGTCAATACATAGAGCCCTTAGAGGGCCCCTTTTGTATATTTCTTTACTTTACTATTTTCAGTACCTTTTCCCTTTCAATGGCATCCACACGCGAGATTATACCTGTTAGGCCTCTGCTTCAGATTACTGAAGAGGAGGTTATTGGATATGTTGACCCTTGGATAGCCTCTCCCGGAGAGACGGTTGATGTTAAGGTGAGTCAGACATACAAGTTCACATTTAATGTCAGCTTAGCTCCATAACATTGACAGGTCTCTTCTACTCAATCCAAACTCGAATATCAACTTGTGCGTCTACTCGCCGGTTTGGACATGCCCCATGCACCACCGGCACAGAAAGAGGTCATTGAAAACGGTCCCAAAGGTCAATGTAGCGCCCACTTTCAGGCCGCGCACCCTGGCTCTTATGCAGAAGTTCAGGCATGGATGCGTGAGCCTCTCATGAACAAGGCTGAAGGTATCCAGGTTGAGGCTTATGTTCAGCCATGGATGCTCAACGCCCCCTATCTCCAGGCATTGGTGTCTACACTGGACGTCTCAACCAAGTCGGGGTTCCTTGCAGCACTGAGCTCTGAAAATCACTTTGTAATTCGGATTGGAACTGGATCTAGCGTTGAGAGTCTCACTGTTCCTTTCAACCCTCGCTCCCAACGGTGGTTCCATTTCAAGCTCGTCATCCGTGGAGCCTCTGTCAATCTATCGATCAACCATCTCGCAAACCATCTTGAGAAGATTCCAGGCCATACAACTTTCGAAGCCAAGCTGGCAACTTCAGCTCAACTCAATTCATGTACTCCTTTATTATTGGCAGCCACCCGTGCAGCAACACCATCCCAGTATGCTGACCGTCCCACGCACTTCTTCAACGGTCGACTCGATGGCCCGAGTTTAAAGGCACTTGGCCCACAAAATTGGGACCTTGCGAGATACGACTTCGCCATCGATATCTCCAGCGACGAAATTGTAGATATATCCGGATGCGGCTTGCATGGACGGCTGATAAACGCACCTACACGTGCTGTCCGAGGCCATAATTATGGCCATCATTCTGTCGGCACAGAGTGGACTACTGCTACTAGCGGTTTCGGGGCTATTCATTTTCACGAAGACGATCTGGACGACGCTGCTTGGGACACCAGCTTTCAGCTCACGATTCCACAGCATCTCCGCTCTGGGGCCTACGCAGTTGAAATCTGGGACGAGAAGCGCACACTTCATGATTATATTGTCTTCTTTGTGCGCCCAAAACAGATTCGGTCACAGGCTAAAACTGCTTTCGTTTTCTCAACCTTTACGTACCTTGCATACGGAAACGAGCACATGTATGACGAGACCAAGTCCACCCATATCTCTTTCCCGGAAGGAGTTCAGCTCCTGCGCTCAGACAATTACGACCGCATGGTCCGTCGGTCTGACCTTGGTCTCGCCATCTATGATCTTCACAGCGACGGATCTGGTGTTGTTTATAGCTCTTCAAAGCGGCCGCTGCTGAATATGCGACCTGACTATGTTCACTGGGGTTTCGAGCGACCACGCGAGTTCTCCGCCGACTTGCTCATGGTGGGATTCTTAGAGAAGATACTAGGAGATGGGTATGATACTCTCACGGACCACGACCTGCATTTACGTGGGGTGTCTGCACTGGCCAACTATGACTGTGTCATCACCGGATCTCACCCAGAATACCCATCTATGGAATCCTTGGATGCCTATGAAGGGTTTGCAAAACTCGGAAAGTATCTAATGTATACTGGAGGAAACGGGTTCTACGTAAGAAGCCGTTCTTTCGCACCGTCAACGTTAATGATTATCAGAGCACTAACCAGGTCTTTTTTGTTTCAACAGTGGCGCTCGGCTACAGATCCCAAGCGACCGCACCGCATGGAAGTCCGTCGCGCCGATGTGGGTGCGCGCACTCATGAGCTCCCTGCTGGTGAGCGCTACCATTCTGTAAACGGTGGCGGGCTAGGAGGTCTGTGGAGATCACTGGGCCGCTCCCCTAACCTCTTGTTTGGAATTGGAAGCTGTGCATCCGGTAAGGGCCCCGGGCGGCCTTACATCCCAACTGCCGAAGCAAACAACCCAGCTTTCTCATGGCTATGGAAGAATATGGACTCCTCCCGGCAACTCCTTGGTGAAAGCGGACTCGCCGGCGGTGCAAGCGGCGACGAATTGGACCGGATGGATTACTCCATCGGAACACCGAGCAACGCAGTCTTGCTGGCACGCAGCGAGAGACATGATGATCATTTCATGTTGTTCAACGAAGAGTTGATTTTCCCCATGATTGGGACACTGGGATCCGAGACTGAGCTTGTCAGGAGTGATATTGTCTATTATGAGACGAATGCAGGAGGAGCGGTGTTTAGTGTGGGAAGTATAAACTGGAACAACTCGCTGGCTTGGGATAATTATAGCAACGATATTGCTCAGTTCACGGAGAACGTCCTTAATGAGTTCTTGAGGCGGGCACAGTCGACTGACTGCTAAAATTCGCGGGATATTTCTATCATTCAGTCAATTAAATCCCAATTCAATCAACCTGATGAATCTGCGACATGTCTGCTAACGCGGTGATCGATCTGTCATTAACATTTGACTTCAAAGTAGTTCAGTCTCATCAGTAAATCATCATATCTGACGCCGCTGGCTTGTCCTCTACCGTACAGCCACCTGGTTCATCTGGAAAGCCTATCTTTCCTGGTCCTTCGCTGCGTCGGAGTGCTGGTGGCAGCCCGAGGCGTCGGCGACATACTACAAGCAGGGGATATGGAAGATCATAATGACGGAAAGAGCGGCAAGCATCTCCCATCGGTATAAACAGGTCCGCTTCAATGAACGGGCCTTCGAGGCTGTTTGGGGCCAAATCTCTACAGCGATTAGGGTCCGATCGGGCCCTCAGTGTCTACACGACGGCCAGGAAACGGTATTAAACCAGGCTCTAGATGAGCCAGAAGGGCGAAGAGCCCCCCCGGACCCTCCGGCTCTGACGAGGACCCGACTACCGGGGGGGGGGGGGGAATTATGGGTAACTGACTACTGGTCATGGGTAAATGATGAGAGGACGCTAGAGCCGCATCCTGTCTGTACTAATAAAGGATGCGTGGCAGCCAAGCACCCGAAGATATTCTGACGGGGGAGTGGATTCCATGCACACGGCTCCTGGAGGCAGACGGCACCTCCTCCGAGATATATAATTCTTCTCACGCTACAGATCTCTATAGCATAGGGCCCACCTGAATCAAAAACAATTTTTGTTTCGAATCATCATATCTGAGAATGTGTACAGCAGACGGGGATTCAAATTGCGCACAATTTACTCCCGGCTTTTGTTCTCCCCATCGTGGCCCATAGCAAATTTCGCTCCGAGGCGTTTGAGCGTGACCTGATATTGAAACCTCCAGGAGCCTGATATGCACCAAGCTTCTTTTTCGTCCGCCTCAATTCGACCCCCATGGGCTCTCTTTCGCCGCCGTCAAGGCCCTCGCAGTCTGCATAAAGATTGGGACTATCTGAACTTGAGGTAACCGGATCGGCGTAGATATGAACATCGCCCGATTTTGGCAAATCCTGATTTTGAATCGATCCAACAACGGGTATCTGTATGTCTTCCTGAGGCTATTCACAGACGACATAGTTGCCTAGTCAAGTAGGAATGGGGACGTTACTAAGGTGCGTGGTCGTGTCGAGAACACACTAATCCTAACATATTTTTGGAATCGTATTGCCGATTGTCCCCCATGTTTATGATATCATTTAGGAAGTAAATATACTTGTTCAAATTGCTGACAAGACTTCGTACTTACTTCCAACCACCTCCTCCGTAGTTCATTACAACAATGGAAAGAAACTACATCTACATCAAGAGGAGCCTCAACCAATGCATGTGCATGCATACATAAAGTCCCAACCTACCTACAAATTCCAGTAACACTTGATAGAACCTTACGTCGTAGGACATAGGCCCGCCCACCCTCCCCCCTTACGCCCGGAAGACGCCACCTACGATCCCTGAAAGCCAAATCCAGATTGGCTCGAGCATCGTTTCTCGATTCGTTTGTATGCACTCCTTGTTGGCGTGGCGTCCCGAGAAGGAGGTGGATTATTGACTGGTCAGATTGTTTGTTCGACGGAGGGGTTGGTTCTGGTTATGGAGTAACAGACTGGAGTACCATCGTAGTGGTTAAGGTTGGGTTGGTTAGGCTACTATTAATCTCTATGTATCCATGATCTATTAATTGTCCGAGTTTATTTTCATTGTTTTTCTTCTCTTCATCTTCTTATTTTCTTGTGTTCTTCCGTTTGTGGGTGTAACTCGGAGATAGAGTTCGGGTTATTGGTTTCTATCGATTTTTGCCGGAGTCGTTGTGTAACGTTTCCGTCTGTGGGATTCCGTGTCCGCGTCCTTGCGTTTCTTGGAATCAAGGTTGTAGACATACAGAGTTATCCGTAGTTCTATTTGGGTTCGGTCCTTGCTTGCATGCATCGCCCTTTTTCTTATATTATTTGTTTTTTTTTTTTTTTTTTTCTTCTTTTTTTTTGAGGGAAGAAAATGTTTGAAGGGGTGGAAGGGGTTAGGAACTATGTAGTAGATAAGTGGGCGGTTACGGATACTTGCTCAAAACTAGCTATTTATCTATCGATTTTGATCTATAATTCATATTGGATTGGTTCGCGTTTGGATGGTTGGGCAAATATTCGAGGGATGGGAAGATAATCACTGGAGGTCGAAAGGGCAAATCTGTTCTGACTAACTTATTCAGCTCCTCGTCTGAAGAGATTCTAGACTGAGGACTCGGTGTCCTCGGATCTATTATTGGCTTAGATGTTCTTTTTTCGGACGGCTGGGGAGGGCAAGTTGAAAGCTGAAGGACGGGTCTTGAACTCCACTTGTAGATTTTTAGCCCGAATAATGGCATGCCATTTCACACTTTCCAGCATTCAGTGATGTGATCCACTCGGCGTGTGACCGCGACCGTGACACAAATCCAATTTTCTGTCAATTTATCCTTGGACGGAGTAGATATGAAGGTCATCCCCGGGGCAGTATCTACATAGGGGCTAGTCTGAGCAGATCGACCGATAATCGAGTCAGTCCGAAGTATCCAGAGCCTGTCAATTGAAGTAACTTCAAAGTTCAAATTTGTCAGTTGTCGCTGTCCTGTCACGGCACGAAACGAATCGATTCAGCTCGGCTTGGGTTGATGGCGCGGCCCACGGACCGTCTTGTCGGATCATCCTTTACCGATCTGAAGACTGGAGGCGAGGTTGAGTGCCGACGGATGGATCGGCTGTGGTTCGTCTGCGTACACGTAGCAAGTGGTTCCAGGGACAGACCGACAGAGGCGATATTTGTGCTTGTGGTGAGTTGGTCTCGTTGGAAATGGATTTGATATTACGGATAGAACATGGACTAGCGATGTAGTTTTAATTGTCCAGTATCAGTCAGAAAATGAGGGCAACATAATCATACTACAGACGGGTCCTAGTGCCCTCGTGTACCCCCTAAAGTATCCTCGGGCGGGACAGGCGGAAAGTCCAACGGCTCGATGCGTTTAATTACGATCGGAAAGTCGTGGAATTGAGCCTGTCTGGTAGGTTGACTGCCCCTTTTTTTCTGTTTGTTTTTTGAGCCAGTATTATCGGAGTGTGGTGCAGAGATAGCGATCGACAGGTCGACTCATCTTTGGATTTGGGACAGACAGAGAGAATAGAACGGTTAGAACGGTAGAACCATAACCGTCGACAGGAACCGTAAGGCACCCCGTGTGGCAGGCGAATGGATCATGCAATTCGACTAATTAGATTAAATTGGCCCGATCGCTGGTGGAGAACGGCCAGGAACAAGACCGAGAATATGAGAGAATTGCGAGGTAGAGAGAGCGAAACATCCACGTTCCAAGGTCCCTGAACCATCACGTTCCAGTGGTTCGGTCTGGGCTGCATCTGCATTCTATTTCTATTTCTATTTTCATTTGTTTTGTTTTGGACTTTGATTCGGCCTGCAGACCACTTTCAAACCGGAATCCAGCCGGGTTGTCTACATTGTTTGACAACAACGCCCTGGATGTCATGTCATGTCAATTCCCATCGGTGTCCTCCATAGTTCATTCCTGCGGTGGGACCCGCTCGACAATCGAAGCACCGGCTGTATCACCATCCCAGTCAAGCTTCCCCATTCATACTGGCGTCGGAGAAGAAAGAAGAAATTGGCAATGGGGACCACCTTGAAACAGAAACCCGAGGCCACATGTCTGACTGGCTGTGTTCTCCAGTAGGTTATTTTCGAACTGGTCGGATTCCCGTCGCCTCGTCTATATTGATTCTTGAAGCTAGGACGGGGATACTGGCAGCATGCAGGGTGGAGATTGGATGCACGTCTTCTGTACGGATACTCCGGGTTGTCGGACTCAGTCCCAGACAGACACCGAACTTTGTGGTAACACGGAGTTTGGGCTCATGTTTCCACTGCTGTCTGCTATTCCCTTCCAGTAGGATCCATGCATGCAATTCTCCGTCAAAAGCCTCGATCCCTGGCTTTCATCCGCAACGAACCGTGGAACAGCAGGCCAAGGTTCCGGCCGTGCGGGCAGCCGTCCCTGTCCTGCATGGACTGGATAAAACGCTCAATAGTCTCATGAACGGGGATAGAGAGATAGACAAGGACAAAGAGCAGACAGCTCGCCATAGGGAACTCCTTAGAAGGAGGAAGGGGAAGTCCAGCTTGCCGATCCGGGCCTAGGCCGTGACTCCAATTTCCCCTGGCGTCGTCGCAAAACGACCAACCGTGGGATGGCGATGCTTTTCAGATGTTCTCCTCTCCTTCTGTCTATTTTTAAGCCGCGCAATATTGGGGACATGTCTTTCTCAATCTCGGGGGATTTGAGGATCAGACAGAAGTACGGTACAGATACTTACTGCATAGATTTCTCACCCTGTAGAGTATTCTCTGTTTGTCCTGTAGGAGTATAAGAAGCGAGCGTTCCTGGATTAATTACGCCCCTCTTTTTAGCTTCCTCCACTTGAACAGCCTCCGGTTCGCTTGAACTTTGATGCCACCAATGAACTTTAGTGCGGGTTCAGGAGAACGTCCGGAGAGCATCGCGATAGCCTGAGTAGCAGGAGTCTCTAACCCCAGACCTGTCACCGTTGCTTTTTTTTCTCTCTCTCTCTCTCTCTCTCTCTCTTTCTTTTTCACCTACTCTTGCGTGGGTGTTTTCTTATACCTCTAATCGTTCCCTCCTGCCCTCTTCCCTCTTTTCCCTAATCGTTCTCTCTGATCTCTCCTTCTAATCTTAATCCCTCATTCCTTTCCCTCTCTTTGTCCTTTCTGTCTGACAAAATAGGGGATTTCCTCCCATTCCTCGCCGATTGCCGCCGGACGCCAATATCGTGCGACTCCCCCTAAAAAAATTACTCACCAAATTTGCAATCAGAGAATCAAACAAAAGCAGGGAAGAAAAAATTTTTTTTTCAAAAAACACCAAGAAATAACACCAGAATCGAAAATTCTCCGTTCTCCTCATTCCATCGATAGAAGAAATTCCACGACAAACAATAATTGACCGCATTCACCGCTGATGCCTTACTCTGCCTCCTCCATTCCTTGACCAACCATACCTGTCTAATTCCATACTCCCACGTCGATCCTTTCGCCCAAAACTGAGTTTGCGGCCAGATATCACATAAAAGGGTCATGACGGGCTCGCCGCCTGCATCGCCTACGGGTGCCCCCCAGCGACCCTTCAGTGCCATCATGCGCACTCCGAGAAGCACCAGTCGCTTGAGCATGAGCTCCAAACAAGGCGGAGGGAGTCGCCATTCCGACGAGGATGGCAAGACTGCTGTTAAAGTTGGTATGTTCAGATTTCTATGTTTTAGGCTTTTTTTTTTCCCACTGTGTTTTGGATCCCGAATGAGTATTTTCGTCTGCAAAACGTTCTACACCGCAACCGCGACTGCTACCATGACCACCTCTCCTTGTTCTTCTCCCTCCTTTTCTTTCGATTTTCAGATCGATCGTGGTAGCGGAAGAATTACATCTGCACGATCTCTCGCGTCGACAAATCACCATGTGCTGACTGACGCATCTACGTAGCCGTCCGTGTCCGACCGCCTCTGAGGCCCAACGACCCCGGCTACGAGTTGATCCCGCAACGTTTCCAAAAGTCGATGGTCCACGTCACCACGCCAACCAGCCTGGCAGTCGATGTCCCGCAGGGTCGCAAGTTATTCGTGTTCGATCGCGTATTCGCCGAGACGATAGATCAGGACGGCATCTGGGAGTATCTGAGCGACAGCGTCAATTCGTTCCTGCAGGGCTACAATGTCTCAATTCTGGCGTACGGCCAGTCCGGTGCCGGGAAATCCTACACTATGGGTACCTCGGGGCCGAATGAGCAGAACAAGTCGGAGGCCATGGGTACGTTGATGTCTTTCTGCGAAGTGCTGTTCACAAGGCAGATTGGCTAATGGGATCCGGTGGGCTAGGAATCATTCCCCGTGCGGCGCAGCTTCTTTTCGAAAAACTGGACGGCCCCTCGAAACACAATCGCAACGGCTCGACGGGCCTTCGTACCCCGGCACGGTACTCGATCGGCTCTGCCTCGAGTTTTGGAAGACAAAGCATCGATAAGAGCTGGCAGTTGAAGGCCACTTATGTGGAGGTAGGGAGATTTGAGCGATTGAGGCCAAACTGCGGTTTTGACTGACTGGCGCAGATTTACAATGAACAATTACGAGACCTTCTCCTGCCCGATTCGACCCCCGCGAACGACCGCAGCACCGTCACAATTCGCGAGGATACAAAGGGCCGCATCATCCTGACGGGCTTGCACCAGGTGAACATCAACTCGATTGAGGACCTTATGGGCGCATTGAACTTTGGTTCGTCAATCCGACAGACCGACTCGACCGCTATCAACGCCAAGTCGTCTCGTTCGCACGCCGTCTTTAGTTTGAATCTCGTTCAGCGGAAATCCTCCAACGGAATAGCCTCGCCCAAGGATAAGCGGATGTCAATGCCGGCAGACGGCTTCCCGGCCGCCGATGCGTCGGTCACCGTCGACAGTAAATTGCACTTTGTCGACCTGGCCGGTAGCGAGAGGTTGAAGAACACCGGAGCGTCGGGAGAACGTGCTCGAGAGGGTATTTCCATCAACGCCGGTCTCGCGGCTTTGGGCAAGGTCATCTCGCAACTGTCGTCTCGTCAGGCGGGCTCGCACGTCTCCTATCGGGATTCGAAACTCACCCGTCTCCTGCAAGATTCGCTGGGCGGAAACGCCTACACCTATATGATTGCGTGCGTAACGCCAGCCGAGTTCCACCTGAGCGAAACGTTGAACACGGTACAATACGCGCAACGAGCCCGGGCCATCCAGAGTAAGCCCCGCATCCAGCAGATCGCGGATGAGAGCGACAAGCATGCAGTGATTGAGCGCTTGAAGGCGGAGGTTGCCTTCTTGCGGCAGCAGCTGCGAAATGTCGAGGACCATGACCGGCGCAACGCCGCCCCGCAGGAGCGCGGGGAGCGCCAGAACGAGAGGGAGATCGACCTTCAGAACCAGCTGCTGGACTCGCAGGAAAGCTACAACGCATTAAGCCAGCGCCACGCCAAACTGGTTGCCGAGCTGGCTAGAGATTCTGAACAACCGACCAACGCGGATCCCAACGATGTCGCCTCCGCGGTCGGCAAGAGCTCCGTTGAGAGACTGAAACGCTCCCATTCATTCGCCGAGTCTGTCGAGCAGGTTGTCCTGGAATACGAGAAGACTATCCAAAGCCTGGAATCGTCTCTGTCGAATACTCGTTCATCCTTGTCGGTGAGTGAAAGCGCCCTTCTCGAGCGGGAGACGAAGTGCACCTACGTCGAGACGGTCAATGCGCAACTTCAAGCGCGCGTGCAGAAGCTGCTAGACCGAGAGACCAGCACCGAGACATACCTTCACGAGTTGGAATCCCGACTGGATGGCCAGTCCTCGGGCGAGGAAAAACAGGCGGCGATCGTGTCCGAGCTGCGGAAGGAGCTGGGCCGGGCCCGTGATAGTGAAGCCAACTGCGAAGACTACATTTCCACGCTGGAAGAACGTCTGGCCGAAGCGGACCAGGATATGGAGCTCATGCAGCGAGAGGTGGAACGCTTGGAAAATGTCATCGAGCGCCAGCGCAGCCTAGGCAAGCTGGACAACCTTCTCTATGAACTTGATCACGTCCAGCCCAACGGAAATAAGGACGACGCGGACGCCGAAAACGGATCGCCCACCCCGGTCGTTAAAGGCGCCTACAACCCGCGCAAGAGGGCGACGTCGCTGGACGTGTTGACCGAGGCCGTCGAGACCGCCATCCCTGAATCGGACGAGGGACTGGTCGAGCCGATCCCAGAAATTGAGGAAGAGACCGCCGTCGCACCCGAACAGGCTGCGGCCCTGGGTGAGGACCTGAGGGTTCTGGAGAAGGCAACGAGCCACTTGACGCCCGATGGCAAGAGGCAAACCCCCAGTCCAACGCAATCGAACGTCGTGGCCGACAAACTCGACACCGTTAGCCAGGAACTGTTCGATCTGCGTATGCAGCACGAGAACACGCTGAGCGACTACGAACTCCTCGAAACCAAATACGAAGAGGCGCTCAAGGCGCTGGCGAAGGCACAGCAAGACGCTGCCGACGAGGCTCGTCATCGTGCATCGAGCGTGCAACAGCTCGTCACCCCATCCACCACCGCGTCTCGTCCGGTGTCTTTTTTAGAAGAAAGCAGCAAGGCTCCCGATGCGAAGACTGGAACACAACACTCCTTCTCGCAATCACTCTCATCGGAATTGTCCTTGGTCGGGGAGCCTGCTGCTTCACGGGATACGTCTAATGCCAAGGCCCAGCCCGATTTGGAACAGAACCATGTTGATTCTCCCACGGGTGAGTCCACCGAAGAAACCTCGGCGGCTAGCCCTCAGGAGGTCGAGCACATGCGACAACTCCTGTCCGAACATCAAGAAGGTGTCACCATCATGACTCAAAAATACGCCGAACTGCAGAGCGAGCACGAAGACACTCTCAACCTTGTCGAGTCTCTGAAAGCCCAAATCCAGCGACCCAAGTCTACTTCCCCGCCCACCACGCCGGGATTCAAGTCGCCGGTCATCCGGAGGAAGACCAGCCAGAGTCTCATATCCACTGTTGACCGAGCCCAGCGTTCCTTGGCGGCTCTGCGCAACATTGCGAGCGAAGAATTCGAACAGCGACCGGATACGATGCAGAACTTCGAGGTTCACCTGGACTCGGCAATGCATGAGCTGTATACCCGCATGGAGCGCATTCAGTCGTTGGAGGCTGAAAACCAGAGCGTGAAGAAGGAAATGGAGATGAAGTCGACCATCATCTCGGGCTTGACTCGGGAGCGATCTAGTTTGCAAGGAGGCGCTTCCTCGGTGGACATGGGTCTGGTATCCCAGCTGCGCGACCAGGTTGTGCAGCAGGAGGGTGTCATCAATGAGCTGAAGGAGGCGCACGAAACCCGACAGAAGGAGCTTCTTGCCGAGATCCAGGAGTTGAAGGACCTTCTCAAGTCCCAAGAGGCTGCCGCTCGCTCTCAGGATGCCGGTGCCGAGGAACAGTACCAGAAGATCAGCCTTCTCGAGGGCGAACTGGGCGAGTGGAAGAACAAGCACCAGACTGCCGTTGAATCTCTGCAGTCCTCTGAGCAGCAGCTCAGCGCCACGCTCACCGAGCTTAACAGTGCATTGGCGAATGTGGATGCCATGCGCTCTGAGCGGGCGGCTGCCGATGAGTCGTCTACCACAGAGAAGGAGACCATCGCCCGGGAGTTGGACAGCGAGAGAGCCCGGCAGCAGGACATTGTGGAGAACCTCAAGCGTGATATCGAAGAGCACAAAGCCACTGCCGGCGTCCACGTGGCTAGAATCGCCTCGCTGGAAGAATCGCACAGCGCGGCGGAGAAACAGCTGTCGGAGCTCCTCGCAGCCAAGGATAATGAGAGCACCGAAGTTGGAGACCACCAGACCCGCATCTCCGAGCTGGAACGCGAAATCGACTCCCATCGATCTCTTGTCGAGTCTCACAAGAAGAACCTGGACGCTCTGCAGGAGTCTCACCGACACGAGTTAAGCGAGCTCGAAGCAAGGGCTGCCGCTGCCGCACAAGCGGAGTATGAATTGCAACTGGCGGAGAAGAACAAGGAGCACGACGAGGCCATGAAGACTCTGAGAACTGACATCGCTGAATCGCGCGACGAACTGGCCAAACTGCTCAAGATGGTTTCTGAACTCATCAACTCCGACATCACGGCGGATAACATCGCCGACCAGATCCAAGACATCCTGACCCAGAAGCAGCACTTCTCCGACAAGTACGCCGAGCTGCTCGACACGAACGAAGATCTTCGCAGGCAGCTGGAAGCCCAGGGCGGCGACTCCGGTCGCTTGGAGGAGCTTACCAAGAGCAATGAGGCCAAGGAAGCCAAGGTCAACGAGCTGGCTCTGTTGGTTGCTACCCTTGAAGACACCCTTCGCCAGAAGGACGACCAAGTCAAGAAGAAGGAAGCGCTTGTTGCTGAGATCACCGCCGAGAGGGAGAAGAGTGTCCGCCTCGTGGAAGAACTCGAAGAGCAAATCACCAGTAGTTTCGATCAGCACCATAACCGTCTCTCTGTCATCCAGCAAGAGCGCGACCAGGCTTTGGAAGACGCCAAGGCCAAAATTGTCGTTCTGGAGAAGGATATCGAAACCTACCGGGTGCGGATCGAGCAACTCGAGGTAAGCTATAAAATGATCCCCGTCAGCAGAGGCACGTCACTAACCTACCCAGCTTCAAATCAAGAACACTTCAGAAAGTTCGCATGACCGCAGCAGCTCCATTACTTCGAACTTGCGAAAAAGCTCCTCAGCTACTTCTCTTCCTTCTCCGCCTCCTGCTATCCCACTACCGCCTCTTCCCACTATTGCTGCTGCTACGAACGGCAGCGTTTCACCCCCGAGCTCGCGCCATACTAGCAAGGAGTTGGTCAGTACTCAGGTTGTTGAGGATCAAGAGGCTCGGATCCGCACGATTGAGAAGCATCTCTATGCCGAGAAGCAGCTCACTGCGACTCTAGAGGAAGCCCTCGGGGATCTTGAGGCGCAGAGCAACAAGGTCAAATCCGACTGCGAGGCCTGGAAGAAGAAGGCGTGGCAGTTGGAGGAGGAATTGGGTACCCTTAAGAAGGAACGCAGCTCCCAGCGTCTTTCTCTCCAGGCCGTCGAAGAGGAGAGAAGTGCTCGTCGCGAGGCCGAAGCTGCTCGGGCACAGCTGGAAGAGCGTATGAACGCGCTCAACAAGAAGAAAAAGAAGAGCACTCTCAACTGTTTCTAGGCCGGCCAGTCTTCTTCGTCTTCTTTCTCTTTCTCGTTTTTCCACCTTATCCTTTATACTCGCCCACGTTCCTCCCCTTTCTTCTTTACCTTTCTCCTAAGACACGATGTTCAGCTTCTTTCCTGTATTATGAATTTGACGTCGATTCCCCCTTTTAGCTTCGTTGATACCTTTCTCTGTGTATTGCCCCTTTTATCGATTGTCTTGCGAATTGTTTATTCGTTTTCATTATGATTTTTGCATTATGACTTTTTGCGTTTGGTTTTTTTGTTTAATGCGTGGTGGATTATTAGCCTTGGCTGATGATCGTGCTCTATGTACATTTTTACCCTATTACCCTGTCGTTTCCCCATTGAATAGTGCATATTCTTGCTTGGCCGAGTTATAAAATTCCGGTCTGCTGTGACCATGTTATGGTATTGCTTTTTCGTCACTGAGTTTGAGTATATTGCGGATACCAATCGTTGATGTTAGTTTTGGTCTGATTCCGTGATAGAGCCGACGCGTACATACATATGACAATAGCTGGTTGATGTTTATGTCCTTGGTAGTGTATTGTAGTTAGACTGTTAAAAGAATCGTACTTGATTCGACTAGGAATTTTGAAGAATGTCAACGACATGCATTCCCACCGACTCCATAGTTAACTATTCCATAGTGGATGCGTCATCACATGACGTCTAGATAAGTTAGGCCGCGTGTCTCATTCACCTCCAGCTTAGCTGCGGGTAAGTTAGCTCCCCAATTAAGTTATCTGTCACCAACGCCCAGCAAGAAATGCTCCCCACCACCACAACCACCGATCCTCTTCCCCCCTGAACCAAAGGTCCTCAACACGATATAACTCACCAATTGATCGACACAGGATGTCCAAAAACAATCTCCCACCATCCAATGTAATCATCATCCACCCAGACCTCGGCATCGGCGGCGCCGAGCGCCTCATCATCGACGTCGCCCTGGCCCTGCAGTCCCGCGGCCACCGCGTCACCATCTATACCTCGCACCGCGACACGGGGCATTGCTTTGAGGAGGCGCGTGATGGGACGCTGGATGTGCGCGTTCGTGGGAATACGGTCTTTCCGGCTCATTTGGGGGGAAGGTTTCATGTCTTCATGGCGATCTTGAGACAGTTGCATTTGACGGGGAGTGTTTTGGAGGAGTTACGGGATGGTAGTGGCACGGGGGATAAGGATAAGAATGAGGATCAGGATGGCGATCGGGATACGATATTCATCGTGGATCAGGTTCCTGCTTGCGTGCCGTTTTTGAAGACTCTTGGACCCAAGTACCAGTCTCCGTCTTCGTCTCAGGACCAGAAAGGAGGGAAATCCCGCCAGCGCATCCTCTTCTACTGCCACTTCCCCGACCAATTACTTTCCCGACGCAACGAAGGCGGCTCGCTTCTTCGGCTCGCGAAACTGCTTTATCGGTGCCCGTTTGACTGGTTCGAGGGGTGGGCGTTGAGCGCGTCGGATCGCGTCGTTGCGAATTCGCGGTTTACACGCGGGGTCGTGAGCGAGGTCTTTGGGTTGCAGTCGTTGGGGGATGTTAGGGTTGTTTATCCTTGTGTTGATACGGATTCTGGGAAGGGCGATGGGGTTGGGGATGGGGATGGAAAGGAAGGGAAGGGGGAGGAGAAGCTCTGGGGTGGGAAGAAGATTCTTTTGAGTATTAATCGGTTCGAGAGGAAGAAGGATATGGCGTTGGCGGTGCGCGCGTATCATGGTCTTGGGGAGGAGAAGAGGAGGGGGACGAGGTTGGTAATTGCTGGTGAGTTTTTCTTCTACTCTCGTTTTGTTTGGCTTGTGTTGTGCTGGGTTTGGTGTCTGATTTGGTTTATTGATTTTCTCCGGCTGATGTGGAATATAGGCGGTTACGACAACCGAGTCCAAGAGAATGTGCAGTATCACAAGGAACTGGATGAACTTGCGACTGGTCTGGGCCTACAGACGGCTACGTCGAAAACGGTCATATCTGCGCTTTCGATCCCCGACTCCATCGATGTTCTCTTTCTACTCTCCGTGCCGACTGCATTCCGCGATACGCTGCTCTTGCAGTCGAAGCTGCTCCTCTACACGCCGATCAACGAGCACTTCGGCATTGTCCCCGTGGAGGCGATGCGCGCTGGGATACCCGTCCTGGCATCCAACACAGGCGGTCCCTTGGAGACGATCGTCGAGGGCGAAACAGGCTGGCTCCGGGACGCAAAGGTGGATGCCGACTGGACCGCGGTGATGGACAAGGTTCTGTACGGCATAGACCAGACGGAACTAGATCGCATGTCTGCGGCGGCGAAGAAGCGCGTGGAAAATGAGTTCTCGCTAACGGCGATGGGCGATAGTCTGGAGGAGGAGATCGGTGAGATGCTGGGTAGCGAACGTCGGTCGTTTGGCGGCTTCCAGCAGGTCTTTGTCATTCTGGCTGTGTTGGGCGTTGCGATCGCGATGCTTCTGGCGATGGTTTTGAGAGTTGTCTGAGTAGATTGTTTCTTCATATACCCCTTCTTTAGCAATTGTCATTTGTCAATTCTACTTGGTCCTGCACTATAGTTCCAGTGTAGAAATCCATATCACCACGTGACCTCGCGCTCACCTCGCGCGGTGACGTCGCGACTCGACACGTGCCTCGCTCTCCATCACCGTCATCGATCCCGATCTTCAATCCAAATAATCGCCCTTGGTGGGAAAATCGCCATGCCCGAGGTCATCGACCTTCTCTCCTCCACGCCTCCTCACCCACAAGACCGACCCCCTCAGCCCTCCCGACGACCACCACCAGCAGCACCATCTCTCCGTCCTCCCCCTCCCTCACTCCCCGCTCCCACTCCGACCATCAACGCCTCTTCACACTTCATCCTCTCCTCCGACTTCGACACCTCCCCGATCGCATTCACAGATGACGTCGACACGAACATCGATGTGGAGAACCCGTCCAAACGAAGACGTCTAAGTCAAGACTCGAACCCCGGCGGCGACGGAAGTCCCAAACCTACCTCCCGATCTCCCCGACAGAGCAGCCCGTTCGCCCCACCGCCTCCTCGTCCTCGTCATTCTCCTCCTCCTTCTGATCCCTCTCGCAATCGGCTCTTCTTGTTCTCAGATGAAGATTTCCTCCCGTCTCTACCGGCCCTGTCTTCGGAGGGTCCAGGCCCAGAACAAGACCTAGATATAGATCCTTCTCCCGCGCCGAGGACGAATCGACCGATTTTGGATCTTCCAGTGTGGAATGGCGAGTCAGATCCGATTGTTTTTACGTCTTCGGCACCAGACAATGGGCGGGATAGGGCACGGGCGACGGAGACGGAGACGAGTACGAGGACTATGACGGAAACGGTGACGATTGATGATGACGACGATGACGATTATGCTGCTACTGGAGCTGGTGGTGGTGGTGGTCACGACAATAGGAATACGCCTTTCTACCGAGACCGACGCTTGGGACAAGATGATATCGAGCCGTTTAGCGATGAACTAGCCATTCCGGATCTGAATGAGTTGTTGGCGATGACGACGACGACAACCACGGCGGGATCATCGCGGGACGTTACGCATAACGAACGGGGTCCGAATTTATCGAGTAGGACGGCGAATCTACTAGCTAGTTTGGAGACTCGGTCGAAGACGGAGAAAGCGAAACCGGCGACAATGCGATCAGGACAACAAGGCCGGCGGGGTGTGGATGAGGCGGAGGAGATCATGGATGAAGTGGCTGAGCCGCGGAGATCAGGACGGAAGAAGGCAGCGACCTCGACGACGAAACTGACGAGTGAGGAGAAAGACGCGCGCGCGAGAGGGCGAGAGACCGCGAAGGCGCAGCGTGAACAGGATCGACAGCAGGAGAAAGAGCGCAAGCAGAGGCTCAAGGAGGAAAAGGCCCGCGATAAGCAGCTCGCGGCGGATATCGCGCAGGTCAATAAGCTGAAGGTCGATAAGAAGGAGTCCACGCCGGAGATGATCGTCGATCTGGCGTCGAGTCTGGAGGGGACAAATGTGGGCAATCAGACGGCGGAGTTCATGAGCAAGCTGGGTGTAGAGTTGACTTTCTTTACGAGCGTCATGCCGAATATTGTGCGCTGGAGACGGAAGGTCAAGGCGAAGTATAACGATACTGCGGGCCATTGGGAGCCGTGTGCGTTTCATATTCGTCAGGAAGACCAGGTGCTTGTTCTTTTGGCGGCGCAGGAGTTTGTCGACATGGTTATAGCATCGCCGGCATCGCAGTCTTCCGCATCATCCGACCCACCGGTGGCAGCAGCAGTCACTTTAGAACAACACGTCCAACAACTCAAAAGCGCCTACCCCGGCTGCAAACTCATCTACCTAATCGAAGGTCTCACCAGCTGGATGCGCAAGAACCAGAATTCCCGTAACAGAGCCTACGTCGCCGAAGTGCGTCGTCAAATGGAACAAGAAACGGCTTCTCAACAACCCTCCTCTCAAGCCCCCTCTCGAGGCCGGAAAAAAGCAGCAAATAAACCCGAAACCACGCCTCCGGTCGACGACGACACCGTGGAAGACGCCCTCCTCCAACTCCAAGTCGCCCACTCCTGCTTAATCCACCACACTGCCGCCCCTGCGGAATCCGCTGAATGGATCAAGAACTTCACAGAGCACATCTCCACCGTCCCGTACCGACACGAGATGATGGAGGGCCGCGACGCTGCGTTCTGTATGGACACGGGGCAGGTGAAGCCGGGGGATACTAAATCCGATACCTACGTCAAGATGCTGCAGGAGGTTCATCGCGTCACTGCTCCAATGGCGTATGGCATTGAGGTCCGGTATCCGAGTGTTGTGGATCTAGTGCAGGGTATGAGAAGGGGTGGTCCGGCGTTGTTGGAGGATGTGAAGGTATTCCCCTTGCCTTTCGTACATACAGGTCTACACCTTCGCGAATGTATAATGACTGACTCTATGGTGATGGTAGAAATCAGCCAACAAGAACGGCGCACTCACCGATTCCCGCATCGGTCCGGCGGCAAGCAAACGGTTGTATAAAGTTTTTATGGGACTTGATCCTTCATCAACGGATATCTGATACCGGTTGCTTGTTTTGACTCATTTTCTACTATTTGCTTCTAGCGTGCTTGTCTTGTCTGCCTGGCTTTCTTTTCAGGGTTATTTCTTCACTCACGATCTTGTATTTTTTTCTGGGGTTGGGTTGGTGGATCTCGTTTTGATATTGCATTACTGTATGCAGTTCTAGGACATATGGGTAGACATTATTGGTCTTTTTTTTTATCGATGGAGTTCTGGGTTCTGGGGGTTTTCTACAGAACTTAAACTGTTCAGATAATGAAAGTCAATTCACAACCGATCTGACACAATTAGAATCGGTGCGAAGCGTCGTTGAGCGCTCTAATTACTCATTGCTCGTGTAGAAAGGCCACATTCAAATACACGACGCAAGGGCTCTGAAACAGAAGATCCTAGAGCTACGGCAAACGATGCAAACAGACACTAAGTTGTACTCCGTAAATGTACTCTGTTCTCGGACCATCACTGCCTCGCAGCATTCTATTCTTGTTTCCATTGCAATCATAAACAGTAGGCAACCATGGATTTTGGTCATATTGCTGAAAAGAAACAAGAGCAGAAGGCTGCCGCTTGGTTAAAGCTTTGGTCGAGCCGGGGCCCCGAAATCCTATCTATGCAGCTTGCTAGGAAGCATCGACCCGGCAAGACTGTATCGGCGTGTCTATGGAAGAGTGGGGCTTTCAATATATGCTATCGGGTCAGATACGATGATGGGCCCGATGTCGTGGTTCGTATCGCTGCCCTTGGAAGGGCTATTCTCCGCAGAGAGAAGGTCCAAAATGAAGTCGCAACGATGAGGTACCTACGCCAGACCACGTCGTTACCTGTGCCTGAAGTGTTCGGCTCCGGGATCTGCTGGGCAGGTCCTTATATCGTCATGCCGTTTCTCGAAGGAGCACCACTATCACAGCTCCTCAAGGATCCTTCTTCGACAGGCAGGCCTGTCCTGAACCCGCAAATCAGCGATCGGAGCTTGAAGCGGGCTTATCGCGAAATGGCGGCGCTTATTCTCGAGTTGTCCAAACATGAATTTGATTCTATCAGCGCCCTTGAGGAGAAGGAAGGGAGCTTCTTCATCGCCAGGCGACCTCTCACCTTCAACATGAATGAGCTGACGGTGTGTCTGCAGATTTACCCGAGGACGTTTTCCCCTCACACACATTCAGCTCGGCTACGGATTACTTCGAAGCGCTTGCTACGCAGCATCTCGCCCACCTTAGATTACAGCTGCGAGATTCTGTTAGCGACGAGGAGGACTGCCGGAAGAAATTCACCGCTCGTTGTCTGTTCCTGAACATCACAAAGCGGCTCGGTGCGGAGAATGCCCAAGGACCGTTCCGTCTCTATTGCGATGACTTGCGGCCTTCAAATGTCCTGATCGTTCCCAACAACCCCCAGGTCTCTGTCTCGGGCGTGATTGACTGGGAGTTTACATACGCTGCGCCTGCCGAATTTACCCATGTAGCTCCTTGGTGGCTCTTGTTGCAAAGTCCCGAGGACTGGGGGGATGATCTGAATCTGTTTTTGACTCGTTATTCTCCCAGGCTTCGTGCATTCCTGGAAGTCCTACGCGGCCATGAGAACAGGTTGATAGAACAACAACTCCTCTCCGAGTCGCAGCGCCTGTCCCCACTGATGGAACACTCTATGGAGACTGGTTTATTCTGGGTCTGCTTGGCAGCAAGATACAGCTCCATGTTCGACGAGATCTATTGGACCTTCATCGACCACCGCTTTTATGGACCATTCACATCTCTTGAGGACCGGATACAGCTTTTGAGCCAAGACCAACAACGGGAAATGAACGAGCTTGTGAGGCTCAGAACTAACCAGTACGACGATGACAACGAGAGCTACGACGATCACTATCCAATCGATAAGCTCCTCGAATTATGTTTATGTGTGTGTGTGTGTGTGTGTGTGTGTGTGTGTGTGTGTGTGTGTATAGCATGTTGTGCTTTAGTCCAATAAATAATGGCATTTACGTTTCATTGAACTATATACCCTCGGTCAGGGGCTGGGGGGAAAACCTCTCTACGCCCCAAAGAAGCAGTAAAGCGCTTATTAGACGATTCGATGCAAGGCTATGCGGGTGAAAGGCCCGTTTTTCTCAACCACTGGCCAACTTAGTGAATCCAAAGTTCACGGTTAGACTGAGTCTCAGCAGGGGGGGGTTGTTTCCCTCAATACTTAACCCCTCTTTAGCCCGCCCCAAACACAACGCCAGATTCTCTTTCTGAAGCAGCATCGCGAATCTTTTCCCAAGGTAGGTGAGGTGGAAGCCCCAACGATGGAATTCATGCTTACTCACCCTATGAAAAAAGGACCCCAAACCTGAACAAACAAACCTACCTCGCCGCATCCATTTAAGCCATGAGTGACCAACAGGCCCGCGAGAGCTTCGCCTCCATCCTCAGCTACTACCGTCACAATCGCGAGTCGCTGGACCAGGTCCCAGACTGGGTTGATGATCCCCAAAGCGCGGATATCGTCATCAGTCTGTTCAGAGACAGTGCGCCGACTGACGAACAAGCCGAAAAGGCCAAAGGAGGAGCTCAAGGCGTTGAGAGCCATGGAGGAAACCAAAGAATCATTGTCTAAGGCATATATGGCCGTCATGACCACGGCCGCCGAATCCAGTCGTGCCAAACGGTTGAGAAACAAGAAGGACAAATAAGTCCACACTGTTTGTTTTCGGGGGGGGTTCTGTTTTGAGTTACTGCATGTACAGGTTACAGGCTGCTGGGGAACAGGATAATGTATCAAGTACTTTGTGTGTATTATGATCAGATTCTTCGTTTTGTTCTTGTCCTCGTTGATAGGATTGGGCTCTCTCCCATGCTGTTCTTCGCTTCGAAAATAGAGTGAAACATTTACAATGATATTGCTCCACGATTGTAAGCTTGGTGCCGAGCACCAGCAAATAGATTGCATTGTATAGTCTAGAAATCGAAAAATGCCGACGCTGTGATTTCAGGTCGTGCATGCATGCCACGTCATTCCTTGCCATCCTATCTTATATAACCCATGGAAGACGAGTCAAACTCCAAGAAACCTGATATGAAAATCACTACGCCAATGAGCCAAACCCAATTCCAAGTAGTCTATACTATGCATGTCAAGATCAAGATAAAATCCCGAACCAGATGTACGATACACCAAAGTCTCTCCAAGCCTACCAGATCATACGGCAATGCCCTTTCGTCTCCACAACCGCCAGGCAATAGACCACGAGGCGATAGCCACCCACACACTCAGGGTACAGCCCACGGCCCAGAAACCAAAGCATCGCCAGCCGTGGCATTGGCCGTCCGGAGACCCGTTCCCGCCGTCCAGGGCGGCTTGGTAGCCGCGTGAGTAGATGATACCCCAGGCGGCGGCACCGGCGGCAGGGACCATGGCCACGATGCCCCAGTTTGTGCCGAAGTTTTCGACGCCCCAGACAACGGAGATGATGATCGGGACGAGCGAGAAAGCGCTGCCATAACCGAGGCCGATCAAAGCGGTAGTAACGTGCGAGAGCTGCGGGTGGGAGACGAGCAGCGGGGACGAGAGGAGGAGGTAGCCGAGGGAGAGAAGGAGAGCGGAAGGTAGGAGGAATGAAAGTCGTGAGAGAGTGAAGCGTCCGGAGGAAGACGATGGGCGACCGTCTTCGATAGTTCCTGCAACAAGATGATTTGCTGGAGGGGCAAAGAGATCCGATAGAGACCCGGTGAGTAGTCGGGCTAGCGTCGAGGTGAGCGCAACGTTGGTAACGTGTGTCGACGGGAGACCTGCTGGGGAGGGAACGTTTGGAGGGTTTGATTCCGGTGTTAACGTTTGGACAATAGTGCCCAGCTTGAGGCCCCAGGACGTTAGCAATGGATTTCCCTAAGAGATCATCAGGGCAACTTACATTGTTGATATATGCCTCGCCCGGTCCGGTAACCAAGAAGAACCCTAGTGCAAGGAACCACATAGTCTTGTCGTTGAGGAATACTTTGGTTTCGTAGTTCAACAACCAGTCCTTCTTTCGGCGCTCCTCTTCTTCGCGCTCCTTCTCCAGTCGTGCAGCCTCCCGCTCTTCCTCGGACTGGTTCAACGTTCGCTCGTCGTCCGTTGTGTCGCCATCACCTTGCCCGAAGGTTCCGTATGCTGCCCTCACTTCATGTCGTGGCTGGAAGAATTCGCTCTGTTCCAAAAGACCGCTCCGCTCCAATTCGTCCACCGCCTCGTCGATGTACTTATCTTCTTCATCCACGATCACCAATCCAAAGGTGCCGACAATTCCAATGGCGAAAAGCAACGCAGCTAGGAAGAGAAAATACCGGAACACATTCACGTCCCCACGACTGCCGTCCTCGAGCCATTCACATAGCAGATATGTCCCCACCTGGCTCTGCCACATGCCACTGAGTCCGAATGCGGCGATAGGAACGGCGAGCATAATGCCTTTGTGTTTTCCTCGGCCAAAGTTCTTAGCGCAGGTCGTCACCGCACCCAGGTACATACAGCTCGTGGCCATTCCGATGGCCACGAATGCCAGCACCATAATCCCAAACGGCCATCCCTGTCCGCCTTTCTCGACAGGAGGGCCACTTTTGTAAGTAAACGCCGCAAGAAGATAACCTGCGCCGAAGACCAATGCGGAAAACAAAGACAAAGGACGTGGCGAGTACCGATCACAGAGATATCCAAACAAGGGAACGGGGAGGTACATAGAGACCTCCGCCGCAATCGAGACTGCATTGACTTGGAGCTGCGTATAGTGAAGGCGAGTAAGGAACAGAGGCCCATACAGCGAGAACGCAGTAATACTCCCGGCTCCCAAGCTGATTCAACCCCCATAGTCAATAGGCCAAATCCTCTGCGAGTAGTACGAACATGCAGGATGACTCACCAACTAATCACACCCAATGCAAAGCTGCTAATCCGTACCACTTCTTTGGCCATCTTTCGTCGGTCTCGTTCAACAATCTCGTCGACCACATTGTTCAACAAGCCATCTTCACCATCGGAGAGACTTGTACCCGGCCGGGAGAGTTGATTATCGCGCTCAACTCCATCAATACCATCGCCATGCCCATCCAGTAGCGGTCTATTCGTATCAAAATCACGCTTGTCTATCGATGCTCTATGTCGGCCATTGAATCCAGTCATAACGTATTGTTTGCTGATGGAAGCTGCTCAGCAGGAGAAAATTAAGAGAAGGAAGCGGCTTGGGCGATCCCGAGAGGAGCAACAAATATAAACCCAAGGTGTAATATAATTCGTCCAAAAGTGATCACCTGTAGTGAGCTGTTCTGGTGTCCACACTCCACAGTTAGCCAGCTGGGTCGATCAGTTGACTGGTTGAGCTCCGGTGGTCGGCTCTCCGCTACGTCACTGAAGGGGCAGCGATGCCGGGCGCTTGGAAGCGGTATGTCAACAAAGAATCGCGAAACGAAACTAGAAGTATCTTTGAAGTAGACCCCCAAGACGCAAGAGACGCAAGACCAAGCAATAACCCGATAGAAACTGAGGAAAAGGTTCAGGAAAGAAGGAGAGTTGTTGGCAGCAGCCGGAGGAAACACACCGCTTATCACCGAGGCACGTGATGCTTATCGTGTCACGTCAGATGGCTGCCTCGCTGCCTGACTGCCTCATTACTGAACTAATCGGATCGGACATGAGCATATGAACAATTTACGAGAAATTAGCGATATCGGATTATTCGAATCTTCTCTGTCTAATGGTCTGCCCCATTTATGTACAACAAATCATGGTATGTCTGCCTTGATGAATATGAAGGAGTCCAGGAAATCGGACAAGTTCCCCGGGAGGTATAATGTGTAAGGCGTCCGAGATAATAAGAAGCGAAAGAAACAGAACGGAAGCAAGAAAACAAATGCTCTCCACACGCATGCGCCAATCCCGTGGACTATGCTCCAGGCATGCAACAGAAATAGGCCGTGAGAGGAGCCGTATGCCATGATTAAATCGTTAGTATCGTATCATTTGACACCCTCAACAGAATTCCATCCCAGTCATTATAATGCCGTTGACATGGTTCAACGTCTGAAGGGCAGAGAATAACAGTTCAAGAAACAGAAAAATAACGCCCAATCCGGTGCCATGCAATTTAGACGCCGCATCCTGATCCGCAAGTGCGATGTTCGATCAGTGGGAATTGGAGCAAAGAATAAGATAAAAATCAAGCGACCGCTAACTCCAACAGCAAATAAGCAGGACATACAGAAAGGAGAAAAAAAATTAAATGAAAACAGCAGAGAAGTAATGAAAAGGTGGGGATGGGGGATGATGAAGAAGATCCTAGAGACTAGAAACTGACTTCGCCAGGATCACTCTCCATCACTCCTTCGTCCCAGTATCGATCTGTAGGGTTGTCGTGACCTGACACCTGAGACCTCAAGGCAATGGCCTCGCCTTCACCCCTCTCGATAAATTCGTCTTGGCTAACCTCCTTCATAATTCGTTGGAAGTACATCCGCAACGTGCGAAGTCCACGAAGGTAGCCGCGGTCAATATCATCCGGGTGCTTTGGCGGGCAAGGCGTATCCGGGGGAATTCCATCCTCACCCGTTACGCAATTTGCGAAATCGACAATCTTTAGTTGCACGTCAATGTTATTATGACCATCGTCCGTGGCCCGACGCTGGGGAGAATGTCGTTGACTGTCAACACGAGCATCACCGTCGGGCGTGTTTTGTTCACCATCATAGAGGATCAGAAGACTGCTGGCGTAAAGACGGTATCGCCGAAGTCGTCGGATCATGTTTTCCAGCGTGGCCAGCTTCTCCAAGATCACGGGGATCTTCCTTGCCACGCTTGTGTAACTACTACCATCGTAAAGAAATCGCGTCAGAGCGTCTTGAAACTCTCGTCCGGATTTCAAATCTCGACCGAAGTATTTATCTTCAAAGGAGTACTCCTGCTTCTTCACATTCCAGGTCTGCATGCCGCAGAGTCGGACTCCAAGCTGCTGAGAAGTTGTGGACTGACATTTCCGTCGCTGGGACTTCTTCTTCTTCTCGTTCGCTTCGATTCCGTACTGACGAGTGCCCATCTTCAAATCCAACACGCATGGCTTGTTCATGCCAGCAGTGAGATCTTCTAGCAAGAGGAAGAACTGGACTCTTTCGTCATTCCGAGTTTGGGCCTCTTTAGGGTTGGTGGGAAGCCGAAAGCGATTGTCTTCTTTTCTTGCAACAGGGGTGGTCTCTTTCGAAGGCGAATGATCTCTCGGCTGGCTCGACAGATGCAAGATCCCATTGGTGCTATTTTTCGGGGTAGATGTTGGCGGTACTTTCGCATGGTAGGAAGGATCCACAGACGGCATCGAAGCATCACCCTCCATGGAGAATATACCATCCTCCTTATCGCCACCATACCCTTCATCTTCGAAAAACATCAGTTGTCCGCCGGTGCCACCATCGTTGGCAGGGCTCATACTTCCCCGTCTCTGCAAACCGCTGCCAGAATGGCGTCGTCTGACTTGGCGAGTCCGGGACACCGAGTTTGAGCGCGGCTGAGATTCTTCCGTTCTAACTTTCTCAAGACGGTTCTGATTCGAGTCTAGCGCGGTAGACGCCGACGAGGACAGACCTGGGCCATCGTTGGATTGTTTTGCAATGTCGATGGCTGCAGAACGCGGTGGTTCTGAGGGTACCGGTGCAATCCGACGGCTACTGGCGGTCTGGTCCTCCGAAAGATTCGCCCTTCGTCGGACACCATCCGAAGACGTTCTCGGCAACGCGAAATGGCCTCGGGCATGACGCCGGTGGTGGTGAATGGCAGGCGGACTGAAGACCTCCCGCAAGACTTGTTCCTGCAGCTTCCTATTCACAGTAGTAGCACCCCAGCTAATTTTAGGTTTCTTGATGGCCTGGATAGATGTTTCGTCATCTATAGAGCCACTCAGCAATGTTCGATCGCTACCGATAGATCCGGCACCGTTTCTGGTGGACATCGTGCCGTCAGAGGTTTTCGGCCTCTGCGAGCGTGAAAAGAGATCGGCAGGTATGATGTGGCGGTTGTTCTCCAATATCACCTTTGGAATAATTCCGGTTACCTGGCTTTGGCTGACAATGCGAGGTTGGTCCACAACATCCGGCACCCGCACTTCACTGACAGAGAGAGATTCATTGCCCTTCACATCACTCGAATGCCTTGCGGCGTGTCCATTGGTGTCATTATGCTTGATCTGGGTCTCCTGATCCGTCTTGCTGCGCTTCGGCGTCTTGGAGAAAGTCACATTGAGTACACCAATATACCTTTAAAACATCGTCCATTAGTCATGTGTCATGTCGATCGCCGATAAAACAAAGATGACAAAAGAAGCACTAACCTTGGTAGAAACATGAGCATTTCAGGATGTCTGCGTTCGATGCGCTCATAAAACTCATTTTCTCTGTTATTCAGCTGTTTACACACCGCACGCCTTGAGAACCGGAAGACAGTCGTGTGGCCACCCACTTGATGTCGGTAAGGCTTCAATTCCACTGCCCCGAGAGGAGCGCCGGAGTCATCCTTGCGGCGCGGGCGCGGAAACCGTTGGCGCTGAGTTGGTGTGGCTGTCGGTGTCATATCCGCATCATCCGTCACGCTCGACTCCTCATCCGGAGCAGACAATCCACCAGTATCTTCCAGAGACACATCCGATTCGCAGGATTCGGCGCTGCGTTCCGAAATCACGCTAAGAGACTTTTCATTTAGTTCTTCTAGTGGCGGAGCCTGTATGTCTTGTAGATCGCCGTGCAGGTATTTACTCTCATTTTTAGATCGAAGAGATATATCAACATGATGGGCCTCCTGCTCGTCAGATACTTTATGTCTCTTGGGCACTAGAACGTGGCTACTTTTCGTCGGCACATCAAATGTTTCTATATCGTGTTGACCTTGCGGGAAGGGTTGCACTTGGTCAACTTCATCAGAAACAGTGACGCGTTCATGGGGGAAGTATACGGCCGACGAAATCTGTTCGTCTTCGTCGTCCTCGAACTGAGCCGAGCCACGTCGCTGTTCTTGATCGGTATCCGACAACGGCGAAAGACCGCTCAAAAGCGCAGGATCCTTAGAAGAGAGGTAGTCTCTGGCTCTTTCCGCGTACTGCGTGGGGATGCTGCTCGAGAACGAAGTACCGCGTGCACCGCCCGGAGTGAGATGGAAGTTTCGGATTTCCTCGAGCAAGCTGCGAGGGAGGGCTTTATGCGGACGTTTGGAAACATCGTCGACGGCAGACTGCTGCGGGTCTGATGCGATATCCGCAGGGGGAGTCATGATCGGAACGTCGGTGAAAGACAGCTGAGACAGACTCTTGGAGCTGCGCAGGCCATGATCCTCTACTAATTGCGGGAGCTGGGGCTGCATGTCCGGCCGTTCCAGAACAGGGCGAGGCTCCGAGTGCACGACCGCAACCTGTTTATCCTGCGGCTCTGGCTGTTGCTCATCATGCTTTCTTCCTCGGTCTTCTCTTCGCTTGCGGTCCGGTGAAGTAGTATTCTCCTTGAACAACCCCAGATAATGACTCGACTTACGGCTGCGCACATGAGAAGCCGGCTCCGCATTAGCAAGGTTCGCCTCGATGGAGTGATCTACCCGACCACGCCGACTCCGGCTCGAACTTCGCTCGACTTTCACCTCGGGCACATGGTCCCCAGAGCCTTGTTCGGACGACTGCTGGGCAGCCGCGTCCCAGTCAGTGGCTTGGGGAGGATGGGCATCGAACGGGGGGACCATTGGTTGAGGCGAAAGTAGGGAGGCATCACTGAGAGAGGCAGAGATTAGACTGCGACGGGGCTGCGACCCCTCAAAAGAGGGCCTGGCACCCGCGCCATCAGACGAAAACTTGCGAAGGGGTGATAGACTCTCCCAAACAGGAACGACTCGCGACTTTTCGTCCGCTATCTCGGAGCATTTCTCCGGACTTTGGTTGGGGCCGATCGCAGCTAAAGGTGAAGGATGCGAGGGGATTGCCGGCGGGAGCAATGGTGGCGAACGCAAAGAATGGTTTCTGCGGGCGTCAACTTCCATGTGGGAGCAGTCGACGTGACTACCATGGGGGAGAACCTTGGAAGAAGAAATGGCAGGAGCAGCAGACACATTTTCTGGTTCAAGGTTCAAATTGTTCGGCGGCTCATTGTTTATGTCCTCCACGGCCGGAAGTTGCGGTGTGGCGTTGGACTCGTTATCAGAGGGTAGATAATGGGTTGCGAAAATGCTATCTCGCTCAGACAACTGGGGGCTGTGAGACAGATCCGGACGGGCGAGTTTTTCAGGCGAGGTGACCAACGACCTTTTTAGAGGGAAGGCAGACGACGGTTTGGCCCATTGACGAGCCGTGGGAGATTCGGCGCGGGACGGAGAGGGAGCTTGTTGGATATCTTCATGTATGAGCTGGTCTCGGGGGTGATGGTGGTGGTGGGTGTAGTTTTGGTTGTGGTGGCGCCGCTGCTTGCCATGGGGACGATCGGGCTCCCCAGAGCAATCATGTTGGGCAGATGCAGCAGGAGGTGTCACCAAGGAATCCGACAGGGTATTCTCTGACGCAGACGGAATTCTTGACATGGGGAGAACATTGGTCGGGGCTGCACGGGTGAGGGAAAGGGTCGACAGAGGCCGAAAAGGGAGAGGCGTCACAGGGAAGGTTATGGTTGGTGTTTCACCCAAAGGCGGAGGAGCAGGACTAAACAGGATCTGGCGTCACGGAATTAGCCAAGGAAATGGGCAAATCGAAAGATCAAGGAATCTTGGCCACGTTCCGGGGCAAGGGCAGCTTACAGGCTGAAGATGAGTGCAGGGCGGCAGGATGACGGAGAGTTCTCAGAGGGCGATGGGGAATGATGGATTGGGTTTAGGCAGGTAGAATGATGTTATGGGACGGGGAGGGAGGGTCTGGGTAAGACTGCAAGATAGAGCAGGCAGTGCAGGCAGAGAGGCCCCGTCAAGGCAGTTCTAAATGCAGTTTAAAGCACTAGAGAAGTGGACGAGCAGTAACCGGGGGAGTTTAGTGGGAAGAGTGGAAAGGAGACTAAGAAGAAAAGCGTTTGGCTGAACCAGGAAGAAATGACGAGGATCGTCGTCACCGCCTTTGTGGGTATTGGAAGATGGGACTTAAGGGGGTTTTACCGTATCCTACGGAGTACGGGAGTAAAGGGAGGGGGGGGGGAAGGGAGGAGTTAAGAGTGATCAACAGGAGAACGCGAAGTCAAGAGTTAAATGGAAAAATTCCAGACAATCGACACTACACCATAGTAATATCTGCCGTGCTTACAATATTCCCCAAAGGTGCACTCTAGGCCGAAAGAAAACCACAGGCAAAACCATTGAAAGCATCGAGGGAATCACAAAATTCAGATGAAGTCACGGGCCCAATAAGCGATCCTCATGACCGCCTGAAAAACGGGGCCGGTCACCTGCTGGCGGGCTAGACCAACCTGGTCTTTTACGCGGTGGATGCATCCATTCGGCTGGGTGTCCCCGTAATTCTTTCTTTAATCTAGAAACATTCGATGGGGTTTCTGGGGTATCCAACGCAGTCCTCGGTAGTCTGATACTTATCATCCTGAAGTGTGAACTGTCATACGAATTCCCCCTACTGGAAAATTGGTCGATATCAGTATTATCATGACGATCATTGCGTGATATTCCCCAGGACTATTGACCCAGCAGATACTCCGTGGATTCCGGAACTTGTTGAAGGCCTACTGTGCTCGGTTAAACTCTTCTCATTTGTCTATCCGTAGATGGTTATCTTTTCTCGCTGACCAAGGCCGAGATTTTAGACAACCATTTAACAGAAAACGCGATATTCTGTGCTGGACACCTACTTATGATCAATATCAGCGGCCAGACTGGTCACCAAGAAATCGGACCTCTCGGAATGCACGCTGGTGCTGTACGACGCCGTGACTATCCTATGAACCACTTTGTACGTACTCATAATGGCAGGTCGGGTACGTATACATTGGAATGTTTCGATTCTTGGATCGGGGATTGATCCATTCCCCGTTCTGGGCGACCTACGTCGCGTTAAACTTTACCTGAAAACATCCGTCGTTTTACAAGTTCCTCGAGCGAGTTAGAGATTTCTACGAAGTACAGAGTAAATACTCCATAGTTCGTTAATAGAGATTGGACTTCTGACGGTCTTCGTTGTACTAGCTAGGTAACTATAGAAAGATAAGGAATCATACTCAGTACACCATGCACATTCAGCGATCATTTCGGCAGGAGCACCAGATAACAGCATCCCGGATGTTTCCAACGCGAGACAGATATATCGCAACCAGGAAAGGTATTGCTCCATTCATCCCTTTTCATCGTAACTCTTCCCCACTCACTTAACTACCTTGGTGTTGAGCCAGTCCCGGCTCTACCAATCAATGGACAACGTGACCGGCACGCTGGCCATGACCGGCTGATAAGAAGTTGTTAATAGTCTTCGATATCAATGTCTCCTTTTGGTCACCGTAAAATATCGAAATCCTCCCCCCTTGCTTGAGATCCTCCATCTCTCTCCCTCCCTTTCCGCTCAACTCCGTCAAACTAACTCCCTTCCTTGACTGTTTAGGAAAGGTCAGCCCCGAGATTATGTCTTGTATTTCTTATGGACTCAGCCGGGGTGAGGTCATTAATCTCTCAAATCATACACTGCCACGCCAGACAATATACTCACAAGAGCTTCTACTTAAAGTTGCCCCTTTCTCCCATTCACCTCGCTAGAAAGCTACTCTGTACTATTACTCCGTACTTTCTTCTCCTTTCTGTTCTGTTCTTATCGCTTTCATTTTCTATTTGCCATTCTAATTATTATCTCGATCATCATCTTCTTCTCTTTTCTGGTGATAGTACTCCGTAGTCAAGTCAATCCTGCAGCCCAGTATCATCAAATACGCCCAGTTGGCGATCCATTACTTCCCACTGAATAGCCATACCAACCTGCGGAGTATTTATCCTACACTTTCTAAATCGAAGTGTCACATCCAAGCAATGCAGCCATCTGCAGCCACACTGGCAACCACGCCTTGAGAACAGAGGCTGGGTAGGCGGCTTATAGTCTTATGATCCTACCCCTGTTAGTGCTGCTCCTTTTCTTATCTGGTCGCGTTAATTGTCTGTGTATGTACTTGATTGAGCCCAACTGTAGGATGGTCGCATCGTCGCGGATCAAGTTCGAATACTTCTACCGACTGGATTGGCCAGCTGTAGGTCGTTTCGAAGGATCAATAGAATCTTTGACTACAGGTCTTGTGAGAAGACTGGAAACTCTAGTCCATGTGCGTGGCTTGATAAAGCTGTGTTCTGAGTTTACATCGACCCAATCTAGCACGTACTGTCAAGCGCTCAGCTGCCCCTCCGCAAGTGCGGGATGTCTAGCATTATTTTCCCTCCTACATCTATCGACCGCCCAGCTCACTTCCATTTTTCAATGAATCATCTTCTGCCATTCTTGGATTTCAAGATTCAACCGTTGTCTTTTCTTTATCATTTGTTTCTTACTCTGATTCCTTTCGTTTACAGAGTACGTCCTGTGAGATCCTTGGGTTTTCCAGCCCGAGAACAAATATATTTATCGAGGTAAATGAAAGAGTTGAGGGGTCAAATTTGTTTCATCAAGGATTAGTAGCTGAATCACAACCTAGTGTGAAGTGACATGCAATTGCCCCAGCAATGGGTGACAGTTCCCATGCTCCAACCTGACTGGCCAAGTTCTTGACGCCGAACAAAAGATCGCCCTCCAAGCGCCCGTCGACATTGCGGCGTAGTCAACATGCCTGAAAAGCAACAGCCAGCTCGTCCAATGTGATTGCAAGACGAAAAGTTCGCCAACAGTCAAGTGTGACACGACGGACCGGTGATGTGACGAGAACCACCTACGAGGCCAACGGGAGGTTCCGAGCTGCCGCCAAACCAACGAGAATCCTTACTGGCGTGGAGTCCACGCATCATGCAGGCCTAGGAAGTTGGCGCCACGAGTGATTCCAACGACGCTGATGCAGCAGTTATTTGAGCTCTGACCATTTGGATCACGTCCTCCCCGCAGTACGATGGGTACTTCTCAAGCGCTCGATCTCCACTCTGAACAGGTCTGTCCCCTCAAAGAGAAGGCTCTCATGTTACACTTAATGCTGCTGCCTCCCTCTCTTGATGGCCTTTTCTTTTTTGTTTTTATCCCACTCTTCCATCGCAAGTACCCCCGGCTGCTTACTTTTGTTGGCTTATGGCATCGAGTTGCGATCATCCTTGCATTATTAATGCGCTCCACGGATAGGTTCACAAACGGGGTAGGGACCTCCGCATTGTTGGTACTTGTAGATCTTCTCGGAAAGGCTACATGAGTGCGAAGAAAAGCAAATTTTGCGCACATCCTGATTAATTGCAAACCCACCTCGCCCGCCGCATGCATGACTGCTTAAGGTCGCATAGCAGAACGTGACCGGCGATTCGAAAGACGAAGGTACCAATCAGTCGAAACAGACAACAGCCATGGCTAGAAGACTCCATCTGGATACTTCCAATTTGGGAGCAAATCAGAGATACTCATTTCTCGAAACTCCATTGGAAATGCAGACCGCAGGCTTGCAAATTCCTCCACAGCCGCCGCAGCCGGCGACCGTGCCGGAGACACATGCGACACAGCAAGAACAGGCTCCGTCTGAGCAAGCTCGGCTGCCACTGAACGAAAAGTCACATCCCATCCCAGAAGGATCAGACCCCTCCCATTACCCCAATGGTCCGAATATAGATTACCACCCAGCGATCTATGCGCCCTTCGCCGACGAGACGCCTCAGCCAAAGCAGCACCCCGACGCAGTGGTGCCTGACTACTCGTATGTGGTCCCTCCAGGCTCTCCGGGGCCACTTCCAATCAAGACGAATCCGGCGGCCCCGGAACAATATTCAGAACGCCTGCCCGTCGCTGTGGTACCGGATGCAAATCCGCTGCAAACCCCGCAAATGCCTCGTTTTCCTCCGCCTGTGGCATCGGGAGCACCCCAATCAGCGGCGGATGAGTTCATGGTGTATCACCAACCAGGACAGGTAGCCCATCCTAACCAAGCGGTGAAGGGTGGAACGTGGAGTCATAGCATGTGTGATTGCTCGAATATCTGGACCTGCTGTCTGGGCTTGATCTGTCCTTGTATCCTATATGGTAAAACACAGTATCGGCTTTCCTTGTTGTCAAGAAAAGAGGACCCAACGAACATGCTAGGGTACGAGACGTGTAACGGATCGTGTACCGCGATGGCCTTGCTATGTGGATGCCAATGTAGGTCGATCTGTCTGAGGTATTGGCTCACTCACTGCAAAAGAGAAAGCTAACACTGTACTCAGGGCTATTGGCGACTGTCCAACACACCCGTACGCGTAAAGCGTACGGCATCCGAGGTGACATTGCGTCTGACTGTGTCAGAGCAACTTGCTGCACATGCTGCACGCTCATTCAGGATGAAACGGAGATCAAGAAACGTGAGGAGGAGCGGGGAAAGGTGGCCAGAGCCACAGGGACATCTTTGGCTTCGCCTTATTTACCACCAGTCCAGATGTCTTATGGACCCCCCCCACGGTAATCGCCCGATTGCTTACACCTGAGATTCACAATTAGGGCTCTACTCAGGCTTGCAGACCCGATCAGTTACGATAGTTGATTGTGGGATTCTTTTTCACTCTTCCCACAGCTACATTTCCCTTCCTCTCGTCTGGCCCTATTTGGCTCCTTGTATACCATGTTGTGCAACTCGGAAGCAACCTGTTATTCTCTGCGATTCGACACTGAAACGCTATTGCTTCGACCAGAGATTCTGGTGGACAATTGCATGTTCTCCCATATCTTATTCATTATCCTTTGCTCTCAATCTCTTCATTCTATCACTCGCAAATCTCGTTGCATCCGGCGGTGGCCTTCTGCATTCCGGCGTTTTATTTTGTTACAAATTCCCCCTTCTTATATTCATTTCGATGTTCTCGGACCGGTCGGTCCAGGAGCACCTTTGTACAGAGGCCATAATTTATGTACAGTTGATCATATGATACCAAAAGATTTTGCTTTGCCTCAGAGCTACCTTCAAAATCTGCGCTGAAGCTCAAATGATAATTCACTACTCCGCTCTTCGTGAATTGCATTATATTGCGGCTTATCCATTGGAATTCCTCGTATGCCAATTCCCTGGATGTTCAAATGACTAGTACGTTTTGCTCTACTTAAGCAATTACCTAGTTTCGATACTACATTCAGCCAACAGCCCAAAAACTAGCGAAAGCCCCGGCATTTAGAAAGCGACTGTATAATTGTATCTTTTTTTTCTCTTCCGTCATTTTCCCTACATAATCACCCAAAGATAAGAAAATACAGTCAGCCGACATACATGTCAAAAAGTACCCGTCAATCAGAAATTGGACCGAAAAGGGTGAAGGCTGGTCAAATGCGGCCACGCCAAGCTGACCCTTCAGCTGCAGAACGAAACCCCCCCCTCATAGGTCATAAACTTTCTTTTGGTAACTCCAGAGTCGATCATTGTAACTCAGCTGGCCCAAACATTGATTTCTTGTTACGCCAATTTTCAACGAACTAGGTCGCGTGGTCGATCTCTCTATCAAGGGCTTTATTAGCATTCGGTTGTTTTCGCCATACTACCAATTTGCGGCCATTAGGTACTTTGCCTACTTACCGCTTGCGTGAGTGGTCTGGTAAAGAACCAGATCTTTTGGACTACCTGCGTGTGTCTGGGTCACTTCAATTCATGATGAAAGTCAACAACCATGATCGAGACGATAAATTGAACATGGGGCATGGGCTAGACCAGGACCAGAAACTTGCGCTGGAGACCTTTTTCCGATTATGCAAGGAGAATGATCTCCTGGGTCGACCGGATGGGATGGGCGATCGCGATGCTTTGGATGCGATTAATGATGAGACGGCTTTGATGTATGTGAATGTCCTCTCTGCTGAGACTTGCCTCAAGAAGGGCTAGGTTCATGCGATAGAGTGCACTGATGCTAATGCCGACAGACGTTTTCTGCGCGCGCGCAAATTCGACCCTGAGATTGCTATCAACCAGTTCTTCGAGGCGAACCTGTTCCGTAAGGAGAATCGCGTGTTTGAGGTCTACGATGGGATTCGTGTCCAGGATTATGAGACCGCTGGTGGGGCTGTGAGTAACTCTTGCCTGCGCTCTCTACTGCCCTGTCATGCCCTATCCATGTTGTTTCTCGATCTCTACAGTCCATACCTCCTTATTGGCGAATCCTAAAAAGATGATCATGATATAAATAGTACCCCCAATGGACAGGCCGGCTTGACAAGCGCGGCCTTCCGATCTTCTTCGTGAATACTGCCAACATCAGGACTTCATTGCTGGGATACGGGAATTGCAATTACGGCTACGTGCCACGCCCGTCGGTTTCTCATTCTGATTCCCCTCCCGCGGAAGCAGCCCCGCAGCAAGAACGCGTGGACGTCCTGCAGCTGGGCTCGGTGATGTTCGATAGCTACAGTCGCTTTGTGTTTCCGTTGTGTTCGATGGTCACTCGAAGACGGGTTACGTCTAGTGTGATTGTCATCGATGCGACGACCCTGTCGCTTAAGCAGGGTTTTGACATTAGGAATTTCGTCAAGGAAGCGAGTTGGCTTCTTACGACCTGTTATCCTGAAACGGTGGATAAGATCTTTGTATGTGCTTTGTGCCGCGTCTGCGATCGGGTTCCTGATAGGTGTGCTAATGCTGATACCGCTACCGACAGGTCTGCAACTGTCCATCATATTTCGGCACTATATGGAAGTTCTTAAAGAGCTTGGTAGATCCGGTTACCGCGGCAAAATTGGTGTTCTTGTCTCCGGCCGAGGTATATCCGGCTTTGAAGGAGCATATCCATGACGATGACCTTCCGACCCAGGTCGGTGGAAAGCTGGAGTTTGAGCACGGCAGGCCGGCGGTTTTGGGTGATGCGTTCAAAAAGATCTTGGGCCGAGAACAATTGACAGCCGGGCCTCACAAATGGGTCTACGATGAGAAGGGGGGGATGAGTGCCGTTGCGGTGGGGAGTGTTGATGGGAAATTGAGGTATGAAGTCGTTGCGACTTTGAATGAGTTGGGGGACTCAGATTTAGAGGGTTAGGCTCGTGTCTTAGACTGTAGAGGAAACATAGACCACGGGGAAATAAGATCGGCTCAGCTTATCAGATTCCTGGAGACGTACGGATAGTTTGACAGGACATGCTCGGAACGGAGAAATGGGGAAATGACACTCAAAGCGAATGCGGTGGGATACTGCCGTTGAATCTGGACCGCAGTGGCGGATCCTCGAACCACGAGACTCGTGAATGGTTTCCCGTCATCTTCTTGATGCTGATCGTCCTGTCTCTTCCCATCGGTTAGATTGTCTCTCGCTACTCCGGTCTTTGTATCAGTCGACGCATACCATCTAAGAACGACTGCCTGACTTCTTTCACTCCGACCCTCTCACTTGCTACTTACCCTCCGACTCCCGACCATCGTCCTTTTAATCCGAAATCGGTAATTGACCAACGCGCTCTCGTCGGTATCGCAATGATGGGAATTTGAGGGTTTTGATAACATCGATCTGAATGATTCGGCAGTCTACATGAGTTGCTCAAGCCGTGACGTGAGTCGTGTGGATTGTCTGTTCAATCATGGGGGACCACGCTGCTCTGGTTGCTCGCCAGATATGGGCGCAACCGACGACTACCTCCGGGAAGACATACGCGCCCGGCTGTACGCCGTTTCTTCTCCCAAGTGATGGTATGTTTGCCATGGATTATTTGCTGTCCTGTTATGTCAAGCCGTGTGACGAGTCTCGGACTTAGCGGGAGTCGCATTGCATCGCTTGTTGCGGATAATATGGAACCTTGGCTAACATCGCCTGTGTCGTCTGTTCTAGGTGCTGTGTTCCTGAATCGCTCTTTCTCAATATCCCTTACCGCAAATGCGATCTTTGAACCCGCTTGTACAAGTGAACCTACAGAAACTAGCCATGCCTCCCCGATGCTCGACACTCGTGACCCCTTTTATTCTTCAGTGACCCCACAACTTTACGCTATTGGCTGCTCGACGGTGGTTAGCTACCTACTTGTTGTCATGCTTCTTATCACACCACGCACGTTCTATGTCGGCGGACCGGGAGGCGGTGCCAATTTTCTAGGCCGCCATGGAATGATCAGCGGATCGTACAGCGGGAATTCTTCTGTCGTGGGAGTTGGGGGTCGGCCATGGTTGCAAAAGGTCGCCGCAATCCTGGTCGCAATATGCCTGACCATCGCAACGGCAGATTCATTTAAGGTCGCTGAGCGGCAGTATATTCACGGTTACTCGGATGCGGAAGCTCTGGCCGAAGAGGTCATTGATGGCATGGAGATCCGCATTGTGAGAGTCATATCCGGCACGTTTCTATGGCTTGCACAGGTACAGACGTTAATTCGACTCTTTCCGCGACACAAAGAAAAAATCATGATCAAATGGGCAGGGTTCGCGTTAATTGTGTTAGACACGATATTCAGCATTCTGGACAAGTTTCTCGTTCAAACGAATACGACGCGACCGCGATTGTACAACGATGCGATTCCTGCACTCAGCTATCTTTTCGAACTCGCTCTCAACCTGCTCTATGCTGCATGGGTTATCTTCTACTCAATATCAAAACACCGGTTTGCATTCTTTCACCCGAAGATGAGGAACATTTGCCTCGTGGCCTTGTTGTCTCTTTGCGCGGTTCTCATTCCCGTCGTTTTCTTTGTGATGGACATCGCAAAACCGGAGATCGCAGGCTGGGGTACTTATGTGCGCTTGGTAGGCTCAGCAGCGGCAAGTGTTGTTGTTTGGGAATGGGTGGAGCGCATTGAAGCGCTGGAACGCGACGAAAGGAAGGATGGGATCCTTGGCCGGGAGATATTCGACGGCGACGAAATGCTGGAAGTGACGCCCTCGGAAGAGGTGGATTGGCCTCGCCAAAATAATTCTGGCCATGATCGAGGAGGTACGGGCACATCGTCCGGATGGGGCGGTATGATGGGCTTAGGCCATCGTCCCTTACGCACGAGGGTTGGTCTGCCGAATAGCGGCCGCAATTGGCAGTCTCGTCCTACTACCCAAAATCACGACGCCTCAGCCGACCCTCGCCGGCGGCGTCCAGCCCGACCAACACCACCGCCAGCGGCTGTCACGCCTGTCAGCCGGGCGGACACTACTAGTGCTGCCAGTACTGTGTACAATGTTCATTATCACCCCGTTTCGAGCCCGACCCCACCCGTCGGTATGCCGCACATGGAAGAGGAAGAGGAGAATAGCGACGAGGCGGCAGCAGCAGCAAAGGAACTTGCAACGTCCATGGAGGGACAACACGCAAACATGGCTCATGAAGGCCTTGAAGCGCAGCAAACGAGAGATCAATCTCCCCAGATTATCAACACCGATCACAGGTGGCGGACGATTTTAAATCCCTTCAAACGCCGACACGCATCCTTGCCAAGAGAAGTTGCTTCCGCGCAGGCTGAGGAGCAGTTTCCGTACACAGATGAGGAGGGCGTGGCACCTGACGAGAGCGGAGAGCAGCACACTTCCCGGCCAACAAGTGATAGAAGGACTCGACCTGAGTCCGGACGGCAGGGCGCAGACGCGCGGTTACCCGTTACAGTTATTCCTGCCCGACGTCGAGGACAGCATACATGGTCACCACAGTGGTTCAACGATTCCAGTATCCTGGAACCCTCGCCCCGCCGACACCATACTTCGCACAACCGGGCTAATCTCCCGGTGCGCGTAATCCAACCACAGGCCCGGCCTTCTGCTCCGTGGACGACATCGGATGCGGAGGGTAGCTTTGGTAACTACGAACTACGCTACGATCCCGAAGCCGCGGCTCTCGTAGGATATGACGATCCCGCCTTTGGATCTCATTCGACGCGGGATGTTCACCACGAGACCGTGCGGGTGAGCCTCACTGATGAATACGTGGACGATCTTGACCAGCAATCCATGTCCGACGCACATCGAGACGAGCTCAACCCGGACTCTTCCAATCGACCTACAGCGGAGCAATCGCCGGTTCAAGCAACGGCGCCATCTCTCGATCCTCATCCTCCGCGTTCACAAAACACCATTACCGGTGCCAGCGAAAGCCCTAGACCGCAATAAAACAAAGACAAAAGGCGTTGATTGTGCGTTGATAAGATACGGCGTTGCAAAAGGGTAATTACTTTTCGGGTAGGGGATCGTATGCTTGGATTTAGCCAGGGCGTATTGGATATGTAGGGATGGATCCCTATTCCTTTTTTGGTTTATTTCTGTTTCTTTCATCTTCGTGCATTGATTTCGTTAGCAAAACTTGGAGAGAGGATTTTTGGAAGGCAGCAGGAAAGGACTGTACAAAAGATACCCCGAATATTTTTGGATATAACTAATTCTATGGTGAGATAATAAACCACAAGTCATGAACGAACAAAATACAAGACAATGTGACCGCGGAGGAGTCGATCGGGCGTGGCTGAATAAGACACCGAATCCTTCATAAAACTTTCTCGGGAGCTGCTGGTCCGGCCACTTCCTCTTCTTCCGCTTTTCCACGTCCCACCCCGATTCCTCGAGTCTGGCTCCTCTCGTCTCTCTACTCCTTGCGTTCTTAGTCGATGCCGCGACATCATCGCCCCTGGGCGTCGCATCATGGCGGCTGTCAACCGGAATATGTTTGACGCCTGCATCTCGAACGATCGGCCGCGCGGCGGGTCGTTGATGGTCCTGCCGTTGAACCTGATCGCTCGTATCATTGCTCACGTATGTGTCCGCCTTGTAGCCTAGCTACTACTCTCCGACGCCTTCGGGGGATATCTGGCGACTAACTCGCTGGCACAGTTAGATGATCCAGGCGACCTCGCCCGAATCTGTCGAACATGTCGCGTCCTAAACTACATGTCCCTACCCCAACTTTACCGGAACCTGACCTTGACGTCCTACGATAAAATCCGATACCGCGGAGATGAGCCCGAGGGCATGGGCAGCGCCAGCCCCTTCTCGATGGGTCTCAACGCCGTCATCACCCGTCCCTATGCATCCCTCGTGCGATCGCTCACGCTGCGGGGTAATTGGCGAGAACAGGAGCTGGAGGAGCACGCGCGGGTTGGCCGCGTCCCGGACTCGTCGATGATGCTCAATATTGCGGTTCGGGCGGCAGTCGATAGGATGCCAGACTTGGAGAGTTTCAGCTGGGAGCTCAGCACCAAGATGTTGGAGACTGTATACATAGGGCTGACGCAGCTACCGAAGCTGACGTCGTTGACCGTGCGCTTTCCCTCGAGTCGTCACCCCCGACCCATGATCACCATCCCCGGCATGCCTCACCTACGCTATCTCAAAATCACCGATATCGATCCCCTTTGCTACCCGGACGACGTGTCGACGCTGCTCTGGAAGTGCCGCAAACTGCGGGTTCTGAAACTGCACTGGTCCCCGCGCATGAGGACGGCGCAGGAGCCCAGTGTCATGCTTCACGATTACTTTCGTAAATGCATCGCGGCGAAACAACCCCTCTCCGTCAGAACTATGGGGCTACAGAACCTCTATGCGCTTCATACGGAAGACTTTCAACTCGCTTTCAATTCGAACACGGTTGAAAACATTACTATCCTGAATAACATCGGGACCGACGACATCAACTACATGAATACATTTGTCGACAGCACGTGGCCGAACAATCCACCCAAGAATCATATGAAGATCAAGAGCATGCGGCAGGACTCAACATCGCGGAAACACATCGAATTCCTGAATTCCTTCACGGGACTGGAGAAGTTATACTTTGTCAACGCGACGACCAACACACTGGATGATGTCAACTCCCCTCGACAATTAACACCCGCCGCCTTGACGCCTCAATCCGTGGAGCAAGGCCGTTCTCAAACGAATGGTGAAGGCGCGGTTCCGACTCCCGAATCCACGCAGTCCACTGCCCCCAGCATGCAACCCAGTCTGCGAGACAGCTACCTCAACATCATCATAACAAATCATTGCGCCTCGTTACGTCATCTCTTGCTGCCTGCCCGGTGGCCGCTTTCAAGCTCCGCCATCGCGCGCCTCGTCCACGCCTCGCCCAACCTCGAGCAACTGGCACTGGCCACTGATTTCTCGAGCATGGAGACCTTAGGGCTCATCCTTCCGTTCCTGCGAAATCTGACTGCTCTTCGTCTGCTGGTCCCGACCAACAGCGGAAGTAGTCAACCCAACGGGAAAATTGCGCCGTGCCACATGCCCCGACCCCTGGCTGGTACCAATGTGTTCACCTCTGCGCGGAGCTTCACTGACATCGTCGAGGCCGACGACCAGATGCTGTGTGACAAGCTGAGCGAATCGCTGGCCGACCAGCAGGTATTCAGCCGGCTGAAGATGTTCGGCATGGGCCGCAAGGTCTTCCAACTTGGCGAATACTACACGATACCGTCCAGTGAGGCCAATCCCGAGAATCACGTCACACAATGGCAATCTCCCGTCACCGAGTCCAACGGTGAACCGGAGAAGACGCCGTCCAGCGTCCAGGACGACAGCGCCAGTCCCAGCGGCATCCTCACACCTGCACTCGTCCCCTCCGTCAGCATCAACCGATCACAGCCGCAGCCAGCCCAGCAATCCAAACCACCGCCACCTCCCGTCCTTGGCAAACGCAACCGCGACGATACACTGGTGCCCACGAAACCGGTGGACACCGATCTCCCGGCCGGCGATTCTTGGAACCCATGCTATCCCCAGCACTTGAATCCGGAATCCCGTCTCTGGCGACGACGCGTCCGTCGCGTGGGATGGGAGGTCATCAAGCACTGGGAGATTTGGGAGATGGACAAACAAGAGTTATGATCTAATGACCTCTAATTATTTTTTTTCTATCTCTGGGATATATATTTATCTTTGCAGGTACATACATAGTAGGTAGGCATTCTTTGTTGGTTGATTGATATATACTGGTCTTTTTTTCTTCTTCGTGGAATATATTCAGTTCTCGGGTTTGCAGCGAACGGACGGATCAATTTGGAGTGTACAAAGGACTAGGGAGTTCTATTTCGATTTCGAACTGAACATGATTCCCTCTTGTTTATCTGTCTATCACATTTATTCTGCAACGAAACTGCAAATGCAAATACGGTGGATGAGGTGTTGGTGGGCTGATTTACGGGGCTTGTTTGTTTGCGCCGGGTGTGGGTGTTCGGGTCACATGTCTTATCTGGATAACTGACTTTGCTGGACATTGTTGTACAGTAATTTGACTTGATAATCTCCTTTCTTTTCTATATTATATCCGAGTGTATTTTATCATAGTGTGGTATTTATTGGTTAAATACAATATAACAAGAGATGAAGATCTATGACATGTAGCGTTGTATGGTCTAGGCCGTAAATGATCTAGAATTTTTGTCTGGGGAGGAAGAAAGAGTAAGTTAGGCTTCTATAGGCTTCTATATAGTCTTGAGATATTTATACAGTGCCTCTTTCTAGGTAACTATGCTCCTCTATTTACTATGTATTTCTACAAAGTAGTCTAGTAGGTAAGGTATACTCGCTGCATGCGCCCGTGCCAACAATACCATTTTCAGAAAAGAAAAGAAAATGTGTTCGTTTTGTTCATATTCGTAGACTAGATATGTATGCATATGTGCCTCATTCGTGAATTCACTATCATTAGAGACATGGGTATTTGGCAATCAACTTCAACAGACTGGCGCACTGGCGTAGTATAGTATAGTAACGTAGTATATACCCTTCCATCATCTCACTCATCTAATGTCCAGATGCATACATACAAATCAGACATCATCAACATCATAAAGCCCACACGTCAACCCAACAAACAAACCAACATCATAACTTAAGCCTGCTTCGCAAACCCAATTCTCGGTCCCTCCGAATCAAACACCGCATACTGACTCTTCAAGAACACGTCACCGAGAATCGAGAATCCAAGGCCGGAGTTACTCTGGATGCCACCGAAGCAGCTCGATCCGCCCTCAGTCACCGGCGCGTAGTTGATGTGCTTACCGGGGATGACGGCCTTGTAGTCGCCGATCACGACGGTGAAGGTGGGTAGGTCGGTCGAGCAGGGGAAGACGTAGCCGCCGGCGGAGTTGTCGTTCTTGGCGCCGGTGACTTGCTTGTAGTATGCGGAGACGATGGAGTCGTCGATTAGGATGAGGGTCGTGCCGGTGTCTATTCATTTTTGGCGGTGCGTTAGTTGGGTTTGGATGGAGAGGGGGGAAGAGGGGGGGAAGACTTACCAGCAATAGCACTGATGGAGTCGGACTTGGTCGCACCGTCACCGACGGCATATCCGTCGGCCTTGAACTGCCAGAAACCCTGGGAGGTGTCGACATCAGCGTAGGTGATCTCGCCGGTGTACTTGCTGTCGTCGATGAAGCCGAAGTCGTAAGAACCCGCGGCGTGGTACTTCAAGGCGACGGCGAAGAGGGGCGAGTCGAGCTGCGACTTGACGGTGTCGAAGAAGGTGGTCTGCGCCTTGGGCTCGACGGTGTTGATCGAGCTGAAAGCCAGACCCAGCAGGCCGTCGTTGTTCTTGTCCTGGGTGAACTGCTCGCTGATGGTGCTGGCGGCTTCGACGGCCTGGGATTTGGCGGTCACGCCGCCTACCGTCACAGTGTCTTTGTAGACATCGCCGCTGGCGGAGCTGCCGTCGCCGTAGGAAATGTCCCACGTGGAGCCTTTCAGCTTGGTGGCGTTAGAGGAAGGCTTGTAGACGCTGTGGCCGGACTGTTCGGAGGTGGAAAGTTCGGATGAGAAGACCCAGCTGTAGTCTGGTTAGCGTTGCTTGGTTATAGAAAATGGAGGTTAAACGTACAGGTCGGCAGAACCGGTGTCAAAGTCCAGGTTCAGGGTGGTGCCGCCTACATCCACGGGCGTCAGGTACTCTGAGTCGTATTCCTCAGGCTTCGTCACGGCAGTGCCCTTGGAGGCAGCATCCTTGAGGCTCTGGGGCACGGTGGCTCCATACTTGGCCAGGAACTTGGCGTACTGAGCAGGCAGATTGAGGGTCTTAGGGTTGGCAGTTTGCCGGGTCAGCTGGTTGACCGTGAAGCCCTTACGAGGCTGGGCATGAGGCAGCGCCGAAGCCACGGATGCGAGGCCGAGGGCCACAGTAGTGACTTTACTGAAGACGACCATGATGGTGGCTGGGTAGTTCAAACAAGCGAATGTAGAGTATGAACAGCAAAGTGAATGAAGAAAGTCCGAAGTAAAGGACCAAGAAGCTAAGGATCTCCGACTCTAGAGGATGAGATGAGTTGAGATGATAATGCCTAAAGAAGCTGGAATCGGGCTCCCTTATATAGCTTTTCTCACAGTCACCTCTCCCCTCTCGCCCAGGCCATCGTGATAGTAGTTCATGCCTCAGTTCCTCGCCTCTTCCTATTTTGGGTATACCAACCTGCAGATCGCCTCTCAACGAAGCAAGCTCTGGACCGGTTCAAGGATAATCACCATTCAGCTTGCGCCAAGATAACACCAGGCAAGGGCAACGACGCGTGGCGCAAGAAAAATGACCGATACAGGCGAGACAAGCCTTCCCATGACTGTACCCCTGAAGCGACGGAGAGGGGAGCTTGCAACTTGCATGCGCGAATGCTACGGCGGAGTCTGTAGCATGTTGCTTGTTTCGGACAAGACTTGACAAGACTCGACAAGACTTCTTGGCCGCGGCCGATAGATGGACGGACATGTCCGGCTGAGCCCTGCACGATGAAAGCCAGGACAGGGACTTTCACACCGTCAGGGCATGTTCATTCGACGATGGGCTGTCGATCTCCATTCGTGGCGGCCGAGGGAGCCGTGAAGAGGGGAGGCCAGACCGGGGGTCCGATCCTGTTGGATTGCACGATAGAAGAGACGGATGAGAAAAGATGAGGACAATATCAATCAATAACAGTGAAAACCAGTAAGAATGGAGTACCGTCACATGGTCCCTGGGGCATCCCCGACGGAGGCCCTGACGATCGCCGTTTCTGCGCTCCATTGGTGTCTTGGTATCGTTCCTTCGTCTCAAATTTTATGCAGGATCAATGTCCACCTCTCCGACGGATTACCAGGGCTAATCAATTTATCTCCGCTGTGGAAAATGCACGATGTGACTGTAAAACTTCGACCGTCACGCAGGGCCCCCACACTCTTATCTCCTAGTCGGTCGATAGTCCCAAGCACCTCATTTTATCCCGCGGAGGACCGTCGCGCATCCCTTTCTTGGGTTGTTTCTCGTCGTGCCATCTCTCGGTATGAGGTATATTTGATTAGGGTTTTAGACCCCCTTTTTTTTTTTGAATGAATGTGAAGATGACGAGCAAATCAAGGGACTGAATGGGCCTCTTGTTAGCACGTCAGGTCACCGCGTGAGGAGTCCCACCGCTGATTGGGCTAAGGCTAGCATTAGTTAGTTCGGGCTGTCGATCGCGGATCAAGAAGAGCTTGGCCGCAATACGGAGTATAGCCTGAAATTGCGCTGATGGTGAGGATTCGAGGATGAGATCTGTCGAGGTACCTGGCAGTGCCCACGATGATGATTGATTTGGGAGAGAGACGAAGCCTTGCGTGGCGACACGTGATACCAGGCAACTCGGGGCTTAGCGAGTACCTACTTTCTGCTGCTCTACATAGAAAGACCGGGCTTGACAACATAGCTCATGTCCGCACTCAGTTTAGTTGCAGGCCATTTCATGTTATAATTAAATCTACATAATTGGTGGTAAACAATATGCCAGTAGAGCGGAAGGTGCGGTTACTGTGGGACAACCGGCCCAACGCCTACCAATACTGAGCTTTACTGGAGTGCGTATATAAGTTCCATTTTATTTCTGGCGACCAGCTCCCTAACCTTCTTTAGTGGTTTGAAGGGCAGACCTGGAGTGAATTTTTGATGGAGACTGTCAGTATCATGCTAGGTCAGCTTACCAAAAGCCTTGGTGTTCAGCGCAATTGCGAAGGCGTCCAAGACCAAGAAGTTTTTGTGGTTGGCTTCCATGGTTTCCATTTCCACATTGCTCGTGCGTTCTTTGCAGGAAGTCTGATCTCTAGAGTACATGCGAAGGGCTGCTCAGAGAACGAAATTTTCAAGATCCAATTCACACGAGGTACAACTTATGTCTCAAGGAAGACTGGCTTGAAGTTACTCGTGCGTTGGCAAGGCTACTTCGATATCTCCTCAGCGAAAAAGCAAGAGTCAGTGCAGTACAGGCATTTTATGAAGGAATCGATAGTCGCTGAGTCTCCTATCCATGGAGTAGTTTATTGATGTGACTACATCATGCAAATGCCGTACCATGGAGACCTTGTTATAACGTGAATTGGTCTTCGACCCAAACACGCCCAAGAAAAGGGAACTTTTTGACAATACATAAACAACAACATGGCATCTTGATTGCCTATACAGACTGTATCAATTCAAATCCAAGTAAACCAACCGTAAATTAATTTGCAATACAAGCCTTGAGTTACAAAGGACGGAATGAATCAGAAGAATACCGGTATATATAGAGAGACTGCGTGGAGAAAGAACATGAGAAAAGAACAGACATTCGAGCCGAGATGCCACGATCCTCGAATGGATTTGGCACATTCATAGAGGCCAGAAACGGAGCCCCACGTATACTTGCTGCCTCAAGTCATTGGTCTGCAGCGACCGATGCCTCTAAATTGCAATTATAGCCTGTAAGAAAATGACACAACACGGATGGGGCCCAGAAGGCAGAACTTACCAACCTTATTGAGTCTTACACTGTTTCGATTGCTGCAGCGACAAGCTACAATACGCTGATGCCTAAGATAGATGCTCAGCCTTGCTACTTACTATATTCCGGCGCATGTGTAGCATACTCAATGCCTCCGTAATTCAGAGCCCATCTGGTCTAGACCTTTTTAGCAGAAGATAGCTCATAGTCTGCGAAACGCGGCTGCAATTGTACCTGGCGTGTTGGCAAACAAGCAGACGCATGGCTCTGAGGGCAAGTTTAGTTGTCAGAGTAAGCTCCTATTTGGTGCTTAGTGAGTGACAAGCACATGGAAAGTGTATATTGCTATGGTGATAATGTTGATAAAATGACTTGCCAGAATGACATGGCACTTTACAGCATCTATTGGGGGCTGAACCTGTTTGTTAATCGAGAGTTTAGCCCGGTCGTTATAAAACATGCACTTGGAACGTTGTACAGCTCGCAATATTGCTCCTAAGAAACCATTAATAGATCTATTGAGAATAAGCTGAGTGAGATGAAGCCCAGTCTAGGACAATGGGATATCTCCTGCAATACAGTAGGACGGCTCTGTGAGCTCGATGGCCTCTTATAATGATAGACTATCTTACCTTGCACATAGCAAAAAGTTGAAGTTTCCGATTCACAGATCGTAACTTTTACTCTCCAACTCCCTCTTCCTCTAACGACTACTGACTAAACCCCCAACTAACTAGTAATTTCCTCTCTCGCCTCCATCCACATATCATGTACCAACTTACCCGCTATTTTCTGAGTCCTCAAAACCTCATGACAATGTTCAAGGTGTATACTACAAAGCACCCACCAATATAAATCAGCCACGGAACTAATTCAATCTCTCTGCTTCATATACGACTGGTAAGGGGAAGGAAAGAGAAGGTAGTTGTAAGAAAAACATATACTCACCGTCCAACAAGCAAAGGGATGATTCGTCTGACCGCAGTGGATCCAATCAAGGTGCTAGATCCTTTGCCCAGGACAGATTAGCAAACTATTCAATTACTGTAGGGACCGTCAATTATGGGGTACTAAGTCCCTCCTTCCCAAACCTAGGTAGGTAGCGTTACATATTCGCTACCTACCTTACCCATAGAGTATAGATAAGATACTTACGCCAGGACCAGCTCGTTGAATACAATCTGTCCGAGATCGACAGTCCGCGGCGGCGTGGCACTATGTGTTTTGTTAGGGAACGGATATCATCATCATCGTTACTGGAGGGTATAGATGGGTAGAGACAGGGAGGGGACAATTCTTCCTGTTCTTTTCTCATGGAGAGCGGAGAGCGGAGAGCAAAGAAGAATAACAACAACGATAAGAGCTTATGTATACATACTTCAGCCCCTTCGCCGCATCCGGTCCATCTGAGGAGAGTATCGCTGCTGGAGTCCAATGCAGGCGCAGGTGCAGGTGCAGGTCCAGCTATCGCGATGGCGGCGTTTAGACCGAATGAGGTTGTGAGGGTAGGGAGATAGTGAATGGTGGGTGTAGATATAAGTTCCGTGTGCGAGACTGAGTCTAAACACGAAGTGGCGATGCTTGCTAAGGGGTATGGATGATGTCTGGCTCTCTGTGGATAGGATGTGGAAGAGAGTATTTATACCGTCTATGAATGGTATTTAGGCGTGCATTCTAGAGAGAAGACCGAGGGGTGATAGGGTAATGTTCTATATGGCTCAGTTGAGTTGGACAGGGGGCCTTATCTGATTGTGTTTGGAACTGAGGCATTTCTTTTTGTAGGACAGTCTCAAGGTGATAACAGGGAGCTACTCGGCTGTATATATCTACATTTACGAAGGACATCAACTAGTCCAACTGCTGACGGGAATACTGAATTGCTGAGAGCTTGTCGCTTGTGAAACATGCAAGATGGATCTGAGTCTGACTGTATTCGATTGGTACATAATAGTTTAATTGCTTTTTTTTTTCTTGTAGTCTTCTTAGACTATCTGATGCTGTGGTTGGTTAGTATCTAAGATTTTTGTACTGCCAATCCAACCGATGGACACTGTTATTTACTGAACACAAAACAACAGATCTGGGGGTCTGGAAATTATAATCATTCACCATCAGGCTATCAGTACAACAGATACAATGACATAAACAGCCCATGTTCGCCGGCCCATCTACTATCTGGGTGATCAAGGTTCAAAGGTAATATTCCGATACAGTGTAGGCACGAATCGTGCTTAAATGCCAATAACAGAAAAAGGCAAGGAAAGAGGAGACGATATGTGATAAATCTCCCGTCAGGGTATTTTTGCTTGCTTCATAGAAATCAATCGCGATTCGTTCGTTATACAGAGTGCCCTTACATGCTGACAGTGGTTGTCAGACGGAGGTTCGGCCGAGGTCATGATTGTAGGAACTGTGAAGGGAGATTTCCGCCACCAGCCGAGTCAAGGTGCTCGCCTTGTCCGTCATATTGTTCGTTCAAGAGCACCTCCAACATGTCAAAGTCGCCGACCATCGGTCCCGTGCCTCCCAGGCCTTGGTCCACGACTGCGGTAGAGCTGTTGAAGAACTGGTCCAGGGGCAGCGCGAACCAATCGGGAAGTCCGCTTGACGGTCCAGCGCTATCGTGCAGGGCCTGCGAGGGCACATTCGAGCTATCCATGTCGCCACCCGCCGGCGGCGTGGTGTTGGGGTCGTAGTAGTTGTGATACACAGAGGGGGGTGGCGGCATGAAGGACACGTTGATGTTAGACGAATTGATCGGCTGTGCTGGAATCCCTGCCAGCGGGTCATGAACCGATCCCATTGAGCCTCCTGTCTGTTGACCGTTACTGTCGGCATACCCGATATTGTGCGTCGCGTTCTGTCCGGATGTCCATCCGTGATTCGGACCGTCTCGTCGGCCTTGCGGGCCCTCTCGTGGACGGGGTGACTGCGGTTGGGAGATGGGTGCGGACGCAGTGCGGTCCTGGGCCTCTCCGTCGCCGCCGCGATCCAATGGTGCAAATCGCAGGAAGCGTGTGCGAATGCTGGTGGTAAGCAGTTCAAGCAGTCGCGCAATAGCATGGCTGAGATGCACGTCGTCGACAACATTGGTGCGCAGAGCCTCCATGGTTCGATCTTGAAGATCGAGGGAGACGCGAACATCGTCCTCTTTTGCGCCCAGCGTAAATGTCTATAACAATCAGCCTCAAACCCCTTCTTTCTTTTTGACAAGTCGACTAACCTTGAGAATGAAGATCATTCCAGACAAGATCCGAAAGCAAGTGCGAACAGGCGCGTGTTTGAGATGATCCCCCGGGACAAGACCGTCCAGAACCGTATGTAGAATCTTACGGGACGCATCAACAACCTCTTGGATGTACTGCTCATTGACGCGGTAGAGCTCCATGAGCACGTGGAACCATCCATTGCTGGACGAGGACCCCGAACCAGATCGAGCCTGGGCTTGGGCAGCCTCGTTCGACATTGTCGTCCAGCGGTCGACTACCGCTTGTAGTGCAAGAGAATTGACGTACAATCCTAGAAACAAGACCGTTAGTTCAAGACAAAGCTCCATCTTGCGAAAAAAGAAAAAAAAAAAAGTTCTTACGTGTATATTCGTATTCAATCATCAAAATCATTCGCATGGCCGGAGCAACTAGATCCCTCGTCAGTACTCCGCTATCGAGCAGCAGCACAAATACAAACTCACGATCGATTGTGTCAATGTTCTGTCGCCATTCCCGCAGGAAAGGCTGGAACCGGTCAATCTGGTCTCGATACCGGCCGCTTCGAATCAGTTCTGACGTCTGCTCATTGGACGCAAACAGCAGTTGGTTGCTCTGGTACATGATCTTGGAGATCCCGATCCAGCAGTCATGCATCCGGTCCACCGTTGTATCACCACCTTTCGCACCTGTCACGGTAGTCGGTTGAATGTCGTTAGCCCACTGCGGCAGCGGAAGCATCGAGGGAATGCCCAGTCGCCCACTGCTCTGGGTGATATACACGAGAATCAGACGTCGAAGCCGACGTTTTCTAGTCTGCTCTGCCGGGGATTCGCCGGCTGACTTAGATTCACTCTTCTGGTCGAAGACGCCTAATTCAAATGCCAGTGCCTGCGCTGTGCTCATCAACATCCAGGACATCCGATCCGACCGCCAGGCAGGCTCCAACCATTTTTGGAAAGCCAGTCGACCTTCCGCCGGGTTGTTTGACGTGCGATTGGCACCGTTCTCGCCGTCGGTCTCCATGGTATGTGCCTGTGCATCGACGTCGAGAAGTGCGTTCTCGTCGTCGCCTGGCGGAAAATGCAGGTTCCGAGGATGCCAGTCCGTCAGGATCAGCAAGGCCTCAATGGTCCCTAGAGATCTAAGATTTCCTTTGGCATGGACCATGGCCGGGGTGGGAGCCAGATCGAAAGACCGGGGCTTGTTGATCCCCATCCCGTTGCCACCGAACTTCTCCTGACCCCAGAATAACCGTTCAATCATACCACGAAGGTACGACCAAAGCCGGTCGTGGATGTAGAAGGCACGGGTATAAGCACCATCTCCTTTCGGCTTCATGTGTCGAGAAGCAGTGGTAAGGATCATGACGGCGAGGACCGGCTCATCAGTGAGCATTGTGCGATGTGTCGAGGGGTGGGAGAAATCCGGAATCACGATGGGACTTAGCGGAGCAAGGTGTTCGTAGTAACTATACCATGGTTAGTGAGACAGTCCTCCCTGACGCACTCAGTAACGTACTATGCCACATAGGCCATGGACTCTTCGACCGAGAGCCAGCCCGCACGAACAAAACGGAGTCGTGACCATGCCTTGACCGCGTCCAGATAGCCGGGGTCATGAGGATTGACCGAGGGACCGGATTGACCGCGATCGGCAGCTTGAGTATCATCGGTCCCCGACGTACCGGCCTGGTAATAGGTGCCCATGGGCATAGCACCCGACCGAGGAGGTCGCGAGAATGACCCGCCGGCGCTCCGCGGCGTGCCGGCCTGCGTTAGAGGCGAGATGGGCGAGTTGAACGACGAGACGGACTGCCGGGCAGCGTATCGGTTCTCAAGACTCTGCCGGTTGAGATCCTCCGTCCTCCCCGCTGCTTCGGAGAGGAGGTGCAGCGCATCATGACTGTTACTGATCGCCGGCGACAGCAACTCAACGGCGGTGCGATTCATCATCGGCTGTCCTCCTTCAAGACCGAAACCTGGCACCGCCGATCGGTCACCCACCGGGTACATAGGAAGCCGGGCGTTCTTGACATCGGGGAAATGCGTAGTCGACGAGGTATTGGGCTGGTATTGCGTCTGGGTAGCAGTCGAGGGAGGAACCTGACTGGTGGTTGACGGTGATCCCTCGGACCACTTGCGTTGCGGGCGACTGGGTGCAGCCTGCGTCGTGGTGTTGGCGACGGCGGCGTTGCTGCTGTTGACGGTGCTGTTGTTATTGTTGTCGTACGAGGTAGGATCGGTCGCCGTATACGAGGAGCCATCACTAGGGGAGCCATTCGAGACGACTTCTCCCACCATCATCCGTTTATCACGACGAAGGACGCCCTCGAAGACGGGCTCCTCCACCTCGGAGGGTTTGCGCTTGCGGCGCGTGGCGGAGAACTCGCATCGCTTACTTTCGCGGCGGCATCGCACGCAGGGCGGAGGACGGGGATTGTCAACGCCTAGAAAGTCCGGGGTTGATCAGCTCTGAGACAATCCGGGGTAGAGGAAGAACGCCTGGAGAAATGGCATGATCCGCCAGCGGTATGACTTACTGCCAAGATCGCATTTGACCTTGCGTTTGCGGCACGGGTCGCATGCCTGGTATCCGCGGCGATGTTGGGGTTGGAGGGACGGCGACTTGGGGCCTTGACTGGACTGCGAATAGAGGCTGGCGTCAGGGTCGTCGGGGGATTGTCGAAGGGGGTTATTCTGTTGCTGTTGCTGGTCGTGGTCGTCCCCTACGGTCATCATGATCGAGTCCAGCCGCCTTCTGCCGGCGCAACAGAGTGGGTTTCGAGTCGAGTCTGGGGAGGGGGGTTTTTTGGGGTTTGCCGATGCAAAGCGACAAAAAGCGGTGGGGGGGCAAAGCAGCGTTTCTCGGCCACGGAAAACTGGGGGTTCTTCTCCTTTTCCCTCGGCCAATTGTGTTGCAGGTGTTACAATGTAATGCAAAAGGCGTGGATGATCCACCACGGACAGTCACGAAGAGGACAGATTCGATCGCAGAGGAGATGAGAAAGAAAAGAAGTCTGGTCTGGGGAAAATCGCGAGCCCTAAGGATACTAAGCCAAAGCGAAATGCGGGGTAGTAACGAGGCACGAGGAAATTAATTCCCTTGCGTCGTGCCGGGTTGGATAACTTGGATTGCTGTTATCAATCGTAATCCCAATAGACTCGCCGCTAAGAGGTGGGAATCCCTGGGAAACACTGGAGACACTTGCGAACACTTGCGAACAGGTAACCAGCATTTGAGGGTCTGAGAGGCGTCCATCCACGTGGACGGCTGTTTTCCACGCAGTAAGTAAGAAAGAAGTAAATCTATATTGACACGGTTCAACTCAACAATTAATTATATACAGGGTTGAAAATAGGCCAATAAATAAAACAGATCAGAAGTGATAAGAACTGATTATAGAAGAATATTGGAGAGAAAAGAAAAGAACCAAACAAGCCAAGCCAGCTCAACCAGCAGTGCATCACACTTGTCGGTCAAGGAGACATTCTTATCTATCGATTCTCCAGAACGCCTCGCAGCCAAACAAAAACGCTCGTCAACGCAACCCAGACGCGTGGAAGCTTCAAAAGAACCCCAACAAATAAACGAAGATAACAAATAAAAAACGGGGAAATTTTTCAAAAAATACTCTGCCATCTCTAGACCGTAGGAAAGGCGGCAGGGTCAGCGACAAACGCCGACCCCGTCCGCTTCCCCTTGTCTGGCGCAATCCCCCCATTGGATTTCGGCATGGGCTCCAGTACCTTTCGGGCTAGAGCTGACTCGCCGTATGTAACGCTATCCTCACTTCCGCGCCGCGACGAGCTGGGCGTGAGGCGCCCTGGCAGCAGGCCTCGAATCCCCCCGGCCTTGCGTGCGGGAATTTCCGACGTCCCGGCCGTCAGCACATACAGCAGGTACTTTAGGTTGGGCAAGGTGTGACGGATGTCGACCACCCGCAGTCCTTGCTTGTTCAGGAGAAACTCGATATCCTTGTTCAGGAGGAACACCCCGTACTCGAACCGGTAGTGCACGTTCACCGGATACAGCGGGAACGTTCGTTGCGGCAGGGCGGCCGACACGGGGTCCTGGATCAGCGTGTGTGAAAGGTTCGGGTTGATCGGATAAGGAATGGCCACCGAGAGGTAGAAGGACAGCATGTAGACGAGGTGGGCCGTCCATCCCAGCGCGGCGGCCACGGCGCCCCGGTCGATGTCGACAAAATTCGAGTTCGGCAGAGCAACGCCGGCAATAGTGAAGGCCAGCGGTTTATCGGGGATCGGCTCGATGGGATAGATCGCGAGGAGATCCTCACCAATCCGTCGGATCTGTCCCTTGGTCTCTTCGGTGTTCTGATCCAGCAATTTGGCACTGGAGGCCAATTTCTGTTGCGCATCGGGCAAATGACTACGAGCCTTCTCCTGGCTGTGACGTCCCGTATCCATGGCCTCCCTTCTCGCTCGAATGCTAGTCATGAGATCTTCTTTGCGGTTCACGGCTATTCGCAGCCGTTTCCGCTCCGACGAGACGGCGTGTTTGGTCTGAGCCAGCTTTTCCCGCGCTCGCGAAGCTTCCCCGACCACGTCTATCGCTCGCTGGTTCTCCTCCAAGATGGAGCTGATCTGAGCCTCCAGCTTCTCGCGCGTTAGCAACGCGTCTTGGATACATTCGTCCAGGTTTGCCAGCCGCATCAGCGCATCGTAAGAAGACGTGGAGAGCCCGGCTCCTTCCGGCGGCCGAATACTCTTCGCGGGCAGCGACGTCCAGACGGGTGGAAGGTCTGTCAGGCTCGTGTAGACGCCATCCGCGAAATGAAAAAGGATCGAATTGGCCGGCAAGGGTTGGTGAAAGTTATCCAGCGACTTTCCCAGAAACTGTAAGGACTGCAGATGCAGTTGCAGTTCGACAAGCAGGAAATATTCTGCCATGGCGGTCGTCTTCGTCCAGAGTTTCAGAGTCAACTGGTCCGATCGAGACACCAATGGGCCGCAGATGTTCAAGTCGAATTCCCGAAAGCTGGGATTCGTGGCATTCTCCACGATCTCGCTCACGTACACGGGACCTTTGTGGCCATCGCAATGAAGGGAAAACCACGTATCGGCCATTCGAGTTTTCGTGATATCCTCCAATTTGATCTGTCTCGTGCGCGGATTAGGATCGTTCCACGGTAGTAGAGTGTTCCTTCGGTACGATCGCAGGGGTTGTTCTTTGCGCGTGGGGTTCTCGCGACGGGAGGGCGTAGATTGGAGGTCGGTAAACGATCGGGAGTGATGCAAGTGACGGTTGGCATCTTGGGCTAAAATCTTAGAGGGCGATTGTAGAGAGTTGGGGATATCCTCGTCGTCGATTGTCTTGCCACGAGCCCTGTTCGGAGGAGTAACGACCAGGTTGCGGACAGATATCCCTTGGAGATGACGAAGTCTGCGATTCTGCAAATATCACCATTAGTTATCGAGCACACTTAGATCCTCGACAGCGCGATATGGCGTGTATTTACCGATGGGAATAGCCAGGGTCGCTCGCGACGACCACCCGCGTCATTATCCACCTGAGTGGTGGTCACCGTCAGCGACATCGCAGAACAGCTAGGGAGAAGCTTGGCCGAACAATCTAGCAGTCATTATAGCAGAGGCGATCGCAGGGCCCAGACAGCGTTGGTAATAACAAAGCTGCAGCTACAAGCAATTGTGACGATAACAAGGCAGGTGAGGCCATAGAAAGTGGTTGCTCCGCATGGACGCTAAGGCAAGCGGAGAGCGCGGGCGGAATCACCCGTTCGACCTCTCCGTCGAAAAATTGATCCGCGCCCTCACCGTCAACCTTTCACCCTCACCACGTCGTCCGCTCCGCTCCATTTCCGCCATACGACCTCCGGGAATCGCCATGCGGTAGAGTGGAATTCGCTCTCCTCACTCAATTCATCCACGTTCCCAAAGGAATCAGCGAGGTTCCTTGCAACCTCCCCGGCCGCAATGGCCTCCCAACAAGCCGCAAAGCCCTTCCACAAGAAGATCTTGGACCCGACCAAGATCGGGACCTGGAAAGTCGCCCGTCGTCCGCCGATTGAGAACCACAGCCTGATTCAGGGCAAGCCTCGTGAACAGAACTCCAATGCCTTCAAGGATCATCAGTCGAAGGAGGGCACTCGGCTACGGAAGGCCCTGAACGCCATCACCCATGGCAAGAACATCTTTGTCTATCATAACATTCGCACCAACCAGGTGGTGTATTCGTTGACGCGGTACCTCGAGGTGAGCTTTTTTTCTCTCGCGACTGGTTCTCTGACCGTCGCTTTTGCTAATGTCTGTTTTGCGTGTCTAGAAAAACAGCGTCCTCCGTCAACTCGTCTACCACGGCAAGAAGACCGTCCCCGCCTCCCTCCGAAAAGATATGTGGGTTCCGTACTACTCGGTGCACTTCAACGACTCCAAGATCGGTCTTCGCGCGTACCACCTGCTCCGAGAATTCTCCATGCAGCGTCAACTCTCCCCGCCCCGCGAGATGATCACCATCGATGAAAAGTACCTCGACCAGAAGCGGCCCCGGGACCCCGAGAAGGCCAAGGAGTTCAACGAGAAGTACGAGGGCAAGCTCGGCTGGTTGATGGAGAAGAAGGACCGCGCTCGTGCCATGATGGACCAGAAGGCTACCAGCGTTGCCGATATCGCTGCCGTCCTGGAGATCCAGGAGGACGAGATGAAGAACGGCTTTGCCAGTGGCCTGCGTGGCTATCTCACTCCTTCGGCTCGACGACGTCGGAGACAGGCCCGGCAGAAGGAGCAGCTCAAGGCTGAGGAGCAGGCCGTGCGCGTGGCCAGCTTTGAACAGGCCCTGAGCACGAACCAGGTCGAGTACAAGATCGAGGAGATCGAGGACAAGACGGGGGCTTTGGAGAACAACGGCGTCAAGATCCTCTGGACTGATATCCACGATGCCCGACTGGCCGAGACTTGGTCGGATCGCGTCCAGCACGGTGAATTGGAGTTGACTCGCGACCACGTGATGCCCGGCCAGAAGCGCATCGTCGACCAGGAAGTCCTGGCCGAGGGTGGCTTCAAGGAGAAGCAGGCTTAGTGTCTGAGGTCTGTGAACTGGGTGGTATAGATACTGTGGATATTTCTATTCGAGAAATGTGTGTTTATGTATCACATTATACAAATTTGTACTTTTAGATACTTAGCTTTCTTTGTGTTCTGGAATGAATTGGCGTTTAGCAGACAGCTGCCTAGAATTTGTAACATGTAGAGATACCTTAGTATATCGACAACCGACGATAAAGCTACATAAATCTGAGATAAGTGCCTCTACATTGAACTCCCAGAGACCAGATAACAACTAAAATCTGGCTAGTTATTAACCTACACTCTTCACCTATTCCCACCCCCTACAGTATCCAAGATGCAGACGAAGAGAATTAACCCACAACCTCAATATAATCAATGCTAAGCGACGAGCCACCCAACCCCTTACCCAACCACATATAATTCAAGCACACTATAGCCGGAGATAAATAGGAATAGGAATAGTTAGGCAAACGACGTCGCAGAACCGTACCAACGAACAATTTATATAAGTACATACAAGAGAGAAAAAACATGTGTACTCAATCAGCTCATAGCTAGAAGAGGCATACGGTCCCCCCCATACCTCCTTGTCAAACAGCTCATAACCAGTTTAATGAATATTTCTGCACTATCCGCCTACATCTACTGTACCATTATATACTTGAGATATCCAATATTTGGCCCTTGCTATATCGAGACAGTAAGTGGAGAAAATTTCCGCATCAATCAAGTGGCGACATCGGTGAGCATATGTAGATAACAAGGTTGACGCGATATTGAACATGACCAAACTTTGTTTATGAAACGCATGCCTATTTGATACGCCAGTCAGCTGCAACTCTAGATGACAGGCTCACCCTTCTGGAAGTCAAAAGCAAATATGGCGCGCGTATGGATCAATCTTGCGTCAATTGAATAGACCATTGTTGATCACGACATAGTTACCTAGTTAGTTTCGATCATGTTTGAAGCACACAAAAGAGACCAAAAACATTGATTGAGGCTGGCTAAGTACGAATTGATCATTGGAACAGATCAGAGAACCAAAACCATAGGTAGATTCCGCTTCATGAAGGGGGTTGGCGACACAGATGATGCAACTGACCTCGACTAGGAAAGAAGAATCGCATGATGTGAAAAGCGCGTACTATGAATAAGTAGATAAGAAGTACATATATGTGTTGCAGTAGCCCCCCTTGTGCAAAATACCATCTTAACGCAGTGGAAGTCAAACAGATAAATCCTTTGATACAATAAGGCCCAGTATCCACGACAACGAATATGAGATGAAAAGGCAAGAAAAAGCTGATTAAAGAACGAGGGAAAGGAAAAATAAATAGCAGCGTGCGAAATAGGAGAAAATAACTTCATTGTCTGAATACAGAAATGAATCTCGCAAAGTCTCTATCTTCCTTTCAGATAAAAAAAAATAATGCCAATATCACATCGAACAGGTTTCGTTTAGAAAATAGCAAAAAATCATTTGCTAGTAGATTTCGACCCTTGGGAGTTGTCCGCCGGCTTTACTATAGGTGTGTCACTGTGCTCGTTCACTGAAAGCTCGGGCCCAGATTCATCGTCCGACATCTTCTGTAGTATTTCTTCGTTGGCCTTTTCAGCGGTCTCTGGGTCGTCTGATATCCCTGCGTTGGCCATGCTCTTTCGCGCTCCCTCGACGATCTTCTCGGCTTCGCTCACGCCGCGTTCCACATTCGTAGGCGGGTCGCCGTCAACGCCGATGGGCTCGACGAATCGGTTGGCGACACTTTTCACACGCTCGGTGTCAAATCGAATCACCATGCACGATAGGTTGTCGGTACTGAATCGCGATAGAGCATGGTCAACGAGGATTTTCGATGCTTCCTGCGCATCGGGGACGTTCCGAATAAGGTCTACGGCTTCCTGGTCGCTGCATACATCCCACAACTGTTGAAATCGAATGTTAGCTATGGTGACCATCGCGGTGAAAAGATGCAAGGAAAAAGTAACTCACTCCATCACATGCTAAAATGATAAACTCATCAGAGTCCGGCTGGATCACCGTTTCTGTTGTGTACGGGTGCCCGGTGACTAGATCTTTGAGATACGCATCACCCAAGGCTCTGGTTACCGCAAGAACACCGTTCACCCGGTTGTTGAGTATTAAACCTCCAGCGTGAGCTATCCGCTTGCCCTCGTTCTCATCGCTACCTTTATGGTCATAGGACAAACGCAGTGCTCTCCCGTTGCGAGACAAAATGGCACGCGCATCTCCAACATTAGCTGTGTACAATATACGATGACGCTGGGCTTTGCCTTGCGGCTTCGGGAATGATCCACCACCGGTGGTGGTCAGCTGCGTGGGAGTATCCCCCGCTTCCGAATTGCTATCGTCTTTGCTGGCAGAATTCGTCACTGGATTCGTGCCCGAGACTCTGTCTTCCCATCTCAAAAGCGCAATAACGGCAGTACACCCGCTGTTCTTCACGGGCAACTTCTCTAATTGTTGATCAGCTGCAGTAAATGTGTGATCGAGAAGTTCCGGGACCGGCGTGTTGGGATTCTTTCGCATGGCCTCCTCGAGGATCAGATGGAGCTTCTTTCCGCACCACTCGGCAGCGAAAGTGCCCGCGTGACCATCAAAGATCGCGAAATAACCGTTATCTGTCTCGACAACGCTGGTGTTGTCTTCGGCGGTCGGAGAAACATCGCCCCCATCGTTGGCCCCGGGCTTGGCCGGAGTCGAGGGTGAAGGCGATCCCAGAAAATTGTAGAGGTACGCATGCGTATCCTCCATGGTCCGACGACATTTTCGATTCCGATCTTCCGTGACGCCAACCTTGAATGATGAAAGAAGGGTCGGCAGCGATTCACCGGCCGAGTTATTCAATGAGCCCTGGGGAACGTTCAAGGCGGGATCCATATTCCCGGCTGATTGCAGTGTTGACGCGGGGCGAGGATTGTAGTTGGCGAGAGAGCTTTCGCGAGGACTACTGCTCAGACTTAACGAATTCTTAGCGTTCGAGAAGAAAGTGGCCGCTTTGGTAACCGTGCTACTCCGGCGTTTCTTCTCGGCAGAAGGGGCTTGGTCTTCGCTCGTTCGTCGTGTGAAGAATCCACCGGGAGGAGAGAATTTCTTCTGCGCTACGCCGGCTTCTTCGGTCACCGTGCCCTTGGGAGGTGTGTCTATGGCGGTCGAGTGGGGGATGGTATCTAGTCTCTCTTTGGGTGGGCTCGAGGAGCCACTGAACATTCTGTTCAGTAACCCACCCTGGCTAGAAAAACTTCTCCGCTTGTTCCCTGCCAGCTTGATTGTCGGCGCGGGGTTTGAGGGGGAAAGGAGGATAGGTCAAGTCAAAGTGACACGAGGGAGTCGGCGACGGCGGCGAATGAGAGTTGCCGCGGATCAACCAAGGGAAGGAATTGCGGCGGAAGCGAAGGAATGAAGCTGTGTAGATGTAAATTGTCAGTACATGAGCGGACTAGAGCGAGCTGCCGGTCTTGTATAGATTAATCATGGCCAGCATGGATCTCAGATGATTTCTGTGTAGCAATGCTATCAGATGACGGATGGCGAGGGGGTCCAACGACAGCGGCCGAAGTACCTCGAATCCGGCGCTCTCTTTATTAATTGTAAATCAAAGCAAATGAAATCAATCAAAGGACAAAGTATATGCTAACAAGAGCCCGGCACGAGGTTCAGGATACCATCACAAATCATCGTGTCAGGCTCAGGCTGATCTATCACTTCGTAACAGGCAACCCTGCGCATTTCATGACCAACCCCACTGCGCGCCTATGGAAATGACAGGGTGCTAAGCCACCGAATGGCCAGAGGTTTGAAATAAGGAGGTCATCAAAAGCACTCACGGAAACACGGGTGGTCGATAGAATCACACTTGGGGGATCGTCTAAAGGAAGGGGAGGTGAATGCGAAATTGGACAACCCCAAGGCAGGAATGGGGGGAGGAGATATTAATAGCAAGTGGTCGTTGTAAGTAGTTCAATGATGCTGGGGAGAGCAAGTCAGGTGCTTTCCTCGGGGCAGCGGCTAACTAAGCAAGGCGGGCGGTCGACCCAACGAATGCCGGAAACGCGGAATCTGCCCAGAACTGCCGGTGGAGCCCAACCGGAGATTACCTTGGAGGCGGACATTACTCGGCTTCACCGGAACCATGAACATGTCGAGTAGATCGAGTGGATCGAATATGTACTATAGATTCATATATAGTCCTTGCTTCTTCTTCTCTTTTCTTTTATCGTAAGACCTGACCCATCATACTGCAGAATCCTCCCACTAGCAACTAATCCCACGAGCTGAAATCACCAAACCCTCCCCTTCCCTTCAATTTCTTTCGCATGGGTTCAGGCTCAGGCTCAGGCTCATCCACAAATTCAACAATCTCGTCCTCTTCTTGACCGGCTTGGTTGTTCAGCGCAGCCTTCAAGTACTTGCCCACGCCTCCGCCGGAGCTATCTTCTGTGGTCGTCGACCCAGCTCCCCGAACTCGTTTCCCCGTCCAGGTAATGTGGTCGTCTTCTGCACGTCGAGCATTCTCTTCTTCTTCCGCGGGGTCTGGTCCTGCCTTCCCTGCTGCCTCCTCTGCCTGCTTCTGCTTCAAAAACTCCTCAAATGGGTCCACGAAGACCGTGACATCTTTGATCTTAATGTCCGGCGTAGGTCGGTTGGTCGATTGGTTGACGGGATGGGTTTCTAGACTGTTAAGCGTGGGCGCTGACGGTGTCGGGTCGTCGATGATGTTTCCGAAAATGGTGTGCTTGTGATTCAGATGGGGAAGTGCACGGTAGGCAATAAAACTGTTCAGAGTCAGCACCAGCACGGCATGAAGAGGGTCATGGGAGGAGAGCGTAGAACTCACAATTGACTACTGTTGGTATTTTTCCCCTTGTTGGCCATGCTGAGGGTGCCGCGGGAGTCGTGTTTGAGAGGGCCCTCGAATTCATCGCTGAAGTATTTACCCCAGATACTCTCGCCCCCTCGTCCAGTGCCCGTGGGATCTCCACCTTGGATCATGAAACCTTTGATATTGCGGTGGAAAGTCACATCCTTGTAGTAGCCCTTCTTGGCCAGTTTGATAAAGTTCCACACAGCCTTGGGCGCATACTCGGTGTGGAGCTCCAAGTTCAAATCGCCGGATGTCGTTGAGATCCGAGCGTACCCCTTCTGCTTGACCCGGCCTCTCTTCAGCATGTATTCCTCGTCCGATAGCAGAGCGAGTTCACCGGACGTGTGTGGCGTCATTCCCGTGCTGGTGAACGAAGCCGCAGCCAGGCCAGTGGTATGCTTAGCTGCATTGTACGGCACCGGCTTCCCCGATTGCTGCGCGGCTGCCTTTTTCTGAGATGCAGAACCGACGGAGCCGTCCGCCTTGGTCTGGGATAGAGCAGCAGAACCCGTCCGCTGAGCCCTTTCCGAACGCGCCTTAGCCACCGCCTCCTTCGCCTTGAGGATTTTCGCGGAGCTTCCGAGCGCGTTGGCATTGACGTTGTCCTGCTTCTCGTCCCGCCCAGGGATATCGGTCTCGCCGTCCTTCAGATAATTAAACGTACTCATGTTCCTCGACTCGATGTTCTGGGGGTCCTGTAGCGTGATAATATCCTTCCGAGTGAACTCCTCGTCCGTGACCAGGTCGCGCCACAACTTCCCCTTGATATTCAACCGCTCCACGGTATCCCACGCGAACACATTCCCCGTATTCCGCAAAGCGACGATATGCGTGTTATCAGTCAAGACCTTGTACGTGACTGGGTCGACGAACTCCCCCGACTCGTTCTTCGGGATGTGCAACTTGATCAAATCAGCGCTCTTGAGGGGACTGCCATCCACGGGATTCGTGCCATGCTTCTTAATCCAGGGGAGAATGTTGGTCAGGTCGAAGACGGTGCCGGACGGAGTGCAGACGGGATGCGAAAATGGCTGCAGGGAGAGGGAGCAGAACTTGAAGGGAAGGCGCTTGAACGCCCCCTCAGCTCCGCCTCGTTTGGCCCTTCCGACTCCCGCACCGGCGTTGGCAGAAAAGGCATCCTCCGATGCCCATTCCGAATGGGTGATCTATACGCTCGCGGTCAGTTTTTGGAGGGGCGTTTAGGTGTAGGAATCGCGGAGATCTTGCGTACATAGAGTTTATCCGTTCCTATAGAAGATTTCACGTTAGACAGGTAATTAGAGGGACATAATACTATAAGATGCAAGGCACTGACCTTTTCCCATTGTTGCGGGGACAGCAAAGACGCTGGGTTTGGCTTCGCAACGAGTTTACCGCAGTTGATGCCGCCGCAAAAGCATGATGTATTGCGCCGGGATCAGGCTAGCCGTTTCGGGTTAGACAGCTTGTCACACTACAGTATCTATGTTACCAGTTTACACCGAATGTATACGCCTCAGATACAAATACTTGCAAAAGAGCTACTGGTAGGTATTTATCTACTGGTAGGAATCTATGATTTGAAACTGTCCAATGGCTGAAACAGGCTAAAGCAATAAGCATAAGATATAACTACATATTGTACAGCGCGCTCCATTTTCAGAAGTCCTATTTCCCCCCCCCCCCCCCCCGGTACCTGATGCCAGTCCAGAATTGAGCAGCAGCAAGAGTGCTTCCATCTCTATCCCCTCAAATGCAAGCCATAGGCCGTATCGACCATGATAAGTGTTTTTCTTCGTTCCCTTTTATTCAAGTCATTCAATCGTCAGGTGGCTATGAGGTGATCTCAAGCAGTGGATGCTTGGAAACGCAGAGGGACCACCCAGCGGTTCCCAAAATCGATTCCATGTCGCCGGCGAGTACCGTATTTTCTCCAAACAATCTGCGGAACACCGATATCTGCCACTGAAAGGTTCCAGGAGAGTCCTTCGCCCAGAACCAAAGCTTGCACCACGCCGGTTTTGGGTGCTCCAAGGCAGACAACAGATTTGGAATTGACGCATAGTCGACCCCCTTCCACGATAGTTACCTCACCTGTGGAGAGTTCCGTTAGCAAAACGAAAGGTAAAAGTTGGTTTATCACTATACTGCGGGCCCTTACCACTAGAAGCCGATAGCCCCGAAGGCACATCGACAGAAAGAACCTCGAGATTGCTTCGGTTAGTCCAGGAAATCATTTCGAAAGCTGTGGCCTGATCATCTGTGCGAAGGTCGTCAAAGGCTATGTGAATGCCAAACAAGGCATCTACTACCAAGTCGGGGCTGAAATCCGAGGTTGATAGTCGAGCCGACAAGTCTTCCCATCTCAGCACTCGGCCCCCAATCTTCTTGAACACGTCGAGCTGTTTACGACAGCTCTCCAACAGTTCATTTTCATGCTCGATTCCAAGCATGCATGCAGTTACACGGTGGCCTCTGTTTCGGAGATGGCGAGCGGCAGAAATTGCTCTTGCCCCAGTGCGATGATTGCCTGTGAGAACCAAGATCGTAGGCGCAGCTGCGTCATTTGTAAGGAGGCCAACAGCAGCTTCTGCGATGCCTCTTCCAGCATTTTCCGTGATCATGTCTTCGGTTAAACCGAGTTCCGTGACGGCAATTTGCTCGACTTCAAGGGTCTGTAAAGGGCTCACAGTCGGGCAACTTCTGTTGGTTGTAGTAAGACGCAAGGAAACTCCCGAAGCACCAGGCCCGCCTATCGGAGATGCTGAAACAGGGGTTTTATTCGGGCGAGGGCTTGTGGTTCGGGAAGAACTGAGTTGACCACGTCCGATAGTATTGAGCTGTGGCGGAACGAGCGGCTGACCCAGCATAGCACTGCCCTTTCGAGAAGTTTGTCCTCGAGCCGATGTCCTTGACAACTCACGTCCCGAGTAAGTTCCGCTGCTCAGTTTTGCATCACTAGGCTCATGTTCACTTGCTTCATTTTCACTTTCTTGAGGGCTGTCCAGAACGTTCTCCGTCCAGTGCAAATTCTTGCCACCATTGGTGCCTGGCTTTGGGACCCTTCTATTAAAGCTGACCAGTCGAGCTTCGTCTGCGGTTGTGTCATCGTTCCTAATTTCTTCGAACACCCTCCGCTTATCGAACTTCGAAAGATTGCTCTGGAAATCGAACTCTCCTAACTCTTGGATGTCAGTGGCATCTTCGGTCGCCCATCCGCTGGGGTCTTCGGCGTAGGAGCCGCGGTTCTTCTTCTTGCGACGCCGTCCATTGAGTGTTCCCTCTTTCTCTGCGTGCGGTTGCGGAGAGTTGATCAGGTGCGGATCAGATGGTTCAACGAAGGCAGTTTGACGCCAGCCTCGAGTCTTGGGGTTCGTGTTCGAGGCCCCATCGTGCTCATTGACCGCGTTCGGATATCCTCCCTGTCGAGTCTTTTTCTGCCCGGTTCGTCGACTGCGCTTTGCCGCATATTGACTCGGCGTTTGCAGCGGAGTCAATTCGTCTCTTGAACCATAGACAGATTCGCGACGCTCCTCCACCTGTGATATGCCTCCACTGCCAGTCTTGCCATCCACATTCAGCTCCAAGCTGCTGAATGGTTCCGTCAATACCGCAGCCGGTTGGGCGTGGGCGACTTGAGGTGGACGGGACTGCTGCACGGTTGGTTCATTCGCCAGGCTGGGCTGAAGCGGTCGATTCTCCGGTTCAAGGGTGCGACTGATTGGTTTGGAGGGTGGTTTGGAGAAGCTCAGGATAGCGGGGTCAACGAACTGCTGCTGCGTCGCAGGCACGGCCTGGGTTGTGCTTCGGTCTCCTTTGGCTGCAGGCAGATTTTGCGATTGGCCCTTGACGGCAGATCCGAGAGAAAGGTCCGCGATGTCGGTCGCATCGATAAAATAGCTAGGAAGAACTTGGTGATTCCATGACAGTTTCACTAGAAGTATTTAATGATTAGAGGGGCACTGCGTTGAGTGGCGCCAAGCCGGATTTTCATGCTTACCATTTCGCAGCATCAAACGCTGGCCTATGACATCGGCCACTTCTCCCTGGACGGTTGCATCGGGCGGTGCTTTCAGGGTCACGAGAACGTTGTAGCCAATAAATTGGGATGCCATGATGAACAACGGAGCATCGAATTCAAGTGGTCAACATCGGATGCTCATCCTATGAGGTCGGTAAAGGGGGAAGGGGCGAGAAGCGAGGCGAAGGGGAGAACAGGACTCGTTTTGTGTCGCAAAAGTGAATTGTCAGCTTTCAATGGAAAGACAGAAAGACTGCAGCTGCAGCTTCCGCTCCCGTCACGTGTGATACCACCTATCGATAAGATCTGTTCATGTGGGGCGGCCTTAGCGCCTGAGGTGCACCTGCTACTACTAAACTAAAGATTATCGGAGAATTCAGTTTCTCTTGGACTACTGACTATACTCTTATCATCTCCTATTCACTCTTTTGAGATCTCCGGTGAACATATGTGCCAACCCATACGTGAAATGGGGATAAAAAAGCATTACTGGACCCTCAATGAGCCAAGCGTCAGGTTCTAGCTTCTCGAGCAGCGAAATATATATCAGGCCAGGAAGTCTATCAAAGAACTGAGTTCAAAGAAAGTAAGAACATTTAATACTTATACCATACCAAGACTTGTTCGAATCACTATCTGTGATATAGCTTCTGAAAAGAGGTATGAATGACGTGAGACCTCTCGATCCCAGCCCATTCCGACTCTCCATCTCTCGCGCAGCTCAATTTTGATTGTAGATTGTTCTATCTGAGCTCCTTTGTCAGAAGTCAAACCTTCATCACCTAGTTCTTGCACAACAGACGCTGCTATCGTCAAGAGAAAGTTCAATGCCAGTACTCTATGCAACATAAAGCAAGTGTATAAATTTGGCTCACAGAGAGATAGACTCTCGGCATGAGTAGACAGGGGGAGAAAAACACGGATGATTGAGCCGACATTAGCCATGGTTTGGAGTTGGTTATATTTTGAATTCAGGACTTCGCGAAACATCCTTCAATCCCTCCAATCTGAACTGCATTGACATTGCTGGTTCTATGGATGCGTCGTGCATTATTCCGGATGTCAGGACTATGCAGGAATGGGGTGGATAAGACTAAGCATAAAGCACTGAATCAGCGGACCCACTTGCCCAATTTTGCTCTCCCAAAGGATTCCCCGGGAACAACTCCAGACCTTCTAAATGGCAGATGGTCGTTTATTCGTGGAGTTCCCAACTTCTCCCTGTGGAATAGCACAGCATCCAAGTTTGCACATCGCCCTACCTCGTGCATAAGCCGCAGTCATGCAACAAATTACCCGGGAACCACGGGCTAAGCTCTGGCTATTTCGTTCCCCGTCTGGCCCGTCTGGGCCCATTGATGGTGGCTTCCATGGCTCAATTGCCTGTTCTTGCTGAGAATATGGTGCACTCTCGTATCTTATGTGCATAATTACCACTGTTTTGAATAAACTTTGACCATCATCTAGGAACGGGGGCTACTATCTCATCACATCCCGTCGTTGATTGGCTCAACCTGCTTGTGACTCGGCCCTGCAGGTGTTGCCACAGCGCAGTCATGACTCCATAGCGCTCTCCCCTGTCACATTGTCGTTCTCACCCTGGCGGATCGGTCCTCGCGGGATTTATGCAAGGTGTTCTTGTATAAGGCTTTATGAACCCTCTCTTCTCCCCGGTTTGCTCCAAACATAATATGCATAGATACCTATCAATCACTCTGGTAATGATAACGAATGATCGAGTGCCGCCCACCGTCGGGCATAGAATTGATGGAATGGACCGGATTTTAGCAGTCATCATGCACTTGAGGCTGACCGCGTCAAGCTGATGGTTGTTTTCTACCCCGTTATCCACCCTTAACTCCGTTGCTCATTGCTAGGTTTTTATAACGGATCTAGAGGTCCATTAGTCTCGTCCTGCAATCGATCCACTTTCTGACCTTTTAATAATGACTGGTGTTGGACACACGGAGTAGTCTCTTGTTTCCGTGGGTGCTTATTATGTTTGCTCTTCCCTGGTCTTTTGATTTCGCCTAGCATATACTTTCTTTTTTTTCATACCTTTTTCTCTCTTTTTGTTTACCCGCTGAGGTCCTATCCCTCCCTACCACAGCTTTGCTCACGGATTGCGAGGTAGGAGGCAATCTCAAAGCCCACACAGCAGTTCTGGAGCAATGGAACAGCCGCAGATTACAAGGATCCCTCACTGGAAGCTGCTCCTGGACCAGGGCATCGTCACCGATGAAATTGCCAATTACCCTTACCCAGGAAGTGGCACTGAAGAGGACCCGTACCTTGTCTCATGGCTTCCTAATGACCCTCGAAATCCAATGACCTTTCCGGAGTACAAAAAATGGATGTATACACTTGCCGTGTCCATCTCAACCTTGGCGGTTGCCCTGGTCTCGTCTGCCTATTCCGGCGGTATCGCCGAGATCATGGCAGATTTTCACATCGGAACTGAGGTAGCAACTCTAGGTATATCGTATGTGGATCTCAGCAGTCTTTTCAAAAAGGTTGAATGGTTGAATGGTTGAATGCTAACCCCTATCCCCATGTATAGGCTTTTCGTCTTAGGGTTTGCCATCGGACCGCTGCTATGGGCTCCCCTCAGTGAACTGTTTGGCCGCCAATATCTCTTCACCATAAGCTATTGCGGTCTGACTATCTTCAATGCGGCCGCTACAGGCGCGAAGAATCCCGAGTCTCTAATCATCTTTCGATTCTTTGCGGGCTGTTTCGGATCGTCACCACTGACCAATGCCGGTGGTATCATCGCGGACATGTTCTCCGCGCGCCACCGTGGACTGGCAATGAGTCTTTTCGCTTCTGCTCCTTTCATGGGCCCTGTTATTGGACCTATTGCTGGAGGGTTCCTTGGTGAAAACGCAGGCTGGAAGTGGGTCATGGGCCTTCTAGCAGCCTTTTCTGGCGCTGTCTGGATCGCTTGCAGTCTTTTTGTTCCGGAAACCTATGGACCAGTACTTCTACGAAGAAGAGCGGCTCGCTTATCATCACTGCATGGAAAGGTCTATCTGTCTCAGCTTGATGCAAAGCAGGGCGGAATCCCGTCGCTTTCACAGGCATTCAAAACCGCCCTCTCTCGCCCCTGGATTCTTCTCTTTAAGGAACCGATAGTTTTGCTCTTGTCCATCTACATGGCCATCATCTACGGCACACTGTACATGCTATTCGCGGCGTTCCCCATCGTGTACCAACAGAACCGTGGCTGGAGCCAAGGTATCTCCGGCCTTGCCTTCCTAGGTATTCTAATCGGGATGCTCTGCGCGCTCACCTTCACCATATACGACAACAAGCGATATATCGACGTCCAAGCGAAACACAACGGTTTCGCCCCTCCGGAAGCCCGTCTTCCTCCCTGCATGATCGCATCGATCGCCGTTCCAGTCGGCCTCTTCTGGTTCGCCTGGACTAACTACCCCAGCATCCACTGGCTCGCCAGTATCGCCGCCGGCGCGCCCTTCGGCTTCGGAATGGTCCTCCTCTTCCTGAGCGTCATGAACTACCTCATCGACTCATACACCATCTTCGCCGCCTCCGTCCTCGCCGCCAACTCCGTCCTCCGGTCCATCTTCGGCGCCGTCTTTCCCCTCTTCACCACCTACATGTACGCTGACCTCGGGATCCACTGGGCCTCCAGCATCCCGGCCTTCCTCGCCCTCGCCTGTGTCCCCTTCCCCTTCCTCTTCTACAAATACGGCGCCGCGATCCGCCAGCGCTGCAAATTCGCCGCGCAATCAGACGCCTTCATGCGCCAGATGATGGAAGGCGCTGCTTCTGCTGCCGCTCAAAAGCCAAACACAACCCAGCCGCCTGCGCGCGCTGAGAATGAAGCTTCTCCGGCCGCAGATGAGAAGGATCTCGAGCTTGAACGCAAACATTCCACCTCTGACTCGCACCCTAATACCCTCAATCACTCGTCGAACTCGAACATCGACGAACTCCCAACTGAGCCTGTTCGACGCAGTCGCACTTTCTCGTTGCATTCGAGGCGCGCAAGTACCGTTGAGTCGAAGCCTGCGTATGAGGAGAACCCGTATGATATTGATCGGGTGCATACGCGGGAGTCGTTCAAGTAGATCTAGCACGTGGCTGATACTTGGCGAAGGATGATGGAATAGTGGGTTATATTTGCCCAAGACTGGGAGAAAAAGACCTTTTGAGTCGCGGGGTATGGGTGTTTCATAGATCATAATAGATTGCTTTGGTTTGTTCTGAGGGAGTCAAGTTAGGTTGAGTTCCTCGCCACTTGTTGGTTTATTTTTTCTTTTTCTTTTCTTTTGTGTGTGTGTGTGTGTGTGTGTGTGTGTGTTTACTACATGGATCTTAATACTTTTTCTGGTTTGAGCTTGCTCTCCCCGTCTACATTGGTTATCTTCACTTCTTGTGTTCAATTTGGAATATACATTTACTGCCGCATTGCATCCCTCTCCATCCTATGTATAGATAATCCATTTAAAATTTATCATAAATATGAATGATATTGAACAAAATCATCTCCATGTCCACAACACAAGATCAATTACAGTGTGTATTTCGACGGGCGGGGGTAAGGTAGTGTGCCAGCATCAACCCACAGATGATATCAATATCTGGCTAGTTAGGTAATAAAATGCAACAAGTCAAACGCCGTGTAGACTTAGAAAGGTTTATCTCAAACATGAAAGCGTAATGAAAATCCCGAAAACTTCGAAAGGAAAAAGGCTTATCTATCCGTCTATTTATAATCCATATAGTTCTTCAAGATATTCTTCTTCGTCGGAGTCTCCAAACTCATTGGTGACTCGTCCAGGCGGAGGTTCATTGTTATTATTGGTGTTGGCATTGCCCTTCGGCTTGATCACCTCGGTGATGCTCACCAGGTTAGAATAGAATTCCGTGACCTTGGGGTGAACCATGACCTTGCGCGGCTCGAAGCGCGTGACTTGGAGACCTTCTTTGCTGGTGGCACGACTGAGCGCAACGTATGCCTGTCCTCGTTCGAAGACTCGGCCGAGATCGACCTTGACCCGCTGGAGAGTCTGGCCTTGGGCTTTGTGGATGGAGAGAGCCCACGCGAGGATGAGTGGGACTTGTTGGCGCTGAGCTTGGATTTCGCCGTTGGGCAGCTCGATCTTCCAGGCTTCGGGCTGGCAGAGCAGATGTCGCTCGCTTCCGTCAGGTTGAACGAAGCACACCAGAGGCCATTTCTTGGTGACGGCGATTCCGCCGGCGCCGTCTTTGTGGATCATGCTCTTGAGCTTCTTGCGGGCGTGAATTGCATTCTCGTCGTCACTTCCGCCTCCTGGCTCTCCAGAGAAATCGGCTTCGTTTTCTCGGTAGTAGTCGAATGTTGCTTCGTCCATGAATGCAACGACACGTCCGATGGACCCGTTCACGAGTGTTTCTTCCATGTTTTTGATAAGCATTACCTGGGCGCCTTTCTTGAGGTGAATCACAGGTGGGGCCATGCAGTTCTGTAGCAGTTTTTCACGATATTCAGGTTCTTTGATCGTCCCTGAATCCTGTGCAGTGAAGGTCATCAGCTCGCCTGAGAGTCTCTGCATTCGAGCACCATTGGCGCCTTCTACTTCTTGGCGAGTAGGAAATCTAAACAAAGAGTTCAAGTCAGTATTGAAGGCATTAGCATTTTTGGAAGGTTCCCTTACAATTCTGTAGCCTCGAGGGAATCGTGAAAGTCGAGGGGTCGGGCGAGAGACTTGAAAATATTGATGGACTGAGGACTTAGTTTGCCTAATCGCATCTCATTCAGCATCCCAGCAAACTCGGGGTCAGCCTGACGAAATACGGTGGTCAACAGAATCGTGTGCTGGATGGAAGTGTTCCAAGTGGCGGCTGCAAAGGCAAATTTTGCGTCTCGACTATTCTTCTCAGGCACTGGGGGCAGCTGGAAGAAGTCACCGGTTACGACAAGCTGGATGCCCCCGAACGGCCGGCCGTTATTTCTGATTTTACGGGCGATGTCCTCCAGCTTATCAAAAAGATCCCCATCGACCATAGAAACCTCATCGATAATCAGGACCTTTGTGCGCAGCCAACGATTCTTGGCTTTGGGGTTTCTCTTGATCTGCAAATAGCGTTAGCATAACCCGAAGTTCAATGGGAACGAGGTGTTTGTGACCTTCTTAACAAGCTCAGGAACTTGCTCTTTACCCAACCCAATACCCGCGAAACTGTGTAGAGTGACTCCCTCAATGTTACAGGCAGCAAGCCCCGTGGAAGCAGTAACAGCCACTCGATCCGGCTCCCTCCGATATTTATCCCGCAGTTTCTTAATGATTTCCCTCATGAGCACGGATTTACCAGTACCAGCAGAACCGGTGAAGAACATGCTCTTCCCACCTTGGACCACAGCGTCAAGTACATGACGCTGCTCATCACTGAGGAACAGCGACGCGAGCTTCGACTTTGGCTTGTGTTTAGTCTCTCCCTTCTGGCTCTTCTTAGCCTGCCGACGAAGCTCTTTTTGTTCCTCCTTGATGGCACTAGCGGTCTTGTTCCATGGTGCTGTAGTCTTTGGCTTCGGGCGCACGGGAGTTTCTGGCTTTTTGTATACGGGAGGCTCGGGCGCTGGCTCTTCGTTTCTCAGCCACGGTAGGGTTCGACGGTTGGCAGGGTTCTGAAAATGAGACGGAGGCGATGAGGACCAAGGGTATTGTATGCTGCTCGACGGTGCGACCTGCTCATCAGGAAGAGGTGGTAGTTCTGGGTACTTGACATCCAACGAATCATCACTAAGTGTGATAACCTCCGACTTCTCTGGTGCGGCGCTCTGTCTCGAGGTGTCATTCATTTTGGGTATAACATTTGAACTCGACGTTCCATTCGTCTCCTGCACTTGAGCACTGGGCCGGACAATTTTGGGCGGTGGGATGAACGGATCTGGCTCCTCGAAATCCAAGTCATCATCGTCATCAAAGTCATTTTCATCAAAATATACCGCACTAGTATGCAACGACCCCAATCCACTCTGTCCGGCACTTGTCATCTCGATCTTCCGCTTGACACCTTGCGACTGTGCTGCAGGTGTGGGCACCGATTGACTGTTGGCATTGGTATTTAACAGAGTCGATTGGAGGGTCTTTGTGGTGGGTGGCCCCGTGTGGTCCTGCACAGCCTTCTTGAACATCGCAGCTTCCTCTGTTATCTGTGAATGAGATGCTGAATACCGCGGAACAACTTGCGTTATCAGTGTAACTCCATGCGATAAGTATTGGTCGCGCGAGAAAGGTAATTTGATGAAATCTCACAATGTACAGAAGCTGTACAGTAGACAATCGGTTCCAATCAATAATTAAATATGCCCACTTGCCAGAGCCCACTGCATTAGGTCTTGATGCGCCGGAAGATTTCGCGAAGCTGTCGCGTCCCTCCGGCAGATGAAGATACGCGCCGCCTATCACACGTGACTCCGATAAGGGCTAGATTCCGGGGCGCGATCACTAAGTGGCGTCAGCATGTCAACATGCGTGAACAGACACACAGCAAGAAGTATTGACTCCGAGTTACAAGTCATCTTTATCTCCCTATCAATGGCATTAAGTCTGTCAGTATACAGAGAAAAGGTTGCTTATCTCTCCCAGGGCAGCCCACCCACTCGTGTCGAGGTATGCAGTCACGTGACCGTGTTCCGCGGACACGCGCCGGCCAATGCCGCATCGGAATTATCCAAGCAGACAATCCAGCACGGCGCATGAGAGGAAAGGCCCGACTCTGCCAATCATGAAGTATGGCAGAGAAAGCAAATACAAGTAAGTCAACTTGCTGGCTTCGGTGACCGTTCTTGGATTACTGATTGCAAATTAGACAAAGAGCATCCTCTCGCGGGGATTGTCCTTTGCTTTACCTCCATTCTACCGGAGCAGAGGGTGAGTTATCATACCTCTTTATTTACGTTTTTGCCGGAATATAGCCCTGTGACTGACTGATGCATGGCGCCTTTCTAGACTGAGTTAGCGACCATTGCAGGTCAGATGGGAGCAACTCACAAGTACGACCTCACATCCGACGTTACCCATTTGATCGTCGGCGAAACAAATACCGCGAAATATAAATTCGTTGCGCGAGAACGAGCGGACGTCACCGTTTTGAAACCGGAATGGATCGAAGCAGTACGGCAGTCATGGATGGAGGGAGGAGATACCGACATTCGAACCCTCGAACTTGAACATCGACTCCCAACCTTTGCGGGTTTGGCTATATGCATAACGGGTTTCGAAGACAGTGAGTGGACTTTTCGCATGCTCGTGGATCGATCAATCAAGAAAACTCACAAGTGCTGCCCTAGTGACCTTCCGAAACCACATCCAGAGCACGACGAATGCGAACGGAGCCGAATTCAAAAAAGATCTCACGAAGAGCGTGACACACCTTATCGCGCGCAATACTGACGGCCAGAAATACAAATTTGCAACGCAATGGAATATCAAGGTTGTCACTATGAAATGGTTCAAAGAGAGCTTGGAGCGTGGAATGGTTTTGGAAGAGACTCTATATCATCCCCTCCTGCCAGAGGAGCAACAGGGTGCCGGAGCCTGGAATCGCTCGATACCTACAGTCAAAGCAAAAGTCCCGGAGAACGAAAATCCGCCGAACCATCGGCCTCGGAAACTGCGTCGCGTTGCCAGTGCGAAGTTAGGTGATCAGAATGAAGGCATCTGGGGCGATATTGTCGGCATGGGCAGCCAGCCGAAAGAAGGAAGCCAGAAATTCACAAGACGTGAATCAATAGTCCAGGAGGCCAGGTCGTTCGCTAGTGAGACCACATTTGGGGGTCCCCAAGGGTCTCGTCAGCAGTCTACCGAGGCAACGAACAGCCGCGATGGTTTCCTGCACGGTTGTTTCTTCTTCGTTTACGGTTTCTCCTCCAAACAGGTACGTATAGTCAAACCTCGTCTCTTGCAATGGCTCATCCTTCAATAGACAAATGTATTGCGCCATCATCTCTCGTTTAATGGTGCGCAATTGGTAGATTCCATGAGCGAGTTTTCTCGACCAGATATTCCAAAGAGAGGCTCCGGTCTTTATATCATCGTTTCGCATAAGATACCTTCCAGCCACATCCCCTCTACGGACGATTCAGCATTCGATTGTGAGATCGTGACAGACATGTGGTTAGAAAGATGCCTTGACGCCAAATCATTGGTGCCTCCAGAATCACACGTCGCAAACACACCGGTTCGACGATTTCCCATTCCAGGTAGGTTCTCCGGCTTGAACCTCTCAATGGGTATCTAATGGAAATAGGATTTCATGAGACGAGAGTTTGCTCTACCGGATTTTCTCGCATCGATCTTCTCCACCTATCCAAACTTGTTAACTTGATCGGTAGGTCATAGGCTCTCACTCAAAATATCTTATCTGACTTCTCAGGTGCATCATACAACGAGTACTTGACGCCAAGTGCATCAGTACTAGTCTGCAATGACCCCAATGCCGTCAACCAGGACAAGCTTCGCCATACCTCTGAATGGGGAGTGCCGGCGGTGACTGCCGACTGGCTCTGGAACTCCATTCGCAGGGAACAGAAACAATCTTTCGATCCATACCTTATTCGAAGACCAAGCTCTCAAAAACCTACTGCTCAGAGCACCAAAGGCCTGGAAATGCGCGCTAGCTCGCGTCCCGAAAAACGACCACTCGAGAACCCTAATGACAGAAACAAAGTCGAAGATTCTCCTACGAAGGCCCAAAAGACCGGTTTGATCCAATCACCGGACAGCCGTGGCACTCCATCTGATCGACGCTCAAATTCTCTGCAAGAGAATATCCCACACAAGTCGAAACAAGACATCTCACAGAAGCCCTCATCTGAGCCGCAACCCCAATCGAAGTCGAAGCCACCCTCACCCTCAAAAACTCACAACCACCTATCATCCGCCAAATCCCAACCCCCAAGCGAACCAACCACCACCTCCGCCGACCTCGCCACCGTCAGCGGCTTCCTTAAACAAGCCCGTGAAGCCAACTCCCGCTCCAACTCCGACCCAACAGAGCAACAGCAGCAGCATCCCAACAATCGCCGCAAGCGCAAACCCCTCCTCGGGCGCGCAACCTCAAACACCTCCTCCGCCCGCACCAATGGCCTCGACCATCACCAACAGCAGCAGCGCGGCTTCTCGCGCGCCAGCTCCATCGACACCCTCAACGAAGACGGCTGCGGCAGCGCCATCGAAAGCATCAACACAGACGGCGGGGGCATTCCCTCTCTCGCAAATAGCGGCCGCTTCGAATACGCCGAAGACGAACAGCATCTGTACCGCGAGGAAAAGAACGAGCCTGAGTCGCCGCCCATGACGCAGTTGCACTACGAGGATCCCGATGCGCTCGCCATGCGCGAGAAGTTCCTTTCCCACGCGGGGAAGTTGGCAGATAAGGCTTCCTCCTCTTCTTTGCAGAATAAGACCCAGGATCAGAACCTGGTTATGGGGGAAGTCAAGGATCTGGAGAATGCGGGGTGGGGGACTGGAAGGCGCACGAGGAATGCTAATAAGGTATTGAAGGATTTGTAGGTTGGAGTTGTTGTGCCTGGGGTTAGTTTGCGTTCATCCCTTTGGTTTGTGGTTTGTGCGTGTGTTGATTGATGTTGGTTACCTATGTCTACTTCTACATTTAATGGATTGCATGGCGAGGCGTCGGTCTTTGGTATCCGTCTCATCACAATTTGGCTCTCTCTCTCTTATCTTATGATTTTCGTTTTTGGTTCATTGTCAAAAATCATAAGATTCCTTCTAGACTGTTGTCACAATCATTTAGCGTAAACAATTTATAAACAGAAACAAAATTGAAGTTTAATTCATGCCATTTAATCGCTATGAATACTTTTAAAGCCAAAAAAGAGGTTGGAAAATAAAACCTATTGCAGAATAGGATTATGAATAACATTACTAGCGAACACCAACGCACGCCATGTGGGATATCGAATTATTGAAGAAGCTGATTACATCGTGCACAACCTTGACAGCATAGAGCATATTCAAAGAAGCCATGGATGAAGAAACAACCTCATGATAAAAGTAAAGAAACAACAAAAGAGGAAGAAAGGAGAAAGTGAAATCCGACTGGAGGATGTTGAATAAGGCGGTGGGGATGAAGGAAAGAGGATTGAATAATACAGTATGGGAATAAAGAGAAAAGGACTAAACAAATTGCAAGCCACCAATCGAGTCAAAACAGCACAATTCTTCGTACAGCATCGTCGTCATCGTTTTATTGGTTTGTACAACTCATAGCCCATGAGCCGCCATGCCGCCGGGCAATGGGGCATCAAGATCTATCGAGTCAACAGACGTTCTGTTCTCGCCACTTTCGCGGAAGAGGTTGACGAAATATTTGTTTGCGGTTTCACTCTCGTGCTTCGTCTTGCTGACTACTTGCTTGCGTCGTCCGAGGTCCTCGATGCCCTGTGCAAGGCTAGTTTGGAGGTTACCGGCAGGAAGGCGAAGAATGCGGCGGACTTCTGATGAGATGCGGTTGGCGTTGGAGTGCACGTAGTCCATTTCAGAAAGGGTAGCGGCAAGCTTGCGCGAGAGACGAGGAGGCAGGGTGGATGGGATCTGAGAGACCATGTATGCGGCGGTCAAAAGGGCTGTGGAAGTTAGCTAATGCTTGTCAAGAAAGATAGAATAGATCGGGAAGAACACTCACCAGCAGCAATAACGCCGGGGAAGAACAGGCGTCGCACATTGTTAGGGCCGAGGATCTTGACAGCACTGAACATGCTATCGACCCAACTGATACCGCCCAAAGCTCTACCTCCAACCACAGTCAACGCTGTCATGGCCATGCCCGTTCCGGCCACCTTCTCCTGTCGCTCCCAGAGGCCAGCGATATCGAAGAAATCCAACAGCTCGACTTCCGTGTCCACCTGTCTGGCAAACGTATGGCGGCGACCGCGACGGAACATCATATCCGCGCGGAATTGAAGAGGAGCAAACTTGTCTTCCCCGACATGCAGGAGACCGATGTTCTGAATGAAGCCAACTCCTTTCACGGTCCGGTCACGTGCATAGTCCTCGCAGTTCGAGACGGAGGATGCAATTTGCTCGAGCATGGCCACCTTCAGATCCTCGGCATATTGGAACGCAGAGAGGAAGCCAGGGTATTCGACACCAAGGTCGGCATCAGATACACGAGCGATAGTGTCGGAAAGAGTCGTACGTGTATGATTATAAACGTCGTCGCAAGAGTCATCGATGCACTTGTCAACCTGAACGTCAAGCTCAATTTTCTTCTTCTTGCCATCCTCGAAGGCCGGCTCAAGCTCCGCGAGTTCTTCTGTAACACGCTTAAGCTCAGCTTGGGCGACATCCCGATTGACCGCGGCCAAAGAATTCAAGTCCGCAAGCAAGTTGAGAAGGTAAGTCCTGGCGGGGGCCAGTTTCGACCGGGAGCGCTTCTCCAGAACGAACCGTCGCAGCGAGCTCTCCAGGTTTTCGAAGTCCTGGATCTTCTGCTTCTCTTTCCCTTTGTCCTTTCCTTTTCCTTTGTGATCGTTTGAATCGTCATCATCATCGTGCGGATCTGAGTCTCCCCCGCCACCACCGCCACCGCCGGAACTTTCAACGGACATCGGAGGTGCAACTGGGACGGCATTGCTGGAGACGAAATGGACGAGTTCCGCAGCTTCCTTGTATGTACGAGGGCTAAGTTTGTTGATTTGGTCCAGGATCATCCTCTCACATCGTTGCTTGTCCCGAATCTGATCAAAACCGTTGACAACCATAAACATGTAAGCCTTCTCATGCGCAGCGTTGTGAATAAAGTCCTTGGCAGAGAGCGTAAAGTGGTTTGCGGCTGAAACCACAAAGACGACGACGTCAATTTCTTCCTGTCGAGCGAAAACCGCCGTGGTTTTCAGAGAATCCGAATTTAGACCGGGGGCGTCAATCAAAGCAATATCAACCACTCCATTGTTCAACAGAGACTCATCGATGGTCCGCACGTCCTTCACGTAAACCTTGCACTGCATGTAGTGTGAATTGTCGATCACAATGTTCTCCAGCTCCTTCAGGGGGTACACATCGTATGTGCTCTCGTCATTGCGGTTGTACTGCTTTTCCTTGTGCACCGCATGCACCTCCTCCAGCCCGCTGTTCTCTCGGGCGTCTAGAACTTCACAGAAGATACTGGTGCAGGGTTGCTGATCTTCCGGAAGCACCTTGCGTCGCAGCAAAGCATTGCAGAAAGTCGACTTTCCTGCGTTCAGGTCACCTGTGATCAGAACCTTACTGGACGTATCCTCAATTCTGTCGCGCAACGAAAGAAGGTGTTTGACACTCTGACTGATCTTTCCGTCCAGTAGAGACGCAATTGACGACTTCTCCAAGGAATGCACAAGCTCAGCCTGAGACAAAGCACCCAGCTTCAAATCCAACTTCAAAATCGAGAACTCTTGCGCAATCTGTGGGCTCATCAACCTCGGCTCGGGGGTGGTGCGACGCTCCGCGGTGGAACTGGATTCGGCCAGATCGTCGTTGATGGGCATCGTCGCTGCCCGCCTCATTCCGGGTCGGGGGTCCTCCGATTCATCAGGATTCAAGCCGAACGACTGTGTGTGCTGCAACGCGGGTCGAGAGGGATCGGGGTGCTGAACGGAAGGGTAATGGGCCGGCCACTGGCGATTCATATTCTGGAGTTCCTTCAGGGTTTCAATAGTGCGCGAGATCGCTCGACCGAGCTTCGTCCTGTTTTGGTTGCTGCGAAAGCCTTTAGTATCTCAAATCGCGTCTTCCGTGTTGGGATATCATACTATTGTAACTGATGAACATGACTCGCCACCACCTGTCTCTCATGTTCCGCTGCCATTCCAGACCGTCAGTATGCGCCAAAACGAGCCTCAACCCGCCATATCCTTGAATACAAAGAAGGACTCACCGGCCTCACTGAAATACGCCGGGGCATGCATCGGAGTTGGTCGGTCCTCAAATAACTCCGGTCTTAATCTACTGCCACCATTGCCGTCGATGGCGCTGCCACTCGCGATGCTGCCACCATAGCCAGAATCCTCGTCCAGCGAAGCCATCAAGCGCGAGGCGCTCTCCGAAGTCGAACCATTACCGACGGTCATGTACGCGGGCGGGGCGTTCGGAAGGGGAGGGTTCTGCGAAGACTCGTCGGGAGCGTGTCTAGACGATCCCTCGCCAGCCGAGGAACCGCCCATGCCGGGAAAATACTCCTGACTCATGACGAAAAGGGTGTGGTTTGCATGAGAGTCCGAATCGATGGACGGAGAAAATATAAAGAGAGAGCTCGGAGGCGAAAGGGCAGTATGGAAACGTTTAAAGGCGGAAACTTGTTTTTTTGGTTCGGAGAAAGTCGAAGATCCGCTTACGTCATCTAATCTTCGCCCGAAAGGGGTTTGGTGGCTGCATGTGACTCGCCGTAATCGCGGCGTATCGATCGGTTGGTCAGGCTGAGCTTGATGTCACCGCCGCTGGGGGCCTCATCGCTGTGGACACTTCAAGCCTAGTTGCTTGCTCTCTGCTTTATAGGATTGTCGGGTTGTTATATTGCTGCCATCATGAATGTATGCTATCCCTTGGATTCGTTCCTACTGTCACCTCAACTAACAAAACCCTTCTAGATCGTCGAGTGGGCATTCGGAAAGCGCATGACGCCCGCTGAGCGTCTGCGCAAACACCAGAGAGCGCTGGACAGGACGCAGCGTGAACTGGACCGAGAACGGGTCAAGTTAGAGAACCAAGAGAAGAAGCTGATCTCGGATATTAAGAAGAGCGCCAAAAATGGTCAAATCGGTGCCTGCAAGATCCAGGCGAAGGATCTGGTTCGGACGAGAAGGTACGCTGTCTACAAACCGAGGATGGACACCTCTTTGTCTCGTTTTATCTAACGAGCTTTGTCCCGCTCAGATACATTCAGAAATTCTACCAAATGCGAACGCAGCTACAGGCTATTTCCCTTCGGATTCAGGTACGGGTCTTTGCCACGCCTCGGCGCATTCACATGCTGACCTGCCTTTCTTCTGTATAGACCGTTCGAAGCAACGAGCAGATGATGCAGTCTATGAAAGGTGCAACCGTGCTACTCGGCAGCATGAATCGACAGATGAACCTTCCTGCGCTCCAAAGAATTGCCATGGAATTTGAACGCGAAAACGACGTTATGGATCAACGACAAGAGATGATGGACGAAGCAATCGACGAAGCCACTGGAATGGAAGGCGAGGAGGAAGAAGGAGAAGACATTGTCAAGGAAGTCTTGGATGAGATCGGTGTTGACCTGAACCAAGCGGTAGGTCTTCTCTTGGCATTCCGTCAGCTATGCATTGATACTGACTTTCCACAGCTGGGCGAGACTCCAACGGATATACAGAAGACGGCAGTTGCGGAGGACCGGGTCGCTCAACCGGTCGGTGCTGGAGGGGGACCTACTACAAGTGATGATGACTTGCAAGCAAGGCTTGACAGCCTCCGTCGATGATTTTCAACATTGTTTCGTTTTGTTTGCCTTCTTTTGTTTGCCTTCCCCCGGTTATGTCCCTAGTATTTCCACATTATCTTTCCGAGATGGGAAGACCAAGCGTGTTTCTTTGCATTAACCAAACGAGACATTCTGGGGGTGACTGTTGTCATTAACACAGGCCCTTCGATAGTTTGGTTTTTCCGTACTATCCCACTACGAATTGAACGCTCTAACGCCATGGAATCTTATGATAGGCAGGTTTTTAGAAGAAATTACAATCAAAGAACGGATGACCCCCAGGACATCGTGAAACAGACCCTTTGGATCGTTGGTAGATTTCTACTTCCTCGATTGAAATTTTGACTACGAAGATGGAAAGTTTTGGCGTACCCCAACTATGTATTCGGGGGCTTTCTGTGCTAGGTATTCTCTACAGAGGCCATATCTTTGACCTGGTATTCCACTACAACCGCTACTACCACATTATGTTGTGTAGTATGAATCCACCGCATCGCTCACTCAGACCCAGTAGGTGAACCAACTAACGCTCAGATCAAAACCCTGAAAATACAAAACTACATCCGGCAATCCTGCATTTACTGAGAGACACTTGCACTGCCTTGTGGCTGGTGACCACCGTGATTCCACAACGGAAATGCATCGCACTGCGCTAAGGACTTCTGTCAGTCTCCTACAGTAGTAAGCGATGGTGCTTTGTCTTGGCTGCATCTTGCTGCATCTCCGATTGCAAGAACAGCCCAACCACGACAGCCAGCCCTTTAATTTTCAGCTGTAATTGAAAAAGACGCATGGAGAAGCTGATGATCGACTATTAGTCAACCCCCCTCCAGAAACAAAACAATAAGAAACAAAACAATAAGCCTCGCGATAAATGCAATATGCGCCATTTAGAATCAATTAGTAAACATAGCATGTATGCGGGCCGTCAGGGTCGTTGGGAAGATCATCAGAGGCCATGTATGTATAGTTCTTCGGACTCCGCGGACATCAACAGTGGCGTCGGCGTCCGGGAAGGGATTAGCGTGGAATAAACCGTTTTGCCATGCCCTAACCAAAGAAATACTATTCAATACTGCTATGTAGAATACGTAGCTGAAAGGTATTTAAAGTGCTTCAAAAAGACTTTTCTCTCACCATATTCTGATTTTGAACAAAAGGAAGAAGAAACGGAAGAAAAGAAAAGCAATAAAAAATGAATGACAGCGATTCCCCGTCTGGTCGGCTGCCAATATCCTCGAATACCATCGATGAGAAGGGTCTCAGTACATGCGAGGACCAAGGACAAGTAGAACAAGCCTCAGGATTCCCAGATGGCGGATGGCGAGCGTGGAGCGTGGTGCTGGGTTCATGGTGCGCAATGGTTCCTTCATTTGGGCTTTTGAATACGATGGGTGTCCTTGAAGCGTGGTTGGCAAATGATCAGTTAAAGGGCTATTCTAAGGCATCTATTGGTTGGATTTTCGGAGTGTACTCATTCTTCCTCTATTTTGGGAGTGTCCAAGTCGGTATGCGTGCCCCAAGTCTCTCCTATAAACCAGACGGTTATGGCTGATGTGAAGCAGGACCAGTTTTTGATGCTTACGGCCTCAAACCACTGCTTGTCCCAGGATGTATTGGGCTTATTGGCTCACTGATGGTTTTTAGTGTAGCTACAGGTTCGCCATATGAAACGCCACCATCCTGCTCGCTACGGTCATGCTAATACCGACTTCTACCAGAATACTATCAATTTATGCTGGGGTTCAGCGTCCTCGGTGGAATCTCCTCATCAATGGTCTTCACCCCCAGCGTGGCTTGTCTGACACACTGGTTCCATCGCCGCCGTGCCCTAGCAACCGGAATCGCAGCAACAGCGGGCGGATGCGGAGGCATCATCTTCCCCATTCTCATCTGGAACCTCACCGAAGCGGTCGGGTTCCCCTGGGCCATCCGAATCACCGGTTTCATCTGCGCCTTCTTCTGCGTTCTGTGCATCCTCTTGCTGAAGACCAGACTGCCCCCCAAAAAGCTCGGCGGAGGTAAAATCGACTTCGGCGCCCTACACGAGACCCCATTCGCGTTACTCACTGTCGCTATCTTTCTAATCGACTTCGCGCTTCTCATACCCCTAACCTACTTGACCTCGTACGCCCAATCCCATGGCGTGGAGGAAGGCCTCGCATACCAGGTCGTTTCAATCCTCAACGCAGCCTCGATCCTGGGCCGCGTCATCCCGGGCTACGTCGCAGACCGGTACGGACGGTTTAACGTCATGATTCTCACAACTTTCGGATGTACAGTCTTCACACTTGCATTGTGGCTGTCCGCTGGGTCCAATACAGCCGCTATCGTGGCATATGCCGTTCTGTTCGGGTTCTGGAGCGGCTCGGCGATTAGTCTTGCGCCTGTTTGTGTGGCGCAGATCTCGACGACGGAGGACTTTGGGAAGCGCTATGGGACAACGTATTCTTTGGTTAGTGTCGGCGCACTGTTTGCTATACCTATTGCTGGGGAGATAATGAAAGTGCAGAGTGCCCCGGGGAAGAAAGAGGATTATTCGGGGCTCATTGTGTTTTGTGGGTTAATCTATGGATTTGCTTGTTTGTTCTTTGTGTTGGCGAGGGGGTTTAAAGTTGGTTGGAGAGTTGGGAGGATATTCTGATGGGTTGTTTAGATGGCGGTGGGGGTGGTGTAGTTTGTTGGATGGAGTGTATGTGTATGTACACATGATGTATGAAAACCACAAAACAATTAGTCGTATGCTGTAAAAGCACAAATCCTTGAGGTATACGGTAGAGCAACCGATGCAGACTTGTGATTTGAGACTAAGGCCTAGAAGGCTAATTTCACCAAGATATCTCTTGCCCCTCATGAGTACTTGAGGACTATACAACAATATTGTAACATACAACTAACTGAACATATAACGGTTCAGGCCAACGTATGTAGATTGGTATAATTGGGCAGCTCTATGATGCGAGCCTCTACCCCGCAGAGCTCACTCGTGGGATAACCGTCTCTTTGGCATCTAAACAGCTCACGGTACAAATAAATGCCTTGTTCTACATATTTCTTGTTACAGCATGGTGTACTTTGTTCCATGTTGTAGAAGCAGAAATCGGAGTTCCCAAATATGCGGCGTGACCTTATATGTATTTAGATCCTGTGGCGTACTGAATTAATTGTCACTCAATTTGTCCTTATCACCGCAGAACTAGGGTAAGAGCGTACTGCAAATTGTACTCCCCTAGCTTGGGAGGTATGACAATGAGATACAGCAAGTGCGGCAGATTTAATATAAAAGTGTAGAGGAGTATAGTCGAGTATTTAATAACCCACATATGCAGTTACCTAGCTCCTGCACGTTGGGCAGCCATTCTTATATCACATGATAGAACGTAACGGCCGAGGGATATACACTCGTCATCCTTTGGACCATTTTCAGGCCACCGACAGGTTTTCTTCCCAATTACAACCAGTCTCCTTCATCTTCAACAGACTCGCCACTTTCCGAAGCGTCCAGAAGTTCCTTGACGGTCCACGGCTTGTACGTGTAGCCCGGTACCAAGTTCGTATTCTTAAATGGCATACCCTTGATGAGGTGCTCCGCACATGCGTCGTAGTTCTCGTACGCGTACTGCTCAGGGTCATGATGTAGTAGCCAGTCGCCAACCATTTTGCCCATTATCTTCGGGTTCTTGATCACGGCATCCCAGTCGGTGTTGTGGTATACCTCGCGATTTTTGAACCCCATTTTTTGTGCGCAAGTGACTCGCTCAAATCTGTTATCAAGTAGCTTTTGTCAGTTCCCGTAATTCTTAATCTGATAACTCCGCCTATTCAAACTGGGTGGGGAACCAATGCCCTTTGATGGTCACATACCTCAAGTGGTTATGCACCTTCGTTGCCAGAGACACGTTTTCCTTCCCAGCAATACGCAAACACGCTGCCAGGGAATACGCATCCTCCATAGCCATAGTCCCGCCACTCGCTGATGTCGGCAGAAATGGATGTGCGGCGTCACCGATCTGAACGACGCGGCCGCGAGGCGACGCCCATCGGGGCTGAGGGTTACGCCACATGAGCTTCCAGTCAAGAACGGTGTGGTTAGGCGTAGCCTTGATAATCTCGGTCACGAACGGTTCCCAGCCCTCGACGGCCTTGAGGGCCTTGTCGATCGATGTGGTTCTCTCCCAGTCTTCTTCCGCATTGCTGTCATGCTCCTGTGTACGGTGGGATTAGAATGTCACTGCGAAGTACAGATTCTGACACGCAAGGAGAATTACCCTGCGAGTGAGTAGCCAGCAAATATCGTCCCCACACTTACAAGTCACGATATGTGCCCCCGGGCCGGCATGTAAGAATGCCCGGTCTTTGAATCCTTCAAGCTCCGCCGCGATGACCGGGTTTTTGAGAGCCGGTGCCACGGGGAACGTGACGCGATAAAGCACGAATCCTGAGCTGATAGGAGACTCTTTGTTGCCAGTCACCAAGGCCCATGATTTGGAGCCAACCCCATCGGCCGCCACCACTACGTCGGCCGTGAGACGGCGTCCATCAGACAGGGCCACACCACCATGGTCATCTGCTTCGAAGAATTCCGAACCGGTCGCAGAGAACTCGATTGGGATGCCGAGCTGCTCGACATACTCAAAGAGCACGTTATGTAGCTTCGCTCGGTAGATGGCAAGAGATGGGTTGTTTGGGTCACCGATGGGAAAGGTTCCGATCGGAGTCCCGTCGAACTTTTTCATGGTGGCCACCGGTGCAGATGCCTCTTGGCTCGCCCGTTCCATGAAGCCCGGCCATTTCTTTGGGGTATGAAGGGCAGAGCTTGTGATCACAATTGCTTCGCCTATGGCAAGCGTCAATATACAAACTCACCTGGCTAGTATGTGCAACATGATGGCAGTGGTCCATCTTCTAGCGAATTGTGTCAAGGTTGGAACAGATTCAAGACGGTGCTCACCTGCAGTCTCTCCCGGGAGTCGTCGTTCGATAACGCGGACGTCGTGTCCCTTCCGATGAGCCTCAATAGCGAAGCTCAAACCCGCAATGCCACCCCCGACAACAAGAACAGAGATTCCGGTGTCTTGTTCTCGTTCCATGATTGCGTGTGCACCCATCGAGGAAGATGTGGCCATTCAACTTGGACCTTTTGCTGGTAGATAATGTTTTATATTGTTCACGCGTTGGGATGTACATCCCAAATAGCCCATAGCTAAGTGCATTGAGAGGTCGACTTTATACTAGCCGATACTTCAGGTAGGTACTCATTTACTCACCAAACTCGGGATTGACATTGCTGCCGTACCCGCTGACTCAGTGATTTGGCTCTTTTGAATGACAGGAATTATCAGGAGATTCTGTCTCATGTCAATCATTTACCATATTTGCGGTAAGCTTGTCTTAGCTTGTTGAACGGATTCAAGGGTTTCGGATCCATTCGTAGTATATTGCAGCACTACCACACCGTATTTGGTAGTTATCTGGAGTATGTTCGCGCGCTACCAAGAAGTACGATGAAAAGTCTCCACTGGGTTCCGGAGCTTGCCTGCATGAATGCCGCTGTGGGGGATTCAAACAAACGTGAAGAAACCCTCAGCAAATGAAAATCTCTAGAGCTGCAAGTTTTTATGGGTTTCCTGTGTTAATAAGCGGCATCCCGGAACTTACGCACTCTCTGAACAACTACCGAGTTACATGGCGAATGCCCAGGTTTGTATGGCACTATATATGGCGGGTTTTGGTAGTGGGATTCCTTGAAGAAGTCGGTCTTTTTTGGTTCATGCCTCATGGGAAGTGTGGCAGACCAACCACTGCGCGGCTCTTACATTTCAATCAATTTAATGGCCGAAGTTAAGGTAGTCATTTCTTGCCAAGCCCCCGAGCTGGCAAAGGATGCTCCCTGACGGCTCAGGGCAATCTGGGAGCATGCGGAGCAGCAAATGGAATATTGCATGCCCAGTGACTAGGCTACAACTTCACTGCATGAACAGAAGGAATCTCCATCGGCCACATGCAGCCAGGGTGACACAGTTGGGGGTGCTTGTTTCCTCTGAAGAGTCCCACGATGATGATGACATTTTGGCCCCAACACCATCATAGCTGCTCTCTTCTTTTCTTTTTTCAGACTGCGAACCCAGCCTCTCGCTTCTCTGGCCTTTTCACCTGTGGCTGACTCATATTTCTCTGTTTTTTTGTTGTACGGAGTAATTTTTCTTTCCTTTCTTTTCTTTTTCTTTCCCTCGTGATGGAGGGTGGCTATCCTGGACGCTTCGCATAGCCCCCCCTGGATCGCGGCTGAGGTCTGCCTATACATCATTCGGGGGCGCTACAAGGGGCAAATCAAAAAGCAAGAAGGGCAAAAATCAGAATCCTTCATTTTTCTTCCCTGAGAAAAAAAAAATCCCTCTCGATGCTTCCCTCTGACTGATAGCCTCACTGCCTACAACGCCCGGGCATCTTCTGCGCCCTGTCTTCCCCCGTGTCAACGGGCACCGAGGCAGGTCTTTCACCCTTTCACCTCCAATTTAGTCGGACTTGAGCTTCACTTCTTATTTCTGATGGAGCCGGACCAATCATCGGCAGCGATAGCTCCAGCGGACTGTTCTTTCATGGGCCTTGGTCCTGAGTTCTGACCTCTTCTCGGATCCTGGGCGTCTAGGTACTCGACCAATCCCACTGATTCGCAAGGCAGAAAGCAACAGGGATCTTCACGTCCTGAAACATCTTTCACTGACTGGACGATTCCATGCTGAATAGCTGCCTAGTATGACTCTTATCGATTCAAAAAGTTGGTTCAACCCCTCCGCTGGATCGGTCTCTCCCTTCTGGTATTATCTTCCCCACGTTTTTCGGTGGACACGGTTATTGTTTTTTTTTTTTTGTCTCTGTTGCAAACGTCTTAAACCCGCTTGGGCTGTCTTACTTATTCTTCCTTCTTCTTATATAAGACTTCATCAGCTTTTCATAGTCCAGATCTAATATCATCTTCTGCTGTTGTTCTTCAATCTTCTCCACTGAGAAGTTATCTCTTGAGGCGACATGGCCGTCATCAATCAAGACATGATGCCTCCAGTGCCTCCTATGCATCATCCACCTGGCCACCAAGCCATTCATCCAAACGAAGTCCCTCGTGCTTTCCACCCTCAACACCCTCACACGCCTGCTCCCGTCAACCCCGCACAGCTGGCTGACGAGATGGCCCGTCTTCGTATGAATGCCACCAACCTCGCTGCTGCCAACGACCAGAAGACCCGAAGCTTCACCCCCCACAAAGACTTCGAGGTGCGGGTTCCAGCACAATATGTGGGGTATACGTTCTTCAAGGCCGACGTGCCTCCCGGCCAAAAGCCCACGTGGAGCCATGCCGAAAGGACCAGAATGCACCTGAGTCAACCAGACCTCATCAAGATGGTGCAGAGAAAGGGCAAGAAGCTGTCCAGTGCCCAGCAGTACCAGACACTGAAGAAGCTGAGGCGGACTCATGTGGACCAGTTGATTAACGAGCACCGACAAAGCGACCCTCGGTCTGAATGGACCTGTGTCTATGTGAACGAAGATGAAAAGCCATTCAAGGGTAAGAATTCTCGACGGGGTGATTACGAAACGGTCTCGATGGATGTCATCCTCATGAGAAAGCCTGTCGACACAGCTCATCCCAACCCCAAGACTCCTAATGTCGGAGTTGAGAACTCGGGGTTGCCGTTCACGGCTAAGGACAAGCCCACGACGAATGTGGAAGAGTTGCTGGCTCGTGGTGAACAACAGCAAGCGAGTCATGATTTCATGAAGAGCGCTCAATGGGCAAGAGCTGGGATGCAGCAAGGGCAGACACCCGGCATGGTTAACCATTCCGCTCAACAACAGCGACAACAACTACACCCACAATTTCAACAACAGATGCCTTCACAAGCTCAACTGAACCACCCCCAAGGACATCCAGCGGGGATACGGCCACAGATGAACCAGGTTCATCAAGCCTCTTTGCCGCGCGGCATGCCAGCCGCCGTCCACCAACAGCCAGAGTTTCTTAGCAACCCCAAGTCGGTACCGAGCAAAGGCCCAGAGATTGAGATCTTGCAACAGGGCATGGGCGGCTTCCCAGCGGATATGAACACGAACATGAACATGAACACACCTCGCCAGGCACAAGGATCGAGCCCCGCTCAAGATCCGTTCGCTCAGCACTTGCATCAACAACGCCTGAGCAAGGAAAACTTTGCCCGGGTCAACGCCGCTCATGGAGGTCTTCCGGGCCACGGAGGAATCCCTCACCAAGGGGGTATCCCTCAGCATGGCGAACTTCCTCGTCAAGGCGGTCTCCCTCAGCATGGCGATCTTCCTCGTCAAGGCGGTCTCCCTCAGCATGGCGAACTTCCTCGTCAAGGCGGTCTCCCTCATCAAGGCGGTCTTCCTCACCAAGGAGGCATCCCTCGCCATGGAACCATACCAGCTCACGCAGGTATCCCAAATCACGGCGCTGTCCCGAATCATGCAGCTATGCCCAGGGCCCCCAATGTGCCGGAAGCGGAGCACGAATGGGGACAGGAAACCAGCAGCGTAGGAGACGACGAATCGATATTTTATGACGACGAGGACCTCAGTTCAATCACCGACGGCTCCTCGGAGGAGGAAGACGTCCAAGAAGGAGAGCACGAAGGCGATGCCGACCTCCACGGCAAGTCGCAGCCCTGGCGCGGCAGTCTCTTTCGGCGACACTCATCCAAGTCACGACGCCAAGAGCCCGTTTACCGAACGCATTATCGAAAACACTCCAAGACTGGGGTCGAAGGCAGGAACGGTCGCACCAAGTACCCAGCCGGCTACATCGATGTGGTCCCGGCGGAGAGCAAAAACAGCACCAACCGGCTATCGAAGGTGCACACTCGGGAAGTCGCCCGACCAGCCCGGGATCGGCCGAAAATTATCCATAGCGCTTCCGACAACTTCGACATGGCGGCCTATGACGAAAAGTATCGCAGTCTGCGGGCCCGCAACGATATTCGAACCCGAATTCTGGATGACCGAGAAGCGAGGGTTGAGCGCAGAGAGAAATTGGTCGATTATCGCACGCAAATGCTCGATGACCGTCTGGACGAGGCCCGTTACCTGAACCGATGCATGTCGATGCGCGAACCGGGTGGTTTCTATCCTCGTCGGTACTATCTACGCGATGCTCTGTGACTTGTGATCTTCAATTTTCTTACTCAATTTTGTTTCTATTGTTTTCTGTTGTCCTCCGTTGTTTTGAGGCTTTTTCATGGTTGGTTTTCCCGGCGCGGTTGGGGGTTTGGGGTTTGGTGGGTAAACAGGAATAACGTCATAGGACGGGGCTGTATACTTTCGGGCGTTTAGCAACAAAAATGCAATGTAATGATGTACGACCACAATGGTGTCCAGAAGAGAAGAGGAGATGCTGAAGGTCAAACAGGCCAGCCTATCTAAGCAAGTAGTAATACTACTCCGTAGACAGCCAGTTCATCAGGTGGGAGGAAACAGAAGAGGATATGCAATGACAGCGCATTCTCTGCCCGGGAAGTCCGTGACTTTATCGATAAGCCCCGCCAGAGTTTCCCTCTCGTCTCGCCTGCCCCACCATCGCTGCCTGGATCCTCGGGCGTTCTTTTCGTCATCGTCCCTCTTCTCTTCCTTTCCTTTCCTTCTTCTCTCTCTTTTATTAACCGGCTACTTTCCCTCTCTAACCTTCTTCACATTATCCCACACCATACTTCCTCGACCTCTTCCCCCGTCTCTCCGACACTATCTCAATCACATTACCAAAATGCCTCGCCAATTCTTCATCGGTGGTAACTTTAAGATGTACGAGCTTTCCTCACCACTGCCCCGCAGTTGCTACCTCCCCTGAAAAAATGAACGCCATCCTACGGCTGTGTCCTGTCCACCCACCAATCCTTCCAATTACTGACCGAATCCTCTTTTCTTTCTTGCCCAATACAGGAATGGTACTGCGGAAAGCATTACCGGCATCATCAAGAACCTCAACGACTCCAAGCTCGACGAGTCGTCCGAGGTCGTCATCTCCCCTCCCGCCCTCTACCTGCTTCTCGCTCGCCAGGTCGCCAACGAGAAGATCGGCGTGGCTTCCCAGAACGTCTTCGACAAGCCCAACGGTGCTTTCACTGGTGAAATCTCCGTGGACCAGCTCAAGGACGCTAAGATCAACTGGACCATCATTGGACACAGCGAGCGTCGTGTTATCCTGAAGGAGTCCGACGAGGTATGTTTGATCTACTGAGCGAGGAAGAGGTGAGGGCCGCTCGGTGTGCTAATTGAGAACTAGTTCATTGCCCGTAAGGTCAAGGCTGCTGTTGCCGGTGGCGTTAGCGTTATTTTCTGCATCGGTGAGACTCTTGAGGTATGTTCACGTGCTCCACCCCTCAGGCACAAAAGAGGGGTTGAAACATGCAATGTTGTGCTAATATCCCGATCTGCAGGAGCGTGATGCCGGTAAGACCATCGAGGTCGTCACCAAGCAGCTCAACGCTGCCGCTAAGGAGCTCTCCAAGGAGCAGTGGGAGAAGGTTGTCATCGCCTACGAGCCCGTCTGGTGAGTGGATGCCCTGCCTTGTCCTTGTTTTGCCCCGCAGCCTCACTCGAGAAGGCTGCAATGTATGTCAGACTGGAGCTAACTCAATTCTCTAGGGCCATCGGTACCGGCAAGGTCGCTACCACCCAGCAGGCCCAGGAGGTCCATGCCGCTATCCGTAAGTGGCTGAACGAGACCATCTCCGCCGAGGCTGCCGACAACACCCGCGTCATCTATGGCGGCTCCGTCAGCGAGAAGAACTGCCGTGAGCTCGCCCAGGAGCCCGATGTCGATGGTTTCCTGGTTGGCGGTGCCAGCTTGAAGCCTGCCTGTAAGTTGCTCCACCTTTTGATGTTCAATGTCAATGCCGTCTGTCATACTAACTTCTCGTCGCAGTCGTCGACATCATCAACGCCCGTCTGTAATCAAACAAAAGTCGGACTTATTAGTACCAAATGAGCAACCAATTGCCAGCAAGATATTAGCCGGCTGATAGTCGAGTCTTGAAAGACAGATTTCGACTTTGCTAGGATACCCTGGCTTTGCCTGACAAGGCAAAATCACGTTCAGTCATGTATAAATGTCCAAAATGGTTATAACGAGTTCAGAATTTACATACCATGAATGCAATTTAATGAACTTAAATTCCTAACGTTTTATACGTCTGTACTCTCAGAATAATGGTACTATTTCTATATCGAAACACTGTAACTATCTATATATATACAGGTAAAATTCCCACATCATATACATCCTCAAACCTCATCCCCTCTCTTCTCTTCTCTACATCCAAACCAATCACCCCCAACTCCCCTCGTGACCTACTCTGTAAATATTATTATTGAAGGATTTAAGAAGAATACAACACCGAAACCCCCACCCCCCTCCAATACGACTTCCCGGGTCCTCCACCGCCACCACTCTGTCCCGACGACCCATTCGAACTCGACCACGAAGAAGACGACGAGGAAAACGAACTCGGTCCTAACCCTACCCCCGCACTAACTAATAACTCTTTCACCCGTCCCTCCCATAGAAGCCGTACATTCCATGACTGATCAACCCGGATCTTCAGTACCGAGCCGTTCGCTTCTTCTTCTTTTTCTTCGCCGTGGGGGGTGATGTTCGAGATTGTTGGGGAAGTTGAGGGCTCGGACGCGGGTCCAGCGTTAGGAGAAGGGGAGAGAGGGGAAGTAGGAGGATCGTCCCAAGTGCGCATCTTCCGACGAGCCCATTCTAGACCGTCCCAGTTTGGATCATCCTTGGTATTGCGGGTTGGGCTGCGACGCCACAGTTCGCAACCTGCTACCATTTCGCTTTCCCAGCTGTAGACGTTGAAGCCGAAGCGGGAGCTGAAGGCGAGGTTTGGGGATGCGCGCAGGGAGTAGGTCGTTGAGAGGGAGCCGGTGAGTGGGGTGAGCGTTAGGGTTAGGGTGTAGGGGAAGGTGGAAATGGGGTGGGTGTTGTTGTTGTTGTTGGTGTTACTGGTTGTGGTTGGGGTGTTGGAGGAGGAAGAGGGGGTGGTGGAAGGTGTAGATGTAGATGTCACGGAGGACGGAAGGTCCGTCGCAGCTGGAAGCGTGCTGAATCGCAAGCCGGTAGACATGCCGATCAGCGAGGAGACGGGGGAATAATAGGCTTCTGCGCCGGCGGAGAGCAGCGAGAGACGCGGCGAGGCGGCATCGCCCTTGGAGGTGCGTGGGTCGGGGCCGAAGTTCCATAGCCCGCGCCATCCGAAGAGCGCGTTGTCGGTACTGAAGAGGTACTCGTTGCTGTATTTGCCCGTGTCGTGGGACAGCTGCGTCAGGATGGAGGCCTGCGGCGCGGATTTGGACAAGGGCGGGCCTCGCGTCGAGCAGACGGCCAAGGTGAGCTGCATGGTGGGCGAGATGCGGCGCAGAAAGAGCGCATTGAGGGTTGTCGGGGGCGGGAGGTGAAGGGTGGCATTGAGGAGGGTTGCTTTTTGAGCGAGGGGAGTTGATGAAGCCGGATCGAGATGGCTGTGCTTTGAGGGCTGTTTCGAGCCGGATTGCGCGCCATCGAGGATCGAGTCCCACCCCCAGTTCTCGACGGGGGCGACGGGGGCCTGCACTTGACGATATCCCGGGGCGAGTTTGCGGAGAGGTATCAGCGCACTTCGGCTGGGAGTGTTGTCGAATGGCACCGTGCTATATAGATATGATACGGAGCCATCGATCAAGCCTACGGTGCCGAGGGTGTAACTCGTTGCGAAGTGTGGGGTGGATAAGGAGGAAAGGTGGACGCGCAGGCGTTCGGGAGTCGTGAAGTCAAGGAGCGCTAGATCCGGATAGTTAGGTATGAATCAGATTGGGATAGGCCATCAAGAGAGCCGGATATGCATCAATTGTTCACATACACTGCGCGGTGGCCGTGAGCGAAGAGTACGAATTGTCGCGATTCCAATCCGTCGCCTCGGCGAAGGCGAGTTGGATGTAGTCCATGAAATCGAGCATTGTTGGTAACGACGACCCAGCTTTATGATATCAAGTTATGATGCAGGCACCCAGCACCCACACATACTGAAAAGTTAAGACCGAGTAAGATTGAGAGAGATAGAAGAACAATCCGCTCCTCCTCAGCTCATTTCCCCATACGGGATGGGGTGCGGATCGGATAAGCCCCGCATCAACGATAATCCGGCTGTTATCAGCGAAGAAAAAAAAATAATTGTATTTCGGTCTCTCCGAGCGTCGACTTTTTTTTCTCCGCGGTTGTATATACTTCCCCTCCATCCAGCATCCCGGGTGGTTATATCATTTGAGCCCTTTTTTAGAATCTTCAAGTTTTTCTAAATTTCATATTCACAATGCCTCGCTCCAAGCGTGCCAGAGTCGTCCACGAGTCGAAGACCGCCAAAAAATCGCACAAGGAACAGACGAGACGGTTGTATGCCAACATCCGCGAGGCCGTCGAGAACTATGAGCACCTGTTCGTCTTTGACGTGAACAACATGCGAAACACCTACCTGAAGGATGTGCGCACTGAGTTTGCCGACAGCCGGTGAGTTTCCTTATCCACGAGCATACATTCCACTTCCCCCGCGGTCACATTCTTCTATACAATCTTTCCGTCCATTTATGTCAAATTATATGGCATTTACTAGGGGAGGGGAGAGTATTCAAAACATTTGCTGTTCCAGAGAAAACCGCTCGAGATACATTTACACCGAACAAAATTCTAACACCCCATCAGTCTCTTCTTCGGCAAAACTAAAGTCATGGCCGTCGCCCTCGGCCACAACCCTGAATCCGAAGCCGCCACGAACCTGCACAAGCTCGCCCCCCACCTGACCGGCGCCGTCGGTCTGCTCTTCACCTCGCGCGACCCGCAGTCCGTGATCGAGTACTTCGAGAACTTCCGGCCCCTGGACTTCGCGCGCGCCGGCACCGTCAGCACCCGCTCCTTCAGCCTGCCCAACGGCCTGGTCTACTCGCGCGGCGGAGACCTGCCCGCCTCCGAGGACGAACCCGTCAGCCACACCATCGAGCCCGAGCTGCGGAAACTGGGCGTTCCCACGCGTCTGGTCAAGGGGAAGGTCATGCTGGAGTTGACGGAGGGACAGGAGTCGTTCCCGATCTGCCGGGAGGGCGAGACTCTGGATTCGCGGCAGACGACGTTACTGAAGATGTTTGGTGTCGTGAGCTCCGAGTTCCACGTCGCGTTGAAGGCGCACTGGATCCGGGATTCCGGCGAGGTGAAGCTTCTGGAGGGAGGTATGGATGTGGATGGTCAGTGAGGGGGGAAAAAGAAAATTCTTATGGAGGAAAAGTTTACGCTTTGGTTTCGGTTTTCTCTTGCCCTTTTCTTTTATCAGTTGAGACGAAATCCCTTGGGCATTTCATGGAGTTAGGTTTAGGCGCCTTTCTTTCTACATTTCTTTGAAATTATCTTATTTCGATACGATTTCGGATTTCCAGGTTCATTTCGTGCCTTTGATCTTGTGTGCTGGGGGTGGTTGATACCTTTGGGTTGATGAGCGTATGACACGGACATACATGAATAACAGACAGAAAAAAAAAGTTATCTAGGGACTAAGACTATCGAGATAGACAAGGCGAAAGTGTCATCTACGTTTTTGTTGCAAACTGCAAACCAGGAATTATCAAAACATAATCAAAGAAAGAAAAGCACCTCGAATAATTCATTACCTTGATTTACAGCCCATACGAAGATGTCTGGCATCGGTCATTGTTTCTGCAAAGAAAAAACCTTACCTGATCTTCTTACCTCTGAACGTCCATGGAATCCCACCATTATTTCCGCCAGAAAAAAAGAAATGCTGAACTACCTAAAGTACATACTTACCCCTCAAGAGTATCTTGAACCCCTGGAAGAGATAGCAAAGAAAACGCGAAACCAAGAGAAAAGAAACAGGAGATAGAATAAGAACATGACAGAGATTCAAAAAGGGGTCGCGTCGCAATCAAGTCCTTGCCTGTATGGTATCTTCCAAGATATCATGCTTGGTGTTGGCCAAATGACGCATAGAGCCCTCGTGTGTAATGGACGGACAGAAGGTGCATGACACTTGGACTATTGTAAGTAGGTGCAGTTGAGCTCGTAACCCTGGCTTGATTGTTGAGTTTTCCGTTTGCCTTACCCATTGCCATCAAGGACGATGAGGGAGAAAAAAAATAATAGAAGTCACGATCAATCAAATACCCACCAGCATACCGTGTTTATTGAGTACTGGAATGGGAAGAGAACCCCGTCGTGGTATCAAGGAACTCTCAGTATCTTCTCTTGGCGCGAGGGTCATCATAGGCGTCGTCTTCGTGATATCTCTTGCGTCCGTAGTCCTCACGACCTCCATACCTGTCACGGTCACGGTCACGATCCCGATCCCGGTAGCGGTAGCTATCCCTGTCGCGGTCTCTGTGTCGGTCACCGTCACGGTCGCGGTCATGGTCTCGTCGATCGCGGTCGCCATAGCTATCCCTGGGTCTGATAGGTTCGCGGTTGCTTCCAGTTGCGCCTCGGTCGCGGTCGTGTCGACCAAAGCCACCACTTCGTCCACCACCGGGTCCAGAAGGTGCGTTGGGGGGAGCCTGTCCGCCAAATCCGCCACGACCACCTTGGTATCCAACACCGCCACGGGGGCCACCAAAGCCACGATCACGGAAACCTCCTCTGCCTCCTCTGCCACCGAATCCACCACGGAAGCCACCGCCATATCCGCCAGGTCCTGAAGGAGCTCCGAACGATCCTGGCCCAATGGGTCGAGAGGGCATAGCCTTGGTGTAACCACGGCCTCCTAGACCGCCACCAAATCGGCGAGGCTTCCAGCCCTTGACAGTGCGACCCCGTTCAACGTCCACCAGGACGCGACGGTCTTTGATCCGAATACCATCTGTCTCCTTGTAGGCAGCTGGAGTCAGACGAAAAAGGGGATTAAGTTAGCGAACAAAAATCCATGCGATGGATAGACGCGTCATCTTGAATCAAGAAACGGCCCAGGAGCACAGCGGCAATACCTTTCATATCTTTCTCACGCTCATAGACAATAAACGCATATCCCTTGTGCGACTTCTTAGCGCCCTTCGGAGTTACATTGTCTTTAACGATTCGAATCTTGGATTTGTCAGTGGCATTTCTTGGGGGGTTGGGGGATGTGAGAGAACGTCATAGTTTGCGTTCTGGGACAGTACCCTTTCAATAGGTCCAAAGCGTCCGAATTCTCGTTCCAGGTCCGATTCTTTCACATCGTAGCTGAGCCGGGCAACGAACAGCGTCTTGAACGGGTCGCCTCGAGCCTGCGCGTCGGCAGAAGGGTCAACTGACAGAAGTTAGAAAGATCAGCTACAGGGACACACAATTAACTGAAACATGGAGGGGGAGCATACAGTGCTCAAGGTCTTCCGTCAATTGCTTGTTGAGTCTCTCCTTGGCCTCGGCCTTCTGGCGGAACTTGCGCTGCAACCAGCTGTCGGTGGCATTGTAGGGAGCTTCCTCTTCGAACTTCTTCGCCTCCGGGAGGAACTGGGCAACGCCGCTGATGGTACTCTTCTTTGCGTCCTCAGGCGCCCGATCAATGGGAGTGACATAGCGCAGGGGCGGCCGCGGCTGGAAGAGGGCAAGCAACGGAGGGGGGAGTTTGTCCGTCATCCTGGCCCCTCAAGCAACTTGCTGTTTCGATGAGTGGCTGCCAAAATAGAGACGAGAATAAACTAAAATTGCAGACGCATGAGGGGAAAGAAAAAAGTTGGTGGTGGTCGATGTTTCACCCTTTCTTTGTCTTCGGACAAGAGTTGATGAGTTTCGTTTCGCGTTCTGCCGTCCGCTCTCACTTAACTTGGTTCTAGTGCCGGGTGGACGGCCTGAGGCCAACTAACGACGGGCTGCCCTCGAGGTCCGCCAGGCGCGGCAGCCGAGCTTGGCGCGAGCCAATGAGCAACGGAACCGTCGGCCTTGAAAAGTCCCCGGTGTTCCTGGACTGAAGGTTGCTGCAAGAGATCAAAGCGACCAAGATACCCCAACCATGCCTGTTCAAGGGATTCGGACAGTGACTTCCGCCAAGGTACGATCCCGACTCACTGGGAAAATGCGCAAATATACGCTTTTGCAGGGCTAATGCATCTCTTCATTGCAGAACGGCGTCGGCGCCTTCATCCTACAATGCAAGCGTCTGGATTTCCACTACTGCGACTGGGCAGGTAGCTCACGGGGCATGGTGTACGTTATCACTCGCAGAGACCTAATTAATTCCCTATATGCTAATGTCCCGACTACAGGAGCTTCCTGAAAAACAAGCTTCCCGCCTTCGCCAAAAAGAACCCTCAGATCGAGATCCGAGTATCCCCCCGACCGCACAAGCACCCCATGGTCAAGGGCCACTACATCAACGGCCGCGAGAAGGTCGTCTGTGTGCGCAACCTCGAGCCCGAGCAAATATTCAACAAGGCGGTCATGATGAAGGAAGCCAGCGGCGAGAAGCTGAAGCGCACCAACAAGCCCGTGACGAGTATCAACGAGAGCGTGCGTGGTATCTGGTCCCCGTACCACGGCGACCTCCGGAGAGTGTAAAAGCGGAGACTTGTTTCTTGTATCCTTGTTTGTCGGGGTTAAATCAGCAATGGTGTTATGTTTTTCTGGAGACCCATTTCCAGCTTGTCATATTATGTCTAATGGGGGCCTTTATATCTTGCGTTTCTGTTTCATATAGTCTTCCCCGGGAAGATCGCTAGCTTCCTTGTTGAAAGGGTTGGCACTAAATGTACAAAATACAGTTTTTTGAAGTGTCATATGGTCTTGAAATGTCTCTGTTATTCAGCGGGTATCGTAGCCCACTAGTAGTCTTTCTGTAAACTAAGATATCTAGGAAAATCAATATCAACACCAAACTCCTGGTTACCTGAACTTTCTCCGAAATCATAAGTACGATCTCCTGTAACATATGGAAGAAAAATAATATGAGACCCATGTCCACCGGTTAGAAAATGCAATGAGGGTATCGAGAAAAGTGGCTAAGCGTGATTGATCGAAAGAGAAAAGAGAAAGTATAATGATGCGACCCGAACACCGAACAATGCAGCCGTTAGGATAGTAAGGCTATAAGAAGAAAGTTCGTTCCTTTCTCTAAAGATAGACTTGGAACATCGCCTTCGGCGCACTGACTGACTTGCCACAGTCGAAGACTTGACACTTGGAGAAGGGCTTGACTCGTTGGCTGGCGGCCTTCTTTGCGCTCGATTTCGACCGATGGGTTGCGCATTCGCCACAGTATACCTAGATGAGACGTTAGGACTGACCGACATGAAGGAACCAGATCGTGGAGGATACGAACATGGCCGCATTGCTTTGCCGCCCAGATTTGTTGTTTTGTTTCGTCGCCGACGCCTAGCTCCGCATCGCAGTTCGGACAACACACAACTTCGTCTTCTCCCGCTGTTCTTGTGAATCCCTCCGGTGCCGGACTAGGCGGTTTGTATGAACTCGGAGGCGGTCCTCTGTCCGGCGTTGTAAGGTTTCGTAACATAAAGTCCATGTCCAGGTTGAGATTGGTCAGATCGATCGCACTGCTGGACCCTCCCACCCAGAATGCGTCCACGTCAAAGGGAGGGTGTCGAGCAATATGCCGCGCTCGTCTGGCAACCTCTTCCCTGAAGACATCTCGGCGGGGGACCCCATGGATCCGGGGATCGTGAAGATGGAGCATTTGTAGGAGGTCGGCTCCAAAGTTATGTTCACGCGGGCGTGCGAGCGGCGGACGGACAGACGACCCTATAAACTGGACCTCAGGCGAGCTGGGTGTCTGTCCACTGGGTTCCGGCTCCTCCTCCAGGTCTACTACCTCGGTCATGATCGGTCTGCCGAAACGAGGGGGCCGTGGTTGTCGTGTGTTCGGGTGAGCCCCCGTGTCCGTACCCCGGGACTGAAATGTCTGCGGAGGTGAATCGGGCTCATTTGTAAGATCTATGACAGCATCCTGGGAGGTGCTGCTCTGCGCAGGTCTCCGAAAATCGAGGCCGTCGCCGGGATATCGTAACGGTGGTGTTGGTGGCGGCGACGGTCGCCGCGGATAGGATCTAGAGGACGACGCTTCGGCATTTTGTCGCCCGGGCTGACGACCATTCGATTCAGACATCTCTCGATGATTCCGCTGATTGTTTCATTTGATTTGTCAGTGCTTTCTGAGAGCTCTCTTTATCGCTGGCAAGGCATGAAAAGCCCCGCTTCTTTGAAAGATAGACAAGCAAACCAACCTTCCGGGGCCGGGCGGCCACGAATTGAACACCTGAGTCGTTATTCATAGCAGACGATCTAGAGAACCAAGAGTGAATGGGGGGTAAGGGAGGAAGGGTGCGAAAAAATGGTAAGAGAGCAGTTGCCGGCGGAGTCGGGGAAGCCTCAGTGTTGGTGGAGGCCATGATTAGTAGTAATCCTGTAGGGAGTTTGGGTCCGAGTCCATGCGGTGGAGAGATGACATGCCGCCCCTGTCACAAACAGCTGGCCACCGCGGCAATTATAGATGAAGGACAAAGATAAAATGCCCACGTCACAAGGAATGCTGAGGGGGAGGTGAAATGGAGGTGAGGGGGATGAGGTGTGTTTAAAGGTTGTTCTTGCTGGTGGTCAGACTGGGAGTCCCGTGATATCTCTACCATACCAATAGTGACGGCCTTTATGCCTCTTGATCTCTCTCAACGAACACAGTGACAGAATGAATTGTCCAAATTTGCATTTGGGATTTCTCGGAGGGATAACATGCGGCTAAAAGTACAAATAAGAACATATAAGGAAACTTTGATTTTCTGAAAGGTATCAATCAATCAATCATTACTACTGCCCTCCCAACACCGTGAGCACTCCCTCGCCATTCAAGGCCACAATGCTTTGGGCCGCGGCGCCCCAACTGACTGCGACGGCCGGAACAGCGCTCCGCAACGGCTCCGACCACGCCTTGGCGGATTTCGAGTACTGCTGAACGGTCAACCCACTGGGTCCGCCGGTAAGCAGGAATTGTCCGGTGTAGTCCCAGCTGAGCGAGTCGATCTGGTTGCCCGTATCCAGAACCTTGACTTCCTGAGAGCTGCGCAGATCCCAGATAGACACGGCGGTGGACTTATCCGCCACAGCCGCCAAGAAGGTACCGTTCTCCGAGAAGAAGAGACACTTCACGGGGCTTGTCATGGCGTAGTTGGCGGCAGTCGCGCCAGTTTTGATGTCGAAAATTTTGATCTGTCCGTCCACACCTCCGGCAGCAACGAGGTGACCGTCGGGGTGAAACTTGACGGACAGCAGAGCTAGGAAGGAAAAGAGATAATGTCAGCTTGAATTCCAAGATACAGGTACCGGAGGTTATGCTTACATGCGTCACTGAAGATCTGGGTGATCACGGAGTTCGTCGACAAGTCATACAAGACATAGCTCTTATCGGCCCCAACAGAGGCAACAATATCGCCGGTGGGATGCACAGCGATGGCTGTGGCCGCACCCGCATGCAGGCTAAAGTTGGCGACTTCGCCACCGTTCTCGAACACCTTCACAGCGCCCGTGGAAGAGGCCACAACGGCCTTGTCGCCTGCCCAAACGGCGTCGGTGACCGGGCCATTCGCTTGCAAGCTCTGCACGACCTGTTTCTGAGATAGCGAGTAGATACCGACAATTCCGTCGGCCCCTCCGACAAGGGCCAAGTCTCCTGTGGCATTGATGGACAAAGCTTTACCTCCAGCCGAAAGAGGCTCGGAGTTCGCGATAGGCTGGTAGGCGGAAAGGGTGTCACTGGTGGCCCAGTTCTCAGGAACTGGGCGCTTACGGCGAGTTTTCGAGAGCCTGTTGTTGAAAAGAAATCAGCGATGTGTCTACACGTAGAGACCGTTTCAGATCAACGTACGATGCTTGTGTGCTATCGATCCGAGCCAACACAGCTTCGGGAAGTCCAGCTGAGTCAACCTGCATGGCTTCATCGCCGGCACCGGCGGTGCGGCTGGCACCGACCGTAACCTTTGACAGCGCATCACGGGCCTCGTCTCTCTCCTTGGTCAGCCGAGCGACCACTCGCACCGCCGCATCATGCTGATAAAGCGCCGTGCTGAGTTCCTGCCGGGTTTGAGCCAGAGTCTGTCGCAGAGTGTAGGCTTCCAGAGCCAGAGCGTCCCATTCTTCTTGGAACACGTTCAGCAGGGAAGGGATCGAGGTGAGCGTAGGAGGTCGGGGTCGGACAACGCGCTGGGATTTAACATCGATCAGGTCTTCCGTCGAGAGCTCTTCTCCGTTCACGGGGTCTTTTCCATTTTCGGCGATGTAGGCCTCGATGAGGCGCTTCTCGAAAAGGCTGCCTATATACAATGTCAGCCCTGCGACAATGGCCGACCGGACGCTTGCTTCTTTTAGATTGCAACATACCGCTCTTGGGCGAGACGACTGGCACTTGAGGTGCCTCTCCCGAAACTGTGACCAATTCCATGTCAGCAAGAAATTCGAATTAAATAGAGGCGAATGATCACATACTTGCGCACAGCATAGTTTTGTTGTTAGGGTGGGTTGATGTAGAGGGGAGAGGGGAGGTTGGATTGACGCGAAAGCTTGCCCTTTGGACTTTTCGACTCCCGCCCGATCTGGGTTTAGCCGCGCCGCAGAGCTTTGGATTGCGGATCGCTTGGCAACTCCCGACAACTCGAGTCCGGCTCCGAATTACTCCTCTAGCCAGCTACGTGAGTCCATTCTATCTGTTAGTTCCTCTAACTCGTGTTTGTAGCTATGCTAGCCGCGACTTGAAATTAATCACCCATCATTATTGGGTTCACTTATCATTACACGGTTACGCGCGAGTCTTGCAGTGTAATCCCTCAAGCACCGATCAAGTCGAATCGCAAAAGAAACAGGACTATGAGCAATTGACTACTTATCACCTTCACTAGCTCTTGATCCTCTGTGTATCAATCGTACCTTGACTGGTCAACTCTATGCCGAGTTGATCCGGAAGACTAACAGACTTGTTTATCGCACCATGTCATACAATGCGAAGAACCTCGCCTACGGTATGATCTCTATATCACCCTTCATCTATATCATCGTGACTAAGTTCAAAGCAGAGGCGAAGGAACCGGCTTTTCTACAGAAACTCAAGGGTCAATACGGCGATACATCCGGCCGCCTCCAGCAGCCCATCTCTCGACCCCGCCGACCGAAAGATGACAACGGCGATGATGACGAGCCCACGTATGTCGATGAAGAAAGCAACGAAGTAATCACCAAGGAAGAATACGAAGCGTTGGTTCGCGGCGGTGCGCCGAAGGAAGACGAGTCATCTGAAGGAAAGACAGACGACAAGGAAAACCCCTCTGGGGCTGATGAAGGTACCCAACCAACGACCGAAAAGGATGGGCCATCGAAACAAAATCTAGCAGAAATCGGAGGGCAAAAGAAGCGAAAACAGGCCAAGGTCATTGGTGAAGACAAACCTGAGGCGGAGAACGAGGAAACGCAGCCCAAAGAGCCTGCATCTCGAAAACCCAAGCAGAAAAAGAAGAAAATCAAGCTCTCGTTTGATGAGACATGACTAATGACATTTGAGGAGTGTTATAGAGACCTTTAAAAGAATATAAATTGTATATAATATCCATCTTTGCCTTCCGGCTTCATTGAGTCATGATGACTGAGAATGAAACATAACAGGCGCGCGCAGTAGTTCCACCGGAATAGTATCATTAATAATCGGAGAAAAGATAGCGTAGACTTGGAAGCTTTCCGATAATCTTTCCAAGCTTGCGAAGAAGAATAGTCGCTATATTAAAAGTATTTCAATCCTCCGCGGCCGAGCGATACTCCCCTTCAGCCTGTACGCATCCCGGCTTCGATTTTTTTTTTTTTTTGCCCCTCTGACGTTCATTCATCTCTTGACTCTCCTTCCGCCGCCCAACCAACTTCTCCTCCTAGGCTAGAATTCCTGGATCTGAGCGCTGTCAGCGCCAGTCGAGTGTCAAAATGCCTGTTGTAAATGTCGACGATTTAGTTCGCCTGCAGCGGAAACCGGAAGATATACGGAATGTACGTTTGCCCCTCCATCCCACTTTGATGTCACAGCCCGGGGGTCATTGTCAAACCACCCAGCAGCGCTAATCACACCGCAGATATGCATTCTGGCCCACGTTGTAAGTCCCTCCAGGGTTTAATTCCCTACCGGAGATTTCGCACGTATTAATTCCTGCTCTTGCATGGTTCCAGGATCATGGCAAAACCTCCTTGACTGATAGTCTTATCGCCACAAATGGCATCATTTCACCCAAGCTGGCGGGAAAAATCCGCTATCTGGATTCGCGGCCGGATGAGCAGCTGCGAGGTATCACGATGGAGTCCTCTGCCATCTCTCTCTTCTTCTCCATGATGCGCCGCTCTGCGCCGGACGCGGCCCCAATTCCTAAGGAGTATCTGATCAATCTGATCGACTCCCCCGGGCACATCGACTTTAGCAGCGAGGTGTCCACCGCGTCGCGTCTGTGCGATGGAGCCATCGTGCTTGTGGATGCTGTAGAGGGTGTGTGCAGTCAGACAGTCACCGTGCTGCGTCAGACCTGGGTCGAGCAATTGAAACCGATTCTGGTCATTAATAAGCTCGATAGATTGATAGGCGAATTGAAGATGAGTCCCAGCGAAGCTTATAATCATCTGAGCCGGCTGTTGGAGCAGGTAAACGCCGTAATTGGCAGTTTCTATCAGGGTGAACGGATGGAAGAAGATCTCCAGTGGAGAGAGCGCATGGAAGAACGCGCCAATGCCACCGCCACCCAGAAAGACCGCTCAAAGAAGCAGACGCAAGACGGCGAGTCGACGCAGGGTAGCACCGTCGATGCAGCCGAATTCGAAGAACGGGACGACGAGGACCTGTACTTTGCACCTGAGAAGAACAATGTGATCTTCTGCAGTGCTGTTGATGGGTGGGCCTTTACTGTGCGGCAATTTGCCGCAATCTACGAGAAGAAGCTTGGGATCAAGCGTTCCGTTCTGGAGAAGGTCCTCTGGGGCGACTATTATCTGGACCCTAAGACGAAGCGCGTTCTCGGTCAGAAACATCTCAAAGGACGGGCGTTGAAGCCAATGTTTGTTCAGCTTGTGTTGGATAGTATCTGGGCTGCTTATGAGGCCACCACTGGAGGAGGAAAAGGCAAAGGGTAGGTTTTGAATGACCCTCCCCCGTTTTGGAAATGCTGACCTTTGAAGTGATCCGGCATTGCTGGAAAAGATCACGAAGTCTTTGAATATCACCTTACCGCCTTATATTCTACGCTCGCGCGATCCTAAGAATATCATGACTACATTATTCTCCCTGTGGCTACCCCTGTCTACAGCTGTGCTGGTGTCCGTCATTGAATACTTGCCCAGTCCTCCAACGGCCCAAGAGTCTCGTCTGCCTGCCATGATTGAAGAGTCGCCGGGTTCGAGGTTTGTGGACGAAAAGGTGAAGAACGCTATGGTTCAATTCAAGACTGGTCCAGAGGAGCCAGTTGTGGCGTATGTCAGTAAAATGGTAGCCATTCCAGAGAGCGAACTATCGTCAAGCAACAAACGCTCCGGCAATACCATGTCGGCGGACGAAGCCCGTGAGATCGCTCGAAAGAAGCGTGAAGAAATCGCCAAGTTACAGGCAGAAACCAGTGCTCCTGAGGCAACAGACGAATACACTCGGATTACGTCGACCTTTGAAAGGATCACTTTGGAAGAGGAGGACCAAAGCGGCGAACCTGAGGAGAAGGAAGATCCAGAACATTTAATTGGATTTGCCCGACTTTACTCTGGCACACTTACGGTGGGAGATTCCATCTACGTCCTCGCGCCCAAGTTCTCGCCTGAGAACCCTCACGCAAGCCCAGAGCCTCGGAAGGTCACCGTCACGGACTTGTATCTCCTCATGGGCCGGAGTCTCGAGCCCCTACGATCAGTCCCAGCGGGTGTCGTGTTTGGTATCGGTGGTCTTGCTGGCCACGTCCTCAAGACGGGTACGCTGTGCTCGCAACTCGAAGGAAGCGTCAACTTGGCCGGTGTTTCCTTGCACACCCCGCCTATTGTCAGAGTGGCACTGGAGCCGGTCAATCCCGCCGACTTGGGTAAAATGGTCACTGGATTGCGTCTTCTCGAGCAAAGTGATCCTTGCGCGCAGTACGAGGTTCTTCCCAACGGAGAGCACGTCATCCTGACGGCCGGCGAACTGCATCTCGAGCGTTGCTTGAAGGATCTTCGGGAGCGGTTTGCCCGATGCGACATCCAAACTGGCCAAACCATCGTCCCATACCGCGAGACGATCATCAACGCGCCAGAAATGGCGCCCCCGAAGAACCCCGAAGTGGGACGCGGAGGCGTCGTGGTGGTTTCGCCGTCCAAGCAACTGACCATGCGTCTGCGAGTCGTACCGTTGCCGGCCGCCGTGACGGAGTTCTTCACGAAACAGGTCGGAACGATCAAGCGGCTGCAGTCTGAAAAGCGAACCGCCTCTGATGCCACCAACGGAACCTCTGAGAGCAACCAACAGATCGAAGCCAGCGATGCTACCGACGAAGCCCTAGAGGGAAGCATTCTCTCCCTGCAGGAGTTCAAGCAGGAACTCAGCAAGCTCTTTGACGAGAACGCAAAAGACGAGAAAGAACTGTGGAACAACGTCGTTGACAAGATCATCGCATTCGGTCCCAGGCGCATTGGTCCTAACATCCTGGTCGACGCCACGGCAGTCAATACCTGCGAGAAATTGTCAGTCCAACCCAACCCACTTCATCCCCTCCCTCTCCTTCACAAAGTGGCTTACAACTAACATCCCATTACAGCTTACTGGACGACCCTACCAAGCAACCCAGCGTTTCCACCGAAGAAAGCAGCCGAGACGCCCTCTTTGTCCGCGACTTTTGCGACAAGATCTCATATGCATTCCAGCTGGCCACCGGCCAAGGACCCCTCTGCCAGGAGCCCATCCAAGGCACGGCCGTCTTCCTCGAAGACCTCGCCGTCAACGCCAACGAAGACGAGCTCGACCTCGGCCGACTCACCGGTGAATCGATCCGGCTCGTCCGCGACAGCATCTCGCAGGGATTCCTAGACTGGAGTCCCCGAATCATGCTTGCTATGTACAGTTGCGAAATCCAAGCATCGAGTAAGTCATCCTCGACCCCATTCCCCTCCACTCCCCAAGAGAAGTATTCTCTAACAACCCCCCCCAGCCGAAGTCCTCGGACGAGTCTACGCCGTCATCACACGCCGCCGCGGCCGAATCCTTTCCGAAGCCATGAAAGAAGGCACACCGTTCTTCACCATCCTGTCTCTCCTCCCCGTAGCGGAGTCCTTCGGATTCGCCGAAGAAATCCGGAAACGGACCTCGGGCGCTGCGCAACCGCAACTGATCTTCGCGGGCTTCGAGGCCCTCGACGAGGATCCGTTCTGGGTGCCCGCGACGGAAGAAGAACTTGAGGATTTGGGCGAGTTGGCGGATCGTGAGAATGTCGCGAAGAGGTACATGGATGCTGTGAGACGGAGGAAGGGGTTGGTTATTCAGGGACGGAAGTTGATTGATGCGGAGAAGCAGAAGACGCTGAAGAAGTAGAATAACGTAGAATGAGGTAAGGGGAGAGAAAAAAATGGGTTTGACTATTTGGCTTTGTTTACTAGCATGAATGGGTGCTTCTTTTTTTCTTACTTTTATAGAGATTTATATATGCACCTATATATACCTGTTTTTCTACAATAATATTGTAGATTTCATGTTCGAGGCCCAGCTACTTTAGTAAAGCTGATCAGGGGCTTGCTCGCATGCAGCAATTGTCGCACAAATTAAAGAGAAGCAAATTACAACACTTTGTGAGAACCGTACATCCACAACCAGCATAACCCTAACAAGACGTTTTACATCTAAGGTATCCTACTCCCCCTGACATTCCAGCCAGGGCAAAGAGGCATTCCATAGCAGCTTCAGTTCTCCCTCTCCAACCTCCAGTATCTCTTCCAAGAGACCCTGATCCGGTCTTCCGCACCAGGCCAAAAATGCCACCAAAATAAGATCTGCGTAGCCAGCCTTCTCGCCTTCGAAGTATGGTCCGGTCTTGCACTTTCGCCCCCTCAACATGCTCGTGAGTATACCCATGGCCTTTTTCATGCGATCTTTGATAAGTCGTTCGCTTTCTGCATCTTTGGGCCGCACTTCTGAAAGGGGTCTTCCAAACCGCATATGTCTTGTGCGCATGAAATACTCCTTCCCCCGCTTGTCCAAGATCTCCGCAACCTTGGGAAGAACGAGGACTTGAGCTTCTTGCCCTACGTCTTCCAGGATTTTCTGCACCGCGAGAGCGAGTGAGTAACTGGCGTCACCGGAAGGGAAAAGTGGAGGAGACGGAAACATGGTGTCGAGATGCAGCGCAATTGGGAGGGAGCCCATCACGACCCCGTGTGGGTTCGATTTCACCGAGGAGTGGCATATAGCAGGCAGTGTATATGGGATTCCCTGCTGGTTCGGGGCGACTGATAGTTGTTTGAGGAGGGGTTCTATATCGGGGTATGAGATGAAGGATTGCGAGTATGGGACGCCCTTGAAGTTAAGAGCTAGCCTTGTTTTAAGTGCGTTGCGTGACCGTGATTTGGCAGATCCTGGACGGACTTCATGAACTCTGGAGACATAACAAGCCGCGTAAGACGGGGGGATCTTACCAGGTAAGTCAGAGAGAATGTCGAAGAAATGGACTGGTTCACCCGTATACTCCATTATACTGGAACTCTCGGCGGTTGGCGTGTGGTGTGGCTAGTGTGCTGTAAGTGTTTTAGGGTGCTGCGCTGGGCCACAGCTCAGATTTATTGGACTTGTCCTCATTGTCAATTCTACGGCCCTGTCCCTGTCCCTGTCTTCCATTCTGCAAAGGCCTTCGCTCATGCACCAACACCGGCCTTGCACCTCCCATAGGATCCTCTGTAACCAATTCACTTTCAACTAAAATAGGCTACTGAGTCCGATTCCTTTCTGTCTGTCTTCGTTTGTATTTTATTGAAAGCCAATCAGCTATTGGTGTTCTCACCCTTATCCATGGACTGAGATTGAATGTGACACCCTGTCAACACAAAAGGGTCATGCCGAAGAATGTACAGAGACCAAACATGTAGATCGAGTGCAACGACTTCCGGTTCCGGATGTGTTTCCCATCCAATTAAGTTGTCTTCCTACTTGTCCAGTAGTTACCTAGTTAAATGGAGTTGTAATAGAGTGTCCATACCAACTGCAAGCGGACAAGGGAGCAGGTCATTGAAACTGCGCCGGAGATGGCCGATAAGAGGTCAAGAGACCACTTAGTATCGCTGATCTCGGCACCCCCGGGGGTCAAGCTGCTGTGACATTCGATCTGCGGCGCAACTTGAAACATGTCTATATCCGTATAAAACCATTTTTCAAACTATTCACGGAGTGGCAATGCAGACGGTTATATGATGTCTGAGATGAATCATGACCTGCACATATCCTTATGCTATCTTGACGTATGCTTTATTTAGTTTTGACCGAAATCCTTTTCGTTACTGCTAATACCATCTTTTTTATTCTGGGTACATCCTGGGTACATTCTGTCTTACCACAATTCTGGAAGAAGCATGTTGCGTCCTGCAGCTTTGGGACGCTTGTCTCATGCAGTAACAAGTAAGCGAGTATTGAAAGGCTCTAAACCCACATTTCTCTTCCTACTGACTTGTCTTTTCTCCCTGTCTGAAGCCATTCCTGAGATTGCGGTCATCAAAGCCCTCAGTCTCAACCATGCCTATTGCCAGATCCACGTGGGCACAATCTACCAATGTCTTGAGGACACCGGAGCCCTGAGAATAGGCCTAGAATTCGACGATGGCGACTGCCTATATCTCCGTGGTCTCATCCAAAACCTGCATACAAGACATAGCCACAGTCTCCCACTCAATCACAGTGCCCACCGCGGTTGGTTCTGGGACATCCGACCCAGCCAAACGACCTTCCAGTGTCCGAAGCACCAGGCCAGGTCGGAAACCATGGAGAAGTTCCCCTGGCACACGGACTGCAGCTACGAGGCGTCGCCACCACGGTTCTTCGCGCTTCAGGTGCTCCATCCAGACCACTACGGCGGGGGCATCCTCTCCTTACTGCGGTGTGAAAGAGTGCTGGGACTACTCTCCGGGAGCTCAGTGGCTGCTCTGGCACAGCCCGAGTACGCAATCACCGTGCCGCCGGAATTCAGAAAGCTCCAGAACGCAGACACGTCTATTGTAGGGTGCCTCTTGGCGCTGCAGTCGGGGCAGTTTGCGCTCCGCTACCGGGAGGACATTACCAGGCCGTTGACACGAGAGGCTACGGTTGCGCTTGAGGAGCTCAAGGCGGTTTTACGGGGGCCGCGACTGCGATCCGAAATGGTGCACCTGGCGCCCGAAATGCTTCCAAGACGGTCCATAGTCATAGTGGACAATAGGCGGTGGCTTCATCGAAGGACGGAGATCCAGGACCCCAACAGGCATTTGAAGCGGGTTCGTTGGGATGCAAAACTGTTTCCTGCACTTCCCAGAAGAGATTGCGACCAGTGATGGTGAATAAGCGAATGCTTAGGTATGCTTGAATGACACCACATTTGCTGGATCAATCTTTATCCCCAAGGAAGATGTTCGACCTACAAATGGTTCAACGGGTTTGCAAAAAAAAAGAGCAGATGTCTACCTTAAGTGTAGTACGCGCTGGGGTCTAGGATCTTGTTTCAACAATAACTTGGACTCAGGCCCTACGTTTAAATCACAACATATCTGATGTATCCAAGGATCAAGCCTTAATTGTACCTAGTCTATGTGCATGAGGGGACAAAGAAAGGGCCAATATGATACTGGTAAGAGTTCAAGGTAAAGAGCTATATCAGAGCCTGATACTGACAAAGCGACTATTAAAAAGCCCTCTGGAATAGAGAAGGTTCTATTATAGTGCCTTAAATGTTATCCAATAACTATATTTAGATACCTATAAACCGCGGATATTTAAACCTGTACTTATAAATACAGACAGCAAGGATAAAAGGAGACGAAAAGGGAGTAGAGAACGTTTAGATAATAGACAGTTTACCTTAAATTGAACAAAAAGGAACCGTTACCATAGTAAAAGTATCTATCCTGTTCATGATACCGCCCCCTTCCAAGTAAACAAGGTCAGATAATAGGTCAAAGATTCCTGTATGAAACTAAGACATCAATACAAAGTAGATAGCCTACATTATGACTATTGAAACGAATCAAGGTGATCTACCATATATTGCAAAAACTCTTTTGGATGTATTTCATTAGTACCGTCTCCTCCAGGGGAGACAGCATCTCTATCTATTGGGTTTGATAATTCGTAAATTCATCAGCGCATCACCACGGAGTGCGATGACCAAGTTAGAACCTTCTATGGTTCGAAGTGTGCAGAGCATGCGTCCGTAAGTGTCGCTGCTCATGAAAGATATCGATTTTAATCAATCTCTTGGTCGTGTCATGTATGTGTTTGAGAACCGCTCTGAGCAGGTCCTCGCAAGGCCGACTGACCGGACAAAACTGGTATGAAGGCAATATCAAGTCCGCTGTCGAAAGACCAGACATAGCCAAGTCCGCCAGCCTCCAACCATCCGTGGCAATCCAGCAGCAAAGCCAGAGCAGAACGACAGAGTGCTCTGACAGGCGTTACGGAGCGAAAACGGCAATCAGTGAGAAAGCAAAAAGAGGTTCAAACCCCCTCACGAATTCCACCTTCTCAATCAAAAAGGCCTTGCAACCTTCCTCAACTCCGCAACCCCCGTAGCCGGATCCCTCATCTCCTTCCAACTGACAGGGAACATCATATTACCCGCCTCACTGCGCGCCATGACAACGCCGAGATCATTCCTCGCCGTAGTAATATAATAGAAGCTCTGATCGCCGAGCGAAATGACCGTACCGCGCACGATATCACCAACCCGAAACATCTCGTCCATGACGACGCGGTCCTTCTCGACGGCACGCACGTCCTCTTTGCGAATCAGCGCCTGGAACCGCAGCTCGTCCGAGTTACTGTGGTTCTCGGGGTTGGCGGCCGACGTGAGGATCGAGGCGATGTTATCGTTATCGGAGGTGGTTTGTGCCGGGTTAAGCAGCTGCGCATTGCTATTTGACGCCGAGTCGTCGAGCACGACGAGAATGGAGACGGTGGCCTGGCGTTTCTGGACGCGCGTGACCCGCGCCAGGACGACGGATTCGACGGCCGGGAGGGTGTTGTATTTGGGCTTGGGGGTGGCAGTCTTGGTTGCGTCGGAGGAAGGCGTCGGTTGGCGGTTGATGCTCCGGGAGACGCTGAGTGTGGATTTCACTTTGGAGCTGGGTTGCGCCGGGTCGAGCACCACGGGGCCGGCGATTGAGGCGTAGATATTGGCATTCTGCACATGGGTGCCGGGCCCGGCAGAGTAGGAGGCAATTGGGCCCAGGCGCTGGCCTGGGATTGCTAGAGCTGGTAAGGCGCTCGTCATTCTGTCAGGCAGCTCTTGAGAGGCGGGGAGAGAAAGAACAAGACAGGAATGGCTAGAGAAAGAAATGCAGAGCTCCGTCCCGTTGGTGGATATCAAGCGAAAGAAAACCAGAAGAGACAGCTCGGGACAATGGTTTCGCCGACTTCCGATCAGTACTATCCAGCAAGTACTGTTACCAATTGACATCACTGGCACTCTCGCTTTGCTCCAGACAAATGTATGTAGATTGATTGGCTTGCATAACAGCGGCAACAGTTTACACTATATCAATATCACTACAATTCAACTATAAGGCCAGTTGCTGGGATAATTACAAACGTCAACCACAAGTATAACCAAAGTATAACCAGCACTGTAGCCCTCAAACGTACAAAATGGCAATATGGCGATAATCAACAAGGGCAGATGAATCCTATCACACCGAATGCTCGCTGACAGAAGAAAAAAAAGTGACACCAAAGAGAAATGCCCGCTTAACACCAATAAGTGAAGATCGATGTACCAACGACAACAGGGGACCGGATGCCAATTATAGACTTTCGTTTGAGGGGATGAATAATATGACGTAGGCCTTATCCAGGCAGTGTGATATTTGTACTAACCCTCGACAAGGGTTTGTCGGGGTCCATTTCCAAGAAACTCGAGGCATCGTCGTGCCAGCGCAATAACCTCACCCTCTCCATCTTCGGTTTCATCGTCATCGGACTCGATGTTCTTGTCGGAGATGTTCTTGACCATCTGCACGACGTCTTCCGATTTGGCGATATATCCGATCAACCTCTGATCTTCGGATTCGAGTAGCTGGAGAAGGGTCCAGATGGCAATATGTTGGAACGTGGGGTCGCCGCTTGCGAGGAATCGGTTCAAGTAGCCGTGAATTCCTCCATTGGGATCCGCCCAGTCCCGAACAAAGATCGAGTAGTCTCCGACTGCAATGCCTCGTTAGTCTAGATGAAGGGAATTTGATTTTGTATGTCTGTTAAGCGTACCTTTAGAGGATAGGTTTCCCAGAGCTGCGGCACTGTTACCCTGCACTTCGATGCTCTCCGACTCGGTCAAGGGAATCAAAACGTCAAATACCCCAAGGTTGAGGAGATGGGGTTTCAACTCGTCGCTGAGGGCCAGCACAGCGATTGCGGCCGTCATCTCAGATTGGACACTGAGTGGCACCCGTAATACAAGGTCTTTACATTTCTGTACTGCACCAGCCTGAAGGACCAGCTCTTTGTTACGGTCGGAGCTGGCCGCAAGGTTTCGCAGAGTCGAGATCGCGTGGCATTGGATCTCTTCGTTGTCGGTGGAGCCAAGAAGATCCACCAGGGGCTTGAGGAAGCCGGCATCGATGATCGGGGATTCGTTGAGAGGGTGGATGGAGATGTTGCGAATGCATGCGACAGCGGAGAGGATGAGGGGGAGGTAGGAGGACTGTAGGAGACGAAGGAGGGGAGGAAGACCCTTAGCGCGCACGATTTCGAGCTGGTATTTCTCATCGGACGCAAGGTTTCGGAGGGCGAGAGCGGCTTGGCACTGAACCTTGGGTGTGGACGAGTCCATCAAATGTACTAAGGATTGGACTAAGCGCGATTCGGTTTGAGCAAGTCTCTTCCGATTTGTAGAGTCGACCGCGATGTTGCTGAGAGCTGTTGTACAGTAGTATTGCACGTCAACGTCGGTGGAGGAGAGCAGTTGAACCAGCACAGGAATGGCGCCGGCGTTCACGAGTTGTTGCCGATTGTCATCTATCCATCAAGTCAGACCAGAGTATAAACGATACTGCCCAGATCACCATCTTACCGGAGTGTGTCATGTTGAGCAATGCTCCGGTCGCATTGCGTTGGACGCGCATATCCTTTGATTTGGCCAGGCGGATCAACGGACCAAGAGCACCCGAGCGTGCAATCTTTGCCTTGTTATCTTCGTGGGTAGCCAAGTTGGTAATGCAACCGACTGCGTTGCATTGGACCTCGACGTTGGGAGACATCATTTGCCGTATTAGAGGGGCCAGCCCTCCCAGGGCGACTATCAACACCTTATTGTCCGCTATGAAGTATTAGCCATGCGAGACCCCGACCGATGGGTGATGCAACCAGTACGAACCATTTACAGCGAGGTTACCAAGAGCCGCACTAGCAGCCCGTTGAACTTCAATATCGGAGCTCTGTAGCAGGAAGAGGATAGGTTCAAGGGTGTCCCGGTCGACTTCGCGCACGTCTAGAGAGCCGAGAGAGTTAGCTATTGCAGAGCAACCTATAGATAAGCCACACACACCTCGTTCTGTTATCTCAGCGAACGTTAAGCTGGCGCTGCGTTGAAGATCCACATTATCGGAGTAGACCAAAGTGCTCAGCGCGCGAAGGGGTTCTCCGGAGAAGAAATCGGTTTCGGCTCTCTGTTCAAAGAAACGTCGTCAGAATTCAGAATGTTAGGGCACTAGGTTGAACGAAAAGACAGCAAAATGACCGCGACGCAACTTACGTTCTCAAGATAGCCCAACAAGTCGGAGACAGCTTCCCGCTCATTGTCGGCGAGCGTCGTTTCGTAGATCCCGTCCCTCGAGCGACCACCGCCGAGACAAGCGGTGATATGACACCAGCGGTCGACCGTCGACAGGCAGGAAAAGCAGGTATTCACAATGCCACCCATGCCTTCAAGATTGGAGGCCCGCAGGACCAAACTGCGGCCCCGCAAGCGTCTAGCTCAATCAAAAACAAAGGAGGTGGAACCGATGCCAAATCCGACCGGGGAGAGCAGCCGACGGTGTGATTCCCTGGCTGATTCGTTTCTTTTATCGGTTCAAAGGATGGAGTCGATAAAAGCGGCGGATGGATGACGAACTCGGAGGAAAAAGGAAACGCGGGAAATGAGGAAAAGCGATTGGCGATGAGACTAAGGCGAGGTTGGGAGGCTCTGCATCCGCCTCAAAAGTTGGAGCTTTCGGGAGCACAAGCAACGGCGCGTGATAGGAGGGGAGATTTCGGAATGTCAACCTATTCTCTCTCGATCCTTTCTCTCTCTTTTTTCTTTTTTTTTTCTGATTTTTGAAATTTTCTTTAATTGATAACCCGCCAAAGGGGGGAAATCGAAGATAACGGAGGAGGGGGGGAGGTGGTTGGTAGAAAGAAGATGAGAAGATGGGAGGACGGGCAGGTGAGTAGTTAGCATTAAGTTAGTATGCGACTAGCGGTGGTCACTGGGCTAATGATCACACGCAGATTGGAGGGAGCTCATCGCTCGTCCACCACCACCACTCTTCCACCTCGGTCAGAGCTGCGACATTACTTCGGTCACGGCCACGCCTTGGGTTCTTTCCTATCTTACCGATCTAATTTTAAACTCGCTATATGCGACTCACCCCGGAAGGAAGTCGATCTCCCATCGACCGTTTCTTCACGTCCACGCCATGTCAATGAAGGGATAAATATTTATCTATTGATCGCTTGCCAACTCCTGTCCTTCTTAAGCCCGACTGTTATCTGTCTATCCCATCCTGTCCCATCCTGGCATCCGATGGATCTTGGCAGACCTTTCAGCAACTGATCCTTACCTATCCCTTGGTCCCTTTGACTCCTGCCGACAGGGTGTGCTATCAAATTAGGAGCGTCTTATAATCGAACACCGGACTATCTAACGCCACTAGCATATCGGCACTATACCTCTACCCACGTCGATGTCTTCGCTTTCTACCTACTTCGTACAGTAGTGATGGCATATCGCGCGAACCACACAGCAACTGCAACACTCCGTAATCAGGCATGGGGTCATCCTGGCCCACCTCGGAAGCTAATCATCGGGAACACCGCACCCCGTGTGATAGTCATGGAATGTATCAACAATCCTTGGAAGGCGAACCACTCCCGTTGCAATCCTTAACTAGTGTTCAAGGTGTGTGCAACTAGTTGCACATCCTTGGTTTTGAGTCATCGATCGCTCGGAATGGTTTCATGTCGCGTCTTGGCATTGGAGACTATATAAACGGCTCAATTGGTGTTTCCGTTAATTGATCGTTTGTTTTGTTTAGCTGGTTAGGAGGTGGTATATATTGCGTAAGGCCCTTTCCATGGGATATTCTTACCAGAAGGCTATTCGATATACTACCAGACTCAGACCCAAAATGTCCGCGTAAAATGGTAATACACTTTGGTTGATCCGTCCGAGGTCAAGTGGACGAAGTATTCCGAGCCATCCGCCTTCCCTCCGTTCATCATCGCAGCTTCGCTAAATGAGTAGTACATGCGAATAATGATAATAGAAGCGATATATTCTCTATCAATATAGGTCTAATACAATGAAGCCTCCAGACAATCGAGCGAAGACTGAGCCAGTAGCTTTCGGTATCATTCAAAAAAATATAGCCATCATTTCTAGGTGCTACATACATATATCGGTTTATGTTCAGCACTTGCGGCCTTTAAAAAAAGTTTTCGTTACTGGTAGGCTTTTTCTTTGTCAAAACATGGCCGTCTCCTTCTCCTACACTTATGTTGGATCAAGTCTTTTGATTGAAGTGAGGAATTGAGATTGAGTGTCTGTCGAGGGGTAGGCTGAGCATACAAGACAATGACAGGGCTTTACGGCAACCAAATTCTGAACTATTCTAATTCCAGAGAATTTCAGAGTTATCGACTATTTACTGCCACCGTCTGCGGCCCGTAGATGTCCCAACCGTGGTTTGACGATCTTAACGATGAACTATCAAAATCCTTGAATGACGAGACAGACATTGAAAAAACACATCACTGAGCCTGCAAATCAGAAAATTGCAGAAGCGGTATCTTGTTCAGGTGATATTAAGAATAGATTGGATATGATGTCAAGAGCGAGTTACCAAAGATTCAGAGCAGGAACCCCAGTCCCTGACTAGCCCAAACCGAACTAGTGTGCTATTCCTGCTTCCAGGTAAACAGGGCCCATTGCATGATGTCATTGCTTACTTGGAGACTGTTCTGGGAGATCTTCCTGCAGGTGCCAGAGATGGTTGATTGTAGAGACTGGAATGTAACGCCTATGATAATCGAGGGTGGATTGCTACGCGCATAAGTTATGAATGTTGTGCGTTTTGCCACCGCGAACAAAGCTCTAAGAAACAACAGATTGAGCACCAACAATCATGATGGCCGTGTACACCAACAGGTCCCGTTTGCTCGGTGAGATGGTTTCTGCCTTTGTCAACGGTCGTGATGCGACCTGGTCACCGGACTACTAAGAAAGAGACGGATGATCAGCAAAAGGATTAAGTTAACGACATGGTTGAGGCACCCTTGAAAACGTGACATGATGGCGCGGAGGTAACTATCGCAGACGGTACGAAGTAAGAAGAGCATAGATGAGTTTTTCTGACCATCATGCACGAACTGTCTGCAACTACCGACTAGATCGACTAGAGTCATCGTGGTCCCTTTAATAGGCAGGAGAATCGTTCATCAAGCGACCTCTTAGACTTGACACTTGACACTTCAGAGAAAAAAAGCACGGTCCTCACACTCTGCTCTGACAGTTAACTGATCGGGTGGTGCCGAGACACGAGGCGCAAGATGATATCGATTCGAAGAACATGTCACTGCGATCGCCCGGCGTAAGGACGAAGCCAGAAGAGATGCTGACGAGGATGACCACGTGAGCCTGGTCGATTGTCGCGTCACACGGAGCGCAGGAGAAGGCCAATTGAGCACCAAATCAACAATTCCCGAATTCTGCAGAACCCCGCAGGAAGGGCTGGATGCCGTCGAACGTGCACCGTACGAGTGAGTGGGTTTGGCCTCATGATGTTATCTTATTAATACTGAATTGATTTGTGTTTCTATTACTCTGGACCGGAATTCGTATGGTCAAGGTGGAGCTGAAGGGAGGGAGACCTCGGCGGTCGTCCTGGTTTTCCCCTGGGCCGTGACCTGATCGTGGATGGTTTTGTTCTGGTTCGCTTTGGTCGATGGGTCTCCCTAATTTAGCCTGGGCGGTCCCAATCGAAGGATTTAGAGTGGCATCATGCTATGTCGTCGACTCGTCCTGCACCGATGATGTATCCTGCGGATGCCGGTCTGCCGTGCCGGTCTCCATCGATGAAGTGTGTACATCGTACATCGTACACGGTACCTACACTGAGCGGTATCTACCAACAGGTCCAACACACGGGGTCGGGACCCGGCAGACGTGGTCAGTAGCGGACAACAATCTGGAATCCCACCGATGAAAGAAACCAAATCGGCCGGGCTACCATGGTCTGCAGGACTCAGGAGGAGGACCCACGAGGCAAGGCGTCAATCGGGTTAAGGGGAAAACTTAACTTGCCAGCCGGGGACACAGTCGACGCTCCCATACCGAACAGGGGGGTTTGTTTATGGTGTGGTCTCTTTCTGTGCCGTGTTCGAGCATGCATTCCTCGTCGCCCCACCGAGTAGATCTTGCCATACCTCTGACTCGCATAGTTAGTTGCTTCGGTGTCTCTCTGCAACGAGACAGCTCAGGTATGAATGCCCTCATTCTTTTCGATTGGAATCAACTCGTTACCTCTTCATTCATTCGTTGTTCGTAGGCCACCTCGAATTCTTTCCTCTCAGAAATCTCTCTTCCTTCACCTTTCTTTCTTTGCCGATCGCATCTTTGCCCCGTCTACTAAATTACTAAATCGGCCTCAATCCCATCTTGATCGGATCTCTCCACCGAACCATTGCCGTGCTCCATCGCAGAGTCCACTTAGCCAACCGATCTGGAATTATTCTCCCAGAGGAGGATCCCAATTTAGGGCTTTCGTGACGATCCCACGAGTTTCAGCTTGTGGTTTGGGTGGCTAACTGGAGATTGGCATGGCCATTCCATGATTTCGCCATAGAAAAATTCGTCTGACCGGTACCAGAAGATTAATATTATTTAAACATAATTAGAAATAATATTTTTGATATTTTGAATTTCCGATTGTGATTTACTTTATTTTATTCTATTTTTCTATTTTTCTTTTCTTCTTTTCTTCTTTTAGCAAAGACAGGAACGAAATTTCTTTCCTTCTTCTCATCTTCCATCTTTCCGATCTTCTCCTGACTTCTGACTTTGGGGACCAAACATTAAGATCTTGGTGGTACAACTTAATCGGAATCCTTGGCTCTTGATTACTTTGATCGAAAGAAACGGCGAACGAGAAACGAGAAAAGGGAAAAGAAAAGAAAAGAAAAGGAAAAAGAACATAAAAAAAAAAGAGGAAGAAAAAAAAGAGAAGAAGCGCCGCCAGGGCCAATCAAAGGCACATCGGCAGGGATGTCGACCTTCGTTGCCGCCTCCGCCTCCAACAGCGACCTCCCAGCCGACTCTCGTGCTGGGCCCCTCCGCCGACTGAGCCAGCTGCGTGCCTATACTCACGGTCATCTTTCGCCTCAGCCTCCACTTTCATCCTCAGCCTCCCAGCGTCTCACTCGCCAAAACACCCTGAGCAGCCGAGTGAATCGCTTGTGCCCTGCGCCGTTCCTCACCGTCATCGAGGACGATTCTTCTGATTCTGACGACGCTTCGATAGTGGAGACGCCTAGCAATAACCCGGCTCCATGCCCCGAACCTGAACAGTCCGCCCGCAACAATAGTTCGACCAGTTTGTCAAGCTTCCGCGGCTTACAAATTGAGTGGCCTTTTGAATCGCGCCACTCCGAATCCTCGAGTTCGACTCCCTCCACCGATCTGGCTCAGAGTTTCTCGCAAGAATCGATGGCGCGGCTAAGAGGACAGCCTTCGGAGTCTCGAGCAGACGAGGGCGCTCCCACGTCCGCTCCGGCTGAGCTCCAGAGTGCCCTGTTCGACTCTCCTGATCCCGTCGCGACCGAAAATTTTTCATCCCCTAAACCCCGACAGAAGGCGACCATTCGGTTTTTCCCCCACCAGGAGTCCCAGTCGAGCGCCCGACCGTCTCTGCCCTTCATCCCTGTCTCGCGAACGCTCCCGTCGGAAAGTTGCATCATCAAGGTTGGTCGTTACTCCGAGCGCGATGGCCTGCCGCAGCCCAATCCGACAGAACCTTCGGATGCGCCCGTGGGATTCAAGTCGAAGGTTGTGAGTCGGAGACACTGCGAGTTCTTGTACGTCAATGGGCAATGGCACATCAAAGATGTTGGCAGTTCCTCCGGAACGTTTCTGAACCATATGCGACTGAGCCAGCCGAACATGGCCTCGAGGCTATACACAGTGAAGGATGGGGATATTGTGCAACTTGGTATCGATTTTCGCGGTGGCGAAGAAATGATCTTTCGGTGTGTCCGCATACGGATCGAGTGTAACCGATCGTGGCAACAGCAGCCCAATGAGTTTAAGTATGGGGTTCCCGACCGTGGGTTTTCAACCAGGATGGTGCTAACAGGGACTTAGCAAAAACACCGAAAGTCTGATCAAGAACCTGGGGAAGGGAGAGGCTGTGGATTATGCTGGATGTCGGGAATGCTCAATCTGTCTGGGCTCTGTCCTGGTATGTCTTTCGTCTATGGAGTGATGTTATTTGGAAATTAATGTGCTGACTTCCGTTGTAGCGGCCCTATCAGTGTTTATTCATGGCAGCCTGCGCCCACGTCTGGCACTACAAATGCATCATGCGCCTTATTCACACACCCGACTACCCAATGTTCCAATGTCCGAATTGTCGCGCCTATACGGATCTCAGCGCCGAAGTCGACGACTCGAATGATTTTGAAGGTGATGACACCGAGCAGAAGAGCTCCGCGGCGGAGGAAAAGCCTTTGTCCTCATCGGAGGATATTCGACCGGAAACACACCCCACGTCGTCTGGAAGCAACCATGTCACCAACCATTCCATGAGCTCTGTGGAGGAAGCGATGAATGGCCTGCCCTCTGAAGCAGGTCTCGCTGCGAATATCGAAAGCATGCGTCTAAACGACTCCGAGGCTGCGCGAGAGGCTGCTCAAGCGTCTCAAGAACATGCCACCAGCTCGAACCTCGAGACTGTCCCTACGCACACCAGCGCCGACATGCCCGGTTGGCAGGCTGTAGGCCAAACCTCCGCTCCTGTTCAATGCCGACAGGCTCAGCTTCGCTCTGATACGCCCGTCCGCTCTGAATCATCTGATGACAATCCTCTGACACCACAGAATGACTCCGGACCATTAGCATTTGACGGTCGGGCTAGCATGTCGTGACAGATCTAGGTGGAAGTCCGAAGCACCATCAGCCTCAACTGTTTCTACATTACCAACAAACCCATGCGCTAATTGAGATTTGGGAATTTCTCGGCGCAATGCGGCCGACACAACAATTTATGTCAACATGGACGCCATCTACAACCTTTTCCGCTTGTCGGAATACTATCTTTATCTTACCTTATTTTTATTTGTTTAATCCACCTTTCATCACTGGCATTGACGTTCGACCACGTTGCATCGCACAGCCTACATACAACTTTATACTACATTCCCCAACATCTGAGAATTATACCCCATCATGCTGCAAATATAGCCTTGTTTGATTCCATTTTACGCTTTCAACCAGGGCCGTTGAGTCTCGTCTGATCTATACATCTGACCGTCATCATCCCGAACCCGTTTCCTTGTGTTTTTCTACCCACCATCGATCTGGACTTTTGATCCATGCATGGCTTCTGCGTTCTGGATAAGGCTGGCTTTTATACTGTCGACGGCCACACATCGCAGGATGATTCCTAAAGCCTGCTACTTTCGCTTTTTCTTTTGGATATGGCTTATCCTTTTTCGTTCCCTTTTCATCATCCCTCTGCCTCCTTAGCGTTAGTCGAGCATATACATATTGTACGCATAGCATTGTTTTTTAAAACCCATGAAATGAAGATTTCGCAATGATCTGGTTTGTCTGCTCTTGAACCCACTCTAAGACAAGGCTTTCACTTACTATATATCGATTCACTTTGCTAATGTTTTCATCGTGGTTCCCCTACCCTATATCATCTTTTCTCTTTTGTGTCGGTTCGGGAGCCTCTTCATCCTTTTTATGACCTTCCCTACTGGGTAAAATGTACTTTCGTTCCCGACGGCGCTGGGTCGTCCTATTCCGTTAATGTCTTCATTTGCTCTTTCCTGCTCCGCATATAAAGACAACAGGAAACCATTCCAGCGCGATTTAGGAAGGTTGGTTACTTCAATAGCAGTCACAATCGAGTGGCACTTTTACCAACAGCTTTGTGGGCTTTTCCTCTCTGCAAAATCACATCTCTTCCAGGCATCATCGCTCCAAGAACAATATTCATAAACCTCTACAACACATCACTACTACTCACTACATTTCTGCATGAACTGGCTTCCTCCTTTCATCCGCGCGCTTGCTGTCCGCGTGCTTGATCATATCGCCACACCTGGTGCTCCAATGCCAGCTGGGGCTCCAATGCCACCTGATCCACCTGTCAACGAAATGTGGTTCCCGGCTGATACCTGGGTCGGTACCTCCATGGACTTCGAGGACACCGAGGCAATTCAGTGTTCCGATTGGATGCTGGATTAAAAGATGTGGGAAGCCGTTCACCAATTTGATGATGGCCATCGATACGCAGTAGGGCTAATTCAAAGCCGACCGAGATCAGACGGATGCCTCGCATACACAGCGATAATCAAGGTCTATATGCAATAGGCTGAATCTCCTCTCCTGATAATAGTACGCAGTTCCTGATGTGCGAATGAACCCCTCATCCCTCATATGCATTGTCAACCTGGGCCATACAGAGTTGGGCATGATTTTGCGGAATTCATTCGAAGGCAACAATTGATTCGTGATGCATAGGGGAAGCGGGCACCTTTTTTACTTGTATGTACCTACATTGATTGATTGATGGATAAACCCGCGTATTGCAGGATACTATCACTTGGTTTTGATACAGCGAAAAGCTGTCATGTTTGCTTTGTACTCGCTCATAACTATAGGGTGCTATAAGAACTAATAAGAGAGGTTCACCTTATCTCCAAACTGAATACTGCGCACATACTAGCACTTTTGGGGAATAGGAGGTTCAAGAAGCATCGCCACCGTAGGTACACACCATGCTTTGCTAGACGAAGCAAGTTACATCGTAGAGTGCACATGCCAGCCACAACGTCATTCCACAGAAGATCGCCATACAAAGCGCCAACCATCGATCGAGTCTGCACCGGCAGTCGGCACTCCATCAGTGCGCAGATGCTTGGCTGCTAATGTGATTTGTGGGGCGTTTTGATACGCCCCTCCAGTAGGTCCGGATAACGAGAGCTGGGGTTGTTGTTGTTGAGGTCTTTGTCGTTGTAGTCTTGTAGATAGTCCAAGGTGGTCCAAGCACGCCTTAGATTCGTTTAGATTAAACCGCGACTGCTGACCGCTAGACTCTTTTTTCTCGCTTTGTTGATCAACACACGGAGTACCCTATACTGTTTTCCGTTTTCTAATCTTTGGTAACAAAGATTTCTCGATGACATTGAATTTTAGCGAACCCCCGACGCCTATTCTGAGTCGCCCAAATACAGGCCTCCTGAATGGCCATCAGCGCCCTCATCATTATCGCCAGGGCACGCATCCGCATCTGTTGTCGGCTCGCAGGAAGCCTCGAAGGTATCAACTCGCCAGTTTTCATTTTTTTTTTTTTCTTTCTTGTTCATATTGGCGCTTTGGATATGCGTTGACATACTGTTATTTGCCACAGATGGCCTTTAGTTCTTCGTTTCGTCAAGGGCGCCATCCACGGTGCCATCATGCTATCGGTCACGTTGCATGCTATATTTTCGGCATTTGTTGTCTGTCTTGACTTGTATATATTCGATACCGTCGGTCTTCCGAATAGTATTGTATGTTTCTCTCCCAGGACCCTGTTCAGCGAAAGGGCTAACTCAACCTAGATCCCCTCTCTCTCTATCGTCGTCGGCCTGATGCTGGTATTCCGCAACCAAACATCCTACAGTCGATTCTGGGATGGTCGCAACGCCATGAATACCATCTCCACGAGCATCCGGAACCTGGTGCGCACCATCGTCACGCACGGATACAGCAGCAAGGGACCCCCCTCTGCCGCTGAACGAGAGGACATCGAGCGCACCATCCGCATCCTCATGGCGATTCCCTACGCCGTCAAAAACCATCTGCGTGCCGAATGGGGTGCTGCTTGGGCTCTTGGGAGCGATGTCGGCGAGGACGGCATCGCCGCGTATAACCCCGACTATGCGAGCCTTTTGCCTGCGGGTCTGGAAGGCCATGAGGATGAGGGGTTGGGGTTACCGTTTCAGTTGACGTTCCTTGTGGATGGGTTCATCAAGCGGGGTGTTGATCGGGGTTGGTTCAATGCTCCTGGTTCGAGTCAGATGCAGGCGCAATTGAATAACTTGATGGACGCGTATGGGAAGATGGAGACGATCGGGTTGACTCCGATTCCGGTGGCGCATTTGTGAGTCTTACCTCCTACCACCTTCTCGTTCTTTTTCTCTTTTGAGTCCTTTTGAGTCCGGCTTCTCGTCCACTACTTACCTATCCCCGCACCACCTCGCAAGCAAACCAACTAACCCACCCCCATAGAATCCACCAAAAGCAAGTCCTCGCCCTCTTCGGCTGCGTCCTCCCCTTCGGCATGGTCGACGACATGGGCTGGTGGACCGTCCCCATCGTCAGTCTCGTGATCTTCACTCTCTACGGCATCGAAGGGATCGGCTCCCAGCTGGAAGACCCCTTCGGCTACGACCGCAACGACATCAAGATGGACGCTATTGTTGGCGACGCTAAGACTGAAATTGACGTCGTGTTGGACGAGTGGCGTCGATTGATGCGGTTTGTTGAGCTGGAGTCTGGCGATCAGGGGGTTGGCGATGGGGTTGGGGCTGGGGTTGGCAATGATGCGTCAAAGGATGGGTTCGTGCCTCCGGATATGTTTTTGAAGGTGAGTTCGGGGATGGGGAGGGTGTGAATATTGTTGGTCTTTGGATTTCTGTGGAGGAAGATCTTGTTGTAAAGTGTTGCGTAGCAGCGGATAGGTAGTGGTTTTCTATTTTATAAATGTCATTTACCGCCAGGATACCAAGGGTAAACAACAACCATTGACGATCCCAGACAACAAATGCCTATGCAGAAGAAACTGAACAGGAGTAGGTAGCCCAAGTCAAGATCAAAATTGGCCGAAAACCAAACGATCGTCAGGGGAGCAAGTCAGTGGCGCAGCTGGTTCCGGCAAGGATGGCCCTGACAGCCAGCCAGCAAAGTGACATATCCAAAACTTAGTCTCAGTCCTGATACTAATTTCCTAATTAAGAGCCATGAGTACCCCTTTTAGAAGCGTCTATAGCCCGTAGTAGTCTCTTTATCTTACTTTGAATATCCCCATTCATTCTAATATTTATCCTTAACTTTGTTAGACATTGTCTTGTTCATCTCGATACTCAGTTCCCATATCCAAAACAATCTCAAACACAACCACCATCTGGGAACCAAGACATAAAACAAAATGAAATGGCCACCCATCCTCTCCATCCTCCTCGCCACTTTCCTCCTCTTACCCTTCGATATTGCGCACGCCCACGGTCATACCCACGCCCATGCGCGCATGCACACGCACACGCATCTCCCACCTCGAACCTCAAAACCAAACCTCCCTGACTGCGCGAACCTCGAGAAACTCAACCACACTCTGACGCGCATATCCCCGATCTTGGAGCGCTTGTTACAATTGGATGGGAAGAGTTATGCTCAGAGCCATAGTCACGGACACAATCATACCCAGATCCACGGCCATAGTCACGCACACAGCGTCAAAAACAGAAACGGAACGCAAGCGAATACCCCTCAGACTCAGATCAGGAACAAGAATGTCGACGTCAGCGAGTTAGCTGAAAAGGTGCAGGCCCTGAAAGAGGCGATGGAGCGGTCGAGAGAGAAGGTTTCTGTTGGGATGTTTAGATGTCGGGAATTGAATGGAATTGGGAGTGGGAATGGCAATGCAACTAGTCTGGAAAGCATCAGGAAGAGGTGGTTGAGGAAGCGAGGTGGGGATGGTGATGCGGAGGATGATGAGAGTGAGAGTGATAGCGACAGCAGCAGCAGCAGTAGCAGTGATAGTGACAGTGACAGTGACAGCGATGATGAGGAGAAGGATGCAAAGGATGAAGGACAGTGCACTCTGGTGGATGTGTTGGATAACTTGGTGACTTCTTTGGAATGCTTGTTAGCGTTTACCGGGGGTCTTCTGGATGGTGTGTTGGATTTGGTGTTGAATATGTTGGGTGGCATCCTTCATTTGGTTGAATCTTCTTTGGATTCATAGAATTTCAATATAGAGTCAATGTCGCTTAAGGCTATCTTGACAAGCAATTTGTACACATACTGGAAACAAATAAATTACATTCGACTATGGCTGGTAGTGACCGCCAGCAGCCATACGTCCAGATATCAGATAGGAGTCTCAAGAGCAAGAACACTTTCCAATATAGTGTCGGGGGTAGCGTAAGCCAGAACCTGAGACACCGTTTTCAAGTCACTCCCATACTGGAGGCTGCGGTCATCTTCCGGTTTAGCCACGATGATTCGATGCCGAAAGACCTTCTTTGCGGCCAATGCCACGATAGACGGGGTGATATAATCTATTCCATGAAGCGTAGATAGCAGTCTGTTCCATTGGTTAGTCAAATCAAGTGTGCATGTTCGGGTTATGACATACTTCGAAAGTGTTTTGAAGTGGATATTAGAGCGAACTGATATGCCTCCCGCGACTGCACGGCTGAGACGAAAGAACACAATAATATCCTGCTGATACCGCACAATGTCGGCCCCAGATGTGACGGCATTGCTGGCTCGTTCCAGCTTGTCCAGGGTCTAGGATGACACATTAGACGGTTTGGCATACGCATGAGAGACGAACTTACCTTTCGGTCGATGTTCGGGTTGCGCTTGTTCTGCGGTGCTTCGGACTTACGCACAACAGATGATGCCGACATTTGACTGTCTGACAGCCAATCGTTATTTTCTTCTAGGTAGATGTAACCATCGCTGTCATCATGAAAATGGGAGATGATGAAATGGTCGTTCTTAGCTACGTCAGCACGGAAGACCATGACATTCTAGGGAAGTAAACCAACCAAATGAGGGTTTAACTTTGGTTGATCCTGTTCGGAGCGACGAGCTAGGAGAGGCACGAAGAGGAAATCTGCCGGAGCCTCGAGCACCCCATCTTTGAGGGCCAGTTTCTTCGAGCGCATCAACTAGAAACGGGGTCAGTTAGGTCGAACTCAAGAATGTGGTCGCCGCATGCTCACCTCAAGAGCTTGAACCTGAATATCTTCAGCGACATGGTTGAAATTCTTGGCTATCACCACGTCGACTACCCTGTGCTCAGCAGCAGCCCGGATAGTTGTCGATCTTCTGCGAGCGTCCGTTGGCAGGATCCCAGAGCAGAAATCATCGAATGATGTGGCCTCTGAGCAATCGAGAACCGCATATGTAAGATTAAAAGTGTTGGTACAGATCTAGGTAACCATTAGCTGCTAGTGGGCGTAATGCCAATCGATCGGTCCAGAGTTACCAGGGCGAGCTCTTTCGCAACGTCATGAATGTTCTCGGTCGTGGTATCGATACGGCAGTGTTCGCGCACCGCTAGACAAAGCAAGAGGGCGACCTCGAGATCCGACAGTTCCACGGCTAATCTGGTAATCTCCAAAGTATCATCCATGATACCCTGCGTCTGCATCCCTCCTCATGGTGACCAGTTATAGTTCAATTCTAGATCGAGTCCGGAGGAGAGAAAGACAGACGCTGTCGTACAGTAACGGGTTTTGGCCAAGTCACGGTAGGGGGACACCCAACGCGGTTTAGCGCCGGGAAGCACATGTGAGCTGGAGCTTTCGACCAGAAGCAAACCGGTGCCTGCATCGACCACTCCCTCTCTCACTCCCTCTGCAGCATCCAATTCCCTTCTTCCATGGTCCTATCCTCCTAAATGGCGCCGTCGAACCCTCTGGCGAACTGGGAGAAGCTGGGCGATAGCTTCTACCGAAAAGTACCCGTCTACGATGCCATCTTTGACGATGACGTCCAATTAGAGAACTACATTGTTGTTGGCGCTCCGTACGGAGGGGCTATCGGTATGCGCCGCACCATTTCTTAATGGCATGACCTGTTCAATGTGGTAAAGGGCTTACTGACGCAAGTCTATAGCTCTGCACCGAGATGAGACCAAGGTGTTCCGGTTTCGGGATGCCCAGACCGCCAAAACGAGCATTGACATCTACTCATGCTCGGGCAAACATATCAACCGAATAAACGTCAGTAGACCTGTCCGGACCCCTGTTTGGGAATGATACTAATCGCTTCTAGTGGGAGTACGGTACGATCCGTGGACTGGGTTGGTCGGACCGGGAAGAGCTGCTAGTCATCACTGAAGACGGTACGGTGCGGCGATATTTTGGCCTGCATGGCGATTTTACGTCGTTTTCTCTGGGAAATGTAGGCTTCGATGTTTTCCCAGTTTATGTATGTCCGATTGACTAACTTCTCCAGGGTGCCGAGGAGTACGGGGTCCGGGCTTGTCGATTCTGGACATCTGGTTTCGTCGCTCTACTCTCGAATAACCAGCTGGTCGCTGTCTCAAATTATGATGAGCCGAGGCCTAAACTTCTTGCGCCATGCCCCGAAGGAGAGGTATCGTCGTGGTCTTTGATTCCTCCAGCTTATACACTCTCTCGCTCGGTTGAGGTGCTGCTGGCTGTTGACAAGACTGTCTACTTGATAGACCCAACCGAGGCAGAAGACAAAGTTCTTCAAAATGGCCCGTTTAAACATGCTAGCGTATCTCCGACAGGGAAGTTTGTGGCTCTCATCACAGCGGAGGGAAAGGTCTGGGTTGTCAGCAGCGATTTCCAAAGCAAGTACAGTGAATATGACCCTGAATCCCGAGTCACACCGCGGACAGTCGATTGGTGTGGCGACGATGCAGTGGTTATTGCATGGGAAGATGAAGTGCACCTCATTGGACCGAGTGGTGTGGCTGCTCGGTAAGTTCTAATCTTCCACTTTCGTGCGACAGCTCTGACCGATCAAGATACTACTATGATGACACCGTTCATGTCATACCCGAATTTGATGGCGTTCGATTGATCACCAACGATACTTGCGAGTTCCTGCATAAGGTTACAGGTGAGTCGGCACAAATAAGTCTTTGATTCAGCGGCTAAAGGTATGGCATGAAGGTGTGACAGAAGCGATCTTCCGGCTTGGATCTACTTCTCCCGCGTCGGTCTTATTGGACTCGGTAGATCTACTGGAGAAGAAGTCGCCCAAAGCGGATGAGAACATCCAAAGAATTCGTCCGAGTCTCCCGGAGGCGGTCGACGTCTGTGTCAAGGCTGCTGGACACGAATTCCACGCCTACTGGCAGAAGCGGCTCTTGAAAGCTGCATCGTTTGGAAAATCAGTTCTCGATCTGTATAACAGCGACGAATTCGTTGAGATGACCGAGAAGTTACGAGTTCTGAAGGCGGTGAGAGACTACCAAATAGGTCTCCCGATTTCTTACGAGCAGTACATTCGATTGACTCCCGAGAAGCTGGTTGAACGCCTGGTTAATCGACATGAATACCTCTTGGCCATCCGTATTTCTGAATACCTTCAACTTCCCGCCGACCGGATTTACGTTCACTGGGCTAGCCAGAAGGTCAAAGTCTCAACGGTCGATGACGAAGCGGTCTGCAAGCTCATTGTACAGCGGCTGGATGGAAAGCCAGGCATCTCGTTTGAACTAATAGCACAAACCGCCTTTGATGAGGGCCGATCTCACCTGGCAACTCAGCTATTGAACCATGAGCCGCGCGCCGGAAAACAGGTTCCATTGTTGCTGAACATGGAAGAGGATGAAATAGCCCTTGACAAGGCCATCGAAAGCGGAGATAACGACCTTGTTAACTACGTACTCTTCCACCTGAAGAGTAAACTTCCTCTCGCCAGTTTCTTTAGGATGATCAACACACGGCCCATGGCATCAGCACTTGTGGAAACAACTGCCCGGGAAGAGGATACAGAGCTGTTGAAGGATCTTTATTATCAAGATGATCGCCCTATTGATGGCTCGAATGTCCTTCTCTCGGAGGCATTAAACCAGACGGCACTACCGCGCAAGACTGAGAAGATTCAGCTTGCATCTCGCCTACTAACGGACTCGAAAGATGCTACCGTGGTTCTGCAACAGAAATTACTCTCCGAAGCATCGCAATTGCTGAAGGTGCAGGAAAATCTGGACAAGGATCTTACCGATCGATCGGAATTCCTCGGCCTTAGTTTGAATGAGACTATCTACAGGTTGATCAGGTCTGGTTACGGCAAGAGGGCACAGAAACTTCAAAGTGAGTTCAAGATGCCAGAGAAAACCTATTGGTGGTTGAGATTGAGAGCGCTAGTCGCCAAACGAGATTGGGGTGAACTAGAGGAGATCGGTAAAAACAAGAAATCGCCGGTAGGATGGGAGGTGAGCATTTCCCCCCTTGTTTTCTATGAATGCATAAGCTCACTGAAAATGACAGCCTTTCTATAACGAGATTTTGGGCGCCGGAAACACAAAGCTTGCTTCACTGTTCGTCCCCAAATGTACCAACCTGCCCGTCGAGGACAAGGTGGAGATGTGGGTTAAATGCGGAATGATTGTAAAAGCCGGAGAAGAAGCCTTCAAGGCCAAAGATTTCAATACCCTTGAGCTGCTCCGTGGGAGAGCTTCCGGACCTGCCGCCTCGGATATCGAGCGAATGATCAACCAGCTTAGGCCAAGGAAATAGAAGACCAGACTGGTCTGATATTTCCTTTGCATTTGTTATCCCCGTCCTGAACAATCAGGTAATATCCTCATCTTCGTCAATGCCTGCCGGTTCGTCCGCCACAGGATTCTGGGTCACAGTTGTTTGCTGAGGCTGGGGTTTCCTAGTGTTTGCAGGAGGCCCGGAGTCGTCGACCATAGCATCGTCCTCGTCGTTGTCTGCCTCATTCTCAAGAGCTTGGAATTTCGACGCTACGGACTTGCGGTTCAAATCCTCCCATTCGCCCTAGAATGTTATGCGATTAGAACATGTTTCAAGGCGGTACCCCGGAGAAATGACGTCGCTCATACCCTGCGTGCTTTCACGGTTTTTGCGCGGCTGACACTGTTGGACACCTTCTTCTCCATCTGATCCATAACGCTTTCTGCTCTTTCTATACCCTTCTGTTGTTTCTGGCGCTGCGCTCGCGACTTGTTCCGAGGCTTCGACTGCTTTTTAGATACACCGGAATTTGCGCGGTCGGCAAGAACTGAATCGCGCGGCAGTGCGGTCTCCTCGACTCGCGGAAGCGACATAACAGACTTGTCGACATCAAGACTCGGCGAAGCTGCCCGCCTCGCAGCGCGGGAGTGCTTTGACTGAGCTAGTAAATTCCAGTAAAGTTAGAGAAGCAATTCACAAATAGGGACTCTTGTTTTTCAACTATAGTCACAAAAGATCACTCACTTCTCGTCTTAGCCATAGTTCTTTGTCCACGAGTGAGCAAAGAAAAACAATGTCCCAGCAGTCTATGATGCCGGTAGAATATTTTGTTGTGGAGACTTCCGGGCTATCGATAAAAGATCTCTCCGGTGGACGGGAGCCACCCAGAACGCAGCTTACTTATCCGGTTTATCTTATTAGTGCCGCGTCGGCCAATGCTGCCTTCAAACAATTTGCTGTTGGTCTGGCACCATACATGCACGCTGTGGGAATTGTCATTCACTCTTGATGAAAACCACGGTGCAGTCTCTATGCTGTGGTTTTCTGTCTGTTTCTATCAGTCATGAACACTCGCAGAGGGGGGGTTGATATCCTCACTCAGAGTCCTTGGAATACGGCCTCAAATGGCCATTATGACACTGTGATCCAGCACCTGCAGAGCAATTCAAGCATAACTTACATTTTAGTGACGGTGGTCTCAGTCTATTTTATACTCAACCACTTCAGATACGTTCCTGCCTCGTTGCTCCGCATCCTCTGGGACATCCTTGTCTATCTGACGCCTTCTCGAATTGTCGCTGCTCTAGATCCGCAGGCGACAACATCAGATTCGGCTACCGACGTCTCTCCTATGATGAACCTTTCCGGTAAAAGCGAAGCGATGCAACGAATTTTCGGACTGGATAATTCTTCTTCCTTTTCCTCTCTATTCCCCGGGTCAACTGCACTGTCGGGTCTCGGTAATGCCATTTTGGGAAACAGGGATACCTTGCCGCCGGGGTTGGGGAACTGGGACAACTCGTGCTATCAGAATAGTATCATTCAGGGACTAGCGTCGCTTAGGTCTTTGGATGAGTTCCTGGAGCGCAACATCGAACTTCTCGGGGAGAAAGGGCTGCTGTCAACCCACCAGGCCTTGAAAGATATCATCGAACGACTGAACAGCGCATCCAGCTATGGCCAGCGTTTGTGGACGCCAGCGGACTTGAAATCGATGAGCAGCTGGCAGCAGCAGGATGCGCAGGAATACTTTGCGAAAGTGGTGGATCAGGTCGACTACGAAGTGCATATGGCCACGAAGCGACAGACTCGGAACTTGGGCTTAAAGATGGCAGGGCCACAGGAACACGTTATCGGGTCTGAATCTACGGTTCAGGAAAAGGAGGAGACTCCAACAGCGAACAGACCCCATGAGCCGCCGTCTTTCCGTAACCCGTTGGAAGGTCTTCTTGCGCAGAGGGTGGGCTGCATGAGATGTGGCTGGACCGAAGGTCTTTCTCTCATCCCGTTCAACTGTCTGACCGTGCCTCTTGGCGCAAGCTACGAGTACGATGTCCAGGACTGTCTGCATAATTATATGCACCTCGAACCGATCGAGGGGGTGGAATGCGCCAAGTGCACGTTGTTGCACGCACAAGACCAGCTTCAGAACTTGCTCCAGCAGATTGAAGATGATAAGGGTCTGAGCAGCACTCCCGATTCACCCAAACTCTCAGACGCTCTACGAAACTCGGCCCAGGCGCGGTTGGAAGCTGTGCAGGAAGCGCTTGAAGAGCAAGATTTCGCCGAGAAAACCCTGTCCAAGAAATGCCACATTCCCGCGAAGAATCGCGTCTCCTCCACCAAGTCAAGGCAGGCTGTCATCGCAAGACCACCGAAATGTCTTTCAATTCACATCAACCGGAGTGTGTTCGACGAGAACACGGGTATGCTTCGAAAAAACTACGCCGCAGTACGATTCCCCAAAACGCTTGACCTGAATCAGTGGTGTTTGGGGAAACAGTCAACGGATTCCATCGATAACAACACGGAAACATGGGATACTGACCCTCGTGAATCGATGCTCCCACTGGCAGACAAAGTCACGGGTTCTTTTGACCGCCAGTATGAACTACGAGCAGTGGTCACGCATTACGGCCGTCATGAGAACGGACACTACATCTGTTACAGAAAGTACTCGACGGAGAACTTCCCCGTACAGGTCCCAGAGTCTGTCATAGAGGCAGATGGGGACAAAGAGAAGTCGGAGCGTTGGTACAGACTTAGCGATGAGGATGTCCAAATGGTCAGCGAATCCAACGTGATGAACCAGGGCGGTGTCTTCATGCTCTTCTATGAAGCCGTTGGGCCACACTCTTCTGGACTGGCAGACCTGGAAGAACCCGAAGCCACCGAAGTCGAAGAATCCACATCCACCCTTGAGGATATGTCCACCCGATCTACACGATCTACTGCGACGGAGGGGTCCATCTCTGACACCTCACGTGCGACCAGCGTCTCCGCTCCTGAGCCGGCCACCGAGAAGTTCCCGCCATATTCCGAGATCGAATGATGGCCTCTGCTCCGTGCAGATTGTTCTATGATTTTCCGTTGTTTGGTGGAATGCCAGCCGGAATTGTGTATACCAAGCGTTCTATGATACCCCGAAGGTGCAATGTTACAATATCCAAAGGCGTTGACAGTTATCATTTACTCATTGCCCTATGTTGGAGGGTTTGGGTCTATTGAAGCAGTCATATTCATCGGATGTAATTTTTTAGCTATTACAATACAGTGAACATTCTTTGAAACAGATGACATTCGAAGCCATACAAGTTTTCCAGCAATAAACCCCTCGAGCTCAGATCAGCAGGGTTCTCACATTAGAATAGCACAGAGTACAAGTACAGCTCCCACGGGCTTGATGATGAATACAGATTATAAACAGAAGAGTACCAAACCCCATGAAACACCCGCTAAAGAATCATAACCCAGCAAACCGACACGCCATCCACCTATACCATATGAAACAAAACCAACCGAACAATCAAAAAACACCTGCCCTTGTCATAACATCATGAAACTGCTCCAACGTCACCCCCGCCTGCACGCCCGCCCCGCCATTCGCCTCCAGAATCATATCCCGGAACAGATCATCGCCGAGCCCCTCCTCTTTCAGTTCGCGCGCGATGCGCCGCAGATGAGACATTGTGATCGGGCCGTCCGTGCCCTTCGTGAAGAGCTGGAATGCGGTGTCAACTTCGGCGATCATGGCGTCTTCGCCGCGGGATCGGAGCTTCGCGGCTGCGACGGAGAGGAAGGGTTCGTAGGGGACGAAACCGGTGTCTGTGGGGTCGAGGGCGGAGAGGATGGAGCTTAGTTCGGAGGAGGTGGAGGGGGAGAGGCCGAGGGCTCTGGTTTGGGTTGTTGGTTAGTTGGTGGTTTAGAGGGGTTGTTGGATTGAATAGATAGGTAGGTAGGTAGGTAGATTGAGAATGTAGAGGGAATAGAGGGGGGAAGGGGCCATACACCAAGGCTTTGCGAACATCTTCGCAAGGTATCACGCCTTCCTTCTCATTTGGGAATTCTTCATTGGTGGTCGAGAAAATGTGGAAGACTTCTTTGATCTCGTTCTCTTCTTCGCCGGTCAGATCGTTTTCTTTGGCGAGTTTGGACTGGCGTGCTCGTTTGGGCGCTGATCCGGCGGATGGCGCACTGCGCTTTTTGGGAGGCTGGAGGCATCATTTGGTTAGCTGGTTGGTTTGTGGAACGGAGATGTGATCCGGTAGGTATGTTGCTTACCATATCGCTGTGATTTCAGTATTCGCGTGACGTGGTTGTCGCAATGTCAAAGGGAGAAGAGATGCGCGGGGCGGACAGCCATTGGTAGGGAGATGGATGGTTCTTGAATTGAAGAAAGAGGGTTTCGGGACTAGTCGCATTGCATGTCATTCCCGTCATAGATCATAGGCGACCATGTTGGATTGCAAAATCCGGGGATCAGAGAGATCAAGAGATGGTCGTTGATCGAAGATCACCGAATGCTTGACTTCCCCGTGACTGATACGTTGCTGACGTAACCGGGTGATGCCTGCTTTTCTTTCGGACTTGATAAACGCAACTTTGTCCTGCTCATCGGTGGAGTCGAACTAGAGATTGAGTAGACAACTTGCATAGATCTTTCAGGTGATCATTCGCCATTAAAACCCTTCCTTTTCTACGCTGTCGACGGACCTTATCCTTAATTGCCAGCTCGTTCACCATGGATGTGGAGCTGTACGTGTACGACTTGTCCAAGGTGATTACTCTGAGTTGATATCGTATTACCCTTGCAAAACAGACTGCTAATGCATTGGTAGGGGCTTGCGCGGATGGTGTGTACAGAGGATCAAGACTGATTCTGTTGGCAACGTTAACGCAATCTAGTACTCGCTCCCTTTGACGGGAACGCAGATCGATGCCATCTACCATACTTCTCTAGTGCTAAACGGTGTGGAATATTTCTTTGGGCAGGGCATTCAAACCGCCATCCCTGGTAGCACTCACCATGGTCAACCCATTGAGAAACTTCACATGGGCCGGACAGAGCTGCCCAGCGATGTCATCGAAGAGTACATCTCTTCGCTTGGAGAGATCTATACTCCGGAGGTATTATGCCCTTGCTGTATCCGGTGGCCAGGAAGTAGTAACCCAATTCTAGTCTTATGATCTCTTCCTACACAATTGCAACAACTTCACTCAAGACCTGGCTATGTTCTTGGTTGGAAAAAGCATCCCGGATCACATCCGCAACTTGCCCAAAACGTTCCTGGACACCCCCTTTGGCCAGATGATGAAACCTCAGATCGAGATGGCTCTTCGCGGTACAGTGCAGGGCTCCGCACCAACTCCCCAACCCTATTTTAATGGTTCCTCTGCTGCTGCTGCTGCTGCTACTGCACAGTCGGTGCCGCCTGCACCCTTCCACGGCACTGTCCGAGTGGTCAGTAATGTTCCGCAGCTCGAGGAACAACTCGCCGCTGCATCGCAGTCCTGCGCAATCGTCTTTTTCACTTCGGCGACATGTCCCCCTTGCAAGATGCTCTACCCTGCATATGACGAGCTTGCCCAGGAGGCCGGCGACCAGGCTGCCCTCATCAAGGTGGATGTCAGTACGGCCCGCGATGTCGGCATGAAATACAGCATCCGCGCCACGCCAACCTTCATCACCTTCCTCAAGGGCTCGAAGCTCGACCAGTGGAGCGGCGCAAACCCATCCCAACTCCGAGGCAACGTGCGTCTCCTCATACAGATGGCGCATCCCTCCCATCCCCATCGCCAACTCCACCTCCCAAGCCTCCAGCGATCCATCACCAAATTCGTCCTCTATCAGAAAGTTCCACCCTTCGAGAAGCTACTCCCAAAACTCCAACCTTACCACGAGGACCCGCGTCTCATGTCCATGATCGACTTCATTAAGCGTCGCACGGCCTCACCCGTCGACACTCCTCTCCCTGACAACCTGCCTTCTTTCGCCACCTACCTCCAAACCGCCGTGCAGGCGCTCCCTCGCGAGAACGTGTTTGCCGCCATCGACCTTGCTCGACTCCTCTTCCTCGACCCGCGAGTAGCCAGCTACTTCGCCGAGGAGCCCGACCACAAGACCTTCCTCACCTTACTCTCGCCCTCCGAAACCCTCTCCTCCTGCCCGTACCCCCTCCGCATCATCATGCTGCAACTCGTCTGCAACCTCTTCAACACCCCTCTCTTCTCGAACCTCCTAGTCACCTCCTCCTCTCCCGCCTCCCCACTCCACGAAACCACACTCCGCCTCGTCACCGGCTGCCTCCTCGACTCGCACCCCAACCTCCGCGTTGTCGCCGCCTCTCTCGCCTACAACATCGCCGCATACAACCACAACACCCGCTTCAACGCCCCTTCCAGCACCGGATCACACGATAAACTCTCCGAGGCAGACCAGGTCGAACTCACCGCGTCGCTCGTCGAAGCTATCACCCAGGAAGAAGAGAGCGTGGAGTCCCTACATGGCCTCCTTTTTGCGCTGGGGCTGGTTGTGTACGAGGCGCCTGTGGACGGGGAGGTCGTGGACCTGTGCAAGGCGATGGGTATTTCGGAGACGGTGCAGCAGAAGAAGAAGGTCGGGCCGTTGGCGAAGGAGTCGTTGATTCAGGAGGTTGGGGGGGAGTTGTTGGGGAGGGGGTTGTCTTTGTAATTTTGTTTAGAGTTAGGTAGATTGAATTGATTTTTCTTTCCTATTTTCTATTTGTTACCTGTCAGTGTCAGAGATGTACGGAAATGAGAGTAATGGTCAACTTAGGGTCAGGAATAGATATACATACACCTTTCTTCTTATGTGCCCATTTGCCTGTTATCCAATAATGTTCTTCAGGTCCTCATTTCAACACCTTCAATCTCCCATTCCTCTTCTCTACCTTTGTTGTTTCTTACTATTCTTCGCCTCCTCCTCTAACAACCACAAAAACAAAATCCATGCTCCTCCTCCTCCCCCTCTCCCAAGAGAAAAAAGAGATCCGTGTACTGCACCTGTGGCAGTCAACCCCATAATAAACAGTAAATAACAAAAAAAAAAAAAAAAAAAAAACCACCCATCACCCTGTCTAACCATGTACGTACACACAAAACCACCAACCACCAACCATCCAATCCTCTCCAGCCTGGCCAGAACCAGGTAGGTAGACAGACAGACAACGCAAGCAACCAACACTCTCCGCGAACAGACCCCTTCAACATCCCAAACCCATTAGCTAAAAAGACAAAGACAGAGGACGAGGATTCTATACTGAACTGGTCGACCGGACTAGACCCTCTAGACCCTGTCGACCCTAGGCGCTTCATTTCGTATGCAGTCCATCGTGAAATTCGTTTATGTTGGTGGGTTTGTTCGGTGATTGTCCGGTTTCTATGTATATCGTATTAAGCTACATATGGGACTATCTATTTGATTGTCTGTTTAGGTATGTATGTAAGTAAGTAAGTAAGTAAGTATGTATGTATGGCTATACCCATGGAGGGAGGGAGAAGGTGTATATGCGTAGATGCAGACATGACTAGGATAGCTGTCTTCAAAGTACCTAGAGAACTGGCTGGTAATTACTCCGTTGCTTCTGCAGTAGTTCGTGTAGGTAGGAAGGTAGGTAGCTCAGCTTATGTATGCTACAGTCAGTTTGTAGATCCAAGAAAAAAACATCCATCTACATGCTCATTCCTTACGAAGATACTCAATTCAAAGGATTTATTACGAAGATACTGAATCCAAAGTAGATAGATAAAGACCATCTCATATTCACATTCAACACAATCGGTCAGAGACTGTAAAGCTAACTAATAAATAACTAGATTAAGTCGAACAACGTCATCGCTAAGAGACATAAGGAAAACAAAATCAGCCGCACTGTAGACGGGGTCGGGTATGTTCGCTGGGCTATGCAAATCAAGTCAAAGTCAATCAAGTAGGAAACGCGGGAGCTGTTCTGTGTAACACGCTCGGGGTATGATCGGAACACAAAACAAGTAGGTCGCAAATTCGCAACACAAGTAGGAAAGAAAAGAAAAAAAAAAAAGAAAAGAAAAGATAAGTAAGTACACGACTGGGTATCTGAACCGGAACTCGGACCGCTAGAACGAAAATGAAAATGAAGAAACAGAAACAGAAACAAGATAAAAATAAATAAATGAAAAGACGCGCGATAAGCAAAGGAGGGGCAATCGGAATTAGTGAGGGGAAGCTAGAAACAACCTGGAAAGCAAATCGAACGATGACGCTTGAACAACTTTCCCGAAATGGAATGGACAAACAATAAGACGGAATCAGGAATCGGAAATTAGGTAGATGAAAGGATGACTTCCAGTCTCCGGCCAACGCCATCGCGACAACGCATGAGGGGGGAAAACGGAAGGAGGTCAGAAAATAAAAGGATAATAAAAAAAAAAAAAAAAAGAAAAGAAAAGAAAACCAGGAAGATTGGAAATCCAGAGCGCGTGCCATGACCCCCTTTGGGCAACATCCATCGCCGTGAGTCATGGTAAGGGACGCGCCTTGACAATGGCGGTGAGATCGATAAGAATGATAGGCCATGCAGGCCAGCCGGGGCCCTGTCCAGCGTGCAGAGAGACCGAGTGTGTCCCTTCGTGTGGGATTGGATTTCTTCGCAATGCGCCGACAGCGACGGGGAAATTAGGTAATCGCTGTATCGTATCGGTAATTCCGTCCCGGCTACAGCGCGTAACGAAGAGCCCTCTGTCGTCATCGCCTAGAATCCGGCTTCTCCTGCCAGATCGCTTCGTTCGCGCTTTGAAACCCGGTCGCATGTCTGCTCGGCGCCTTGTGATGCATTCCCTTCCCCCCCTTGACCTGGGGTGGTACGGTCACCGAACCGTGGGGGGAAAATTGTCACTGGATGCTTTGTTTGGGGGGAATGACGGGACGCTGGACTCGGGGCCTTGTTTTGCGTTTTCCATCAAGCAAATCACCGGGTATGGATGAATGGAAGGTAAACAGTGGCGACAACAAAACACACCAATACGGCAATGTTTACCGCAATGTGAAAAAAACAACGAAGCTGTCGGAAACTCTGCCGATCACTCGATAGCTCTTCTTCCTTTTTCTCTGACGGAAAATACACCGAAAGAAAGAAAGAAAAGAAAAGAAAAAGAAAAAAGCGAGAAAGCGTGGGGTGAAGAAAGTGGGGTTTATCGGGTATGCATGGGAACGTTCGATAACCTGGTTGAGTCACTCTAGCACCCACCAGATAATCGGTGTAGTGTTTTCTTTTTTTTGCTGGCGATTTAGCTGCGAGAGTTCTTGGAAGAGGAAGTGGCGCGTCGCTTGCGGTCAGGAATGGCCTTGCGTTTCTTGCGTTTCGCGTTTTCGCGCTCCACCGCCGCGAGCTGTGCCACTCGTAGGGCCTGCTGAGCTCGTGCATGGGCTTGAACCTGGGCCAGGAATCGAGCACGGTGAGCTTCTTCTTCGGCTGCAGCGCGCATCACCTGGATCTGCTGCTCGGTCGTCATGTCGGGGTCTCCCATGGCGGGGTCGTGGGCCGCGGACTCCTCGTCAATCGCCGACTCGACGGGGCCCATGGATTCGAAGTAGAGGTCCTCGTCGGAGATGTAGGCACTGGCAGACGAACCTTCCGAGTCGGCACTGATCAGAGATGGTCGGTTGGGCCAGGAGGGAAAGGCACAGGTGTTGTTGCTCATGCCGTATCCGCTGGAGAAAGAGCATTTGCGAGGCGTGATATCGGTCAGGGTGTTGTCGCTGGGAGAAGGAGGTGGCGGAGGAGGCATCGAGATAGGAGAGCATTCATAAGCACTGCCGAAGCTGAAGGCGATGTGTTGCGTGGTGGGAGATGCCTCGCTGGGAGACGATCTGATGCTGGAACTGTTCTGGCTCCAGGGCTGGAAGGGGTATATTCCGCCCGACGAAGGCTTGGTGTACTTCATTGTGAATGAGAAAGTGCGTGATGGAGGAAATCTTTGCGGTTGAACTCTGAAGAGAGTTGGGTGATGCTATGATAGATGATGATGAGATGAGTAGAGAGGCAGTCGAGGTTGTATTGTTGTGTTCGAAGAAAGATGATCGATGGTGGAGGAAGAGGATGATAAATAAACAGACAAGGTTAAGGTGGGGATTGTCCGGGGGTCTTTGTACTGAAGGATTGCAAGTAGAGGTGAAGAATGATGAAAGCTGGTAGGTAGGTATAGTAGGAAGTATATGTATGGATGTATGGGCCAGATCGATCGGGGAGGTGTCTGGACTCCCTTGCATATCCCAACAGATAAGGCGTCGCGGGGGGTTGGCGTAGGGGGGGGGTGTGGAGGGTCCTTTTTTTTTTTTTCTCTTTTTATTTTATTTTATTGATTCCCTTCTTTTTCTTTTTTTTGTATTATGTTCTGGAATCAGAATGTCAGGCCCCACAGCCCGTGAACGCTTGAGGGCCAAACAAAAATCCCAGGTAATAAGGGAATATTCCGCGGTGCTGGCGAATCAAGCCTCCAACCGGGGAATGACAACCTGCGAGTCAAGCGCAGCGATCAGGCGGAAGGGGCGTCCCGGCAGCTGTACGATGCGTAAATGAAGAATCGAGTGGGCGAGAGTAAGGCGATCAGAGCCCGACTGAATCACTTGGGAAAAATGATCAGTCCAGTTGGGGATGTCAAAGGAAATTCGTACGAAGTATTGGATGTATGGGAAGGAAAGAGAGTTGACAGAGACAATCTGACAGCAGACCCTGGTCGGGTGGGCGTGGATCTATCGTTTTCTTATTATACATGTTCAATGTCGCCCTCGAAATTAATGGATTTTTTTCCTGGTTCTTCGTTTTAAATTAAAATGAAAAAAGATTATTTCTTTTTCCCTTCCTTTCAAACGTCGGTCCGCGGGCCGGGGAAGATCGGATTTGGGGGGAAAAGTGCGTGGGGAATGAATGTCAAAGGATGAGTCAAATAGTCTAGACTTTTTGATTTTTTCCTTTTTTCTTTATTTAATTCGAATTTAATTATGGGGATTTAATTTTTGGACTTTTGCCATTGATCTAATTTTCCATTATCACCCTTTTAATTCATTTCTCGAGTTCACTCCGTACAATTCTATCTTTGAATACTCCGTCCCTTACGAGTTACAACCCAGAAAATCCCCCGTCATCGTCTGACAATATACGAAGGTATTTCCGTAGTTACGATATCACTAATCAACAGGGTGACTCTGCAAAGCCTCCTCTTGTCCCAAACGAACCCCATTCCCCGACCGATGTTTCATACGGACAATCTTATCCCCCATGTCCCCTTTCCCCCCATAATGAGGCTTTGTGCAGATAATGCAACCTCATTTCTTGGAACCGAACAACAAGACATAGGATTTTAAATTCTCTGACCACCACCATCGAGGGCCCCTACCGTAGTTTCGAGTGACACTGCCCTGCAAACAATCATCCTCAAACCCGACCCCAATTTTATTATCACCGCCCCAAACGACTAGATAATCAATAACGCTCCAGTTAGTAGATACGCAACGTAGATAGCGCCAACCTCGAGGGAGACAAGCAGATAGGCAATCAAAGCGAAAAAAAAAGCCTTGGGCGTTCTTGCATCAGCCATCAACGGCTTTTTTTTTTTCGTTCTTGCGGTCTGTGTATGTTTGCATCCGCCGTTCGCGTCCACCCGCGGGAAGCCAAAATAAAGAAAGATAGAGAAAGGAGGGAGGAAAGAAACGACAACTGTTCATTTTCATTATTCATTCATTGATTCCTGTATTGATGAACTTGTCCTCCCCCAACTTGACCTCCCTGCCTGGCCCAACCAACCCCAAATCCCCAGGGTAGGGTAACTCCATTCCCGATCGAATCACAATGCCGCGACCCTGACCGCTCCGTTGTGGTGTTTGACATCCTCGCATACGAAGTACAGCGGATGTAGGTATGTATGTCTACCTACTTCCTGTACCTACCGACCGACTTACCCGCGTACCCTGGCTGGCTACATAGCTGGTGAGTTAGCTAGCTAGCTAGCTAGCTACCTGGATGTACATACTTTATGTATGTAAGTAAGTAGTCCGACGTGTGTACCTATACATGGGGCAGCAAAGGAGGGGAGCCAGAGGAGGGGGAAATGAATGAATGGAGCACAATACCGCCGGATGTCTGTGTGTCTGCATCGCGGATCCCAGGAAGCGATCAAACGCGGTCGATAAGGGCGAGGATTCAGATCTCCTGGTGTTACAACACACTCATGCATCCGTCCCGCTTGGTTTGCGTTGTGTTTCTTGTTCTTGTGTGCTGATGCTTTTGGCGGTGAGGCAAACACGACCGGCTCGAGCGACCGGATGGCGTTGTATGTATGTAGCAGAACTGATTGATTGACTGACCAGATTAATTTCGTACTTTGGTTCCTGGCCTGTCCCCCTCGTGCGGATTATGGAAAAAGAAAAGAGCTTGATAATCAGGCGATTATTCTGACATGAATATCATTTACTATGTTTAATGAAGCGGTTCATTCGTAGGATTTCGGGTCACAACAACAAACACCCATGCCCGCGCGGTACCCGCGGTGGAGAAGCCCCCGGCTATTTTATGCCTTGGTATCTATTGGCAATACAATTTGGCAGAATTGTACATACTATACGAGAAGCTGGTGGGAGACTTAGACGGGGGAGATGAGAAGACAGGAAAACTATATCAAATCAGAATTTTAGACCTCGGCACGAGTCTACCTGTATCAACGTCAAACATACCCGTCTGCCTTGGGCCCTGACCCAGAACCAGAACAAAGGAAAATCCGGGTCGCCGCCGGAAAGACTAATGGAAGACCCACCAGTTTCTACCACCAAAACATGAGCCATTTGAGCTCTTCCCCTTTCTCTATCAGGGAAGCAAGAGCATAGCGTCGTCGCACAAACAAAGACAAATTAGCCGGATCCATAACACCTCCCCAGACAAAATAGGTACCAATAACCCAGCACTAGCGAGTGATGAGCAATCGGAATGGAAGATTCGAACATTCTACCTCTCCATTTCACAGGTAACTAATCTATCCAACGGCCCCCATCGCCGTTCCTTCGGGAGGAGCCCCGTTGCGGACGGATGGATGGGACGGACGGACAATGGAGGGATTTCTTCCGTTCTTCCCCGGCAGGGTTTTTCCTCCTATACAAATCAGGTAAAATTGCGAATTGCGGTTCCTCCCCGTTGAAACACCTACGGAGTAACTCTTACCGTCGCACACACGGGTAGCTGCCAGGGTAAAGCATTGAGCCGCGGCATTATTTCGGCTTTTTGGCACCTAAGTCGTAGCTAATTTACCCCAGGAGAATCTTCGGTGCCGATCCATACTACCGAGCTTTGTCCTGCACGGTTAAATATCTCAGGTACGCGTACTACTTCGCAAGTTAACTTCATCCTGTCACACTGTGCTGTGACTGCTGTCTACTCAATACGCACCAGTGCTCTGGATGAGACAGGGTCTTCTGCTCCGCACGGAGTACGGAGTACTCTGTGTAAACTGTAAAGCTCTTTGTCCTCGAACATTGGCGATGGAGCAGGATATCACACATTTCAAAGATATACAATTGAGACACTCCACACCCGATTGGGACCAAAGCAATGCATTTGGAATCGTCCTTCGAGAATTCCCCAAGAAAAAGTCCCATGTGATAGATGACAAGCGAGCTCCTTGTGACAAATTCCCCAGCCATCAATGAAGCTGTTCACCAAACGATCCAAAAGCATACACCCGAGTACAAAGGTACCTCGGCTGGGATCGTCTCCCAGCGACCGGGGAGCAGGGGCCGGGGGAGCTCTAGACTGCGACCGTGTCCTCGTTTAATTATATCAATCCAAAATCAATAGTTTGCACCAAAAACCCAACGCCTCTCGGGCGGATGCAACATCTCTTCTTCCGCTGTCGCCGATCAATTCGAACCGTCGGTTTGGATTTGTTTTTCTTCCCCTTGTGGACACGGGACAAGGGTTTCTCCACCGCCCTCCTTCTTCTCCCTTTCCCGACTTTAAAATTGGCTTTTCTGGTTCTGGCTCTAAAATATCTCTTATATTGGCGTTCTCGGAACTCACTCCCCGTCCCCAGGAGTTTGGCTGGTGTTTGAGACTCGTCCATTCTGTCTCTTTTCCAGGCTTCCACCCCTATGAGTACGATCCCTTCCGATCCAAAGGCCCAGAATCCAGTTTCCACTTTCCACACCTCCCCGCGGGCCCAAAGTCACGGGTAGGCCCGCGGAATGCGGGAGCAAAGTACGCAGTACGGATTTGTCTGGGGATGTCTCAATACCCCTTTCGTTCGACTTTGAGTGTGGGATCGACTGCTCATGCTTCTGCGCCCTGATTCGGTTTTTAAGTGGACTCGGGTGCTGATTCCTGGATGCTGGGAGTCCCTAGGGGTGCAGTGCATACGGGGTCTGTGGACGAGACCGCCATCTGTGCTTTGATCTTGATTGATCTGTTTGCATGATGATGACGACGGTCTGTTTCCGTTCTTCTCGCGCTGCTGGCTGCACATGTACTGTGCTGTAGGTGGGAGATCCTCGACTCCGTACGTTCGGCATGCTGTTCATCTTATCCCGTGCATCTAGGTGTACACAGTAGGTACAAGCATGCAAGTATCTATTCATCTATCTGCGTTCATCGACAAGTATCTACAGTATTGAGGAATTAAGTGAAAGAGGTATGAATAAAATAAACAAACCATTCAACGAGCATACGGAATAATAGACATACTCTGAACCCAAGCCCACTATCGCATCACCTACAACTCCTAAACACTTCCAGACCCTCGTCTGTCTCTCATCCCCTGAATAGATTAAACCGATATCCAGAGACAGCGAGTAAATGAACACGACACGCAACAAACCGATCGTGAGATCGAGACCAAAAGCCCCAATCGATTGGTCAACTGAGCACCGATTCCCATGATCCCGGATACCCTCCTGCAGTTCCGCCCACCCGCGGCCAGACAGCCAGACATACGTACTGTACGTATGTAGGTACGTGCATACGGTAAAGGTGTGCATACATGCATAGTCCACAAATCCACTGGTTTTCTTCATGCAATGCATGTCTTTTGATTGATCCTGGTTTCGGGTGCAAATTAAACAAGTACGAGGTACCTTCGTTGACGGATACTTGCTGCCGGACCAGATTCCGGCGGTCGGTGGATACTGGATTCTCGATACTACCTTACCTAGGTAGTACTTTGTAGGTTGATGTGTATACTTAGCTGGGTTGTTGGAGGTAGGGGAGTGGAGTTTGTGTGCGGTGTAGGTCGGGTGGGTTACGTGGTGCTGCAGTCTGCAGTCTGCGCTGCACTGCTGTTTCGGTTGCCGCTGCTGCTGGTTTTCGATTAATTGATCTTTCTTTTAATTATTAAACTGTTCTTCTTCAGTATGTATGTATGTATGTATGCATCTACTGAATACATACACAATGTAGCTGTGGATATATCGATTTACCTACATCGACCGCTACAGAAGTACCTGCTTACCTACCTGTTCCTATTATTATCAATATTCCTATACGATCGCAACAAATCGAGAACTCTGCAGAGCTACCGTGTCCGTACTAGTGACTTGTAAAAAGCAAGTTGCAGACCTACCAACTACCTAATCAGGAAATGGCTGAAGAGTCCAGCTGTACAGAGTCGCAGTGTACAAGATATAGCAACAAACATTGCCTGCTCAAAGTACGAAATACCAACGATCTCAAACCGCTGACCGCAAGCTCAGCCCAGCCCAGCTGTCGCAACTCCCACAAAACCAAGTATTAGACAGGGGGGGAAAAGAGGCGGTGATTCACCGCTCCATGAATTATTGGCTACTATTCAGCCATGCTAGCAATAATAGTAACAAGAACACGAGGCCCGGTTCACCTCTCCTGTGTACACACTTGTACTCTGGAGAAACCGTGGCATGCCAGGTCAGGATTGTGGAGATTGGATTCCACGAAGGACCTGGTTCTGAATGATAAAAAAAAAAAAAAAAAAAAACAGACTAAGAATTGGATGTCAGTCAACCTGACGGATGCAGCGATTCCGATATATCATCTAGCTGGCTTCTGGCATCCGAGCGACCGTGGGGAAGTCTGGAAATGGGGTGTCCTTGTGGAGACTGGAGACAGCTACCTCGCTCAGTTCACAACTTCGCACATGACGATGGTTGTCGATGTGGTGTCTGCTGTCGAGCACAGCAGTGAATACCTATGACGCAGGGACCCCAGCCTTGGGCGGAGTTTACCTATCTACCGCCCTTGAGTGCAAGTATGTACACGGAGTATGTAACGCTGGTTATACCCGATCCCGAGGGTGAAGATGCTAGAGCCACGGGATTGTCCGGGGAAGCGAAAATGAAAATAAAGTGTTACTCCTCACAGCGGAAGCGCTCCCGGTCTACTGCCGATTAAAGTTACCCAAGGGAGGGAAATTGCTTCCAAGGGGCGTCGCTGGTGGGGGATAACTCCTGTCTCCACCGGTGGGAAGCTACGACGGGTTCCGCGGCCGATCGCTGCATCTCCGCACGAAGATGGTGGGAGGGTTTTCTCGAGTTGAGGGATGAAGGACTGGAAAGATAGGGATCAGACTTAGATTTCTCGGTAGGGTAGGTAAGGTAGAAAGGAAGGAGAGAAGGAAAGTCTCCATATCTGTGCAGGGCATACATACATACATACATACATGGCATGGCAGATGGATGGATACAGTTCATACCTACGGTGTACACCTCCTGGAGCTCTCCGCAGCATGTACTCCGTAGGGAGGAGGATGATGGATCTGGGAAATGCCAGAGGATGAGGTAGGTGGCGAACGAACGCATGGAGCTGATGTGTGCATATGATATTGCAGATTCTCCATCCCAGAAGATGGGGAATCCTCCCTCCTCCGCGTGTCCAGGCCCGGAACGACCGTCTCCTTGGGCGAGGTTTACATGTGGCTTCAGTGTTTCCCCTCCATTAATTCCATCGAAGGGCACCGATATACTCCGATCGACGTAGCTTCACTTCCCAATCGGGTAATGCTGATTCGTGCTCGCCACCTCCAGCTCGACTTTGCCTCGGTGATCGGCGGTGCCGAAGAGCTGGTGTGGGTAAATTTAGATTGTGGGTGGGTAAATTAATTGTCATTCGGATATATTTTCATGATTATTGTTCACTTTTCCGTCGTCGGGAAGGGTGCTCAGATGACCGTCACACACCTCCAGGCGAGAAAAGTTCAATACTGGTGCAGACTCCCAATCCCGATGTTGCGGTAGATAAGCTTACATCATGGCTGATTACGACTTCCCGTTGAATTTCAGGGTTTGGGTGCAGGTGAAGCTGCCGCTGCCGTCGATGGTGGTGGTGGGCGCTGCATTCAGGCTGGTGCGACGTTGTATACGACGAGGCAGCGCAGCGCTTACTATAATTGAACCCGATCCAATGACTGCCAGGATGCGACACATCCCCAATGAAGCAGGGTAGAATGTCGCTAATGGCATTGTGATTATGACCGTAAGCCTCATTTCATCATTGAGCCTCTGACCTGGCGGGTTTGGGTTTGTCGTGCCCAATCATCCACGCCATATTTACCTATCAGCCTTATGTACCAGATACCATCGATGATATGGCGGATAGATCCTCGGTGAAGAAAAGGTGTCACCGAGCCTGGCACATGCTGGCATCATTCTGTCGCCGACAAGTTGGATATTTTCTTTTTTACTCCGCACTCCGTGATTCTGGGGTCTTCCCGTCTGGGGAACGTTGGGGTCGGTCGGTCGGTCGGTCTTGTGCTCGATGAGGTCACTGGGTATGCTATCCCTCGCTTCTCACATTTGGATTCCAAGGCAAGTAGGTGATGCTGTTGCCACGGGTATCTATCTATCTACCCGTGCTTGTCATTTAGGTATTGAAAGCGCATCGTGCGAAATAGTAATTACCGCGCTGTGTATGAGACTACCCAGTTCGGTAAAAAAATTCAAATCAGACCATATCATGTATGTTTCATTTTAAATTATTAACGCTAAATATAGATACGCTCGGTCATCGAAAAAGAATCGGCTTTCTGCTGTTGAAACTTGATAGTATTTATTGGAAACGCCTTGCTCACCGGCACGGCGCTTCCGAACTTGCTGTCATGCGTTATCCAAGGCTGATATACGTGGACATTTGCATTGCAATGGTAAACCGGGACAACTATTGAACATCAGATGCAAAATCTCCAAGTCATTCGAATATTACATACGAGTCGTTTAGTTTCGAGGTTGGATGTTGAACGTGCTTATTGAGATGATAACTACTTGACAGCTATTATTGGCCTTGATCCAAAGAGCATATCGATTTTAGGCTGACTAGGTAATCAGGAAAACGACCCTTGACAGTAGCAACTACTTTATCCTAAACAAGTGAGTAACTCTTTAAGACTCCATCTGCGCTATTGAATGCGGCTGAATAGCAGAAGAAAGAAAGAAGGGGAAAAGAGACAAGACTGTCATGACATTTGTCTCACTCTACGCGCCATCTGAATAAGATGTATGTACTGTCTTTGCTCTATCTAGTCATCTGCCATAAGCTTTGTGAAACATTCGGGCTATGACTCGGATTAGATATACTCGCATGATATCGCAGAAAGTATGGTCATTTTCATTCCTCACATCATCAATGTCGGCAACAGCTTGATCTTGGCGCAGTTACTCGCCTTCTGGAAGGGCATCAAGTCCGACTAATTGGAGGGGATTATATCGTGGCTTTCAGCCCGCCCCATAAGCCGAATGTGGTAATCAAACGCGATTCTGACTATGTTATCACGAAAAGAGTGTCTGGCTGATAGGGAGTTACCCGGAGTACCTAAGTACCGATCGGATAAATGAGCACAGAGAAAACAAGAAAAAATCAACCAATTTCCAGGGAAGCGTATGACAAAAGGCCGTGTCAGCACCGACTAAAATATTACACCACCGTTGATGCCATGTAACCCAAGTCGATCATCGGGGCATTGATCAGAATGTGGCTGTTCGAGAACGCTTCGGTACAGCGTCGGCCTGCCACCAGTCGGTGGGACAGGTGTGGTGACGGTGACATCTGGTAGGCTGGGCTTGATCGGCAAATGGGATACTGTCATCCTCTTGTCTTCGTCTAATTCACCAACACTCCCCATGCTACCTTCCTTCCACTCCTGACTCCTCCCCGGCTACTCCATGGAGAAGTGGGTGTGTCTGTTTTCTAGGCTGACAAGTGACGATCAGTGGGGGCTCTTGGGGCCGGATATCCGCTTCGTGCCATCCATGGGGTTTTTGTTCCGCTGCGGTGGCGATTCCGAGCTCCTTTGGATCCTCATGGAATATGCGAAATTGCTACGGAGTAATGATCTTGGAGCTTCTTGGGAGCGGAAGATTGGCGCTGGACAAGGACCCTGGAATTGCCGGGTGGAGGGGAGGGAATTCGTTCCTTCGGTTAAAAGGCCCCCGAGCAGCTTACGAGTTCTTCCGTATCGCCGTCTTGAGTTGAACCCCTCATCTCCATTACTAATCCTTGTATAGCAGTTTGCGCTGCGGAGTATGAAGGATAAAAGGGGAAAAAGGTAGGAGTAGCGAGGAATTGCCTATCGCTGCCTGTTGTGATGCCCTTGCGAGATGAATGCTACCCCGTATTGCGTGCTACTTGAGCCTCTCTACTTCCTGTATGTAGAAAGCTCCGTTGATACGAATGTAGGATGCGGTGGAAGCGATGGCTTGCCAATATCAATAATTGGAAGGCCGGGATGCAACCTCATAATCAGAGCCATGCAATGATATGTAGGCATAATCAAATCACCTAAACTCAAAATTCAGGCATCTCACTATTCGGCATTATCCGTCTTCGGCAAGTTAGCTATTCGTAGATGCAGCGCTGGGCTGTCTATCATAAACCTTCGTCCTCTTTCCCTATCCAGAGATCTTTGCACCCTCCAAGCGACACGCATGTAGGAGCAACATGACGACGGCCATTCCCGAGCTGAAAGCTCCCCCCCCCAAACCCCTTACTCAACTTCCGTTGTAGGAAAGACGATGCCAGTCGCACAGGCTGAAACCGACCTCGCGTCGCGTCGTAAAAGACAATCAACCAGCCAGCTATACGAGCATTCTGTCCTCCGCAGTAAGAGCCCCCCATTTTCCCCTTCAAGTAATTGTAACAATCCAGTAAGCCTCCATCTTCTATAGATTGTCCGATCCGGCCACGTCCAGTACAACACACGAAATTGCAAATGCCACAAAATAAAACCAACTTCCCAAACTGGCGGTGAAATAACTCGCAGGACATTGTGTTCCCGTGGCGCACCCAGATCTTCCATTATTGCTAATACCGGGCAAAAAATTCTGGGACACGGAGTAGGACAACGTCAACAGGACCCGAGACACTACCTTATGTGTACACTCCCCCCACCTCCATCGGATAAATCCCCGTGTTACCCGGAATTTAAGGCTATATATAACGGGCTTTTTTTTTTAATTACTTGTTTACTGTTATTATTAATGTCTCGATGTGTCCATCTCGGGTGTTGTTGCATGAAGAAAATGCGGTGAAATGTAACCCGGGAAATTCTTCCCTTGGGATTTGATTTTGGGTGGCTAAAGGGCTATGATTCGGGATTCTGTTCTAGCGGTGAACGAGTTACTCAGTACTACTCGTTTTCGTCATGCATAGATCTTCGCTGCATTGGTGGGGAGCTCGTGCGGGGAATTTTCGTGGCCGTTGGTTATGTAAAGCGATCGGCATTAGCTCGGTGTTGGTTATGGTTATGGATCTTTTGAAGCTGAATGTAGAAGATATTGTATTATACAAGTATAGTATCTATATCTGTTAAAGACAGGCATGGAGTCATAAGCAATGTCAAATTCAGTACCAGAAAACTAATATTTCTTGCTTTCTGTGATTTCGTCAGCTTTGTAAGTGACTGGCAAGAGCCATTCCCAATATGTAAACCTTCAGTTTTCGAGGCAGTGAATGGTGAATCCAAAATCACACGCTAAATTTGTGGCACTGGCTTCTGATTCTCACATTTAACATTCTATCTCAGTTGCAACTCGGCCAATCTACTATTCAGTCTCTTTCCTCATTCCCAAATGTTGACCCATAGTAAGTGAGTTGAGCCTAGTGAAATAGTCCAGGTTGTATCCTATCTACATATCATGACGGGGTTGCAAGTATATTGCCTCCCTGCAACGCAGCGCTTCTTACTGCAATTTCTAGATTGCGCATGTGTAGATGCTGCACTCAATGCTGCTATGCCATTTCAAATAGCCTCTATACAGCAACAATTATGTCTTTCCCACACAGGGTTGAGCACCTGTGATTGGGACCAAGTGCCAATTCGAGAGCGTAAGAAAAGTTTGAGCGTTATCCTTACTGCTTTAGTATCATAAATGACAGTTCAATAGTGAACATCACTCCCTGGCAACTTGTTTTCGGCAAAGCACGGTTTCGACACTTGTGATTTATCAGTTATGAATGTTAAACACTCTACTGAAGGCGAGGAGCTTCCAAGTGGTACAACAAAGAGACACATATGAAACCCAGAGAAACATGGGCAATTGACCTACTACGAGAGTGGCAACGAGCCGATGAACATATCTCAAGGTCTCCGAAGGGAGAGAGCAATTATTCCTGGTTTAAAGAAGATGTGCTCAAAATATGGATCATTATCAATTTTGCGTGCGCCATCAGCTCGCGAGTAGTTCTTACTTGCTGTGGCTTTTGAAAGACCCGATCTTCCGGGCCTCTACGCTTGTGTAAAGAGCCATGATTGTTAGAGCCAGGGTCTCCAATTTGGATACCGAGTCTCGCCTTTAGATCTATTTGGTTTTTTGACTGACTATCTAGCCCCTCGGGTAGTTTAACAGGTCTCTGGAGACTGTGAATGAAAATATTGTGTTTATCTTACAAAGATTGGATATATGAATCATAGAGCACCTTTTGTCTTCATGATGAGCCACTCGTTCTCAAGGATTAGCAGGGTCCATTCGATTTGGATGTTTATTTTGCAGCAAACTAGGTATCACTCTCCAGATTGTCTATCCTTTACTGGAAATTTCGAAAAAAGCCCCAGTTCTCAAACCAGAGTGACAACAACCTTTTTAGCCGATATTCCAGCCTTATGGAGATCCACTGCACGCTGGATCTCACCCAATCCATGACCGACAACAAACGGCTCAAGTCTTGCCCGCAACTGCCCGCTGGCAAGAGCCTTTGGCACAAACTCGCCCCAGATGGCTTTACCGATCTTCTCGTGGGGAGAGAAGGCCAATGCATAACAGATGACTATACGGAGTTCAAAGTCAGGTATAGGAACATAGGTTAACGTGAATAATGAGGCTAAAACATACCCATCTTGAGATTGACTCCCTCAGGTGAGCCCTCTCGGTAATTCACCGTCGCAATATCGTGAATACCAAGTTGCCTCGCAATGGCTGCAACGGGCTCAAGGCTCTGATCTGTTGTGATGGCATCATAAATCCCAGCAATATCACTGCCCTGAAGCTCCTTGACTATGTCTTCGACAACAGAGGGAGATCTATAGTCAAACACGGCGCTTGCACCCAATTCCTTCAGAAACTGGTGGTTAGCTGGAGATGCAGTAGCGACTACTTTCAAACCTGAAGCAACGGCCAGCTGGATGACGATGGTTCCGACAGACGACGCTCCTCCCCAAAGCAAAATTGTTTTGCCAGTGGTCTTATGATCCTCCGATGGCATGGGAAGACCCAGATTATCTGGAGAATACAGTCCAGTGGCGGCTGTCGAGATAGATATGGGCAGGACTACCGCCTGCTCGAAGCTCAGGGAATCCGGAATGACCGCCGTGAGTCTCTCATCAGATACCGGATATAGCTGGAATGCATTGTTGGCTGACTCGAAGGTCTTCAATCCCACCAGGTGTCTGGATACTACCAGATCAACAATGTTTCAAGACTAGGATGCGTGAGTTAAGTTGACTTACGCAATAACCCGCTGGCCTTTCTTGAACTTTGTCACTTCCTCGCCGACTTCTTCGACTGTTCCTGCAGCATCAGTTCCGAGGATGAAGGGATAGTTCTTCAGATAGCCTCCTTGGTAGTATCTGCTACTGTCAACAGACCACACGTAATCAAGATTTCGATATGCTTACTGCATCTTCCAGTCAACGGGGTTCTATTTCCATATTAGTAAACACATCCAGGAAAGCAAATGGCTTCCATCCTTACAATGGCCACCGCGTGATTCTTGATCACCACCTCCCTGGGACCAGGTTTCGGCACCGGCGCAGAGTCCACCACGAAAGGCTTTGAGATAGCCGGGATCCACGCAGCTTCGTTTTGAGGCATTTTTTGAAGGTCGGAGTGTCTTCTTCACGCGGATAATAGAAGATGGACGTTTGTGAGGATCGGTGGACCAAGCTCACTGTTAATACAAAATGATTCGATTTCCGATATTGATATACATGATTCTCTTCCTAGGCTTTATATAGCACATCCCCTCTTCGACTTCGTTTGCGACCATTACAAATGAGATAGATATAACTAATGGGCAATTATTAATGATTAAAAATACGACCTCATTGCTTACAGCCCCTGATCCCAGCAGGATTCATCACGACATCTGACTGTTATCTTGCTAGTCTTTGTCATCTGAAAGGGGCTATACTAACTAGTTAGTTGCTAATCGCTCCACTTGATGAAACTTGGATCGCACTAAGCTTTTATATTACCCAATACGCAAGAGACAGGCAGAGTAGCCTTTCAATTTACAGATGAGTGGTCGATGTAATTAGTAGGGCTTATGCCTAAAGCTACGTTCCGCTTCTGTGCACTATCAACGGAGCTGTCGGTCTATTCAATCTGAGCAGAAAATACACGTCTAGCACGTATATCATGAGCAGAGAGCTAGTAATGCACGGTTCATAGACCTTATATTTCATTCATCAAGATATTCATCCCGTTTCCTCATATCCATAACATGACTAAGATACAAAGCTCATTTCAGAAATTATTTCCCGGGTAGAAGCCAAAATTCCTAGACACCACCTATCAGCAACCTATTCGCAGAAGAAAGCACCATGTAGCCCACGTACCCTCTTCCATCCACTTAAAGAGGCCCTCCGATGAGAGTAATAGGTTTCGTGTTGGTGAAATTCGGGATATCCTGGAAGATCAGAGCGCTTTCGGTATCCTTCAGAGCAGTCTGGACTGCCTCTTCACTCGTCCACTCCAAGGTAGTCGTGATCGAATACTTCGAGGGCGCTCCGTCCAGGTCGTTGGTGTATTTCTGGATGTGCCACGTGGTCAGGCCGTATTTTCCCCAGATCCGTTCGACCAGGGGCATGTGCGTCTGCTTGTAGTAGGTTTCATCGAAGATGGCGTCCGCTTCGTTCGGATACATGACTACAGCTTTGTAAGGCATTTTGGAGATGGTGGTTCGATGGCTGGGGGGTGGAGTTGTTGTTGATGTCGGTTGAGAAGGTGGGAAAGGAGGGGAAGAGTTCTGTGATAAGAGATCGCTGTGGGGTAACCACATATATTGCTATCATTTACCTAGGTAACTTGTTAACTAATTATTAATGATTATTAATTCGACAGCATGATTGTGGGTCTTTGCAAGGATATCCCGGATCGGAATTGGTAGTCAACGTTGTTAAGTGGAGCCGGATGATCGTCGGGTGATGAGAGCAAGCACGGAATAGGAGTTGATGTGAATTGCATCATGGAACAAGGCCGGTAGACTAATGCTTATACTGTTCTCCTCAAGAAGGCAGAGTTTACTTGTAATTAGTCTGGTATCCTTGTACGCTGTGCTGACATGTGGGGTATACCCTACGATGTTTTCAGTCTATTCTTTTGATAAAATTCTACAGACGGGATGGTATCAACACTTGACACTCCTATCCTTGAGAAATATCAGAGAGCGTCCTAGATTACTACTCACGCCCTTCCACTACAGAGCATCTAAGATTGGAAGTTGTAGGGCCGAAAGTTCATCACTTTCTTGGGAACGCTTCAATCCATGCAAGCCTGAATCTAAGCCGGTGCAACCCTTAATTGATTCTTTGAGCAATTCAAGCGCTAAGGCGTTTCTATGGCGATTTCAAAGACAACAGTGAGCACGTCACTTCCCTGGTTCCTGCTCAGCTATGATCATGAATAGCAGTAAGACAAACAGAAAGCGCTAAAACGGCAGGAGCTGAGCTTCCGAAATGTGCTTCTGACAAGTCATAAGTTGGCAAATCCCTGTCTACATGGCTGCAGCCCCTGGTTAAATACCTGATGCACAGGACTCTTCCAACGGAAGCTTACAGACGTCGCATGTCTTGTGCTATGGTTTGGTCTGCATTTGTTTCGCAGCCAAATTCCTCAGATTTAAAATCACATGGTTAACTGCAAAGTGTGAGTTATTGCTGAGAACTTATGTATGCTGACCTTGCCCGTTGCCCCATCTTCTTCAGGTATCTAGCAGCACATTTTGCTCATCATAAGCCCATCACTAAATATCTTTCTCTCTGGGGACTCTTCAGCGTGAGATGCTGTCTCTGATCTTCATGTCCCTCACTAGAGATCACTTTTCTTTAAGCGTCAGCCTTTTCCGACTCGGATGCACTTCCTTCCCATTGGTTCCTTTTCAGTCTCTGGGGGCGAATCTCGCAGTCAATGGTCCTTAGGCTAATCAATTTTTTTACCGGCCGGCAAAGCGTTATCGGTCGTAGAAGTGGAGTGATGTCAATCGCATTTTCGATCCTAATCATCTTCAAGATCTTATTTGAGGGATCTGTAAAGGCTCTTTTTGCGGACTTGCAGTGTATGTGTCTCTCGGGTGTATATCCAAGTAAATGGCATGATTGCATTCCTAATCTCGATGAACCAAACCTAGTCCATTTCTGCTTTTTATTACTCCGTTGACTCCAGGGGACTGGGTGTTGGGTAGAGATAGCCGATTGGCGAATCTTTGATAGACCAGGGAAATTTCAACGCTAAGCTTTAGCGATCTCTACTATTTGGCGCCGTTGCGACCCACCCCCAGGGTCTCTGCGACGTAGTTTTTGGTCCTCCCCTTCATGACGCGGAGCATAGAATCAAGTATTCGAAAGTCCATGCCCTCTATAGATTTCCTTCAGTTGTTTTATGAGCTCGACCCGCTGTTGTATTCAACAAGCTAGCAAACTTACAGCAGTTTCCTTCCTCATGGTTAGGTTGTTAAGTTTTGTCCCTACTTGGACAGCTTGGGGCCGCCGAGCCACCGGACCGCGAGCTAGTCCTGCCCTTGAAAGGCACGATAGGCTTCAAGGCTGCTCGGGGTTGAGTCGGACCACATGAACCCTGCAACCACAAGCGGCCTTCTGGACAAGCAATTTCCGATTCAGAATATAAACGAGCCGGGGACGAGCCGGGGACCATGTCCTAGCCCCAGATTTCTATACTCTCTTTCATCCCTCATTCATTCTTTTGTCCAACTCGCTTTTCACTCTTTGATATAAAATAACCAAATCTTATGATAAAAATTGCAGCTTGCAACCACAAAATGAACCTTCTTCCAATCCTCCTTCTCCTCCCCACCCTCACCCAATCCTTCAGTCTAGACACCCACACGAATCACTGGAACTACACAACCTCCAACCTCGCCACCACAACCTCCGCAAAATGCAAAACCGCCTACGCCGCCGACATCAAATGTGATGGATTCCTCATCAACCTGGTCAACGCCCACGAGTCGCGCACCCACCTGAAAGCCATGGAACCTAGAAATTTTACCGACATGTGCACCTTGACCTGCGAGTCCTCTCTGTCCGAGTACATCGAGAACGTGAGGGATGCGTGCAGCGGGCCCGGCGACGCGGCGGTCAAAGCTAAGGGATACTTGTGGTTTAACGGGACCGAGAATGCTCCGGTCGAGACGGTGGGGTCGATGTTTCAGTATATGTTTGTGAGGGGGTGTGCGAATGATAAGTATGCATGGTTCTCTTTCTACCTATCCATAAAGATGGCATCAAGTTCAATCGCTGATACGAGGAATCCCTCCCAGACACGGAAAAAATTGCTACAACCAACAAAGCGGCTACCTTCCCTCCGACTTTGGCTGTGGCTGGGACTGCGCTCTAGCGTACTACTGGACGGCGCACTTCTATCCCTACAACGACTGGACCTTCGGAGATCCCGAGCTGAAAGATTTCTCTAAGAAGGAGAACGATGCTGTCTTATACAGTAACTACATGATGGATAGTGCCTTGGGAAACTCGACAGTTGAAATGCAAAAGGGATGGGAGACTGTGAAGAAATGTGGGCGGGAAGGCAGCAAGAAGTCGCCACCTTTTGATACAGGAATTTCGGGGAGGATTGGAAATGGGAAGAGCGAGAAGGGTAGTGGTAGCTCTTCCTCTTCTTCTTCTTCTTCTTCTTCTTCTTCTTCTTCCTCTGCGTCAGGTACATCGACCAGGGTGGCTTCGACGAGCGCCGCTGCTTCTACGCCAACTGAGACTGGCTCTGCTGAGAGGGTTGAGCTCGTGATGGGATATTTACTTGCGGGAGCTGTGGTTTTGTCCGGGTATATAGTGCTGTAGATGCAGATTCCGCTTACATATAGCTTTGGATTAGTATTTGAACTAATTCGAGAGTCTAGACTGGATCCTCCATGGGGATAACGACCATTGTCTGAGTGTTGGCTGCTCGATCAATCATGTCGTCCATGTATCCTAGCTGAAACCTTTTCGACTTTTCGCAGATCGCGCTTTGTGTAGCCCATGAGTATATCTAGCATCTAATAATAATTCCTCTCGCGAATTCCTAATACATGACGTCAGAGCTTAGGACGCAGCCTTACATACTCAAAAATAGCAGCAAATTAGAAGACAGAGATTAGATTCAGTGTTGGGCTTTTTAACAAGCTGAGTAAGGATCAACGTGCCCTCTTATTAAAAATCAAAGCCAAATCCAAATCCAACCTACTTCAGCCTCCCTCATCTCCGTTCCTACCACGGCAGCAACCATGCATCAAACAGCCCAAGTTTCCCGAGCCATCGAGACCCGACGCCTGCCAGGCAACGTCTACTATTTTCGCCCCTATAGCCACTACTATTTTTTGCTGTTCATATTCCTGGGAGCCTTTACGTGCTCCGGTCTCTCTGATTCCTCTTCTCGGGGCACCTGCATTCTCCTTTGGACCGCATATATAACCATCACGCTTCTGTTGATCATTATCGACCCACTGTGTGTGCTCGAGTTCAAGCGCAAGGATGAGGAAGAGCGTGAAGTGATTCTGCGGCGTCCGGTGGTTGGCTTCAAGGCATATGAGGTGTTCATTGATTTGGAGGCCATTGCGAACCGGGAGTATACGGTCGAGGGCGGGGGTGATGACGAGCGCCTCCATGATGGGTATCGGTATGGGCTTGCGTTTCTTCGGATTTGATGTCGCGATCATTTGGCGTAGGAGGGGATTATTGCTCGTGGTCTGGGTGTGAGCTGGCTTTTTCTGAGTTGGAGTTGTCTTGATTCTGCATCAGCTGATGGGGTGTCATGTGCTCGTGGGCGACTATAAACCCCCCTCGTTTGGCCTCCTCCGCATCACTTCACACCTGCACATCACTTTCTTCGTCACATTCCATCAAATCAGCCGGTGAAATCTCTCAGATTGAGGCAGGTTTTGCGCTCTTCGTTGGACCTATGTAGCTCTGATTCCCGTTGCTCAACCATTCATCTTTGTGCATTTATACTTTGCCCTCGATGCGTTCAGCAATATGCGGCACCAGGGGTTGATGTCCCATGAATTCAGGAATTAGTAACAACCCTTCGCTATGTCTAACCGCAGGGGCTATTGACATAATACTTTCGTATGCTATGCCAGTTTGGCGGGATTGTAGCGCAGCGGAACCCTTATCCACAAACCAACACTTCCCATTACCCTGTCATGCTCACACCAGCGCCTCGTCCGTCACACCATGGATACCAAACGCCAGGTCATCTATAGCGATATCGTTAGGATTAGAAAGACTTTGGAGCGCTATCCGAGGAACCTTTTCCAGAACGAGCAGCTCAGGAGGCTTGGGGTTCGGGCGACCACGGTGCCCTTGACCGCTAATAAGTTTCCAAAGTTCAAGCCGTGCTTCTTTATCCCCCAAGGCATAAAATCTACCAATATCCAGCGCTCGAGAAAATTCGCTCGGTATGATACAGAGGAGGGAGGAAACAAAGGGTTGCGACCTCTGAAGAAACACGCTGAAAGTCTCCGCATCCCGGCCATTCTTTCGAATTTTCACAACAGCATAATCAACACTTTGAAAGATGAAGGTTTCAATCTATTTGAAAACACCTCGCTCTCTTGTTCAGGGTTTGTGCTCCACCTCTATGAACTCGGATGGCTAGAATGCTCACTCAGATCCGCTGGTAGTCCATACAGCAAGGGGAAATGGCCGTTCAATCGCGAGTTACAATTAGCCGAGCCCAGATCTCGGCATAATCGCTGGAAGATTTACCTTTGCTTGGAGGATCCTACTCATGCGGTTCCGCATGCTATAATGGACGTGCGAGTGGATACAGAAGACCCCGGCGTTAGGCTCACTGTGAGCGAGGTCAAGGCTATAGTGAGGATGATGGAAATCCGCATGGGCTTCCCGTCGTATCAGCATCATTTGCTTCTTCCTGTGAGACCCCTGCATAAATCCTCAGTTCTATACTGGCTCATATTCTTCTAGCTCTTGGTCGTATCGTACCTTGGACCGGAACGTGCAAGGATTATCCAGGCGCATTACGATGGAAAACTCATGAATATTCAATATACAGGCACCGTTTTCATTGACGACAACTCTGTCAGAAAATTCCTCGGATATTATTGTAGCAGGCCGATTGGCGTAATGGTTCCGAATAGGCATTTCTAGGATGGAGAGGCGCTTGGTTCGAGGGGGTTACAATCATATGCAGGACGTGATTTCTTATGATGCAGCCTACTTCTGTGGAGCTTCCTCAAAGTCCTCCGGCTAAGGGATCGGTTATCTCTTCATATCGGAGTCTACAGGCACTGGCAGGAATAGTGTAATAGAAATTTTGCATGTCATTGCGATCTATTCACGATTGCAGAGCACAGTCAAATTGTAACAGGTCTCCTGCATCCCTAAACCTCCGTCGCCAAATCACCCACTAGCAAATGCATGCCATATGTTCCGATACAAACTTCAATTTCTAGAATTAATTTTACTTTCTCTGCTTGGATGGGGCCGCCTTAATGAGGGCACTCAGGGTGTTGCTCATTGAGTACCCATTTCTCATCACCGGTCAAGGCTCAGTGTGCGCTCAGGTCCTAGTATAATTGTCTGCTTTAGCCAGTAGACCCCTGCTACTATCTTAGTAAATAGCTTTTATTTTATATATTTATTTAGTCTAATTCAATGGTGTTAGTAGTTAAATAACTTCAAATTATAGTAGCTATGGCGAGAGATCCGCGGTTCGTTGTATCCGCGGTTCGATGGTTAATTACGTCATATACATTTATCATTTTCCGAGCATACTGCTGCCTCATCGAACGAGAGACGTGGTCAGCGCGACATGTCTCTCTCTCCCACGCGCACGCCTCGACAGCTCCGCTAGTCCAGGAGGTGGGTTTTCCGAAGTCCCTGCAGGCCTCTTTTCCCCGCAAGAGCGTCCAGCTCCCCTGCTGAAATTCTGATACTCCAGTCTAGACCAAGCAGCAGCCTGGTTAAGCGTTGGGAACATCCATAATCTCATATATTACGAATGCTCTAAATTTTAGGGTGTAGGTTGGTCAAGCCTAGTCCTAGTAACAAACGGACTCCGCTTGTGCGCGATCCACAGGTTTGTATATTATATTGTACAGGGCACGGTGTCATTTCCACCTTGAAGTGTCTTACAGAATGGGCAGCAGGGCCCGACTGCTAAGGTAGGCGCCGGTGAAATTAGTATCACATATGCTCCCAAATTCCCGTCGCACGGCCGAGGCTAGCGAGGCCAGGTCAGCCTCTTTTCGCACGGCCGGTATCGCACCCACATCGACGGATGGGTGTGAGATATTTCGCTTGCTACGGCCTTTAGATCCGGGGTTCTGGGGGAGCTGATGATTCTGGGGGCCCCAGCCTGTGCGTGGAACTTGGCAATTGCCGCTCCAATTACCTTCCCAGCACCGGTAATGGCTACCTCAAGCGGGCTGGGGAGCGCCCCCTTGCCAATACTGAGCGGTGCACTCGCGGTGGTCTGATAATTCTCCATCCAGGCCATCCCATTATGACGGGGAATGTTGTTAATCCACTGCGGCCAATGGATGGCCATGGTCAAAGGTGGATGGGAATCAAGAGATTGACCTTTTCAGCGGAGTGGATTGGCTGGCCCCTTTGATCATCAATTGCTCGAGTTACTGAGCATGCAATGATCAAGCCAGGGTAATATAAACCAGAATCATACACCATGTATTTCGCAGATCACATATCAAACCGAACGGTAGTTCCCAACGTGTATTTGAGCATACATGCGCTAGAGGTGTTTAACTGGTAGTATTTGTTGGTGAGGGGTGAAAACCATGAAAATGGACTTCCTTCACCAGCGTAACACTGCACTGGGACATTACATTCCAGACAACGGAGAATCTCAGCATGCCTTACTTACACCCTTACTTTAGTTCAGGCCCAGAAAAGCCTAGAACCCTATTAGTAGCATGTCTTTAGTAGCGGTGAGAAAGAGAATTATCCATCTTGACGCAAGGGTCCAGGCCGTGCAAGAGAGACATAGAGGACAGGCAGTATAGGTATTCAATTTTATAGACCCAGGATTCCATAAACTACATGTTTCAGAAAGCCGCCCTGCCCAACGGGAACACCCAACTTACCCTCACAGATTTTATCCAGTAGGGCTGATTTAAAATGGCCATCTCCAACCCACCCCGATCATTGATATTCGACAACACGCTGAGGTGGATGTCAAAGAAAAGATTTCGTCACTTTCTTCTCCGAAGATTCCCCCTGTGTGATTTGGACCAAGGAGGAAAACCTGGATCTTCGTTTCAATGTACGGAATCGGTTGAATACATACTACCCAGTATGTGGCAATTACAAAGCTGGGTGTTGCAATAAATGATCTGAGACGAGAGTATTATGAATCACAGGGGTTGCAGCGACACATATTTGATCTGATTGACCACTGCGGACCGTCCCGGCTCCGTTTAGTGGGCCAAAGATGCAGTTCTGTCATGTCTTAACGAGCCAGGTATGTTTTCCTTAATTGCGTACTACAATTACTGCATACATTCCCTTACTGCGTATTAACGTTCAGGCATATATCACCTGTAATACATTGCCCGACATGGTGGCCCTCATCACAGTGACCTCAGCTTATCTCATGTGAACCGCAAGATTACGTCAAGAAATAAGCAAGGGAATCAAACCTTCTACATGCATGTCGTCTTCCATTGGCTATGGTCAAGATGGAATTAGGATAGAATCCGTTGCCTTGTCCACTTAAAAGATGCAGAGAACAAGGCCAAATGGACCTGTTGTAGATCCAGTCCGCTCCCGTTCATCAGCTCTTATGGTATCTTCTATCCACAGGATGAAACCTACCGTGGCGCTGTGCTATAGCTCCTCATGAGTAGCAACAAAACATACACTAAACAATCTGTTAGGGACAGCCCAGAAATACATCTGCTCAGTTTCTCGCATAGATGCATTTAGAGCTTCAGTATCGCGGCCGATCCTCCTATACAGCTCACCTAGTGCGCACGCACGGTGGTGCAGAATAACTGTCCCGTGTCTCTTGGCATCTGCTGGCAAGTGCCTTCGATTGCCCTTACTTATCATATCTAGTGACACATTGCAACAAACCAAGGGGGCGTCAAAGGTCAAACCCAAATCTCCTCGCACTTATTAATAGGTTTACTGCTACCACTACAGAACTTTTCCCTCCCCTGTAAGTGTCTAGCCAGCAAGATGACAATCACACGTTATCGTTGGAGTGCACTCAATGTGGCTATCGTGGGAGGAGGAGTCGGTACAGGCTTACCCTCCATTATCTTGGCCTCGAGGCTGCCGCTAAACATGACATAACTAGGGGGACTAGCGGCTGCAATTGCCCTTCGCCGAGCCGGCCATTCTGTCAGCGTCTACGAGAAATTAGATGTCTTTCGCGACGCCGGAGCATCCATTAGCTGTCCTGCTAATGGTGCCAAATGGTTAGCTGAATGGGGGGTTGACATAACCCACGGCGAACCTATTTGTATTACCAAACAGATCCGACGCAATCTAGAGACTGGTGAAGTTTTGGATATTCTGGATCTCTCCAGTTACGCAGATCAATGGGGATATGTAAGCCACCCGCACCCCCAACCCCCGGAACCAGTTCACGTCGATATCAGCTAACCGCAGGACTGCTGATACCAATGATACTAAGGATTATTACAACTTCTACCGGGTTGACATGCACAAGATGTTACATGACACTGCCATAGACACGCAGGGTAAGGGGGAACCGGTTACAATTAAAATGGGCTGTACCTGCGAGTTAGTAGATCTCGAGACAGGTTTGATCACTTTTGCCAACGGCACATCTGTCCAGCATGATCTGATTATCGGAGCGGACGGAATTGGGGCAAGTAACTGAAACCTTGTGCATTATAAGGATACTAACTAGCAGAGTCGTTAGTCGTGTGTCCGCCGTGCTCTTGGTATTGTACCGGAGCGTAAGAGGGCGACCTCTTCCTGCATTCACTGTGTGATCAACACATCCGAAGTCCACAAACTCGGATTACCAGAAATGGCACACAGCAATTCCCTTGAATACTGGGGCCAGGGTCTGCATAAGATCGTTTACTCAGCCTGTCGAAAGGGTAGTATCCAGTCATTCTACCTCTTCTTCCCTCTCTCGGATACGGACCGGGAGAGTGATGACGAGACATGGTTAGAGGGAGCCACATCTGAACAAGCCTTACGACCTTATCCAAATTTGGATCCAAGGCTTCGTACTCTCCTCAGTCATTCTGTCGATATAAGACCCTGGCGACTGTTCGAACATTCCCCGTATGCCACCTGGCAACAGGGTCGTACTTGTATCATGGGAGATGCCGCTCACCCCATGCTACCCGATCAAAGCCAAGGTGCCTGCCAGGCTATGGAGGATGCAGCAGCACTAGGTCTCATTTTCTCAAGGGCATACACTTTCACTAATGATGTTAGTGCTGGATTACAGCTTTATGAGCGTATCCGGAAGCCCAGGGCAAGTAAAGTGCAGGCGGCGAGTGCCCGGGCTCGCACGAATCTCTCCGAACGGATTGGCTTCTCTTCTAAGAAGGATACTACTCTGTATAATGTGGAAAATGAGACACAGAAGTTAACTATCGAAGAGATAAACGGGTGAGTCTTCCTCTCTTTCGTGGATGTGGGTTTGCAATCTTACGTGATTATGCGTCCAGATACAATATGCACGAACATGTGGCATCGCAGGCGGATGCGGTATATCGGGGTAATGAATAGAGTATTCGACAAACGGGCTTATGGGAAGGTTAGCTCTCGTTCATTACATGTTGGGCACGTTGGGCACTTATCTAGATTGTTTATCGCTGTGGAGGGAGACTGTTATGGGTGGGTAAAGGAGGAAGCGTAGCTCAGACAAGATTGATAGCACAGAAATTGAAGTTCTTCCAGCGCACCAAGCACATGCACAAGGTCGTGTGGTTCCATGATGTGCAAATTATCTACGTGGCAGGGTTAAAATAAAGCCAGCATAGATGTGCAAATGCACTGCTTGCCAGTCCCCTGCCTGATAGACCACACAGAGGAATCTTTCTCAACGTTGAAATCATATGATCCTGGAACCATGTATGTGCCTCAGGCATTGGTTTCCGTGAGTTTCTAGCTGTGTTGATCTTTCTAGTAACTGTTTTTTCCTATTCTGACAATCATTTAAAACAACGAAAAGCCTTGGGTCTAAAGAGTTCCTGTTTCCACTCTGTGATATGCCATGAGTTTGACAAGGTAGACGTTGATGATGAGTTTGCTAGTTCTAGCTCGATGGAGCAGAAGGCACGGGAGTTTACAGCAAAGCTTTTTTAGGTTTTGAACAATGGTAGTGGAACGCTGATGGTGTAACAAATGTATCACGGGTGAAAGTCCCTGCTACAATTAATTTGTCGAATATTCAATCTGTTATTACGCAGTTACTTTGACAGGCTATGCATTAATTCGGCGGCTGAAGAGGGAGGTGAGTGCAACATCTAACAGATTAAATATATTAGATCCCTCGGCGGGGGCAATGTAAAACAAACGAGGGACTCCGAATCCCATCAGCCCAGCAGTATGATGGTATAACTGAATTGGTAGGTGGGTACTTGACACATTACTCAAAAAATGTGAACTGTAATTGAACTACATATAAAATTGGATTTGTACCTCCCACATCCCCCGTCGAACAAATCAAGTCCTGATATCATCCACGCTCATATGCGGATCTCCCACAAATAAGGTAATAACCTTACCCAGATCCCTGATCCACTCCCTCGCCGCGTGGACCGGCATAACCGCAGTCGAGGTACAGAGCATAAGCTGCAGTCGATCGCCGGTACTCGGCGTCGATAGAATCCAAATACCGGACGGGGGCATAAAATACGCCCACCCGGAACTGGTACATCGCTCAATACCCTCAAGATTTAGAACGGGGTTCTGGGCGACATTCTGATGCTGAATCACACATGGAAGGCTCGTAGACTCGGGCCATGTGGTGCTGCAGCGGACAATGTCAGAGTAATCGAGATAATCGTATGCCAGCGTAGCGGAGCACTGTTTCTGCACGTGTTGGAGTAGCTGGAGGACAGACCACCCTGATTGTAGGTTTATGCGAAAGGGAAGAAAGTTCAGGCATGGGCCAATCATCCGCTCTGCACCGTCGAGTGGCATGCTACGGCCGGTGACCGTCTGACCTAGGATAATGTCCTGGTTCGTCTTGTCTGCTCGGCCTAGGAGCCAGGCCGCAGCGGCTTTGACTAGGCTTGCTGCTGTGATGCCCACCGGTAGTTCGGTAATGGCCACGCTGTGCCCAGTTGAGATACGGGAGTTTCTGGCTTGGGTGGTTGATGCAGCTGTTGGAGAGACCTGCAGGCTTCGCACAGAAGAGCCCTGAAGATAGTGGCGCCAGAAGTCGAATGCGGAGCTGTTATCCTGACCGGAGCGGAGATGGAGATACGAAGAGAAATCGACAGTCGGTTTCAGATCGCGTCCAGAATATGCTTGTCTTAGGTCGTCTAATAGGGTGGGCATGGAGATGCCATCGTACTGCGCGTGAGAGAGGCGGATAATGACTGCGTGCTCGGTGGCGGAGCGCGAAACCAACGTGAAGCGCAGTGGTGCAGTGTTAAGAGTGGACGATATTGTGCAATCGCTGTTCCAGATAGAATCACAATGCATCAGCAGGTCTTCCTCTGTTGTGGTTTGATAGAATGGCAGTTCTGTATCACGTAGGACTGCTTGAAAAATGCCATTGCTAGTGCTGGTAAACGCTGTGCGAAGGATACTGCGCGCTGCCACGACCGATCTACAAGCGTTGCGTAGGCGTGTGCTATCTAGGGGTCCTGTCAGAAAGTTGCAGTTCAAGACAGGCGTCCAATTAGTGAGGAAAAAGGCCTGGCTCTCGGTAACGGGAATAATATCCTCAATAGAGTCCTTATGATCCACTAGACCCAGGTCCAGCAGCCGATCCGTCACTTCAGCGCGTAGCTCGTCAGAAATCAAGGAGAATGTCGTCACGGCAGGGCTGTCATTGCTGATGGTCGAGCCCACTTGGTCAATCTCTGCGTAGCCAGCTAACATAGACAGCCGCGGATGATCTAGCACGTTTGCCACGGTGATCCTCATACCCTCCTCTCTAGCCGCAGCTACCAGATACATTGCGCTAATAGAGTCGCCCCCAAGCTGCAAGAAGTTGTCATCAAGACCAATCTCCTCTAGTGCAATCCCCAGGGCTCGAGCGCAGAGCTTTTGAATTTTTGTTTCCGCCACAGTAGTTGGAGCACGCTTTTGCTCACTACGGGCACGAAATTGTCGAAGCTCGACCTCTGTAAGCTCTCCAAGCGTTCTCTGAAGGCACCGATGATCGACTTTACCACTCATAGTTTGTGGCACACGAGAGAGGTGAAGGAATAGAGAGGGGATCATAAAACGCGGCACTAACTCACGGAGCTTGGTCAGAGCCACTGCAGACCGCTCCTGGAAACCCTTGTCCGGCTTGTATAGCCACGGGCAGCTTGGCATGGCCTCTGAGGAGTCGACGACGGAAGTAACCTCAGCTTCACTGACCGGCTGATATACAAATGCGGCTAGGTAGGGAGACGCCTGCCCTTGCCCGGCCGATGGCTTGATAAACTCCACGATCACCTGAGGCTGACCTGGGAAGCAAGCCGTGACATGAGTCTCGACATCCGATAACTCAATCCGTTGACCACGAATCTTCACCTGGAAGTCATTACGACCAACAAAAACCAGTGAGCCATCCGCATTGTATCGCATCAAGTCACCAGTTTTGTACACCCGACTAGAAGCCCGCCGAAGATTGCTCACAAATTTGGGCATCGCAATAAAGCTGTCCTGGGACTTCACCGGATTATTGAGATAACCAGGGCCAACGAATGGTCCTTCAAGCAGGAGCTCACCCACTGCTCCGATTGGAGCGAGCTTCTCATATTGGCCTGGGCATATCAACCAGCCGGCGCCACCTGTGGCGTGGCCTACCGTGTTGCATGGGGCATTGGGGCTGCTCTTGAAGTACCGGACGTGTGTGACTCCAGACTCCGCAGGTCCGTACGCATTCATTAGCTCGACATGTGGCGTCCATGTATCAATATCGCTCGGTTGCAAAGGCTCGCCAGCGAACATGAGAGACCGTAGCGAAGGCACGTCAGTCGGATCAATGGTACGCGCAAAGGATGGGGTGAGGAAGCCATGTGTAGGACGGATCTTGTTTACTGTGTCGACAAACCGGTTCACACGTTCTTCTTCTGATAGTATGCAGATACACCCACCGCCGATCAAGGTCCAGAGTGTCTCATTAACGCTCATGTCGAAGGCATACGATGAGAACTGAAGCCACCTGACGGTTTTATCGATAGGAATAGCATTAATAATCGGCTGGGAGTAGCCCAAGAAGGACTGATGATCCGCCATGGCCGCCTTCGGGGTTCCAGTGGACCCAGAAGTAAATACTGCGAATACTGGCTGGTCTGGTTGAACTTTCGGCAGACAGATGAGATCGGTGTCATCATATTCGCAATCAAAGAGGACTGCTCTTGTTGTAATCGCCAGTGTCTGCCTGAGCAAGCCCGTGGTAGTAAGAATGAACTTTGGTTGAACTTGCTGAAAGCTATCTGCCAGGCGCTGCACGGGCGTCAAGGCATCAGTCAGAATAAAAGCCGCGCCAGCCTTCATGACCGCTAGCATTGAAACCGGCGTCCACCCAGATTTCTCCGAGAAAATTGGGAGGAAGTCCCCAGCTTGCACCCCCAACTCCACCAGGTGCTTTGCCAAGCCAGTCGACAGCACATCGAGCTGTTGGTAGGTGAATTGAACGTCAAACGAGTCTACAGCTAGCTGGTGAGGATGGGAATCGCAGCTTTGGGATATTAGATCTGGCACGCTGCGGCCCGAGCGGGGAGGGACCGAACGATTCCACTCGATAATCTCCTCAATATCATGTGGGTTTGCCGTCATACAGCTCGCAACATCAGCAGCCGGATCCCTGCAGACGGTCTGAACGACATGTTTCAGCTGCCGGAGCATGCGCTTGACCTGGCCTTCTGGTATCAGAAGTGGATCAAACCAGGCTTTCAGTTCCACAGGATCGTCATTCAAACTGCACACTATTGTCAACGTGTAGGTGCCGAATGCCATCCAGCTGGATTCCTGTCCCCGCGCGCCGAGCAAACTGTAGCCGGAGCTGCCACCCATTTGTTGAATAATGAGCAATGTCTGGAAGCTGCAAGCAGATGCCACATCTCCGCCCCATTGTTTCATAACATGCAGACCCGCTTGCTCGTGGGGAATTGTCCTCGTTGCCTGCTCAACTAAACCGTCCAGTGAAGCCTCGATGGATGCTGCTGGGTTCAGCTGGATTCTCCACGGGATGGTAGCTACAGTAGGTCCTATGATCGTATCGATACCCGAGACGGAGGCGTTCCTCCCGGAGACGGTGAGTCCCATGACAACATCATTGTTGCATTGGTATTGCGCCTGCGTTATACCCCAGGCCAGACGCAGAATGGTAGAGCGCGTAAACCTGCCCGGGTCGAAACCTGCCCAGCTGATGGACTCCTTTGCCTCAGAGGTGGGATACGGCCGATATGACGCAGGCAACAACGCTGGAAAAACTTCAGCCTCATGGTTGGAGAGCTCCGATGTCCAGTAGCCCTTATGATCTGGAGCCTGCAGTACGTTCTGTACGAACAAGTTAAATGGAGGCGAGGGGAAGCATGGTTCCCCACGGTATATTGCCTCCACCCGGTCCAGCAGCTTTCGGAATGACCACCCATCACAAAGAGAGTGATGGATGGTTATGATCAAAGTAAACCCTCCTTTTTCGTTTTGTTGGTGCATTGCAAGCTTTGCCAGCGGGGTCCCGAGATCAACTAGGAAATCCGGAAGACCGTTTTGCGTGACAGCGCTCGGCGATAGGTCCACTGTATCCCATATGGGCGTATTCTTAAGCACAACTTGATACATGCGTTGGGACGGCGACAGAATGATCCGACTTCTCAGGATGGCCTCCTCACGAAAGACGCGAGTCCATGCTTTTTGCAGAAGAATGGCATCAACTCCATCGCTATGATCGAACTGATATACCCAGCGCGCCACATATCCTCCGGCCTGTTGCCCGCCTAAAGCAAACATGCCTTCCTGAAGAGATGTGCATGGGTAGATGTCCTCAATGTCGGTTGCAACAACCTGGCACTGATCACAGGCAACTTGTACGACCTGTTCTCGGCTGTCGGAGTCATATAGGAGAGAGAAAGGCGGTATGGTCGTGGGCTTCGGCCGCGTAACTCCCTTACCGTCGGCGAGATGTGCCAGTTGAGTGACAGTCGGGGTCCTAAATATTTCCGCCATATTCAGATATATGTTGTGTGCAGCGGCCTTTCCAATGACTGCCATTGCCTTGACAGAATCTCCTCCCATATGGAAAAAGTTGTCGTCAATACCGACGTTGGAAACCGGGATGTTGAGTACTTGTGCCAGAAGGTCCGTCAAAATCGCCTCAGTCTTAGTTGAAGGAGCCTTAGGGCCGTATTTTCGTAGGCTCGTCGCTAAAAGTTCATGCCGCCTTAGCTGCATAGCAATGGCGCGGATCCGGCGTCGATCTAGCTTCCCCGTAATGGTGAGGGGGGGACTGCGGATGGAAAGAAAGAGGTCCGGCATCATATATCGGGGTAGCTTCGTTGATAATACCTCCTTGGCTTTATCCACTTGCAACTGAAAGACAGGGTCAACTGGAATGAATAAAGTCTGATCCAGCTGCGTGGATGAATCAGGGACAGTGGAATGTAAGTGAACAAAAGCCGCTAAGACCTGTTGGGCGCCTCCATCTTCCACAGGGATGATGACTTCCGCGAAGACTCTCTGGGCTTTTGGAAAGCATTCCCGTAGATAGTATTCTATCTCCGTCACCTCGATCCGCTGTCCCCTGATCTTCCGTTGCGTATCGTTTCGTCCAACATACTGGATGGACCCGTTGCCGACATATCGCACCAGATCCCCGGTACGATATAACCGGTTACATCCATCTGGGGAACATGACGAACCAATTGCCCACTCCGGACGTGGAAAAAATGATTCTGAGGTCTTTGTAGCATCATGGAGGTATCCCTGAGCCAGGCAATGGCCTTCAATGCAGAGCTCTGCCACTGCTCCAATCGGCGCTAACAGACGGTAGTCCAGAGGACTGACAAGCCAGGCGCGAGCGTTAGGGGATAATCTACCGAGAGTTTCCAAATGAGAAGGAGAAGTGATCCGCCCGGACACGAAACAGGCTCCCGCCCACTCTGTGAAACCGTATCCCTGCAGGAGGGTGACATGGTCTGCCCACGTATGCATATGGCCCTTCTGCAACGGCTCGCCAGCACTGATCAATGTCTCCACCGAAAGCAGGTCTTGAGGGGATAAAGAAGAGATCATCGTCGGAGTCATTATGACCCAGTTCACGGCCATTCGGCTGATCGCATGCGAGATATTGCTCAGGCTGGCGCGGTCTTCGTCGGACGCCACACAAACAGTGCCTCCAACACTCAGTGTGCAATATATCTCAATGATGGAGATGCCGAAGGACGCAGAGGCGAAATGTAACGCACGAACGTTTTCATTCAGACAAAGCCCTGGGCAATGATCGCTAATTGCCGCGAACGCCGCTTGATCTATCACACAGCCCTTGGGTGCGCCGGTACTTCCCGATGTGAAAAGACAATAAGCTGGGTCATTCGGCGACGCTGCCTGGCTTTGTGACATTTTCCCCCGGGGTAATGCGTCCACCGTATGCTTGCCAACGACAATCGGTGTCATCGCTAGAGCCTCAGCTATATATCTCTGGAGGGATGATACCACCATTATAGTGCTTCCCATCTGAGAGACGATACTCCGTATGCGCTCCAGCGGCAGGCCAGGATCCAATGGGACGAACGCAGCACCAGCCCTGTGGATGCCAATGGTTGCAATAATCGCCCAGGTAGACTTCTCGAAGCATACCGGAATCATCATCGGGGGCGCTATGCCCATTGCCTGCAAGTGGGAGGCCACGCGGGATGAGAAGTCATCCAGCTCGCTGAAGGTGAATTGCCCATCCCATCCGTCGATGGCCAGTTTGTGATTACGTTGTCTGATTATGGACTGGTCCAGCGAAGCCCACCAGGAGAGAGTGCGTGGAGAGGTGGATACCGTGGAATACCGATTGAACTCTTGGATCATGAGCCGTTGGTGGTCACTGCACAGCGGAAGTCTGCGTATTGGACTATCTGGCGAGTCTAGAGCGGATAGGATTGCTTGATAGACGGTGCTCGCCACATTCATCGCGTCCGTATCAGTCATCCAGCTTTTTTGGTAATGGAGACATATACACAAGCCTTCCTGATCCAAGCTTACCTCCAGAACCACGTCGCAGACCTGTATATTGATAATATTCGTTTAGTCACCTGCTGGGCTCGTCAAGATCGGTGGTACTGACACTCAGCTGGCCGTGCGCCTGAGAATCTTCACACAGGGCTTGACACTCGGTGCCGGTGGTATCATTGATAATTAACCCAGTATTGCAAAATGCACTGTCTGCCCGATGCCGATGCTGCATCGTCACCAGCGCTTGCTGCGATAGGGCCCTTATAGTCACGTCGGGATCAACGGGCATCCAAATCAAATGGGGCAATCGGCCGCCTGGTGTGTCGGTCAGGATCTGCTCTTGATCTCCGACCCAGAAGAGCGTGTTCTCGCTCTCTGTGAAGTACCGCAGGATGATTGCCCATGCTGACAATATCAAGGATGACGGGAGGATTCCATGAGCGTTCAGAGAATTGTAGATGCTCGACCCTGGAGACCCAATTGTTGGAGACTTTAGCCAGTTGCGAGTATCTGTGGGAGTCTTGCATAGCCGAGGGAATATGCAGGCGTCAGTCATTGACACTTGGCTAATCACAGTGTCACTCGTCATTGTGGCCTCTGAAACTGCCTCTTCCCGTCAGGCGATAAGGACCGAAGATGGTTGATCACTGGGTGGGGAAAGGACAGCAGCATGCGTAGGGAAGCTAATGGCTGGTGGTCTGGGGATTCACTAAATTCATATGTCAAATGTTCTCACACCCTATTCGCTTTAGAGAGCCGTGATCGGAGGGTTCATACTGTTCCATTTGTTCCGAACATGCCGCGCATGCAGTTCCATTGGGCTCCTTGTCCATGCAAGGTATACCTCCATGCATCGGCGAGGGGCCGGCATGCGGCACGTAGCACGAACCAAGGCCTTCCTACCATCAAGGGGCTTTCCCGACTCAACATAGTATCAGTTCACACTGACCCTGGAATTCCAGGAGGACGTGTTACTGTCACTGTCAACGCTGCGCTTCCCCCCCACCCGCGGCGTAGTAGCATCGCAGTACGGGAGATCAATAGACTTTTCCCCTACCCTGAAAGGGAGACTTACTGTGCATTATTGCCACACCCAAACCCATTGCCTTGTTCTATCATTCTATCTCAGACTCCCCAAATCCGAGGAATATGTCGTCCAGCATTTGTGACAGCTGTGTCTTTCCACAGCTCCCTAATGGGGCCCAGAAGTCGGTCCACTGGGCCACTATTGAACTGCCCAGATTATTGGGCAGACAGGTGTACAGTATCAGTAATCAACACTGTCATTTCTACGTGGCCGCTCTGTGGGCACTCATTCTCCGTCATTATACTGACGGCCTGAGTGCTCAGCTGTGGTTGAGCATCCTCGACGGCAAGTCTGATACGGAGCTGCCAGACCCCCAGGTTATCACGGCACATTCAACGGACGAGACAATCTTTGGGTCCCTATCCGAGGAAATATCATGGTCCGCCGGGGCGCCTGGAGGCGTCGAACAGCCCAACACAGGAATTATCACCATGGCTGATACTCCAGTCCAGAGCACAAACACGAGGCTCGTGGACAGGGACCTCCACCCGTTATCCAAGGTTGGTGTCTCCGTAGGGCTCATTGGATCTTGACTCCCCCGCGGGCTGACGAAAAACAGATGTGTGATATCCTTCTTGTCCTGCAGACCACTAATGAGGGGCTACGAGTGTGGTTGTTATATCGGGAATCCTTCCTATCCACCACGCATGCGTCGGCCATCGTAGAGAAGCTCGTCAACCTGACGGCTTCAGTTTCTACGAATATGCAACTGCGACTGCGCGATCTGTGGCTCATCAGCAATCGCGACCTCCACCAATTGCGACGATGGAACTCGCGATCCCTCGACACAGTACCCACAGGCTGGATACAGGAAATTGTCCACCGTCGCGCACTTGACCAACCCCACAAGACCGCTATTGTGGCATCGGATGGGACCATAGGGTATGAGCAACTGGACCGCCTGTCCTCCTGCATGGCCTCGGAACTCGCCCGGCGAGGGGTTGGTCCAAACGTCTTCGTGCCTCTGAGCTTTCGGAAGTCGTTGTGGGCGGTCGTTGCTCTTCTCGCCGTCAACAAGACTGGAGCAGCCTTCGTGCCACTGGACGCCAGCGCGCCTATCGAGCGCCTGACTCGGATAATCCAGCGGACGGGGGCCAAGGTCGTCTTGGCCTGTAACCAACAAGCCGAGATCCTGCGCAATTCGGGTGTGTCGGCAATCCCTGCACCTGAACTAGTTCATCATCAGGCGGACGATGAAGCAGGGTCCAAGTTACCAACTCCCGACGCCACGGCTGCCGCATATTGTCTCTTCACCTCGGGCAGCACGGGAGAGCCGAAGGGCTGTGTGGTCAGCCATGGGGCGTTTGCTAGCATTGCTGGCCACTGCGACGCGCTAAGTATTCACTCTGAGAGCCGCGTGCTCCAGTTTGCTTCGTTTAGCTTCGGTATGTCGCTGATTGAGATCTTCTGCACGTTGTGCGGCGGCGGGACGGTGTGCATTCCGTCGGAGCGCGACCGAGTTAACTCCCTGGCTGAGGTCATTACCACGATGAAGGTGACGTGGACCGTCCTGTCCCCCACAACCCTGGGCACGTTGTCCCCCGGCGAGGTGGCCGGGCTGCAAACCATCGTGGTGGGCGGGGAGCCGATCCTAGAAGGCCATGTCGCTCTCTGGGCACCGCATGTCCGACTTCTCTATTCCTACGGCCTCACAGAATGCTGCGGGGTGGTTACCGTCTCGAACCAGATCCTCTCCTCTGATCCGATGGAGCGAACCATTGGTTATCCCGTTGCAGGGGGGTGTTGGATTGTTGATCCCACCGATGTAAACCGGCTACGACCCATCGGCGCGGTGGGGGAACTGCTCATTGCTGGACCCAGCTTAGCCCAGGGCTATTTCCACGACGCCGAAAAAACGGCCCTCAGCTTCATCGGCCCGCCGGCCTGGATGACCACGCCTTCTCCTGCGTATCTGTATCGGACTGGCGACCTGGCACGGTTCAACCCCGACGGCAGCGTGGCCTACTTGGGTCGCAAGGATCATCAGCTCAAGATCCGAGGCCAGCGCATCGATGGGGGGGAGCTGGAATACCAGCTCAGCCAGCTCCTTCCCAACGTTGAAGATGTGGTCGTCGACGTGGTCGTTCCCACCGGTTCCAACAGCATCCCCACGCTGGTGGCGTTCATCATCCAGCAGAGAGATGATCCGACGGATGCAGATGCAAACGCCCCTATTCTGCTTGAACCGACATCTGACTTCCTCCACGCCGTTCAACGCGCCAAACAAGACCTAGGAGACATGGTGCCGCAGTACATGATCCCCACCGTGTTTCTTCTCTTGGGCAGCATGCCCCGAACTGTGAGCGGGAAAAAGGACCGTCGTCGGTTACGCCAGGAAGCAGCCCAGATGACGTGGCAGGATCGAAATCGATATACCATGCAGCAAAATGCAGGCACCACCACGGGTGCTGTCCCAGAAGAAATGACAGAGCCAGAGCGGATTTTGGCGCTAATCTGGGCCCAGCTGCTCCACCTGGACGTGTCGCAGATCAACCCGAACGACGATTTCCAGGCCCTGGGTGGGGACTCCATCACCGCTATGCGAGTCGTGGCTATGGCACGAGGCAAGGACATTGAGCTCACCGTGTCGGATATGTTTACCTTTCCCCGACTGGGGGACCTGGCTCGTTCCATCACAGGGATTCCTCGACCGACTACTGCGTCATCTCCGGTCGTCCAACTGGTGGAAAAGAAGGTCGTCGACCTGTGTATCTCGCATTTACGGAAACAGCCCGCACTATTAGACGGGAGCAGCGGCGAAAGGCCAGCCGTTTTGCCAGCAACGGGGATGCAGAGGTTCTTTCTCGACCGCTGTGGATTTGACTATTTCCGTTACACGTTAGAGGGGGCATTGGACGTCGGGAAGTTAGAACAGGCGTGCAACGCCGTGATAACTCAACATGCCATTCTGCGTACGATCTTTACCCAGAACGACTATGGCCTGTTCCAGGTGATACCGTCCACTGTCCTCGCGACGCCGTTCCATCATGTCACCACCGCCGGTGACCTGGACGCGGCCTGCGAGGCGATTTGCACCGCGCACTGCTTGGATATGCTACTCTTGGACCGCGTGGTGATTCAGTTCATCCTGATATCGAAACATCATACCCCGCATCACTCTTTGATCATCCGCCTGTCCCATGCACAGTACGATGCCCTGTCATTTCCAGTCATTCTCCAAGATTTGGCGGCTGCCTACGACGGCGCAGAGCTTGCGCCAGCCCCGCAATTCACCGATTACTGTAACCAGGCCCAGCAGGTTCTTGCCGCAGGCTACGATTTCTGGCGCAGGTATCTCCTGGACGGCGCTGTCACCCCTCTACGCGTTGACCGAAGCAGTCTTTCCGCCACTAGCTCGGAAATATCGAAGCCAGACGAAGTCGAGGCACGTATTCGTCTCACCCCGTCACCACAGCCACCGGGCCGGATCACTTTGGCCACCCTCGTCAAGGCGGCCTGGGCCCTGGTTCTTGGGCAACAAACGGGGAACACAGATATTATTTTCGGGCAAACCGTTAACGGTCGCAGTGGGATGTCCCTGGCCGGGATTGAGACCATCCTTGGACCCTGCACCAATTTCTTACCCATTCGCGTGCGGCTCCGACCCGGTCAGACGGCAGAGGACTTCCTGCGCCATGTCCAAAACCAGCATATGCACACTACCCAGTACGACTACATGGAATATTCTCAAATAGTGGAGAGAAGTACCCCTTGGAGGGGACCTGCGCGGTTGGGCAGTATCGTTCATCATCAGAACGTCGATACCCAGTTCCAGATTCCGTTCCGGTCGATCAGAACTACAACCGGTGCGTCGTATGTGAAACAACGCCTGCAGGACACCTTCATCTATTCTCTGCCGGATGGGAACAATCTTGAGCTGCGTCTTCTTACCCAAGCGACCGTCATGAACAAGGAGGAGGCTGATAAAATGTTGCGGGAGATGGTAACCATGATGGAGCAACTGGTCGACCAGCCCGACCAGGCGCTGGGGCTCCTCATGTCCCGTTGACTTTCAATCCAATCTTTCTCCTTCCCATACTGTTAGGAGTAATAGGCAGATAGGCAATAAATTATCGATACAGAGCTCAAGGCTTCACTCTCACTCTTGTCAGATATGTAGTAGGTAGGTAGTAAGGCCATAAGGCCATGCCCGTACGGTGCCTCCACCCCATCGACACCCGATAAACTATCCTTCTCGGGTCGATGGTGTCCACCAGACACGACAAAACTCGCCCATCCTACTCTCTTTCATTGCAGGATTTGGATACGACCCTGTAACTGGGGCATGCTCTTACAAAGGAATGCGCAAGGTGCGGTGGAATGGGACGGCATTGCTTTGTTGTTTGCGGTTGAATGTATAATGTATTATATGGCGTGTTGAGCGTAAATGCAAGGGATGGTCGGTCCACCCCAGCGGCAAGGGAGGCCCAGCTGCGCTGATAACAAATAGACATAATTATGGAGGCTTGGTGGAGGAGGCGTGGATCATATGATCTTCGATGATCTCTCTCTTTCTGATGGGACGAGCAGTCTGCAGGCAAAGAAGGCATCCAGCACACAAATATACGCATGTTTCACAGCACAAATACTACGGACCGGCCGACCTATTTAGAAGGTGCGTGTGCCTCTTTCTTCGAGGTGGCTGTAAGGACGGAGAGGTGGGGAGGGTATATAGTAGGTAGGCACTCTTTTGTTAGGGGAACAAGACAGATTGGATCTTGTTCGAGCTAACTCACACCAGTACTGTGAATGTGCATTCCATACTTTCCTGGGTGGGTTCTCCTCGGCACGGCTCGTGATTACTACCTAACGCCTGCCGTCACAAGCCCCTTGCTTCAATAACATTTCTGGACCAGGAGCCGACAGAGTCTCTGCAACATGCCAGGAAGGCTACGCTGCAATCATACTCTAACATATGCCAGATGCCTGCGTCGAAGGGTCTGGCCCAAGGACAGCTGGTTCTTTGAGCCGGGTGGTAGGTCATCCCGTTGTCGTACGGAAGTACATCAAGTAAGGTGGATTTTCAATCTCACCCCTCCTTCTGTTAGATGCCCCCCTCTCCGGCCCTCACTACCTGCATAATAAATAGGCACGGTATAGTAAAGTTGGCGCAGGGGACAAATCCATTTCCTTGAGTTTCCGTCATTGCTTGTGGCAGACATTAGACAGTCCTATGTCTTGTTGTTGAGCAATATACCCTACTTCGAACACGAGACATACTTCCCTGTAAGAAATCTTGCAGGAGAAAGGAATTGGCTCGTGCCTATTAGAAGGATCCGGTCTCACTGTAGCTTCGGAGCTGCCGACCCGTCACGCTAGTACGGGGTTTCACTGCAATCATACCGACAGTAGGTAATAGGAAAGGGCTTGGTAGGTTCGATCACAAGTTTATTACTTCGTAGATAAATCAGCCTTATCCAGGTAAACGGATCTACCGGAACAGATAAGCGGTATCATGTCTTCAGGCTTACCCTCATTCCCACTAAAAATCGCAACCCGGCAGGTTGGTGTCAGGGATGGACTGCTCTAGTTTCCACTGGGACGATATCCCCTAAATTCCCGAAGAACCGTTACTCCGACCTCCAGACAATGACAACACGCTCCAGCTGTATACGCCGTTCTTCAGCCAGTCTGCACAATCACATTACACAGGCAGTCTAACTTCCAGAATAGACACTTGGCTGCGACATGACCACACCTTCTCAAGCACCAGCCCAGCGCGACGGAAAAGATCCGCAAACTGCGCGGGCGTCCGCTCAACGCCATTAATAATAGCCATGACGTCCAGGTCCCGCTGATGACTATACCGCCTATGCACGCCGAAGTTGGCCGGAAGCGGCGATGGCGCAGTCCCTGTTACAGCCTGGACAGTGGTATCCATGACTTGCTCACAGATCAGCAGACGAGACCGGGGGCGCATGGCTTTGCGGATGTTGGACAGGATGTCTAAACAATATTGGTCGGCCCAGTCATGTCTAGTGGCCCATGGCTCATCAGTAAATCTGTGCATGTGTATGCGTGGCCAAGTAGATCGGACCAAGAAGGCCACCCACTTACAAGATATATCGCAGCCAGTAGATTTCCGCCCCAATGACCGGATTTGGTGTGAAAAAGTCGTATGCGAGGAATTGCACGCGTCCATCTTCCATGATTCGGCGGCCTTCGCAAGGCCACACCTCCGTCTGGGCCAACCGCACATTGGCTTCACAGTCCTGCACTACCAGGCTGAGACGCGGGTACCTTTTTCCTAACTCTATCATGAATCCGCCTGATCGAGGGGAGTTGGATGGTCAGCAAAACCGACCTGCGAGCATAGTAGAAAGGGATAGAAATAGGGAAGGGCCACCCACCGACGCCACCGCCCACATCCACGACCTTTGCGTAACCCAGGTCGCCCCATGGATAATCTAGATATCGAGAATGTAGTCAGCCAGTCTGTCAACATCGGTGGACACCGTGCGGTGCGGGAAAAACTAACCCTCAATATGAGACCGGGCTGTCACTCGGCCACCGCCCATCATGGCCATACTGAACAACGCCAGTTCTGGCCGCTTTGTCGGGCATCCGTTGGGCCCATACTTCTCGGGGTCGTCTTCACCGGGGATTCCGGGATAGTTGGAGCATCTGCGTCCCGTCTCCAATGCGATATCCTCTGTTGGCGAACTTTCAAGCCATTCCCAGCGGCTCTGGGTGGTTTTCAGCGCGCGCTGGAAGGCCGTCTTCCGCACGTCATACGAGACGCCCCATTCGGGATCAAATAGCGTCTGGGGCAGATGCTCCGCGCAGGAAAACAGGTCGGCTTGGCTGTTCAGCCGACCAGTAAGCTGCCCGGTGGCCGTGGTAGTGGGGACAGATAGGAGAGGTCCACATACAACATCAGGATATAGGCGCGCAAAGGTTCGTTCTCCACCAAAGCCGAAGAGATCCGGTTGTTCGCAAAGACATCCGGCGCGAGCTCTCGGAAGATGTGGCTGGAACAGAGGCAGCGCAACACTCGGCCTACATGTGATATATTGGTCAGGGGCGGTTTCGTGGGTGAAAAGAATAGAAGGTAGAAGAAGAGCCCGTACCAAGCTTGCCTATTTCCACGCCGGTTTTAGTGGCGATCTCGCCCAGAGGTACCCCCTCATTGGCGGCTGCGAGCAGGTCTGGGATGCGTTTGGCCACGGCAATAGCCAAAGCCCGCGACTCCCAATACTGACCCGAGTACTCCATCAGGCGCATGGATGGGTCAGACACTAGCTCGAGGAGCGCACCGGTGGCACTGATTATGGTCCGCTGGGCCTCGTAGAAATCCCATGGGGGAGTCGTGTTGCTCGCCAGAGACCTCTTTCTGGAGACATCCACAATTGCCTGGATGCTACTTTGGATCAAAAGGCCGACATCAACAAGCTGCTCGACGTTGAGCGCCTGGCAGCCGTCTTTGGGAGTAGTCATCATTCGGAAAGCCCCTGTGCTTGCGGGAAAGAAGTGGAAAGGATGTGGGTTCAGAAAGGGCTGGCGAGAAGAAGGGTACATGTAGCTAGCATTGTCCAAGCTGGCCCGCGCTATATCCATGGGTGAGGCCATCAGCTTTTCGACTATTCGACTTGTCTCAACCGAAGATCAACCTTACATTGGAATGTCCTTCTGGTACGGCGGGCCATGCCGCTATGGTCTGCCGTATTCTGGTTACACGATATGTCCCTAGCGTCACAGCGAGCAATTGTAATCTGCAGGCCGTCGAGATTCCCGGTTAATTCCTCAAGGGGCAAACTGCGAGGGTGGACTGCTCAGGGGTTTCGATGTGGACCCGTGCATCGAAGCCACGCGGGGAAAGGTTCAGGCTATTGTCAGAAATCCATGCATCGCATGCATTGTCTAAGGGCAGAACAAGAGGCAACCCAGTCTCGATTGGCTTTCGTTGGGTAAATAAACACTACGCTGTGCAGACCACTGGCTTCTGATACTTCTAGTTCGCTATTGATTCATTTGGGATCAATGTCTCTGCGTACAGGAGGTTTTCCAGCTTCACCTCCTAATGTAAACCATGTCTATGCTAACTTACTCGCATCGGAATTCTCAGGCTCATTGCGTTGCAAACCAATCCTTTTAGCAACATTCCTCTCAGGCAAGGGAAGACTATGTGTCCTAGCACTCTGCGTGACTACTCCTTGATTCTAGGTGCAGTCGCAGCACATGCATGCCTGTGAAACCCTGCCTCCCTTGGTAGCCCTTTAATGGCTCCTTTCCGGGGTTCCACGTCGTTGCTAGTGGCTAGAGGTCAGAGGGAGGTATGCATCAAAATTCACGTCGGATCCCAGCATGGTATCGGTGAAATGGGCAGCCCTGTTCTCATGAGTGGCCGCACTGCCGCCTACTTAACTCGTTCCACAATGAATTTAAGTTCCTATTTTGCACGTAGTAACACATCTCAATTCCATATGGATTCTCGCAACCAAACCGCGGGTGACGACTTGCCAAATGGCACCCTGTCCGGTAGATTCATCATGCAGGGCTTCCAGGCCGCGCAAGAGCTGGTCAGGCAGACCTTTGAGGAGCACCAACTCACGCAGGCGGTCCTGACTGTGCTCCTGGCCACGGCTATAGCAGTCTCGCTCAAAAAAGCCATCAGAAACACCTTGTTGAGTCCACTCCGGGGCATCCCCGGTCCATGGCTGGCCGGGGCGACGTTCTGGTACGAATTCTACTATGATGTAATTCAGGGTGGCACGTACGCAAAGCAGTTTGCACAGATGCACCGGAGATATAGTAAGGAACCTGCTATACTCATCCCCCAAATAACCCCAGCTAATCTCTACTAGACTCGCCGGTGGTGCGCATCTCTCCCAACCATATCCATGTAGCCGATCCGCAGTTCTATCATGAGTACGTCCTTTAAGCTGGACCGAGGGGCTCTCAGGATAATTTTATTCCGCTAACCATACCGGCGGGAAAGAATGTTTGCCATGGGAGCCGCCGGGTATCGTTTCCGGAAGCCCAAGTACTTCTATAACTCCATGGGCATCTCGTCGGCCATTGGAAGTCATTACGACAATAACGTGCATCAGAGACATCGCTCAGCCATGAGCGTTGGGTTTAGCATCCGCTCGCTCCAAGCGTTCAATCTGGTCATCCTTCGCCATGCTCGCGACGCGATGGACATCATCGCCTCTGGCGTCGATGGCCAGCCGGTCATCCTGTCGCATTCAGCGCGCGCTTACACTGTGCGTCTCCAGAAAGCCTATCCTTAATCGACACTAGCTCATCTAAAGGGTCTCTAGATTGATATTGTCGCCGAAATCGCCTTTGGACGGCCATTGGGTGTCCTGCGTGAGCGCGGTCCCACCCCGCCAACCATCCTCGCAATGGACGACTTTCCCAGCCAATTCGCCTTTAGTGAGTGTCCTCCCTGCATTGCAACACAACACATTGGTCTAAGCCTTTTCTCACCGTGCCGCGTAAGTTAAACATTTCCCCTCCTGGTCTCTCGTCCTGGCGCTCTTGCCGACGTGGCTATCGGAGTGGATGAATCCCGGCTACCATTACATTCGAAAGGTAAGTTTAACACCATTCCCTAATCCCTTGGAAACACATGAAAAATGACACCGGAGATCATCTAGCTAACTCAGCCTGTAGAAAGGGTATCAAGCCGTGACCGACTTGGTTGAGAAGCGAGCGCGCGAAGGCCGTTCAAACGAGGAATATCAGGACGGAACCGGATTTATCTTCGAGTGTCTCCTGTGTCCGAGCCCCAAGAAAGAATATACTCCACCAGGGATTGACGGCCTCGTCGACGAAGCTTGCTCTTTTCTTGTCGGGGGCAGCGATACAACCGGCTTCACATTGCAAGCTGTTGTATTCCTCGTTCTGAGCCATGAGGAGGTCAAGCAACGACTCCGCCAGGAACTTGAGGAGGCCGCGACATTCATTCGCCACGATTTCGACATGCTGCAGGTGTCGAAATTGCCCTGGCTGGTGCGTTGCCCCATTCCCCTGGCTCTTCAACTGTCCCAATTCGCTCCTAACGACTGGCTCCAGAGCTCCGTCATCCGCGAAACGATGCGCCTCTACCCAGCAACTCCAGGGCCCTTGCCTCGTGAAGTGCCACCTGAGGGCATCCACATTGGCAATCACTTTCTCCCCGGTGGCGTACGATAACCCTCCCTTACCCTGCTGCAAACAGCCGTAGAAAGTATTCACCTCTAACAGATAACGTACCCCTTCCAGACAGTCGTATCCAGCACATTACTAAGTCTGCATCGACACCCAGACATCTTCCCCCAGCCGGACCGCTTCATGCCCGAGCGGTGGCTGGGAGAGGGTGCGGCCCAGCTAACGCAGTGGTGGAATCCATTCGGCCGCGGTCCAAGGTCCTGTATTGGACGACAGTAAGCCTACCCCGGTCAATATATGCAGCGTCTTCGCTCGATTATGGTTTGCTAACCAGACACATCTCCGTCTTACAGTGTGGCATGGCATGAACTAGCGACGTTTACCGCACTGTTGTTCCTCCGATTCGATCTGGAGCTTTTTGAGACTGATGAGAGCCACCTGATATGGAGAGAAAAGCTGTTCACCCATTTTCGCGCGCCCATTCAAGTGAAGATAGTGGCGGACCGCTGGGCATAGATATCTGTGCTAATGTAGTAGATCTACCCGTGCCGGGCCAACAAGGCCATGGGACTGATCTGATAGCTCTGGCCTTTAGACAATGACAACATCCATTCAATGCAGGTGGGACGCAAGTGCATGCTACTCTTTCCCAGGTCAAACTTCTCTTATAAGGAACTTGATAGTGTGTAGTACGCCTAGGGCTCCTTAGGGTGGACCATACATAGTCTGGGCTGCTAATGCACCAAATTTCCCGTACCTTATATAGAGTGTTATAATGAGCCACAATGCTCTACAGCAGGCAGGGCACCCTTCAACGTCTATACATTCATATTGTGAGGATGTTTAAGCTAGAAATTTGGCAGATATTACTGAAGCCGCGGCGAGGGGTGAACATCAAATTCTCAAAGAGTAGGCCATCAACCTAGCTAGAAGATTGAGTATATATATATGTCCTCTGAATGCATGCTTACATTGACTTACCCGATCAGGAAAACACCAAACCTGACTGTAGCCTTAGGTCTATGATGTCAAAATAAAAGGCCGAGAACATCCGATTAGGGGATGTGGTTTAGTGGTATAACGTTCCCTTAGCATGGGAAAGGTCCGGGGTTCGATTCCCCGCCTCTCCATTCCTTTTCGGATATCCATTTCGGGGATGTGGTTTAGTGGTATAACGTTCCCTTAGCATGGGAAAGGTCCGGGGTTCGATTCCCCGCCTCTCCACTCCGAAGTTCTTTTTTGCTCTTTTGCGTATTGTATCCGGGTGTTGTTGGTTTGGTTGCAGGGGTGGTTGAGATGAAGGTATAGATAGCGGACTATATCAAAGCTTAGCTAGGATACTGGGAAATGCAATGTTCAAGTACCCGGCCAAGGTTGCTTGCTCGTGTTAATGGCTCTTCTTACTTCTTGTCACCAGTCCTTCATTCATTCAGTGCGCTTTTGTCTTCTTTACTTACCCTTATTCCTAGTGGTGCACTACCTGTCAACTGCGCCCGCTGATGTGAATATAGATCCTAGATAGTTGGAAGTCTAGTTCAATTCGAATACCTACCCACAATTGCATGGTATCCAATTCTAGTGTGAACGACTACTAGAACTGGATCGTATGTGGTTGATTGAGTTCCAGGCTACATGATTAGTGTGAATGTTGCGGTTTCAAGGACCGAGTTCACTCGGTTCCGGATACATCCTTCGGACCCGCAACATGCCTATTGCCTAGTAGTCTAGATGTTATCATCGGTAGGAGGCTTGGTTCGGCTTGGGGGCATCGGTTGCCAGGATGGGTCTTTCTAGCAGGGCAAGGCTGGTATGTTGGTTAGTCTTGGTTATGGTAGCAGATTCGGGACTTCGGGTTCATACCTAGAGATATGATTACTTTACGTCCTGGCCGGGAACACCTACGTGTCGCAGGAACCAATATAAACATCGTCTAGCCGGGTTCTGTAACTAGACTACTTCACGCCTCTAGTCATTGAGATAAGCCGAATACGAATGTTTAATAAAAAGGCGAAGCGTGTCAACATAGACTGACCCACAAAGCCTATGAATTCAACAAGAACTGGAGATAACACCATCACTGTTCTCAGATACTCCGTGGATCTCGAGACACACTCTGCTTGTACCTTGCCTCATGTAGGCAAAGTTAGAAACCATTTTCATCAATTGGCCGGATGGTGTAGTTGGTTATCACGTATCGTTAACACCGATAAGGTCCTGGGATCGAGCCCCAGTCTGGTCATTCTTTTTGCATTTTTTGTTTCCTCTGTTAGTAGTATAGTAGTATCACTCACCATTAAAGAGATAATAGTCGCTGGAGTTCTGCCATGTAAGCAGGTATATACAGATTAGACACATCATCAGTCCCCAAGTCTTGTGTTAGAGCCCCAGTATCTACCTTGATGCTTGACGCCGAACGCCGAACCTCCAAACTAATGGTATTACTTTTTAAAAGCTACGAGATACTAAGAGTCAATGTCGCTTAGTATACGTCTCCAATAATCATAACCGTATCAGGCGGTTGGTGGTCGGGCTACTCTCGATATTGTAGAATTATAGGATGTGATTTCTGTAGGCCCTCTACATACATATAATGTACAGCACCAGGCATTTAGCTGTTTACAGATATATCTGTTTTATATTTACAACACCATAGGGATCTCGTCTTTTCTACAGTCATCCAATTGGATCAATTCCTTCGGAGAGGGAGAACGGAAGTGGCAGCAAACTATGCGTATAGGTATCTAGTCAGATACCTCGATTTGCGAGCGAAAGATCTGGTCTTCAAACTCCATCTCACATAGGGAAAAGGGGGCTTTCTAGTAAGAATACAGAATCTCTTACGGCCGTTATACAGAATTGGGCTCTTAGCGATTTTGGATATCTTAAGGTTTGTGCGGAACTTTGGGTTATTATTTTATCTATTATGCGAAAGAGCAATGTCAGATAAAGATATTATTTAACAGTGCTATAAAAATTTAGAGCGTATGAAGGAACTTAATATAACTAAATATAAGATATTACTCGTGACACTATTATAATATAATTACAGAGGATATAAACAGCTTCTTTTAGTTTAAGATGTAAAAATATTATTTAAAAAAAGTAAGAAGATTATAATAGTTGAGACTTCAATTGTCTAAATTCTATATTGCGCGATCTATATAAATAGCGTTGGAGCGACTCGAGGAACAATTAAAATATAAGAAATAAAAAATTTGCTTGCTATTTGTTATTCGAATAGAAAATAGATTAGCAAACAAAAACTGATACTTTCGATAATTTAGACAATAATATAAAGATTTTTATTATCCGTCTCTTTACTTTTATAAACTAACTAGCTATATATTCGAATATCACATATGGACTTTAGTCCAGATTAGATATTGAATGCATATATCAAGATATTATCACAATTTACGATCCGACATATTTCACACAAGGATTTCTGGAATATTATATGAACAAAACTACACTACGTCAGATAGCAAACCCAGTCCTTAGCAAACTGAAGGATTAGTGAACCCTAGTTCTTGAGATTTCAGAGATTTCCAGTCTATTGATGATATAATCTCCTCAGCCGATCTATGGATGGCCATTTCTCCCGATCCGGGATTAATACAACAGATATCAGAGCTATTAAATAATTCTACAAATATTCTTTTTAACTTAGATCTTATTTCCTTTTGAATAATAATTACTCAAAATAACCTCTCATTGTTCCTTCAAGGCGCGAATGAAAATACAGCTAAATATATACTAGCTTTAACTTCTATCAAATCCCAAAATACCCGATTAAAATATATAAATATTCGAAAAGGATATTGTTTGACTATATCTGGATTGGAAACATCAAATAATCCCACATAATATATAACGCATAGACAGGTAGTCACAGAAGCAACAGAGATTAGAGACATGCTTAATGTTAGTTACATTAGCATAATGCATCCTCTTGTCCGTTTCTCCACGTCACTAACATTACCATATCCCGTCAAATCTCCATCTATTTTCTAAAGGCTTTAGTACTGGGAGGCTTTATGAGAATATAGTAAAGAAAGCCGGGTAAAATAATCTAATTTCTAAAGTAAAAAGGACCTGATTCTAGAACGAGCAAGAGACCATCGAGGGTTTAAAATATATCTTTGATTATAGATATTGATATAAAATAAGTCGCTATTTCTAAAATCTTCGTTCTTTCTACTGTTATCTGAATTTGGAAACCGAAGCTCTCTAATAGAAGAGATATTTCTGAAGCGCATTTAATTAATATAGATTTGAGATTTTTATTAATATTATAAATAAAATTATATTAATCTTTTTCTTATTACTGTACCTTTAGAAAAACTTCGCAAGCTCACCCATAATATAATTATATATAGTAAAAGAAGTGAAACGATCTTAAAGCCGGATTTCAAGTGAAATAAGGTGAGATACCGAGAGTGTCTGTAAGGAAATAATTCAGCAGTGTAATCGTATATGGAGCACTTTAAAGAGACCGATAAGTATCTCGTAGCTGTAGCTCAATTTGATATACTTTCTAGCCGAAGAACAGAATCCGAGCTAATATGTCGAGACATAGTAAGCGTTATATGGCTGCTGTGCGCGACTTGTAATAAGGCATTAATATCAATGGGATAAAGAGGTGAGGTTGTCTGTGATGCCCAACAGTTTCCTAACAGATCACTAGCGCACTTTTCAGCGTAAGGTGCCACTGCCCCCCTGGACGGTCATCTGATGTAAGTCTGCAGAAGTTCTTAAAATAATATATAGACGTTGACCAATCTCTTGATGTCTGGCCCTGAAGTGCACAGGGCTAATAAGGTACGTATAGTGTATAAAACAGCGGCGACAAAATTGACTGATTCACTTAATAAGGGCCCGCTTGTTCGGACAGATATCTATCAAAGAAGCAGTTTAACCGGTAGTAAGTTACTTCCATTTCGTGCGCCTTCTATTGATTGATTCCTACTTTTGGTTTTATTATAATTTATTACTACTCCAACCCAGCTTAAGTGGGTAATCTCGGTATACAGGTTTTATCGAGATTGATTAATATTGCTCCCCCCAGCTAGATCTTTTTCAATATATCTTCCAAACCCGAGTATACCATTATTACCCAGCCTGTTTCAACCAACACCTGTGAGAGACATTAGATTATCACCTTTACTCAATGTTCCACATTTTCCGGCGCAAGTCTTGAGCAGAAAAAGCTTCAGTAGATTAAAGACCGACCCCATAAAGTTCTTGATGTTATTGAGCTTGTCATCACAGATGGATATCCAGGAATTGAAGAGCTAAAGGCTTTTCTCTGGCTGCCTAAGAATCTTATAGTACTATAAGAGCAGTGTACTTATACACATTGGGTGTCAGTGCGATTATATGAGGAAATTAACTTTTAATCTAACGCATTATAGCTCGGTTGTACTCTGGAACTACAAGATGAAAGGATGCTTTTCTAGATGGCTAGTCCTTATTTATATGCTATTTTAGGTTTATGATGTCAAATTTAAGACAATATTATATTACCTGGCCGGATGGTGTAGTTGGTTATCACGTATCGTTAACACCGATAAGGTCCTGGGATCGAGCCCCAGTCTGGTCATTGTTTTTTAATTTTTGGACTGTGGTTGGTTCTTCCTATCTGGAACCAGTGGGGACGGGAAAGCACCGCGACAAGAACTCTTATTTTTTGCCCTAACGGCAAGTCGGTATCCAACCAACCTACCAGGCGGGCGTAACTCACCACGGAGTTCAACATGCTATCCTATTTTATATCTTTACGGAACTAGTCAGGATTCCAATACTCATCAACTCATCTCGGACGGCCACATTGAACGCCTAGACGCCCGAGGTCATTCTAGCTACCCAGAAGTCAGATCAGCACTGATTCAACGACCTACTCTCTTGAACAATCCCTTTGAATGTATAGTTATGTGCAGGATAGAAACGTTGGGATTAAAGTGACAACTAGCGGACGTTCAAGGCTCCCAGTCCATATACATCCTACAACAGATGAACTTGTGGCCGCTGGCCCATTTACCAGACGAGTGGCACCCAAAACTAGGTCAATCGTTGCCACCAAGGAGCATTGGTTTTCCAATGGAGTTTTTCTCTCTGCAAGAATAGGGCCAAGGGGGATCTTGTGCGACTTCTTCCAGATTGTAGGGTTATTCTGGATGTCTGTGCAGATTTGCGGACTACATTAGCACGCATGATAGACTACCTCCAAACCTTGTTCAGCCGCCCACCTGCATCCAACACGTATGCACTTAATAGACGTTTCACAGATGAGGGGAAGGTAGTTGTAATGATGACGCGGCCCGTTGAGCTGGCAGTTTTATATTTGAAGTGGCTAGAAGCAATGATGTTTGCCGTGGTGGCCATATCCTAGAGTGCAGTGATCCCCTCTAATTCACTCACCTCATGCTTTTCTGTGTTTGAAATTCTTGACTCATTTCTGATCAAACTATTCAACCCATTTCACTCCAGATAATCAATAGAATGGCCAATCTGATACTCTATATGTTCTTTGTCTACTTACTTGCTGTGGGCCAGGCTTTTGGAAACCCAGTCAACAATAGACGCAATCACACACCGTGGCATTTCGAGGCGGCCAACCATACTCTAAGAAATCATACCATTGTTCGTATCTTTGAACCCGGTATAGCGGTATCTAAATAACAAAGGGTGCATAGAAACCAACAAGCTCGCCCCCAGTTCGATTCAAGTATCATAACCCTAACCCGCTTCCCGCTTCACTACGGAACACTGACCAATAAACTCGACAGCTTGTCCTCCTCTTATAGACACTGAAGGCGGCAGATGCTACCCCCATCCCCTTCTGAGATAGTCTCTATAACTGTGTTTGGAGCCGTAAGCTGCAGGGCTTACTTAAGTGGTCTTGGGGCCCATTTCTGGTGCATCGCTTCTGTGGATTGGGTGTTGGATCACGACTCTGTCTATCCGGGCAATAACCATGGAGTTTCCGGTATGTTGAATAAGCCCATGTTAGGATGAACCTGACTGACCCGAGTTCTTGCGAGATATATTTCTTTAGTAAGCGGGAATGGGGATTTAATGCTGCTTTTCAGGATTCAGGATCAGTTGTTGTGAGTTGGTTGTCTGGTAGGCTAAGATGAACCTGTACTTTAATCATACACCGAAAACAAAGACCTTGGCCACAGCATGGTGATTAGCCTCGGGACTATGGAAGTCAACCAGTTATAAAGAGAATTTGGCGGGTAGGATTAAACAGAGGCTTACCAGTAGAGAGACGAACGTGCTATATGCAAACCTGTTCAACATGTGCATGCGCTCCACAAGGCTCGCCATAGCAGTCGGAAGAAGCTTCTTGTTAGAAAGTGGGGAGATATTCAAAATAACAGATGTCGATTCTGTTTCTACTAGAGGGTAGGGGGAAAAATGTCAATTTGGTGAAGAGAGCTCGTATTTGGAGTGCCATTAAGAGCACCACTAAGTATGTAAAAGACCGGCCGTTATAACTACCCGTATGGCTATATCTTTGGTATCGAGTCTTTTGCTTTATAGGGCACTAATTTGAGCTATTCTACAACAAGAAGGGGATGTGGTTTAGTGGTATAACGTTCCCTTAGCATGGGAAAGGTCCGGGGTTCGATTCCCCGCCTCTCCATCTTTTCTTCCTTTTTTCTTTTTTGCTTCTAAAGATTAGACTTGGTTGCATTGTCACACAGGCTTTCAAAGTATTTTGTATAACAGTGGGAAAGGGTTGCTATTGTCAACTTTTTTTCGCGGGCGTGCAGATCCATAGCCTGTGCTTGAGAGGCTTTGCAGTGATTAGCCCCCACCACATTAAACATGGCTAGTACCTACTTTCCCTAGCAGATCATATCCGAGTAACGCACCGTCGAGGCGGGAGGTATTACTTTCATGAATCTTGCTAGATGCACGACTGGTCAGCCGAAGGGGGTTACTGGTCCAGTTCACAGTACTAGTTGCTACTTGGTTGATCTTAATAATTGCTCAACTCTGTCACTCAAACGAAAAAGCTGATGGGTGGTTTTGTCTGGCTATGAGTATACGAACTGGTATGTGCGATGTTTGTGGGGGTTCAATGTTATAGTACTTGAGCATTACGTACCTGGGACATTGACATAGATACCTAGACATTGTATAGCTATCCAACAAAGTAACCGTGACAAGTCTAGCCAACAGTATATTTACTGACAAAGTTGCCGGTTTACCTATCCGCCTTCGCCAACCATGTATGCACTCCAAGACATGTTGTCTGCTAGCGCACAAAACATGGTTATATTAGGTAATACTTGCGCCAAACTACCAGGCATTGATCAAATACACTTTCGCGCATGTAAAAAACTTCAAGCTTCATCACATGATGTATGTGAAAAGGCAAAAAGTCAATGGGATGGAGAGGCGGGGAATCGAACCCCGGACCTTTCCCATGCTAAGGGAACGTTATACCACTAAACCACATCCCCATTGGATGAAAGATTGTTAATACTTTGACACTATGAGACAAAACAAAAGCGCTACCATACAAAGCATATGTAACGGTCCCGAGTTCTACATGCAACTAACCTACCTAGGAGTACCAGAGGCCACAAACAGATAAACTATAGCCTAGAATTGCAGCGAGAACCTGGAGGGTATTTCTGCTTACAAGCTTGTCTCTATTGTTCAGATTCATAAACAGCACTTTGTTGTTCCAATAGCCGGGGGTATCGCTGCGGCATGCCGTCAAACAGTAGCCGACTATGCTATGCCTGTTAGGGTCTATGTAGTACGTTGACTGAATGGCCTCTAGGTCATAAATTGGGCCTTTTTGGCATGTAGTGCAGTGGTAAAGTCAACAGTCTGGTGTCTTACAAATCCGTTGAGCTTGCGTCAGTTACCCAGGCATCTTAATCCTTCACAATCAAATTCAACATAAGCATATAACTTGCATATGTAGTGTGCTGAACTACAATGTAGCGATGCCATTCCGCATTAACCAGGCATAGTATGATAACCTTTTGCCCACCCTATCGCATCCCAATCACATATGGAGACAATATGTCATTCAGTAGATGTTTGTTTATGCTTGCATTTCTTGGTGTGGTCTAAACCTAGGTGCTGGACAAAAGGGCCTTGGCTGGATGATTCAACCGACTGTATCACCCATTCATATCGTAAATGCTTGATCAAAAGGACCTAAACACCTCCCATTTACCTAGTACAAAAACGCAAAAACAAATGACCAGACTGGGGCTCGATCCCAGGACCTTATCGGTGTTAACGATACGTGATAACCAACTACACCATCCGGCCAATTGATGAGATACCCTTTCAAAATTTGACATCCTGAGCCAGTGTTCAAAAATTCGCTATCTTAGCTTCACGCTAATCTCTAAGTGCCCTAGTGCTGTGGGTTCTGTACCCACTGGGACGCCTTGATGCCCTAACAGCCGGCCACTTAACCCTTTGGAGTTTAGTGTGTTAGACTTGTCTATCCTTGACTCTTGTCCATCATAACGAAGTAGAGGCTTTCAGAAGACCGATACTGCTCATAAGAATTGGCCGGGGACCAAATTAAGCGTAACTACAAAGATAAGGCATGTTAGTCTAGTTCATAGTATCAGAGCGCAATGGTTGCACATAAAGAACCTCACTCTTAATATGTTCTTCGCCTACTTATAGACCTACCTATGGAAGTATATTTTGTCTTATGTTGCTGCCATGGAAGATGATTGAGGCACCAGTATCAAGATCACAAAAGAAACTCACGGGATCGTGAGTGCCATGAGACCTTTGATCTGAATTACACATACCAGCAAAGACAACAGAAACATATGGGTTCCATGGACCCGATCCTACCGAACAGATCCTACAAGATCAAATGTACGCTAGTAGTAGACTTAGCCATCCCGAAAGCTAGCAGGATACGACGCTGGAGCTTTCATCCCGGTGATCTGGAGTATTCTACACGACTTGCCAATATCTGAGAGCTACCCAGCCTAGTCACAAGATATAGAGGAGGATGGTTGGTCTTGTGAAATGCCAACTATTGGACCCCCTTAAGACCACCATAAAAAAAGAACAGATCTACCATAGATTTGAGCAGTTTGGTTTCCTCTTCCACCAGGAAGAACACAATGAACGATGTCAAGGCAATCCCAATGGTAGCAATACGGTACCTGTATATGAACCATGGTCTTTTATGATGTTCATCATGTGGCCTATGGAGCGGTCGATTCATCGCGGAGATCATTCGAGTACCCCGCAGCCTTGGAAGCATCACGTTAACTATTTCTATAACTCACTGGTCTATCTTTCGCTTATACTCCCTTCACCGAAAATCTCCGCTGGTACCAAACGCTGGATCGAGCGCACTGAAGTAGACAAAGGTTAAAGAATTCAACGCCACAGGGAAACAAACAGTAGAAGTGACCGATAATTTTCTTATTTTTGGTACTATTGTTACATGTCTCTTCTCAGCGATTTTGGCAATACTGACCACAGAGAGAAGGTGACTGGTAGCTTACCTTGTAGGAGGCATATTGCGGTTTGTTTGCCGCAATTGGGAGTTGGCTGTCATGAATCCACATCCAATGCCCTCACCCGGTTCTGATGAGACAACGGCATAGGACAAATCCCCCCCAGGAGGAAAAAGACCAAGAAATCAGGGGTTCCTACCCAAGATTACCCAGATAGATGGGCCTGCGGAGCTTTCGGCTTGATAAAACTTTGTTCCCTTACCCTTAACAATAGATGCACTGTTTTGGTCTCGTCCCCAAACGGTAGCAATTCCGAAGAAACGACTCGCGGGCCTATCACATGTGTATAGGAGCAACTGGTACTGGTACTGCTTTCACCGTGGCTCCGGGACACGATTTGTTATATATCTCGAGTCAAGTAGGTGACAGATAACTCACGATACCACGCTGGATCATATGGCAATCAAGGCCAAGTATGGGGCTGACAACATCGGTATTGGTTGGATGCCGCCTACCTACGCTATGGAGCATGAGTGCCGATAACTATAGCGGAAACGGAAAGAGAATAGAGGCCGTACTTGTCATGTACATGCATATGCTGTATTCTAAGTTTGGAATATGGCAAGGGCTACTGCCAAAGAATATAAACACACACCCAAAAAAATCGAGTACTGCTTGCTAGCACCAAGCATTGTGAGAAGACCAAAAAAATATGACCGGACTGGGGCTCGATCCCAGGACCTTATCGGTGTGAACGATACGTGATAACCAACTACACCATCCAGCCAGTTGATGAAAAATACTATTCGTTTATTGGGTATATAACTATAAATTTGAGTTCTCTTGGAAACTTTGTAATTGTGTATTGAACGCCATTAAACTAAGAAACTGTTAGTAAAAAAACCTCAACCCTCAGATTATAGGAGACCACATACTGCTCTTACTACAAGGGATGATCATGTACACTCATCAAACTCTACTCTACTAGCGGTATTGGATAGTCTCGAGTACGCCATTTCGTATAATGTCAATGTTGAGATTGGTCTTTCCCATTGATATCAATCAGTCATCCAAGGAAATGAGCTGCCTTGTACTTGTTCTTATACCCCCAATACTAATATCAAAGCCCGGATAGACTACTAACTTTCCTGGTATTAATTTTCTACTAGCCCCAAAATTCACTACTGAGCAGTGAATCATCCCACCCTGGAAATCTTGGAAATTGAATCACTGTTTCCTATGATTGTAAAAACCAACAGCCCAGAAGGCAAACAGCACATCTGACCCCCACTCAAACTTTCACGCAATCAGCAACCGAGAAATATGAGCAGCTACACTTATCACTTTTTTGGTGATCTTTGGCTCGAACCTCCAGAGGATCACGTAGATCCACACGCTCTAAAGCGATTGAGAGAACTTGAGCCTCTAATACAAGAGCTTGCAAAACGACAGTCAGGTGTGTAAATACCGTGGAAATGTTTGCCTTTGAACCATTAAGCTGACCATATGATTTTGGACCATGAAAGCCTCTGAGAACGACATCACAGAAGAATTCAGGGATTTCGAGGCCCGAGAGGTAGAAACATGGAGAGAACTTGGAGTTGAAAGACCCCGGGAGCTTTTGCTACAACCCAGTGGAGATGTGAACGCCTCGGTTGCTTGCCATCTGCACAATCCCACGTTCTACGTCAAAGATCCCTATTTTCGAGAAACGGAGTATAAAACCAGTCCTACTATACAGCAGCTCAACCAGGCTGGGTTATCAAGCGAGAATACTTTCATCTTTGATCATATTTGCCGACGTGAACAAACCGATGATGTTCTTCTGTTCTACAATCAAGACATATACCGAGTCCACGAGGAGTTTATGCTATCTTTAAGGCAAAAGATGACCGCGAAAGTTGAGCTTTGCTGGGGTAAACATGTGCGCGAGCGAATGAAGGCACTGGTTAACCTTGTCCCGATCAAACTATGGGGCAGTTTCAGGGATGTGGAAATTTTTCTGGAACTTGAGGAACAACAAGTGATTCGATTCATCTTGTTTGTTGCGCACCCCCAGTTCTTTTTCTACCATGGCAGCTATACGGACAATGGCATCCATTTCAGGAAAACCAAGGCGAGAAAACAAGATCTTTACTTAACGGTTGCCTCAAAGCTCGGTGGTACCAAATTCAATCATGGCTTCTATGAGAGCACACACCGACCGGCACTCTACGGTCAGTTTAGAAGGGAGATCAGGGAGCTGGTAGACCGCTTGGAGGCAGAAGCAGATGCCCAATTGAAAGTGGCTTTCCCACAGAGGTACCAGGAAATTCTATTGGTCTCCGAAACTTCCGATAGTTTGGTGCAGGAACCTTTAGTGGCTACTCAGTTACTGCAGTCAGAACTGATAAGAGGTGATTCTAGACAAGAGGTACGTATTGCTAATTGCCCCATTGGAACAATGCATCGATCTTATATCGGTAGGTATAGACATCACGTCGCACCCAGCAGCTAATTCATATGACCCACAATTTACTTGAGGCCGCCGGAAAAGTGCTGGTGAACAGCACCTCTTTGCGCAGCCTAGCTGAACTACTGATGTTGTCTAAAATTACGTCTGATTGGGACGACATCTCGGAGTGGGACGAGGTTCCAGGCCCACTTCTTGACTGGATTCAGCAACAGGATGGACTCAAGATTGATCGAATGCCAATATCATCTACGGATGAGTTGAGCACTGCATTGCATCTCCTTTCTCCAACAAATGTCTTACAATGCGGTCTAACAGTAATGCAGATGGTGTTGAATGTGGCGATCTCCTATATTTCCAGAGCCAGAAAACAAAGGCATGCCAGTGTTAAAGACCTTATTGTCCCTGGTGTGGAACCTTACAACATTATGCGTCGAAAATGTGCACGCTGCGGGGAGAGAGTCCTTGACGATGCTTTCGCGTGCTATGCAAGGGTAGACCCGAAGAAGTATGTCATCTGGTACCGTTTGCATGGTTGTGGTCGCCCAGCTTGTCGTTTGCTCACAAGCGGCAAATGTGCATATCTTTTACCTGTGGACTCCAAGCAAGGCTATGGAATTGCAACAGTTCGGAACTTGCAATGTTTGCGCTCTGCGCTCTGGGAGGAGTATCTATTGTCTTGCCCCGCGGATGAAATAGAGGATCTGCCGAGTCAGGTGCAGACGAAATGAAAGACTGCCAAAATCAGGTTTTCTGGGATACTAAGCCACGGTGGACTGCGGAGGCTTTGCCAAGATACGTGGTTCCAGTGAGGCAATGCCACAGCTGCTCGAGAAGATCCTGCTCATTTCTTCCAACAGACCCGAGGATTATCTCTATTTCCAAAGCCTCCGTAAGTAAGAAATGGAAAGACCTCCAGAAGGGCGGAATAGAGCCCACCAAATATCCCAGAAGGCCTGATATACTGTGGTCACGGAAATCGCATATCACAAAGCGCAATGTGCTTGAGAAGGCGATGGAGCTGGCATTGACGGGTGATGTTAGTTCAATGGCGCAGGAGCCCAAAAAGAGAAAATTCAACCCTAAAAACAGGCTCAAGTCGAAATGATTTCTGATTTGAGAGAGCCTGGGATGTACCTAGTATCGCAGAGGTGCCAATATAAGTCCAAGCCTTATAACCAATAGCGCGATGTATAATATATTTTGTAGGCAGCCAGTTTTCGGCAGAGTAGGCCTCGCAAATCTCGCCACAGAGACAAGTTCATATTCCTGCTGTATCCAGCAGGGGTTCGTGAAGGCCAGGGCATGTTTAAGCTAAGAAAGATTTGGCTGATTAGGGCACGCTGGTTCTAAATATCATCGTTTCTTCTCTCACCGTCGCCCAGCGGTACTGTACATATCTGTGGCTGGAGCTGATAAGACTGGGGTACTTTATCCTGAATTATATCGAAAAAATAGAGTTAGTAAGGCACCGATCAATTAAAAGCATATGCTATTATATGCAAAGCTTTGAAGCATAGGCACGTGCATAGTTCCCTTGAGGCGGGAAACGGAAATCGGGTAGAGATTGTATTTGCCATGTACTCCGTATGCTCTACGATAATGTTCGGGTATTTTTTATAATAGCCAAAAACGTGAATTAGTTTAGTGCTAGTGACAAAAGATATGGATGGAAAAGACAAAAAGAAATGACCAGACTGGGGCTCGATCCCAGGACCTTATCGGTGTTAACGATACGTGATAACCAACTACACCATCCGGCCAATTCATATTTATGGTCCAGATATTTGACAACATAAGCCTAAGACAGCCTTTACACGATTCCAGCCTTATGTTGGAAAGTAAAAAACCCCCCTCTGCTCTTTTCATCTTTTCAATAAGAAGGCGTGAGTTCATATCCAAGTATATCATATATAGCAGCAAACCTATGCTCGTTCTAGCCTCATCCAAAACCCATTTCAAATTAAAGGGCCTCATGTAAATTATGCTTTGGATTGAGTTATGCTCCAAGTCTCTCGGCCGTGGCCCTTCATCTATTTTCGATATCCTTTCTTGCTCTACCACTGCTGCTTTCTGTTCTTTGCACGTGTAGGATGCGACTGTACAATTAACCGGCTCCTGGAATTTTATCCTGGCGGATGGAGATGCTGCAAAATTTCGCTCCACAGGGGCCTTCGCCCTTCGGGGGCCCTGCACATGATAAGAAGCCATTTTGTCGACGTCGCGATGGAACCGCCACTTCTGCCTAGCCCGGTGCTACCATGCACCACGGAGATGCGGGATAGTAGCAGGCTTGAGAGCCAAAAGTAAGTTTTCTTATCTATCACCGGTGCCATGCGGTTGGCAGTATGTTGATCAAGGATTTATTTGACTGGAATGATAAAAATCCCAAGCTTTGCAAGCATATGCTTATAGTATGGATATGGTCACGTTAAGAACCATGGTTTCTCGTCCTCCCAGAACCTGTGAGTTCAGCAATTGCCAGCATCCATTGTAAGAAAATGGCCCCTAAGGAGGATAACGACGAAAAGAATGCAGACCTATGAATTGATATAGATTTCAAAATTGCCAGGACGCTTGGGTGCATCGCCCCAAGTGATTAAAGAGACGAAAAGAGAATGTTTGATAATGAGTTGGAGCGCTCACCGTTCCTCGAGGGAAGATATGTCCAAAAAACCGAATAACAAAGGGCTTGCATAGTTCGGGCGGTTGTTCCTGGGATAGTCGATCCAGGCATGTCCGTCAACGCCCTGAGCATGTGGCACTTGAGATGATCTTTACGATCCTCGGTTCTAGTATCAACCGGTTCTTGTCGCTCCAAGATCCATTCGTACGTTGTTTCGCTGGTTGCAGAGCTTTTAGCCACCCATTTGGCGTGTTTCTTGCAGATGTGTTACCCTTGATAGATATCAGCCTTGGTCGACGTGTCCTTCAGTCAACCCGGATTGTCATTTCAATATCGAGCTGCATGCGATGATCTTGATCATGAGCAATGTTTCATTTGGATACGGGAGCGCTCATACTATCCAAACATTGAGCTCCGAATTCTACAATTTCAACCTGAAAGCTTTGGTTCTCTGTCTGGAAAATCCTATGTGCACAACTCCTAGGAGCTGGAATAACCGGATTAGCTGCCCCATTACTGGTCAAGTCGGCAAGCGTCGTTTGACCTTGGGCCCTACTCAATCGCACCATGTTGGAGGCTCCCCATTCTCGCTCGAACAAGACTGCCAATGACTGGAAAACTCTCTTCTTCTTATGTGACCGCAGGCGGCTTCATCTTGTTACTTATTCCCCGCTTTGGTCTTTACAGCCCTTTCGTGTTTCACCTGGATCTGTTAGATCGTACCGCATGTCGCCGTGAACTAGCTTTTTGGAATGCAGTCGGGTCTGGATTAAGTCTGATCATGTTCGACTGAAGTCAGATTGCGGAAGGTGTTTCAGGACTTCGTTGAACTGGATTTATGGTGTTCAGGTGTAGAGGGGAGGTATAGATAACGATCTGAGGGCAGTCGCGAGGATGATGCATTGAACATCTACCATATACGATGACGGCTATGATCCTACAAGTGTTTGCACGGAGACATTCGTTCCTGTTGAGTTCCAGCTGTTTATTGGGTAATCTGCTGATATATTAAGTACAGTTCTTTCTCGGTTTCCTATCCATGACCTCCGATACCAGTAAAACATGATAAAAAGACAAAACAACAAGATAAGATATGAAAAGTAAAGAGAAGAGAGATAAAAGAAACGGGAAGAAGACAGTGGGGAAGAGAAAAGAGAAAAAGGAAGAAAACAGAAGCCGAAAAGGAAAAAAAGGAAAGATTGAAAGATTGAAAGGGTGCATTTTTAACCGCGATGCTTCAGTCAGAATACGAGGTTAAAAGACACACTTTCATTCATGACCGACAGAGGTAACCTGCATCTGCCGTATAATAAAAAGGTATCAAAAAATTTACTATATTCATTAGCCTGATGCAAAGCATCATATAGGATCGATAGGTAAACTCACAGAAATTTCAGCCATGCCGGTGTCCTCGCCACCACCGTTGGTCTGAGGCTGAGCATTCCCATTCACAGGGGCACTGGCCTCGGCAGGACCGGAGTTCTCGTTAGCAGCGAAGTAATCAACCATATCGGCATCGAGCTCCTCAGCGGTCTTGGGCTTGGGGCGGTTCGTGTTGCGGCCACGGGGGCGACGGCCACGCTGTTTACCAGCACCAGCGGGTTTGGCGGCTGTTGCCGGCTTAGGCTGAGACTTGTTCTGTCTGTTTCTTGGCTTAGTACATACTGGTCGGTGCATGTAACGAGATGCTGGGAACTTACGCGACACGATCACTGAGGGGCTTGGGAGCGGGGACTTGGGGAGCATGGTACGCATCCACAACAACCTCAATCTGACGAGAAACGGAATTAGACAGTGAAACGCTTGGCGGGTACCGGTCCAGACAAAGCTCACCTTCATGGGTCTTCCATCAACAAGAAGTCCGTTAAGATCCTTCGCAGCCTTGCCGGCAGTATCGGGCTTGCTGAAAACGATAGACGCGATACCGCGGCTCGTGCCGTTTTGGTTGTAAGTGAGCATGACTCGCTTGACAGGTCCTGCGGATTTGGTGAAGTATTCCTAGAGCACCAGCATACACGATTAGTATTAAGGCCAAGTGAAGTTTCTTTCACCAAATCGAAAACAAGAACCGGCGAAGAACGCAATCGGAAAACGCGTAGGAACCCCCAAATTTATCGACAGAAAATGAGCATCAGCGAGCACACAGCGCCAGTTAGTAGTGGATAGTGCTTGAAACAAACAAACCTAGTGTTCAACATCGGGAGTCGCGCAGGATATGTCCCAACCATGGCTGCAAAGACTCTTGGGACATTGAACACCGTTTTGCGTCTCTTGCGTTGATCCACCTCAGTCGATGTTCGAGCAAATTCTTTCTCATACACATGTCGTTATAAACCGGGAACTGCTCAAATCCATGACCGATGTCCAAAAAAAAAAAACAAGCATTATTCGACAATAGCTTCCTTGTGCGGCGATTCTGAACCACTGTATTCCCCCAGACACCCTCTGTAGCCTGTTTGTAACAAAATCGAAGGCTAGCCATCCACCGGTCGCATGGAAATGATCTCGCCCGTCTTCAAGTATGGACATTTCCAGGCTAGGCCGTGGATAGGTTTTCCCATGGCGGATTGCATGCCGCTGATTTTGGGATACTATTGTTCTGTTGGTTTGCTAATGCGCTCGCTGATGCCCAACACCCTTTATATATGCTGTGACAGAAAGGAGGAAGCGCGGCCAAGCGGAGTAGAAACACGATGTGTCCCAAACATCATCCGCGGCAAAGTCTGCAGCGTAAGTCCTCAGACACGAAAGTTCACATGACCACATCGAGCGGGACAACGCTTTACGCAAGACTACGGCAAAACTCAACTTCAGCTCATTTAGCATGGCGCTAGTTTGCATTTAGCGTGAAAATGGCTTTGAAGGAGTTTACTGCCTGCGCAAACGACTCAAGGAAGAGCCATCTTAGGAATATAGGATTGGCGCGACAAAGGTCGGAACGCGAATGAAAGCCGGTTGCGCCTCAAAGGTCTCGAGAAAAACATATGGCGATAAAAGCCCAAGGCGAAGGCCTCTCGATCAACATACCTTGATATTGGCCTCGTTCACATCCGAAGGCTGGTAAAAGTTAGCTCGCGGGTCCATCGGCAAAACGCAAAAACCAAGCAACAAGGCCAAAACTTACCAAGCCGCTGACCATAATCTTGCTCTCAGTGGAAGCTGGGTGACCGGCCTGAGCGGTCTTTCCAGCAGGTTTGGCAGCCTTTGTAGTTTTCTTCACTCCTCCAACCGGGACAGCACTGGCAGCAGGCTTGGATGGGGCCGAACGGCGAGAACGGCGGCGGTCACCCTGACGACGGTTGACGAGAATCTCGTCCAAAGACTTGTCGAGCTTGCCAGACATCTTTTGGGAGAAGAAGGAATCGAGAGACTGGTTGGGTACAAGAGTGTTTTTCGGGCGTTGGGTGACAGGTATTGCGCCACCGGAGACTCAAATCGAGTGTAAGAAGAGTTTGCTTCGGAAGCGCGTAGGACGATGTAATTACGCGAAGATTAATATGGAAATATGAGCAAAGATAGAGTAGCAGACAAAAGACACGCCACGTATTGATGGAAGACGCGGTGCGGGATGATGAAAAGGAGAGCGAGAGAGGATGGGAGAATGACTGGGAAGATAAGCCAGGGCGGAAGGAGATCGAAGAGGGAGAAGAGGGAGCGCCAGAGGCTGAGCTGGGAACGCTAGACCGCTTTAGGTTGTTACCCGCCGCCGGATGCGTGACTTGACGCCCGCCTTTTATTCGCCATCCGCAATGCTGCCTCGAGGTAACCTCCGGAATACATTTGACTGGTAGGTAGGTAGCAGATAATAACGGATCTATGATAAGGTAAAATAAGGCAGGCCTAGTGTTTTATGAATTTATAGTCGCTGCTTCAGATGCCGCCACAATGGTTTCTTTCAATTCAGTATACAAAACCAGACAAGTATCTATCTACTCCGTGCCAGTGTAGGGACAAGGAACAAACAGTGAAACACCCAAAACAAGAAAGCAAAGAATGATAGAAAACTAAAATTCTCATGTTAGGACCAGCCCTAGGACATATTTATTGGCGGAAAATAAAATGAAATAAATCAAGCACCCAATCCCCATAAACTCCCTATACAGTACGGAAATACATCGACAATTATAGATGCTCTCATGATAAAAGTAAAACCTTGCATGCTGTCGTAAAATCCGGGCAGCGCGATCGGCGTAGACTGACCCACTCTGTTCGCTGTCTCAGCTCTTCAAGGCTTCCAGCCGTCCCCTCATCTGTGCCAGTGCAGCTTCTTGATCCTCGAATTGCTCTTCGACTGCTGGGGCCTCCTCGATGGGCTTCTCCGGCTTGATGTCTTCGACTTGGGAAAGTTTGCCGTGTAAGATCTCCTGCAGGACCTTGTCCACTTCAGCGTCGGCTTCGTCCTCAATCTCATCTTCGAGCAGTTCGTTGCTGGGAATCGCATCGTCCACAATCTCTTCAATAATACCGGCGCGCACCAACTCCGTCGAAAGCTGATGCATTGTGGCTGATAGTTCGGGCAGTCGGACGAGCGTATTGACGTCCTTCATGATCCCCGTCGACTTCTTGAGACTTCCTTGGATCTTGCGCATCGAAAAGGCCTCGTTCACTTGCATTTGGACACTCTGAAGTTGAGCCCGGCTTGTTGTCAGGCGGGCCGACTGCTTTCGGATCCGCACCAGCTCTCGTGCAAACGTCTTGCTCTCATTTTGAGCCTGCTTGGCCTGTGACGGGTTCCGTTGGCCTCGTCGGGAGGCGTTCACGATATACTGTCGTGTTTTCGTCTCGAGAGTCTTTAGTTGCATTATGTCACGATCCAATTGGCGGGTATTCGCACGGATGATTTGATTGCATTTCCTCATCTATATGGGGAAGCAAATTAGCCCAAGTTCAACCTTGATTGGTCGCTCGAGATCAACTGCCGTGGGTCATACCTGCGTCTGAGGATCAGGGCCAAAAAAGACCGCTTTGAGAGTCTCCATGATCAAAACTTTATGCGGGTGAGGTCGACTGGAGACTGTGCATACAAATCGTGAAGGTTTATGGTAAAAGTAGTTTTCCCTACTTTATCCAGAACAGTTCAAGGTGATTTATCATATGGAGATGACGGTGTTATCTCAAATGACAGGAGGCCCTTGCGGGGCACCGATTCGGAGAGGATGAGGCAGAAGTCCGAAATGACAGGCAGCACGCTGGAAGGAGGAAGACAACGAAAAGATGAGTCTGGAGATGGTAGATCGAGATCAAATCACACAGTCGTCTGGAGAACCCTCTTTCGAGTCGCTGTTCGCATCGTCGTCAGCCTGCCCTGGTCAGTAAATGGGAGATCACCGGTGCCAGCGAGCGAGTCGGCCCTGGAGTTGGCCTCTGATCGCCGAGCGCTTAGTCATTCGGTTATTTCCGTAACGAAACCGTAATTTACACCGCATGCGCCGAATAGGAAGGAAGAGTGACGTCGTCCCAGCCTGAGGCCGCAAGCAGACAAACAGGGCAAACAGCGGGCAGGTGAGAGTTCCAGTACTTTCTAGGCCGATTATCAGCTAAGAAGCGTCCCTAACCAACTAGCGAAGGCCGGCCTCACTTGCTTTCTTCATCCAGCCCCAGCTTTGCTCTCCCTTGATTTAACTTACCACTTTCCCGCCAGCCTTACTTCTGACTTATCACATCTCTCTCTCTTTTTCATATAATTTCTCTATCATCTATCATCCTTCACAATGCCTGAACTTCCTAAGCTCCACCCTGAAGGTACGTAATTCTGCGGTCCCTCATACCTTCCCCGCTTTGCTTTTTGCTCAACATACCACCGTGCTTCACCACATATCATGTGTCTTGACGGTGCCTGCTTGGGCTTGGGAATCATGATGGATCATTTTTCATATACTTTGCGCTCTTTACTGACACGGCTACCCCTCTAGTCACATGGGCTCAGCGCTCCTCCAGCACTGATGCCGAGCGCAATTACCTCTACGTGAGCCTCAAGGCTCCCGATGTTCCCCGTTCCTCCGCCACCCTCAACATCACCCCCAAGAATGTTACCTTCGCTGGAGACTCCAAGAAGGGTGTGAGGTACGAGGTCTCGCTGGATCTGTTTGCCGAGATCGACCCCGAGAACTCCAAGACGAACCACAGCGACCGTGAAGTCGAGCTGGTCCTGCGAAAGAAGGAGCTGAAGGAGGAATACTGGCCCCGTCTGTTGGAGACGAAGCAGAAGGTTCACTTCCTCAAGACCGACTTCGACAAGGTATGTCTCCCCCGCTCGATAGTTCCAACAAGCGAGATACTAACATGGTGATTTATAGTGGGTCGATGAGGATGAGCAGGACGAGGCTCCCGAAGACGATTACGCCAACAACTTCGGTGGTTTCGAGGGCCTTGGTGACCAGGGAGGCCTCGGAAACATTGACTTCTCCAAGCTCGGCGCTGGCCTTGAGGGCATGGGCGGGGCTGACGCCGGCGCCGGCGGTGCCGAGGAGGGTTCGGTATGTTTCAACAAGTCTTGCTCTATCATTTGTGACAGTAACTAAACGATATCGCGCAGGATGATGACGAGATGCCCGAGCTCGACGAGGGAGACAAGAAGGCCGAGGGCTCGAGCGCCAAGATCCAGGAGGTCTCTTAAATGGTGAAATGTGCTTAGCTTTTGGATTCGCTTATGATTCACAAAATAAGAAGCAATGAAAATTTCCTGATGACGAACGACGAAACTTGTGCAAGCTTGCTTTATCCGGGACCATGATGGTTAGCCACTGCTACGGCAGGTTCATATGCGATTATGACGTGAAGAGGAGAGCTCGAATGAGGCTTATTGTTTTTCGAACCCGAATGCATTCACGGAATGAATGATGGAGTGATAAAATATCGGTTGATAGGATCAATATAACTGAATTATGGAATTTAATCATTCCGTAGGGCTGAGAGAGCAGGGTTGCTGGCTAGAGTACCTCTATTTCGGCGCTTACTGTGATATGAAAAGACGCAAATGGCCGAATGGCGAACGTAATAATACTGCCTAGATTTGTGATATTATTCAGTCCAGGCTCAAGTGACGTCCTCAATTGTTGAAATGATGGTCCGTGTGTATCAAAAGTAGTGCCCATTACGTCGTTTTGCCCTAGGTAATTTGCAGTTGCTTTACAATATTGGATAAGAACCCTCGATTGCATACGAAGTACGGAGTAGTTAGTAAGAACAACCAACATTGTTCGCAGGATGACCTATCATATGAAAGACCATTATATCAGCAGCACGAGGAAGATGGTAGGTCGCTGACCCCTTGGCGGAAGGAGGGAAAAAAAAAAAAAAAAACGAGATTGGGCGGTTCCGTCGCAGGTCTGTTGTGCCGCCACACGCACCTTAGCTAAGAAAGGATGAAACCCACCACATTGAAAATGTGGAGGAGAGCGAACTGAACTTGCAACTTCCCGAGATCAACCACCCAAAAACGCCCCCCCTCTTTTGATCCCCCTCTTTCCTTTTGTTGAAGTCGTTAAGGGTATATTCGGACGCTAGACGCTATCCTCTATTGATTATCTTTGATTAGCCATTTGTGTTTACGAAGGGCTTGCTTTTTTTTTTCAGCCCACCTTTTAGCGCTCCCGTTTTCCCACTTGGGTTTCTTGAGAGAGGAGCGAATCGACCGCCACTGCCGTCTTTTGGCGCGCATTTTGCTATCGCATATTTCATATACTATATTTTAGAGGAGAAAGGAAACAGTCAAATCTTTCATCATGCCTCCCAAGAAGCAGGACCAGCCTAAGAAGAAGAAGGCCACCGTCGAGGATAAGGTTTGTACCGATCGCGCGAGAAAGATGATGCGACAGAGACAGATAGGGCTAATTCCTTTCTTTTTTCGGTGCTGGTTTAGACCTTCGGAATGAAAAACGTACGTTGCGATAATCCTCGAATTTGATACCGTTGACGACTTCAAAGTCGGAGTTGAAGAGTAAAAGACTAACATGGACATTTCGTCATTGTGCAGAAAAAAGGATCTACCGCGAAGAGACAGATCGCTCAGATGGAAGCGCAAGCAAAGTCCAACAAGCCTATGGATGCAAAGAGAAAGGAAGCTGAGAAGGCTAAGCGTGAGGCGGAGAAGGCCGCTGAGGAGAAAGCCAAGCGTGAGGCTGCAGAGCTGTTCAAGCCCGTGCAGGTACAGAAAGTGCCGTTTGGCGTGGACCCCAAGACCGTGCTCTGTATTTTCTTCAAGCAGGGCAACTGCGAGAAGGGCCGCAAGTGTAAATTCAGTCACGATCTGAACATCGAGCGAAAGGCCCAGAAGAAGGATCTGTACACCGACTCTCGTGATGTCAAGGCTGCCGAGGAAGAGAAGAAGAAGGAAGATACGATTGACAGCTGGGACGAGGAGAAGCTCCGCAAGGTCATCATGAGCAAGCACGGCAACCCGAGAACGACAACCGACAAGGTCTGCAAATACTTCATCGAAGCTGTTGAGAACCAGAAGTATGGTTGGTTCTGGGTCTGTCCCAATGGAGGTGACAAGTGCATGTACAAACACAGTTTGCCACCTGGGTATGCTCCGCTCTTCATGTTGCATGATGTCTGTTCGTTAGACATACTAATTGCGTTTATAGATTCGTTCTGAAGACGAGGGAACAGAGGCTGGCAGAGAAGGCCTTGATGGACAAGTCTCCGCTTAACACACTGACATTGGAAGACTGGCTGGAATCCGAGCGACACAAGCTGACCGGCGAGCTGACACCCGTCACGCCCGAAACCTTTGCCGCGTGGAAGAAGGACCGTCTCAACAAGAAGGCCGCCGAGGAACAAGCCCGCAAAGCTAAGGAGGCCACCGGACGATCGATGTTCGAAAGCGGAGATTGGAAGGACGAGGACGAGAGCAGCGAGGATGAAGATGATGACGACGATGCCTTCAACCTGGAGGCCTTGCGAAAGGAGACCGAGAGAATCCGTGAACAGAAGGAAGAAGAACGTTTGGCGAAGCTACACGGGGGGCCGCTACCCATCTCGAATGATGCGACAGTCGCACAGGAAGGCCAAGGATGAAGTCTGTGCGATTCTTACCCAAGAAGATCAAAGGAATCTTGGGATTAGGGGCTACGGACCTCTTTCACACTGGAACCGGTGTACCAGGCCATTGTCCGGGCCCGTTGGTATTGCTCTCTTGTTGATGGAAGATGGATACAGTGTTGCTCTTTTTGGTTCTTGTTTTGTTCATACCAAACCATGACTTTGTATAGATCTCCGCGACCGAGGGCTCTGACGGTTAGCACTGGCGTTTTGTTTTGTCATCGTTCATCCTTTGTCTTCTTCCCTTGCAATTCATCCGATTGCTGGGATGGGCTATGCCTGGAGGCAGGGATGGACCTGGTCGAAAACGACCTGGATACACAAGATTGAGATAGATCGTGTGTTGGATGTGTGTCTGAAAGAACTGACATGATCGTTATGCCATTTTTTTTTCTGTATCTACAAAAAATGTTCGTTTGATTATATGAATGAACCAAGCATTTTTCTCGGATCATGAAACACCTTCCTTGCTCTTCAGCCGAATCATGCATGGGAAAGGTCCCAAGCCAGTTATATACACAATCTACACACAGTTATCTTACACTTAGGCTCAGAGCGACGCCTTCTCCAACACCAACCCATTGTCGCGCATCAATTTGACAACATCCCCAGCTACCCCCCAAGACAGCTCATATCCTCGTCCTCCAGCCCCATAAGCATGAACAACCAACTTATCGTCCGACACCTTCTCCGCCTCAATCCTCATTCCGCCTTCTCTAGCTGGCCGCCGGCCCACGATGTCGCGGATGACGTCAAATTTGCCCTCGCTTTCCGGTGTGAATGGGAACCATTTGGCTGCGTTAGCTAGCAGCTGGTTTCGGATCTCTATTGACGGATTCGGATCCCAGTTGTGTGGTTGCTTCGTACCGCCGATGATTGTCCCGCCGCCGAGGGGACGCGGGATGCAGAAAGACCAGGTGCCGTCGGAGTTTTGGCGCGTGAGAGTTACATGGCATGGGTTGCGGACGAGACATGTTTGGCCTTTTGGGTCTTGGTTAGTCAATTGTTGCAGAGCTCTCATCAATCGTTTCAAAGATGAGGAGAGGATGGAACACAGATCAGGCAAGAAAGAAGGTCTGCGGTCCTAGATATGTACTGTACCTCTAATAATGAACGATTTCGGATCTCCAAACCCCATCCCGGAGCAATTAACCACCGTCTTCACATTCTCTGCCAAATGAAACGCCTCCATCACACTGGCAAGGTTATACTCCTTCGTCTGGCCGCCCTTCAACACGAACTGGCGCAGCATGTACGCACAGTAGACCGGCGAATTAATCACAAAGGCCCGATAGCTGGCACCCCATTTGACGGGCCCTGGGAGCTCCTCCGGGGACAGCCTTCGGAATCCGTCGAGATGCGCATAGGAGTTCCGCACGCTCGTCTCGTCGAGGTATTCCGCCGGCGGTGACTCAAGGTGTTCGATTCCCGCGAGGGATTGCACGCCCGAACCGGGCTCCTGGGCCGCGAGGATCTTGAAGTGCTCGTATGTGCGCTGTGCTTGCGTTTCTTCTTTCAGGAATTGGGGCGAGGACCCCGGCACGGGGCGGTAGTGTGCGCCTGCCCATGGGGAGGCGTAGTTGAGGGAGGTGGTGTTGGGGAAGTCGCGTGCGACAAGGAGGATGGATTGAGAGGGTTGGAGGTGTTGTTGGATGCGTAGGGCTGTAGAGAGGCCGATTACGCCGGCTCTAAAGGGTCGTTGTTAGTTGGTTCTATGTATACTTTGGAAGTGGCTGAAGTTGTATGTGGATGCCGGATGCATGATCGGCGGCATGTGGCATACCCGATAACAACGATTGTCTCTTTTTGGGCCATTTTTTTTTTTTTTTTTTGCGATTGAAAGCTCCCAATGCTTGTAGAATCTTGTGGCTATGAGAGAAAGATGCGAAAGAGACGTCAAGAGTCATAGGATGTTACTCGAGGCTGGGAGACAGAAAGGATGGAGCCCCCGCATTTTTAGTGGAAGTCGCCGTTATCGGTTTGTCATGAGTGGCCAAGATTCGCCGATTCAGCGACCAGGATGCGCACACTGACTCATCTCGATCTGAATTTATTATGTGGAGTAAGACAAAAGGATAAGACACTGAGTGTTTAATCTATCATGATCACTTTCATTATCATAGTAGTATGAAAACTACTTGGGTTGTCTCCCATGGTCTTTTTGATTTCCCTGCGCTTTTCAACCAGTATTCCATGCTCTGGTATAGGTGTGGTATAAGAAGAAAAAAACTGAACTGAAAAATATTTGTACATCGCCCCTCCACCTTACTCGAAATGATCCGGTAGCTTTTCGATAGTGAACTTGGCTCTTGCGACCTTCATGATCGGTACACCGGGGATCTTGCGGATACGACGGACCAGGTCTTTATCGTTCGTGGCGACAATGTAGATTCGGTGTTTCGACACCTATGGACAGATATTAGCATTCTGACATACTGCAGACAAAGACGATGTCAAGCTGAAGTCACATACCCGGTCAACTATACAGTCATCAGCATACGTGCCGGGGTGACTGCATCTGATTCTTTCCCATCGGGGATCCTTGGCCACCCGCAACGCCAACCGAAACTTGTCTCCGAGTTTTTCGAGTTCTGCAATGGTGCAATCTGTGAAGGTGGGAATACATTTCGCGTATAATCTGTTCGCAGAAGCGTAAGCCAATGATCCCGGCCTCGGGAGGACGTATGAAGCCAGTCTTACAGATCCATCATAGATGTGAGCAGGTCCGTCTTCGCTCGGATCGAATGGGACACAAAGTTAGTATCGACGAGGACGTGGTAGGGAGGTCCGAGGGCGGTGTTGGCGGCGAAGAACATGTTCGACGGGGCATTGGGGATGTGTCGGGTCACTTCGTCCTTGGGTTTGTTGTCGTCTTTCTTGTTGCCGGCAGCGGACTGCTTGATGCGCTCATCGCGCTTGGTGATAGCGCGCTTCACCTACGAGGGCGCGTTGCATTAGCTGATCATTCTCGAGAGGACCCGGGTTTGTAGACGAGCGTCACGGATCGTACCTGAGCAAATTTCTTGGTCTTCTTTGCCACACCCATGGTGAAGACAGAGGAAGATTGTCTCGCGGGGGGGATGTCAGAAATGAATAGCGATATATGATTTGAGTCGGAAGAAATAATTCCAGATATTAGATATCAGTCCAGTAAAATTGAGTGGTCTAGTCTCCAAGGTCGTGCTGCCGTCGGTGATCGAGAATCAAAATGATTTATTTCAACGGGCCGACATATGCCCGATAAGGAATTTATCTTATCGCCGACCCACCGGAATGACTCAGCACTGACACCTGGGAATTAAGGCCTCAACATTCTCCAAGACCGAGCATCCGAGCAACTCATTTTACTCCTCATCCATGGATCCATCCCTCCTTAGTTCTGACGATGTACTTCTTACTATTTATCTTTAGTCTTACGAATGACAGCGAAAGGGCCAGGATTCCGACGCTCTGCTATGGCCGAACCCAAATCAAGTCAAGGTAGCGGTCAACGATCCAGGCCTTCTCGTTGCTTTTGTTGCACGGCTTCGGGAGTTTAATCCTACAGACGGCATGACAGTAAAACCGCCACCGTGACAGCATTCCTTTTCCATGTTGGTTCAGGGATCGAACATCAAGATCATAGGCCCCATCGTTCGTATTATACCATCAACTGTGGATACGGGAGGATGAGTCCCCCTCGTTATCACATCGGACCAAATTTCTCATCACCGTCTGAGCTCCTCCGACACCCCCGCAATAGCCCGTTTATCCCTTTCGCCAACGCTGGCAAATCACAACCATCTGTTGGTTGATCACATCCATCACATTGCATCCGCTTTTCACCACCCGTTCAGGATGAGCAGAATTGAGAGCACGCTCACTCTTCGCTTCGTATAGATAATCTCAGGAACATTGTGCCTGTACGATGTTTGTGATCGTTTCCTTTCCTGTTTCCGACGTTCAATTCTGAATTGTCGATTTTCCTTACTCCCCTCCCAAGAGGCTCCACAGGGGTTCAACGCCGATTGATGGATGGACTACCGCCAGAGTCGTTATGATGAGCGACATACGGAGTAGATGATAATTAGGCTTATATGCACGACTGATCAATTTCCCATCAATTATACCGGTTGGCATGTGTCTGAATGCGAAACAAATCCCTGATGTCATTTGCAACCACTGCAGATGCTATCGCATCCAATCAAGAGAGTTGTTCCTTTCCATTCGCTGATGACTTCGTCCCCCCCCCTTTTTTCTCTGTTGCTTCGGCTTCTTAATTCTCGCCATTCCATGCACCGGTCGATAGGCACGACCACTGAACCTACTTCGCAGAGGGTTTCCCCTCCCCAGGGTATTATACCATTGGTATACTAGGTAGGCCGACAAGAAAGTAGGCGCAGAGGGACCAGCACGGGGTCTATTAATATCGCGCAGGATCAAGATGTGATTTGAGCACGGCGGTTAAGCCACAGCATTTCACGTCCCCGACGGCGTGCCCACGGCCTGTCGACGGCCTGCCTATCGAAGGGGAGAAGTGGCATTTTACGCGCCGGGCAGGTCACTTGAGGTTGGGGCACGTGCCGTGATTGGCCGGGGGAGGTGATGAGAGCTGCAGCGTGAAGAAACGCCTTCTGCACTCTCCACCGCCAATCACCAACATGCGATCGAATCCATGTCGTGCCGCCGAGGATCGACTACTATCATGGCCCGTTGCTGCATGCTCGTTGGTGTGCCCGGCTCGCTGCCATTGCTACTCGTCCGCTAATGAAGTCATGGAACGGCCTGCTCCACGCCCTCCTGTCCCTGGTAGCGCCCGTCCGTCTCCATGTCGTACGCTCCAATTGCTCGACGGCTGGAGATTTCGATCTTCTTGTGCCGTTGCCTCTGGAGACCTCTCATATGGTCGGACGGATGCTCTCTACCCGCCTGCCTATCTGTTTGGATGGTCGATGTGAAGACGGACGAAACCTACTATCCTACGGGATCAGATCGCGAGACGGTCAGGATGAAGAAAATATTATCAAAATATAAGGATTAATAAGGATCGGTTGAGACAAAAAGACCCAAACCGAAAATCATACTACTCCGTATACCCTGTCTCTCTCTCTCTTTTTTTTTTTTTTACAACCTCTTGTCGCTTGGTTCTTCCCCTCCCCCCGCCTCTCTGCCCAGGGAGGCCTTTTTTTCTTTGATTTCCCTCCCCCCTCTCCTCCCTCCAGAACCATATGTCACCAACGTGGTAACCTGCCGAGTGCCTTGTCCTCCTGGTTTGTCTCCTGCATCTATGTTCCTCGCCTGCATATTCACCCGTCCCGCTTTGTCCGTGGTCCAAATTAACAATCTTACCTACTTTTTCTAACCCTCTTATTTTCCCTCCCCCTCCCTCTTTTCATACCGCTGTCCGGACCGTTCTGTCGGTTCTCCTGTCATCCTTCTCTGTCCTAGTCGCTGATCCTCTGTGCCCCTCTAGACTTTCCTAGGTACCATAGTGGGCAGTGTCTCGGTTTCTCTAGAGACATCTAGAACCGTGGCAGGTTGAGACAGCGACGAGCCGAGCCGGTGCCAACAATTCATTGTCTTATTTGTTCCCGATCAATGGGTATGGTGCTTTTGTGGGGATGCTCTTGAACGTCGTTTGTCCTGTCACACATTGTTTCACCTCGGCTTTCTGGACGGAATTTGGAAGACCAGATTCTTTTCAGAAGTGGTAAACACTCGGCATCTTTCAAACAGACACTTCAAGAGGTTTCAACTCACAGGTCTCGTACAGAGATAAGAAGGATTGAGCAGAAAAAGAGTACCCCGACGAACCGTACATTAATTCCAAGCCGGCGTGGCTGGAAAGAATGGTCGAATTGGCATGGAACAGAAACCCCGTTCCGGAACCGCGAGCTACAAACTCCAAGCCAATGGCGCCTCCAATGCCCTCACAGCCCCATGTACCTGAACCTAACGCTTTCGGACCCTGTGCGTCGACCGCCTCGCTGTTTTTATATGCCCAAGGGTCGGTTATCTTATGCCTGCATCATGATACGCTCGCGATCGAACGGAAGTTCGAAAGCCACGGCGAGGATGTGAGTTTCATAAGCGTGGATAATGTTAGTGAACGAGGTGCGGGGAGACTGGTGGTCAGCTACGATGTCGGACAGACGGCAATTGTCTGGGATTTGTTCACGGGAAATGCAATCGCACGATTTGCCTCCTTCGAACAGCTACGGGTTGCATCGTGGATGCGAAATGGGAATGTGGTTTTTGGTATGTCTACTCATCTGCTTTTTCTCGAAAGAGCAGTACTGACACGTGTGTAATGCTAGGAAACGAAAAGGGTGATGTGATTCTCTTTGAACCGTCCACCTCTGAGAACATATCTTGCCGTACGATCTTTGATCCCATAACTGCTTTAGCGCCGGGGTCCGATTGTCGGACTTATGCTATTGGGTACGTGACCATCAGCATTTGGCAAAGAACAAGGTGAACCGAAAGCCTAGAGATGTTAACTGACCAATATCAGATACCAAAATGGTTCAATCTTGATAACAACGCTTCATCCAATGTTTACTATTCTCCATACCATGACTACTTCCCGTGGCCCGTCCCCGATAGTGTCATTGGCATGGCATGCGTCGTCATCAAAACAAAAGTCGGACATGCTAGCCACCCTGGCGGCTAACGGTGATCTCAGGGTCTGGAGCGTTGCAAAACCGCCTGGCAAGGAGCCACCACGAGTGATTCGAGTTTTGAAGAGGTCGGATACCTCCTCTTCTGAAGAGCCCAAGTGGATGGCTTGGTCAAAGAACGGAAGAATTGTTCAATATCTGGACGGGTAAGTTTCCAAACGAAGCATTCGAGTAAACAGAGAGACTAAACGCATGGGTCAAAAATCCAGTGAAACATGGTCTTGGGACGTCAGGACAAAGCATGTCACTTCGGAGCCGGTTCCTACAATCGAAAATCCTCGCGGGTTTGCTAGTTATGGCTCGACAGCCACTCTATTCACACTGGGTCCTCAGTATACAGTGCAGCAGTATGATTTGGATAATCCAGCTATGGTCGCCAACGTACAACATCTGCCTCCTGGGGTTGTTCCTACGTCTTTGGAGGAGGCTAGAACGCGCTCCATGTCACCTCGGACTCTGCAAGAGGCCCCTGATATGCGTGAGTCAGGTCCGCTATTTGGAACCAGACGTGCTCCGTATGACTCGAGTGGCATTGATGCTGTGCGACAACAACGTGCGGACCTTACTAGCCCTGCCTCCGCCCGCAGCCATGCCAACTCGGTAAGCTCCAAGGCCTCCTCTGGCAAGTACAGAATGATGCCCTTTTCGCCACCCAGCAGATCCGGTCATACCGGTACCTCGTTCTCCATGACTTCAGCCAGTGGCAGAGAGACCCCCCAGGCGTCTGGAGCGTCTTATGCATATGCTTCGTCGGTGTCGATGTCTTCAGTCAAAAGCTCGCGTGCTGGTGCTGGCTCTCGACTGAGAAACGAGGTTCAATTGAGTCCTGCCGATAAACCGATCGACCTGTTTCCTTTCACCCGTGCACGCCTCAATGACGTGCCGTACAGACCACATCGCCCACTTGATGAATCGCACTTGACCCCGGATGACCTACGAAAGCAAATGTTGAGCCTTGTGTTTGGTTGGGAGGGTGACATTGATGGACTGATTAACGATGAACGTACGTGTCTCATCGTGAATAGTTTTACTAATAGTTTCATTTGCTAATCCCTCAACTAGTCAGCCGTCACACCCCGGGGAGTCCAAGCGCCATTATACTAGCACAGTGGCTTGGGGGATCAGATACCGATGAGATGGTCTCCATGCTTTCCTCGGGCCCTGCTTCTACCGCAGATTGGATGCTCTTAGCCTTCAGCCAGATGAGTGGTGAGTCGCAGGCAAACAAAGTTGGGCAAGCTTTTGTCCAAAAGCTGCTGGAAATTGGCGACGTGCATACCTCGGCTACCGTTCTGCTCGGGCTTGGAGACAGAAACGATGCCATCGAGGTGTATGTGTCGCAGAACTACTACATGGAGGCAATTCTGATGGCCTGCCTTGTGACGCCCACTGATTGGCAACGTCAATCCTTCCTAGTGAGGTGTTGGGGAGAGCATGTTGTTTCCCACTCCCAACAGCAGCTTGCGATCCGCTGCTTTATGTGTACAGGAGTGGAACCCTCAGAACCTTGGACATCGCCAGCTGCTCAACAGGCTGCTTCATTCGCAGAAGTAATTTCAAGGAGATCTCCAATGACATCCCCGGAGCCTCAATTCCAAAACTCTGCGAATTTGTTGGCTCCTCCCAACCCTCAACCCAAAGGCTCAGGGACTATGCGGCAACCAGCCAAAACCCCAGCACTCAAGCTGATCACGTCCTTCGACTCTCAACCGAACCAGAAATTCCGATTTCCTGGACTGAAGTCCGATGACCGGACACCTACCAATGCTCCTGGAATCACCCCAATTGCCGAATCCGCCGTCGCAGAATCCGCCGTTTCCCCCGGAGGCTTTGGGTCTTACAAGATGAATAATGCCCAAAGCCTCAACAACGCCATGAACGCTAGAACGGGAACACCAGGGTTCTCAAGACGACGACTCCCGTCTATTGGAGAGACACCCGTGGATGTGCACCCGCCAACATTCCCCTCCAACGGCTTCAACAAGCCTGAGGATTATAGTTCAACTTCGGAAAGTGAAGATCCTCAAGATAAAGAGCAGCCCACGCAGAAAGGAACCCCGCTTAATTTGCTGACTTCCGCGCGCTACGATCCGGATGAAAGCTATAAGCCGAGTCCTCAGACCGCGGTTCAAGCAAGTTCAGACAAATTCGCAGGCATTAAGGGCCTTCCTTCCCCTTCTGCGGGTATATTCGATGCCCTCCAAGAGCGATCACATAGCCGAATGGGATCCCGAGATCGGAAGCCGGACAGCTTGCAGCTCCAATTGCTTCACGCGGACTCGTCCCAAGAAAACTTGCATGAACAATCGGATCCGATGATGGGTAGTTTCAGGAGCCCAGCATCCACTTTGAACGGCTACAGCTCTGCAAAAAGTCCAAGTGTCAGTGGTCGGAGCATCGACCAGTATATAAGCAGTCTTGATGAAGCGAATTACCATGCGAGACGAACCCATGGCCACCGCTCGCAAGGCCGTGGTCGCCGGAATACGGACGATGCCGCGAGTCAGAGCTCTGCCCGACGACATCACTCTAGGAATACCTCCCAAGAGACCAGGGGACGACATGAAAACCGTTATATCCCTGCAGCCAAGCGCTCGCCTTCTTCTCCAGTTCCAATGTCTCCAGAGGAGTTGGCTCATTATCACAATATCGAGAGAAATGAGGAGAGCCACCGAAACAAGCTTGCATCCAAAGCGCGGAGCACAAGTCGAGTGAGGAAACCCCGATCCAGGAATTCTTCAGAGCGGCGCAACAACCGCTCTTCTAGTCGGCACACGGCTAGTCACGTGGCCCTGGAGAAGAATGAGCCTTCAAGAGGTCGCAGCATGGACAGACCGATGTCACGTCCGAGGTCTCCCTCTTCCCCGATTCCGATGTCTGTCACGGATGATGCCTTGAGGCTGGTCACTAGTGATAGAGAGCGAATCAGAGCTCAGCAGAGAAGCAGTAGCCGTCGCCCAGATAAAGGCGCCGGCGCAACCAGCGATTCCTCCCCGGACACAAAACGCACAAGGGTGAGGTCCCGTAGTCGTCAAGGTCACGAATCGAGGCCACACACGCTTCATGACCAAGAAGAGTCGATGATGGTTGGTCAAGGCAGTGATGAAATTGTCTTGGACTCTAATTCCCAGGTGCTCGCAACCATGCTTTCTCCAGAACAGGCCAGAGAAATACATTCAGCTACGGTGCCACCGACTGGACTCTCCGAACAGAGGAGGAAAGAGCTTGCCGCCGCAGAGCTGGAAGCACGACGCCTGTCACTCGCGCGCAATCCATCGGCACCCAATATCCCGTTTCCCGGAGAGTTACAACCTTCGCGGAGCGCCTTGGAGAGCCCGCCTTTCTCGGTCAACTCTTTTGGACCCCGGACACCGGGACGGCGCAGAGTCTCATCGGGCAAAGGATCGCCTGAATATCCAAGTAGCTCTGATTCCAATTCGTCCCGGTCAGGCGGCCCGCCGGGATTGCCGTCAACTCCGAAGGCAATGCGACACCCGAGGTATAATGGATACGAGGAGACTGTGCCGTCAGTCCCGCCTGTGCCTGACAGTGCCACCCTCCTAACCGACCCGCGATATTTCATGGGCGAGGCGGAGCGAATCGGCCGGTCCATGTCTGTGCCAGTGCCCGAAAACCAGCAGACAGGACCTGTGCCCACTGACTTGCCCACCCATCCAAGATTCAATCCGCGCCTTCCCAGGAGTCGCTCAACCAGCAGAGGCCGAAATGCGGGCCACCGTCGAGAGGGCTCGCGGGAGATGAGCGGGTCGGGTGGCTACAGCTACGGGGGTTCTCCCGTGACCATCAGCATTGAGGAAACTATCGAGAACGCCATGCAACAGAAGCAGGTCGAAAACCCACCCATTCTACCAGAGCTGCAGCACCTGAACCCTCCTCCCCCGCCGCCACCCCCGTTCGTTCCGCTGTCGTCGGGCAGCGCATCCCCGCGAGAGTCTTCCGGCACCATCGATATTGCCATTGACGATAATGAGAATATGGGCAAATTGCTCCCTCGTGCAATGACTGCCGCTCCGGCGCTTAATATGGAGACACGCCCATCTCTCGAACGCCGTAGAATGTCCTTTGATCACCGTCGCGGTCGAAGTGTGAACGAAAGCTTCACTTCCAAAATTCGCAACTTGACCCGGATGGGTAGCCGTGGACCCGAATCCTGGGTGCCGGCTGGCGAGATGCAAATCCCTTATGAAAGTGTGCAGATGGCTGAAAGTCGGATGTAATACAGATTTACCCCTTTTGGTTTGTCATTCATGAATTTCCTTGTTTTAGTTGTCCCCTTTCTTTCACTACCTTATTGTTCCGGATGGATTTCGAATATTTGGAATATTGGACCTTACGATTGACGACCTTTGCCTGTGGTTTTTATGATTTCCTTTCTTTACTATTCCAGATCCTAATGGTATAACTACCGTCAAAGCTGTTTTTCCTTCTCTTTGATTTTATACCCTTTCTTTGATAGTCTGACAGATTTGGGTCTTTTCGTGTCCCAGCGACTTGCGACCTTTCTGTCTACATTTACTTTTTTCTTCTTACACTCTCTCGTATCTGAATCGGGTCTGCAAGAGCGCAGGAAAAGTCATCTCAACCCGTGTATTAGGAAGTGAAATTTGTTTTTGTGCCTGGTCCATAGGTATGCCGTGCTACAGCCAGGTTCATATAATTGAATAATCGAATGCGCCCCCTTATTGATTTACTGAAGCGCTCACACGTAGAGAATTTACACCGAGAAAACGTAGGAAAATAGGCGAGATTGGCTAAACGTACATTGAAAACAAGGCATCCCTTCCGTAGAATCACTAGCATTGGGCAGGGCAGATCGAACCTCACCAACGCTTTCCAGCACTCCACGAATCAGTACCGGCATTCCTTTCGGACTCGACCAGCCGATCGAACTCCGCCTGCGACTGTTCCCGCTCTCGCTGTCTACCCCAATCCGGGTTTGAAGAGGAGTAGCCAGAGCCAGAGCCAGGACTCGATGCCCCTTGCCATGAGTTCCATCCTCCCTGTTCCTGCTTGGCTTGCGGGTTCTGGCCGCTTTGGCTCGACGAACCTGACATAGTGTGCTGTCTGATCCGGTCCCAGGCACTTCCGCCCTGGCTCCTGCCCTCGGCATGTCTGTACTCCGGAGCTGTGGGACTGGCATCATCATCATCGAAGAAACTGGCACCCTGAGACTGTTCCGCAACAGGCCGAGCCCGAGGAGGTGGCGACGGCGACGAAGAAGAAGAAGAAGAAGAATAAGAAGGTCCCCAACCCATCGACGCCGACGCCGACTGCTCTTGCTGCTGCTGTCCTTGCTCCTCTCCGGGAGTCGATTGGTCGCCCGCAATACCCGGAACAATCCTGCCCGCCTTCTCGGCCGCCTCGCGCTTCCACGCCTCCATCGCCTTCCGCTTCTTGACCTCCGGGTCCTGGCTTTTCGCCACCTCCCTAAAATCAGCCAACCGGGGATCCATCGCTAAGTTCAGCGTCTCCATAAACGTCGCCCCCATCGTCGACACCGTCAACGCCAGCAGAGTCCAGAAGAACCCTCGCACTCCCACCGTCCCCAGCAATTTCGCCGCGCTCGCGGAATCCGCCATCGCCATGTCCCGCACCGCCTTGAACCCATCCACCGGATGCACCCACTTCCCTTCCCGATGGTAATACACCCGCCAGGTATCCCATGTCTGCAGCGTCTTGCATATCGAGTTATATGTCTGCGCCAGGCCCAGCGGCGCTCCGAATCGCTCGTGATAGACCCGTCGGCTCGTGTGTGTGACCATCGCGTCGATCTCGTCTTGCGTGAGGGGCCGCTCCGTGATGGCCTCCATGTTGGTTAGCCGGCGGTTGAGCGTGAATGTGAGTTTTCGGCGCCATTGCCATGGTCCCGGGTAGAATGCCATGATGAATAGATCTGGGCGAACGACTAGCTCCGGGCGCACTTGTCGTGGGTAGAATTTCGGGATGGGGAATTCGGTGTTTTCGGGCACGAAGGTGCCTCCTCCTGCGCCTCCTTCTCCTCCGCCCATTGTGGCCTGGGGGGAGGCGTCGTCGAGGACCATGTTGGTCGGGTGTGAGCGGGGGATGAGTTGGTGTTTGGTTGTTTAGTGGATGAATTGGATGGGTTTGGGGTGGAATTGAGTCGAGTCGAGAGGAGGAGAGGAAGTTGTGAGGACCTGGGGATGCTGTCATGGTTATGTAGCTTAGTCATTTAGTTTATGCATGGGCTGTTTACATTTATGCCTAGGACGGAAGTATGTATAGTACTCGAGCGTCTGAAAATGCACCTATCTATCTACACATAATTTCTCCCCTTTCAATGGTTTATTCGTCTAGATCTGTTCAAAGGAAAGATTCCGAATACGATAGTACGTGTCTGAGCATTTCAGTCAGAAACCACTCACGCAATTACGAAGATCATACAAGACTCACCTTCCGAGGGACCCGGGGTTCCAGACGAGCCTTCCATTTGCAAATTGATGATCCTGGGCTCCATTAGTAATTTTTCGGCGATCTAATGGGATAAAGAAAGTGGATGGACTCACAGATGCAGTGGTTTTCCAACATACTCTCCGCCATACTGTGTCGTCATTAGCTCGTCGTCGAGGTAGAATGCCACCGAGATGTTGGAGCCGTCTTCGTCGCGGATCTCGGTGCGAATGGTGTGGAAGTCATCTGGCGATGGATACTCCGTGTCCAGGGCTTGGACTTCAGAGGATGACTGGGTTTGTTAGTACGTTTACCTTATCCTGTATGTAAATGAATGCCGAGAAGAAAGGGCTTACATTGAACGTGTTGAAACTGATATCTCCGGTTCCTGTGGAGTCACCAAATTATTAGCCCCAAGCAATTCATACAATCTACAACTAGTATCTGAAGGGGAAAGCTCACCCTTCCACTCGGCCAGGTCAATCTCAGGCGGCCAGGTATTGGCCCCATTCAGCCAAAAAGCAGGCCAAGTGCCGGTGCCGACAGGCGCCTGGAACTCCGCCTCGATGTTGAACCCTGACCCTTCTTCCACTGTGAAAGTGGTAGCAGAATGCACCGCTCCAGAGAGATAGTTGATTTCCTGGCCCCCACTGGTAGGCTCTTCACCGGAAACGGGCTTCGCGACGAGAGTCAAGGTCCCGTCCGCCACGGAGATGTACTCCTGGTCGGTGGAGTTGCCTTTCATCCGGGCGGAACCATTGTGGTCGGAGCCCCAGGGGTAGAGGTAAGCGAAGTACTCTTCCAGGGAGGAGACGGAGTCGAAAGCAGTCGTTGGGATAAGGGTTGTTGCTGCGGAGGCCGCGAGCGGGAAGGTGAGGAGGGTGGTTGGGAGGTGCATATTGTCTCCTCCTACTTATCTTATCTTGTATAAGAGTGAACAATCAATCCAAGAAAGAGATCGGGCTATGTCAGGGTCTCTTATACAGTGCGTTTCTTGGGCTTCTTATAGCAATACGCTGTCAGAATAACTCCGTCTCGCGTTGACGATCCCGGTAGCATCCCAGACAGCGGACCTGCCGATCTGCCCGAGTTGGGTTTGACAATGAGACATTGTCACTTCATTTAATCTATTCCAGTGAAATGATGTGATAAGCTACGCTACATTAGATTAAATCTACCCCTCATCCCGCCGGAATATGGCTACAAACCGTATGATCGACCACTGTTATCGCCTGAAAGCCTGGGCGGCTCGAATGGCCTTCTACTCCGGTGTACCCGTAAACCGCTACCATTTCTCCACATAGGGTCGCAGATCCAATTCGAATCCGAATGTTGTTCGGGGCTGCGTGTGTAAATGCCAGTAGGAGTCCGCAATCTGTACAGAATTAGTCTCTGCCCATGCATGTGAAAGATGCACTCCCAAGGAAAATACCCACAGCATCAGGATCAAGTTTGGCATCTTCGTGTTCGAACTTCCATTCCTTCGTGCGAGGAATATCAATCACCCCATCGACGATGACATGCGAGACATGCACACCTTGAGGGCCGAACTCGCGAGCTAGAGATTGTGCCAGCGCGCGCAAGGCGAATTTGCCCGTCGCGAAAGCTGAAAAGGTCGCGGAGCCTTTGACGCTAGCTGTCGCGCCGGTGAAGATCAAGGTCGGTGGGTGCTGAAGGTGCTTAGCCTTGAGAAGCAAAGGGAGTGAGCTTTTGGCGAAATTAAATGCTCCTTTTCTGTTTTGACGATTAGCTTTTATTGCTAGCCGACGTGGTATGACCATGGACAGTGTCGACAAGAGCCATGTGAAACGTACCCTTGACTCTCGTATCCCTGCACAAACTCCTCCTCCGTCAACTCCAAGAACGGCTTTCGCACGAAGCCACCACCCGGGTTGAATACTGCTGCTGCTAAAGGCGAGTCTGGATAATGCTGAGTGATTTGATCAAATGCGGATTGGACGCTGCTCGAGCTTGTTAAGTCGGTGCTGATGCCGATGGCTTCGCTGCCGTTGGATTGGATTTCATTGACAACGGCTTCAAAGTTTGCCGGGTTCCGAGCTAGTACTGCGATGTTGTATGATTTTCCGAATTTGCGCGCGATCGAGGCACCCTGGATCTTTTAGTTCTGGCTGTATAGATAGTATGAATAAATTGGGAGGGACATACTGTGCCGGGACCGACACCAGCGACGACAGCGATGGGCTTGGCAGACATTATGATGATACTCCTTATTCAGCTTTAAGTTATGTTAAGACGATGATTATTGTTTGATCAATGATGGAGGGGATCATACTTATATCCATGCGTATGTCGTCATTCAATGCGGGCGTTGGCAAGCGGTGCTTAGAAATCGCTGCGGAGAAGATCAGTAATCACAATGAGCTAATCTGGTGCAATCCACGGATGTAGATTTCTCTATCAGACCTTGGGAACTTTGTAGATCATGCATGCTAAAGATAAGCGACGATGGATATGATGGAATTGATGAAGAAGTCAAGTCCTGGCCGGCCAGTCCGCAATCTATACAAGGCTAGACCGAAAGCGGCCTGAGGCATCAATCGCTATCGATAAGCATCGAAACTTTTCTCCAACTTTTCTTCCGCCGCTCTCCAACTCGCTCTCTTCGCATCCATCTTTCTCTGTGGACTTTTCATTCATTTCTTTGCATAATTTCGCTCGCATATTATAGCTCATCATGTCCAGCTCAGAGGATGCTCTCTTATCCGACCTCTGCTCCATCTGGTGAGTCACATGCACAACATCGCTATCGCGACAAAACCTAACTTGATAACAGTCACATCAACGCGCCTAAATATCGCTGTCCTCGCTGCTCAACTCGCACATGCTCCCTCCCCTGCTCGCGCCGTCATAAGCTCTGGTCTCAATGCTCCGGTGTCCGCGATCCAGCAGCCTACCTTCGTCGCAACGAACTAGCTACCGAAGCTGCCTTTGACCGCGACTTCAACTTCATCACGGGCATCGAAAGACAGATCGAACGCGCCGAACGAGATGCGGATAACAGAGGGGTCCAGGTAGACCCGCAGCGACATACGTATACTGATGTTGCTGCCGTGGGTCTCGAACACGAAGTCGAGAGTGAGGGCGACGGCGCGCGGAAGAGAAAAAGACCGAATAACGACGGTGGAATGGTCAGGGGCGAGGCGGCGTTTATGCGCGGTGCTGAAAACGCAGGCGTCAAAGTTATTCGGGCGCCGAAGGGGATGAGTCGGAGTAAGAGTAATGGGTCGAGGTGGCATCCTAAGTACGTTTTTATCTTTTTCAGTTGCCATGTTTTTGAGGGGATGATACTAACTTGATAATTGCGTGTAGGGCTAAAAGTCTGAATTGGACGGTCGAGTGGATTATGCCCGACGGTCAGAAGCGGAGCAGACATTGTCTTGAGTCGAGTACCATTGCGGAGGCTTTTGATCGAGTTTATCCTCTACCCAAGCAGGAGAAGGAGCAGAAAAAGATGGAAGAGCAGCAGAAGCAGTCGTCAGAGCAGGGCGAAGAGAAGGAACCAGAGCCTACGTCCGAAACTCTTGAAGGCGGCGGGCCTTCAGAAGATACACAAACGCCTCAGGAAGGCACAATTACGCCACCAGTCGAGAACGAGACACAGTCGGCTGACGCTCCAGATCAACAATCGTCAACACAATCTGCCGAGACCATCTCCCACCGTGATGTCTTTTTCTATCTGCATCGCCCGAGAACAACTACCAAGCAAAATGTTCTGATTCCGTTATCGCCCAAGACAAATTTCACCTCGGCCCTCCGGGGGCGTACTGTCTTGGAGTTCCCTACCATTTATGTGCTGCATGAGTCTCCGAAAGCATTTGATACCGACTCGGAGAACCCCCGATTCCTTCTAGAGGAGGAGTACACCCGTACACATCCTGACCCAGAGCCTGAGATTAGCGAAATAACCGCCGAGGCTGAGACACAGCCGCTGCCTGGCTCGAAAGATCTTACGAACATCGATGAGAAGAAGGTTTTGGAGGTGTTGAAACAGGATCTGTTTGAACCCATTCCTGCAGCGACAGCGGATTAATCGACTCATCTGTTCTTTTTGATTGTAAGATATCTTCCCGAGCTGGACTTGGGGTTGGCTCCTCAACGGATCGCATTTTTTGCATGGATATAAAATTTTTGACACTTGTGTCCAATCAGTACTATGTAAAACTAGTCTACGAGCCTTTATAGAATACGAGTAAGGCTCCTTATATGATTAACGTCACATAGACCAATTGCACCAATACGTTGAAGATAAACCTCCCCCAATGTGAGTTGGGCGTCGTGCTGAAGACGGGCATCATAGAAGATCGTAAGGGCTCACCAACTCAAGGACGCAGCCATTCAGTGCTGACAGGTAAGGGCGACGTCCAATTGGCCTGCATCGACCAGGCGTTTCCAGCGACACTTTGAACTGCTCGTGGAACGGATTTGTTATTTATGGCTGAATATCAATCTCTACACATGGTTAAGAAAAGGATTGTCGCCGACTGGAGACAGTGTACGTCAATCGAGCCAATTCGAACGACTACTTGGATGTGTTAGCCGCATCATGGATTTGGCTCATCAATAGTCAGCGTATTGTTATCTTTACCAAAATAAATATATCCAAACCAGCAGGGCTTTCAGGTGATTTTCAATGTCAGGACCTATACTGTCTTTCGAGTTTGGTCGATGCTTGTCGTTGAAGCATTGAATTGGACATCCGCTCGGTCTTACACACGAATGTATCGTACCATATCATCCGGCGATGTCTCGAAGGTAGTCCTGGTAACAAGCTCAACGCAAAGAACACATCTGTATCTGTGCTGCAATGCAGTACGGCACCTAGGGCACCGCGTAGCAGGCGAGCATAACTCAACAGAGATATTGTCGGGCACTGAAATCTTCATGTCTCTCAAGTAGTGCCATGAACCTCTCGTGATTTGCGGTTTTCGAGTAGTAGAGGCTTTCGATACAACCCAGTCACCAAGTGCTATATTCGCAGTTGGCTTCTGAGGTGCCATACGTGCTTGATAGCCTATTATAACAGTCAGTATTACGCTAATCCCTACCAAATGGGAAGTTTATATACTAGGTATAGTCACCAGCCAGCAGTAGAAAGCGCAGTTTCAACCGAGGTTCTGCTCAGTCTCTGAAGATATGGATGTATATAGACCGCTCATGTCTGTTTCTCTTCTAATTCGTTGAAGAGGCCATTATCAGGAAAGACATAGGTGGCATTCAACCTAACTATTTGGTAGCATAGCTTCAGCTATCTAGACCATGAGCCTCTATGGCCGTGTTTTTACATCGATAGTCACAAACTTTGACTCACCTGCCCGAGTTCTTCTTGAATGCCTGTTTCTTTTCTCTCAACGAAGGTGCAACGTGCAAAAGAGAGAGAGAGAGTAAAGATGGAGTATTGTAAAAAATATTGCCGTGCGTAGAGCCTACTACATGGTATGGTATGTTAGCGTTTGCTGTAGTTTCAAACTTCACAAAACAAGAACCTACCTGACCTGCTTTATACATCGGTAAACACATCATCAATGTGTGTAAAGTAAACTTGATCGCAGTCAAGCTGCTATAATTGGTGGTCCCCTGGATCAGGTTTCGCTGCGCGCGAGAGGGAATAATAATCTCCATGTCTTTTTTTGGTTTCACTTGGTCGCCTGTCGGAGCTTGAAAAACTCTCTGTGCCCGTTTTGCAGACGTCGGTCTGCAGATGTTCTATGTCTGATTGTATCTGTTCCGACGGCTCCTCGGGGAATATATCCACAGATATAATTTAATGAAGCAATATCTCTACATATGGGGGTATCTAAATTTCGTTGTGGATAACTTTACTCTACGTGGGTGGCGTTGCTCTTCATGGTAGTTAATGCGGACTAGCTCTGTTTTACATAGAATTCTAGAGAGCAAACATTTCCGGCCACGGTGTGGAAGTGAATTAATTAAATCAGGCAATGAAGAGATGTAATCAAGAGATGAATCAAGATCGATAATTACTCAGCAATGTGTGAATATACATGGCTGTGTATTACTTCTTGCATATCTTCAGGGCAAGGCTCAATCAAAGCCAGGACATGCCATCATAAATTTAATATTGTCTAGACTAGAATATAGCATTACGAGATTTACGAAATAAAGACATAGAATAGTCTATGATAGTCTAGTAATAGTGGATATACCCGGCTGTATATCCCTTCTCGGATACCTTGGGGGATAGGGATTGATTAAAGCTAGGAGATGCCAATTACAGGATAATAGTTGCGGGACTTACCAAAAGAAATTTGGCATGGACGCTGGAAGCTTAATTTCTATCAGCATACAGCTCCAAGATATGGCTCGCTCTTTACAAGATATAGCATCGCAGGCGGACCTCGGTGGGCAAGTCCAGATATCGCAGTATCATTCGGACGGCGATGAATGGCATCTCGATTCATTCGGTATCGAGACTGTAGGATCATATGTCAATATCACTGCTCAATTGCTCCTAAAAAGTCAAAAAAAAAAAAAATCAAAGAATTCGAAATGCTACGAACTAATCGCCAAATAATCAAACCAGAAGGGTATCTTTAATACATATCCAAAAGACGCCATAAATGCCAAACCTGATTCCCAAGATGCCGCTAACTTGTCATAATATTAGAAGTCAAGGCATTCCAAAGGCTCCTCATGTTTCAGCGAGTAAATATCATTCGATGGTGGACAGCCCATCTATTAAAGCGCCATATCCGCGTCTTCGCCGGCATCTTCGACCGCGAAAACTTCCCTTCCGGTCTCGGCGAGATCATCCGAGTCGCCGCCGGCGACCGGTCTACCTTTCACACCATCAACGCCGGCAACTAGCTCGTTAACAAGGGCCAGAACTCCGTGGATACTGCGCGTCGCAAGCTCTAGTTGCTGCTGTTCCGCCAATATCACTTAAGCCGGGACTTTGAGTCGGTGCGAGGGAGCAATCAAGCCATCAAGAGCAAGCATACACATCGTGGACAATTAGATGGTCCCGGCGCTCGACGCAGAGCGTCGCAGTAGTATCGATCAATCTTACATTGCATCTTTGAGTGAATCAACTGTCAACGTGTCCTTCATGAACTCGTAGAATTAGATGCAGTATCAGGAATTTCATGTTCTTCTGTCTTCCCAGAGGAAGGAGAGACTATCTCGGTGGGAATGGTGTTTGGCAAGGTACGTTCGTCATCGTCCTGTGCCCCATCCAGGCCGAGTTTGCTCTGGCGAGAGCCCTTGGATTCGGTAGGTGAAAGATTCATTCGTTCGTTCCGGCCAGGTTTGAGTTTGATACGACCTCGCTCTAAAGCCCGAAGCAATGTGCCCACTTCCTCGGAAACAATCCCTCGGAGTTTGCTCATGGCCTCGTCAGAGGTCTCAGAATGAGCATTCCATCCGAGTTTGTCCGATTCTTCAGACACTATGGATTTCGATTCTAAAGAGGGTCCGGTGACCAGCTTGTGGAGAGCAGTGGGCGACATTTCGTTAGGACGACGCGTTTTCACTTGCTTATGTTTGGAACCGGAGTGGGCCGAGGCCACCTCTTCCTGCTGGCGCTTCGGAGGACGGGCGGGCAAATGAGCATTCGGTCCCTCTCCAACCTCGTTGCGGATCTTGTAGTACACCAAGCCTAGGGTTGCTGCCAGAGCCTGGTGAGCCGCCTCTGGGTATAAGCGGACGGCCTCGGCGCGGGTCAGGTTGGAAGGGTAGTCACTCGAGTCGCTCGATTCGCTGTCACTTCCGAACGTCGACTCGGTTTGATGCATCCGACCCCAGTACTGGTATCCTCCAAGCTCGTAGAAATCGGCTAACTGAACCAAGCGGTTGACTAAGGAACACTACTGTTAGAAAAACCCCACGAATCTACCTTATCATCTCTTTCACTCACCCCGACTTCGCTTCTTCAAACACCAGAACCGCCACACGGTCCTGGGGAAATATTCGGGCCATTGCAAAGATCCGTCGGCCTCAACGACCGGGACCGGAGTTATGGGCGCGTGTGTTGTATGAGCCAGCGAGTTGAATCGAACGCGTTCTGAATGCTTCATACGGGATTCGATCAGAGAAAACCGATCGAAAACCGAGTTCAGATGGCGAGAGGTTTCATGTTGGAGGGTTATCAGATCGGTTCGAAGTTGGCTGATAGTCGCATGCAGTTTGCTGATCTCCACACTGCATCCACAGACATCGGTCTGCAGCTGCTTCAGGTCGGACTGTATCTGGTCGATATTTTTTGAGAGACGGTCAACATCGCTGCGTAGGAACACGGTCTCGTTGCCGGACTGGCCGATGCTCGATTTCAGTTGGAATACGCCTGACTTGAGCTGGTCGACATCCGTTCGCAACGCGACAACGTTTAGATCAATACGGCTCGAGATCGAGCGATGGGCTTCAAATTCCCGGCGAATGTGTTCGTCCTCACGATTGCGTCGATCGATGTAGCCGTCTTTGGTCAGGATTGTGGAACGTAATTCGAGCACACGCGAATCCAGCAGGGTTAACCGGTCATGGAGATGGGATAGGGCGGGATCGGATAGACTGGGCGGAGTAGTTTCGTGTCTTAGCGAGAGCCTAGGGCTAGATATCGGCACCGACATGCTCGAGGTTCGAGAAACGCTGCGTTCAAGGGTGGCGGTCATGACGGGAGATAGTGATGGCGGTAGTGATAAATAGGGATAGAGATAGGGATAGGGATAGGGTTCTCGATAAAATCCAACGAGTTTTCAACTTCACTGACGTCACCCAACGAATTTTAACAGCGAAGAACGTCCATTTTGATAGTGAAAACGATGAATTTGATCGTGTTGTGGGCGGATGTGATCTGGCTGATGATAGTGAAGGATGGATGATGACGGTCAAGAGAAACTCGCCCCCTCCTTTGACCGTCGTTTTCGTGGCCAACACGGGATCTCGGCTTGGCGCCTGACCACCTGGCAGCCCTAATCGCAATTCATTGTCGGCGCTTATGAACAGAATCAGTCGTTATGATCGAGAAACGATAAAAAAGAGATAACCTTGAGATATCTATCCTAGAAAATAGAAATGCGCTCCGAGGAACACTTCCATGTCTTCCTCTGCCAATACAGCAGAATCTGGCGATGTCCGAAAGATGCAAACCGACGGTATCGAATACCGACCGTGACGGTAACGTTTCAACGCAACCTGATAGTCTTGGCGGTCACACCGAAGCCAGCTGACCCTCAGGCAGCCATTTGCACGCCGTCAGTGGCTGCCTTGCCACTCCCGTCGTGCCATCTCGGCAGACTCGCCTTTGGGGGTATTGGTAATACCTCGTGTCTCCAGGTAGGTACGGTAAGTAAACATCCACCATCATCGTGTCGCAAGTAGGTAGCCCAGGAGGTAGCGACTATCTACAAATCTACAACCACCAACTCAATGTTCAACCTGTGATCTGCCTTATTGTCGGATCCTTTGCTTATTCTAGATTGAACTAATTTTCTGCGCATGCTCATCGCAGTGCCCAATATTATACGATCCCTTCTCCGCTGTCATTAACGCGACGCCAGTTGACTCACGGTCTCGAGATAGTTAACTATACGCCGCAGACCACCAACTCCTACTAGTGAGCGAACAAGGAGGGAATAACCAGTTGTTTCAGGAACTCAACGAGGGTTTTGTCATCGCAGTCTCTCTCACGGACTTGCCGGTCTTGTCTGGCCTATAATCGTGCGTGGAATCGATGGGGTGTCCGAAAGTGATCCCGGGGGGATCCTGTTTCCCATACAAAGTGGGCCACCACCAACCAAGCATATTCAGGGCGCAGAATTGCCTCAGACGATACCAACCCTACTATATTGTCTAAGTTATTAATTCTGCGTTCATTTCTCCGGTCACGTTTTCCATAAACACGACGTGAACAATGAACAACCACCACCAGCTACGGCATCCTCTGGCTATCTACTCAGCGACTACACTTCCAAATCTCGCGTCGCCGAAGCCCCGAAGCCTCTACTTCCCTTCCATCCTTGTTCAAGACATCTACTTGTCTTTGCTAACAAATGCTACATTCTCGTCTAGGCACACTGCACGTATGTACTCGCCCTCTTCACTATTCATTCTACCCATCGCCCGTCTCTCTACCATCTCAACACACATCAGCATCGACAACAGACATGGATAGATAAAGACCCTTGACGAAAATACATACATGTCCTTACTCTCGTACCATCCGACACATTATCAATACGGCCCAAGAGCCCAGCCTTGCCTCGCCTCTTTCATTTCGAACGCTACATGCAGATCCTGACACCATTTCACCGAGATAATTTACTCGTCAACGGCAACGGACCTTCTCTCACCCACTGCTCCAAGTTCTATCAATCTGTTCGCCTGACCATACATCGTTCAAATGACTGGTTTGACGTATCGACTCAATTCGCTGCCTAACTCGGTCCGGACGACTGAGATATTCCCTACGTACAGGGGTTTTCCCTGCCTATAGAAATGAATGGAAATGAGACGCGGCGTAGATTATCTATCTTTCTCCGTATAAACTCCTAGATATTGATCCATCAGATAGGTAACCAGACGTAGTAATGTGACAGATGAAGTGATACTAGGAAATTCAACGGCATCGCCGTGGCGGCTAACTAGATGAAGGTCCATTATGTCCGCCCTGCGGGACCTCGAGTAGACTTTCGTTGGTTTTAGAAGTTTTTGATGTTCGTAGTTCAGTACTAGCCTGAGAGCTTGGTGATGCCAAATTGAGAATACTATCTGACTTTCCGTTCATTTTGAATTCATCGCATTTCTTGTACGACCTCACTACGCTCATCTTCAAGCCTTAATCCATCATTGCAGATGGCAATTGTAGGAGTTGATAATGACCGAAGAAGATAATTGCCGTTCAGCACTACAAGTTAACCGCTACGCAGAATGATACAATTTGACTTTGTGATACGCTGATAGCGTTCTCCAAGTTCGATCTCTCAATGTGTTTTAATCATACAAGTCTACTCGAACATATGGGCTTCCCTGTCTGTAATACATCAATATCCACATCCATGGATGCAAGCTGAGCCTATCCAACAAAAACAAAAAAACAGAGTCCTGTACACAAACACCAAGCTAATGGTCTCTAATCTCAACGCTCGCAATGCGGTCAGGAGCTTAAAAGCTTCAGCTGACGGGGTATCACTCAACACAAATGCAACTCGGACAACAAACGCCATGCCCGTTTCTTATACTCTAACAAAGACAGACAAACTCCGATGGATGCATGTGCCAGAGCGCTAAACAAAAACAACAAACCAAAAACTAACCAAAAAAAAAAAAAACACCACAAAAAAACACCACAAAAAAACAATGAAATAAGAAAACGTCACCGTCTTCGTCCCAGTTGTTCCCACTGGACATTGATGGACTGCGGCGCCTTCGGTCGTCCCCATGGTGGAGAGGAAGAGGCGCTCTAATCCCCCAATTAGAGCAGCACCTCTCCACCATGGGTGGGGTCAAACTCCCCCTCTAGACGACCGGCCATGAGCTCGGCCACGATCCTACGGCGCAACAATGGCACGTCGGTTGCGCCGTAGGACATCGGCTCAAGCCCAATGGCCACTGCTTTGGCAGTGGAAAGCAGGAAAGCGCCGCAGTCGCTTCCGTTGTTTTGTTGGGGGGACTGGGACGGCAACGCCGTCCACTCGTCCCCCCGAAACTTTGGGCCCAACTCCTCCCGGAGCCATGACTTGATCACGGCGATGTGGCTCCGAGAGGGCGGGCCCAAAGAATCAAAATGCTCGATGGTCTTGGCCATCGGCTTCACAACGATCAATGTCCAGTGGGAATTGTGATGGACTGGGACGAAGACGGTGTCGACGTTCAGGAGAGACTCGCCCCCGATTTTGGCCCGGGTGGCCCAACGACGGACGCTCTCATAGCCTTTGTCGCGCATGTTCGCAAAGAAGAACGAGTTGAATGCGTGGAATCGCGGCTTGTCGTGCCGGCCCGCGTTGTTGTGGGTCCGGCGGAGGTACTCGATGATAAGGGCGAGGTAAGAATTGATCACCTCATCATTCAACCAGGCCATGGGCGTGTAGCAAGTCGCCAGATCTTTTTGGCTCAAGGGATCGCCGTTCAGGGTCGTCGCAACCTTCCGACTGGGGGGCAAGCGCCTGAGTTCGGAGACTTTGTCTTCCCATACCTCACTGAGTGGACGTACAGCAGGGCCGTCGGGACGGATACGTGTCTGGCGCTGTTTGCGCTTCTCTTCTTCTTCCATTTCGCGCCATTCTGATGCGTAGATGGACTCTGTTCTACCAGCAGGAAGTGGCTGGGGATCCGGATAGAACAATCTCACAGCAGAAACGGGTCTTCCAAAGGGGGTCTCAAGTCGAAGCCACGGATCCTCGTTGGTCTCGGACTCGGAAGCGGTATCAGGGGGCGCTTCGTTGGCAACGGCAACTTCGGGGACATTCTCGACGGTAACTTCCGGGGCTTTCTCAGTTTCTTCAGTCGTAGGGGCAACATTCTCCTTCTGTTCTTCATCTGGCTTGGTCTGCAATGCACCAGAACGAAGGTGCGGAGCAATCTCAGTGGGCAACTTGGGCGACTCGGCGAAATGGACTTTGCGACTTTTCTTTTGTTCCTGTTTTTCTTGGTTTTCCTGTTTTTCCTTGGTGGCTTCTTTCTCGTTCAATGTGCGCTTATCGTTTGCTAGGCCTGTTGCCTCCTGTCGGACCGCAGCTGCAGCACGCGCAGCCTCCTGAATCTGAGCTTCGAGTTCCTTCTCCTTTCTGCGCTTTTCGCCGAGACCGTTTCTCCAGGCAGCGTATTGCCGCTCCTTTTCGGCCAGCTCGGGGTATCTTCTTGGGGGGGTATGAGCGAAAAACACTCGACGATGAACATTGGGGCTCATTGGCTGAACCCATGCCTGACTTGGCTGAGTGCTAGCTGCAGCAGGCTGCTTGTGAGGGGTGGCCCTTCTAGATCGCTTGTGGACGCCGGACATGGAGGACCTTTTACCATTTGCGTTTCGAAAATCGTGTTTAGAGCTGGAACGTTCATGTCTGCTACGGTGCATGCGCTTCTCCTTCTGCTTGTGTGTAAATTTTGGGTTCTTGACTCGCTTGGGTGACATGGTCCCCGACATCTTCTGACAGTTGTTTGAAGATGAATCGATAGACGCGGGAGACTGGGGGTAATCAACGTGGAGTTTAGGGAAAGGCAGCGCAACTGGGCCTGCCAACCCTCGGTCGCTGCGCCATTTGTGGCAACGGATTTTGTGGCGCTGTTCTTGGGGCAGCGAACGAAGACTTGCTCGTGTCGGGGAATGCTGATGGGAGGGGGAGGATTCACGAGATCCGCGACGATGTTCGGGGGATGCACGGCGGCGCCGTCTAAAGATGCTGAAGGTCTGGTCGACAACGGGACCAAACGAGGGAGCGGAAGAAAAGGTGTCTCTGACGAAGTTGAGCAAAGTGTCAACTGCCTTCGTGGTTCCCTGGTAAGCCGCCTGCCAGTAGCCATGCCAGATGTTCGCATTTTGCTCCAGCAAAGGGACTTCATTCTGGTCAAGGTCCATGTTTTGGGTTGCTTGGTTACGCTCATCGATTTCCATGGAATCGATCGCCATGTTGTTAACTTTTGTTTTGGGGTGTTCGTTTTCATCAGTCATAATAATATCGTCTTGAACAGTAGTAATAACACCTGCCATCATAGCGTCCTCAACTGTAGCATAGAGAGGATCACCGCAGACAGTAGATGATTCGGGCCACGCGCCGGGCATGTGGTAAGGGGTAGTAATAGTAGAGGCTCTGTGGCCATTCTGGGCGGACATGTGCGCGTCGGTTACGCGGTCGGAGGCCGCAAGATGATCATGGGTGGGAGGAGAGTGAGGAGACTCATTGCGAGCTGAGAGGGGAGCTGGCTCATTGAGAGCAGTGGTGGGAGTGGCGGACTTTTGCTTGTCATTCGCCTTAATGGCCGAAACCGGGAAGTCGTTAATGCTCACGCGGCGATACTTGGTGTTGATGTGACCGGCCACTTCAGGAACCTGGTAGTTGCAGGGGTGGGCTGGACCATCGTTATAGCATCTCTTCCGGGATGCTTCCGGTTCATGAATTCTGAACGGGAACTGAAAGCTGCAAGGCGTTTCCTTCACATTCAGATGAAGGGTAGTCTTGTCTTTGGAGCTCTGTGCAGCAGACTTGTCCTCAGAGGATGGTGCGGAGATTTTGATTTCGGGGACCTGTTCGATCTTCTTCTCGGAGATTTGTTCAGACGAATTGCCCATCACCAACCCTTTGTCACGGGGGCGGAACATTCGTTTCATTCTCTCGAGGGGATCTTTGACAGGAGTTTGATTTTGTAAATGCAGGGGTCGCAGGACCGATTTTGCAGGATCGATGGTAGTAAGGTATGGGTTGTGAATAGGGGACCTAGGCGAGAATCGTCGAGTCACACGGATGACGGGAGAGCGGGTGAGATTCTGGAAAAAGCCCCTTCCATTGGACTTGGGGAAGGCGGGCGCCGCGTCGTTCTGGCCAATTCCGGAGGCAACAGCGGAGGGGTTGGTAAGGTGACCCGGGACGGTGCCCTTGGGCTGAGCGCCAACAGGAGATCGATTTCTCATTGGGAGGGGACTGATATCCATAGGATCATAAGAAGAATCCATGACCCCCAGTTCAGACTCGTCGGCAGGATGCATGCTGGTGTCGTGCATGATCGTGTCCTCGTCATCGACAGGGTGGTACTGATCCGACATCTCGATGTCAGCCATTTTGCTTTGTTTGAAGTTCAAATTGAACCAAAACTTGGGGAAGTGTAGATTTTCGAGTGTGTAAAACCAAAGAAGAGCTTGGAAGCAGGAAATCTGCAGAGTGCAGATAGATTTTTGGGAAATGTTGCGCTGGAGACGGTGCAGGAAGATGGTGGTGGAAGAGAGATGAAAGGTGGGAGAGGTGGGAGAAGAGGGAAATCAAAACAAAAGGACTTACCTTCACAGTCCATGAGTGAATCTGGTGTTGTGGGCAATTGCGACTGTCGCTGTGGTGAATGGGTGGTTCTCTGGGAAAGCACTAGCAAGAAAGTGAAGTCGCGGCCAATTGAGCGCGGAGGTGAAGTTTCCCAGCTGTCGCGGGTCCGGAGACGTGAAGGTGCCCGTTCGGGTTTAGCCGTGAACAGCGGCAGCGCGCTTGCCTACTTTGGGCTGATCACGTGTATGCTGTCTCAGGTTAGTCCCATGGCCTCTGCAGCGCAGCCGACGGGCTCTCCCGAAAATTATCTATGAGCCTCCTTTTATGTTAACGGGTCAGTAACTTTCACCGGGATCTTCAAATAAGGCTCTAGATTTATGGTAGGGTAGGTTCCCAGACTTCGCCCACTACGGACTCGTCTCAACAAGGAGGAAGATTCCCGTTGTCGCATTCCATCTGAAACCTTCATACAAACCCCAACAGCTCAAAATCACACATCGCTACGGAGTAGTAGTATCCTCTGTATTCGCTGGTCCCAAGACAAGTAGTTTGGAGAGTCATCAAGCTTGATCCTTGGTCCAAGCTAGATCGGATGAAGGACTATCAACGAAGAAACCGTAAGACTGTTGTTCTCCTCCCAGCCTAGTCAACGTAAGGCCGGCTTCTAAAAGAGCAAGGACGCTGCCAACCTTTTTTTCGAATAGTCGTTATAAGACGTACGGATTAACGGTACGGCTGGTCGCATACGAAGCTTGGCGCCTCGCCTTTCTCAAGCTTGAACTCGGTCGCGGATTTATAGCGGACTACAGCGACACGCGTGGGAATGTCGAAGTGAAGAAAGACACGTTAAATTATGATACTGGTAACTTTTGGAGGAGGGAAGTGTCATAGAATCTAACCCATGTAAACATGCCAAAATCAATCAGGAAATTGATCTCATCGTACGTTTGCTGGTGTCTCCATGATCATGCCAGTATCCACCTGTTCCGTGCGTTGGCTAAGCCCCAAGAAACTGCAAAGGCGCGGATCCGGAGATTGCAGGTTCCAACTACGTCATCCTTATTTCGTTGTTGCCTGCCTATTGCGTAGGTACAGGAGCTATGGACATCAGATCAGCTGTCTTGATATACTCGATGCTCGAGTTCTCGAGTTCTCGAGTTCTCGAGTTTGTCAATAATTTGATTTTACTTGACACCCAGAGGCCATCTCCACTATACATTACCCTCACGACCCAGCACCAAATGATCAACAAGCTGGTCAAGGAACTCCAGCGGGGAGACATCCCGGTATGTCAAGATAGCTCCACAACGGAGTATGACAGTCAGATAGGATGGAAACTATAATTAGGGTTGCGTTAGACTTATACTTTTGACAATTATAAACAAATCCCTGAACAGCACTGGATACAGATTCCGTATGATGCAATTGGAAAGGTTTGCGGAAGCCAATATGTTGCAAGAATATACATGTTTGAAGGCAGGTTCCCCACGTAAGATAATTTTAGGTGATATGTCTCTCCAAGGCTAGTTTGAGGGACTAAACGCGTCTTATTTTTCTAGAAACCATCATGTCTAATTTATTTTTCCTTCACAACGAAAAAAAACCATGACTGGTGGGCGATTTCGAAGTTGTTGTGGTTTGTTGACGCGTTACTCCGTAGACCGCGGATTGCCTCGTCTACAAGTTATTGGCCTTAGGCATAAGGCATCTTCCTGCGGCCTAAAATTATCTTTGTCGCTCTCGATTTTCCGGGTTAGAACGTACAATAGTCACGCCAGTATCTGTGAACATCTGCATCAAATTCATACTTTCTAGTCTCGTCAGGCACGTTGACTTCCAAATACATGTCATAATACATCTGCCTCCAGAAATCCGCCCTTCAAAATCATATATACAAGAATGCGAAGTATTTTACAGCGATCGCCCGGACGGCTCGATTAGCTGAACCGAGGATCAAAAGGTACCCCCAGCGTGAGGGAATAGCCCGTCATTGCTGCTCCTCTATTTTAGTTGGGACCAAGGCCGATGTGCTCGAATAGGAAAGGCGCCCAGTCCATCGCAATCCATGCGATCCCTATTATTCATGGTCAGTGTGGGGGTCCGAAAGCTTCGCAGGAACAAGGGAGACCTTACCGGAATAGACAACCAACTTGGTAATTACCTCCACGTCATATCGCACACGGGGCTTTTTGATCTGCGCGAAAACCTCATCCTCGTCAGGCTCGACGGGCTCGGGTTCCAAGTCGGGGAAGGGCTCCGTCTCCGGTGACAGGCGGGAGTTAGTGTCGACTCCGGTCGCAATGCGCGGACTGCCCGTGCCCATCATATTCTCGAACTCGTGCAGTTTCGATTGCTTGCGCGAAAGTCGGGGTGTTGCGCCAAGTCTAGACATGCTGTGATCGTCCTCCGTCTCTTCGGGCACGGGCACCGCCATTTTGCCGTTGGACAGGCTCTCCCGTCTGCGCTTCTCACGATATGCCAGCGTTTCGTAGGCGTCGGCCTCGGACTGCGGACCGACCGATATGGCGCGTCGCCTGGGGTGGCGGATGTTTTTCAGGATCGAGGGGATGTCGGAGAAGCTGGGGAGGACTTCGTGATCCTTGAGGTGCGCGGGGACCTTGGTGTACTCGCTGTGGTTCCAAATCGTTAATTACTGAATCCTTGGATCAACTCGCGATCGGAATTGAACTTACGAAGCCTTAGTGAAGAATCGACGAGGAAGAATGAGGCCAAGCTTTTCCAGGCCGCGGAATACTGGAGGAAGAATCCGTAGAAGGAAAGGTTTCGCACTCGCTCTCCATGTAAAGAGCAACAGCACCCCGATGACTAGACGCAGTGTTGTCTTGATAATTCCCAAATTCTCGATGCGATACGGGATAGGGGCGACCGCGAACTCGGCCTGGGTAAGTGCAAGGTGCCAGTATGCTGCTTGGGCACCCAACAGTACTCCCGCAAAAGCCACACTATCGTCGAAACAGGGACAGTCATCCGCAGGCTCGGGGTGGATGCGAACGAGAACCAGGATGATCAGCACCACAGCCAGAACCTCTTTGTTACGACCTGCGAGCGCATATTCCTCCATAATCGGGCCGTACGTGTATTGGACAAAAGCAAGGAGAGCGCCGAGCGACGAGCCCACAATCACGTCGAAGAATCCGTGCATTCCGCAGTACAAGCGACCAATCACAATGGAAAAGACGTAGAGATAAGTTATGGCTTGGAGGATCAAGTTGACGGTGGGACTCATGGCTGTGTCTTCTGAATTTAGCAGAACGAGACCGTACACGGCGACAGAAACGGCGTTTGTCGAGTGCGTCGAAGGAAAGCCGTATTCTAAAGCAGCGGAGCCGGACATCGTGATCCGTTGCAGCGGCGGAGATAGTGGGCGTGGGAGGCATAGCAAATCTTTGATAAATCCACTGAAGAATACACCAGATGCTAGTAAATTCACCATTCTACCAGCGCGCAAAACGTTAGCCGATCTCATCCGATCTTGTTGCATTTAAGCACCTACCCACGGCCCAAGCTATTATATCCACTCCAGAACAAGATCGGCAAGAAGACCATGAAAAACGTGTGGGTTCCCAAATTGGCCGTAAATGCGAAGTAGGAGTCGAGAGTCGGAGTCCGCACCTTCTCTTGCGCCCAGGCAAGATACGGCGTCTCAAACCGGACCAGAGGCAACAGTTTTTGTCGGGGCCAATACCGCCATGACGGAAGTTGTCTCTGATCTAGAAGACGTCAACCATGTCATCCATTAAAATGCGCCGAGGTCAGGAGACTCGACGTACAGTGATTGAGGCCGCGGAGGCCGGCGTCAGGCTTGCCACTCATTGTTGTGGATGGCCGTATCCGGAACGATCTGGAGGAAGAGCGATTGTGGATTACCCCATAGATCGAGATCCAGTCGGGTTTCAGGGTGTGCAGCACTGGTGACAATGCCTCCGGATGCTCAAACGCACGAAGGTGCGAGGCTTGCGTCTCTGCAGGATTCCGTATACCCTCAGGGGGAAAGGACACTGATTAATGGGACTAAACTCGGGTCATCATAATTTGTCCCGCGGTATCCAAGCGGTTTGGCCTTTTGGCGGTCAGCGACCTTGTGTGCGGGCGCTTAGTCAGACCCGGTACGGGGACACAGGCGTGAACGACGACGCATTCGGGAGGATAATGATTGATGGTGATGCTATTTGGGATATCAATGAATATAGGAATACTGTTGGATTGAGACTGGTGGAATTGAAAACTATCTGTTTTTCTTTTCTTCCTTTTAATTTGTCACAGGTCGTCCGCATATAGCCATAGCTGATGTATATTTACTTCACCTGCGGAATATGAAGTATGAAATACAATTATTGATTCTTGCAATGCAAGGCATGGTTACTATGTGCTTAGAGCATTAGATACTCTAATTGAAGAGAATGCCTTATATATTGGACCTAAGTGCATTTAATAAACCGAGCCTCAGTCTCAAAGAGCCAGAATGGTTGTCGTTCCGCCTGGTTGGATACGGCCAAACCAAAGAGCTTGGGCACATTTCAAAGCGTGCTTCACGTAGTTTAGAAACCACCGGGCAGCTTAATCATTGAAGGCTGGACTGCAGCATCTTCAACTCCGCTCTTCGTCCTCTCGTGCTGGTCGTCACACTCAGCCGCAGCACTACTGCGAACTATGCAGGTCATCTTTTAGCAGGAGGCAACTAACCCTGTAGTCTTCGGAGTAGACCGTGTTCTTGATTGCATATGAGATAGAGTTTACCTGTAGATGATTGGACAGGATTATTATTTAATCTTGTTACCATTGCGCATATCCTTCACGTGTGTTATCAAGACAAAGGTTCAATTCTGTTCGTTGTCTCAAACCAAGCGAATGTTATTTGCTATCTCCAGTACATAGTGAGTCGTCCAAGTAGTTCTTTCAACTTGCAATTTGATTCCGTTATGCTTTGATGCTTGCGGAGCTCCAACTCCGCTAGTCAAATGGACAATGGATTGTATCTACTTTCCCCAACACTGGAAAACCGGGCGCAAACAAAGGGCCCAGTCCTTGGAGCCATTGTGGCAAGGCTGCTGGGGATACTACTAGCGCGATTTATGGAGACCAAAGGACTGTAGGGCAAGGAATCATTGTTGCTGCCAAGGTCCTGCAAGAATCGCTTTCAAGATGGCCGTGGACGTTCAGATTGAATTGTCGATTATCCGGGTCACCCCCGACACTAAAAAACAGGATCCGATTTCTCGATCGGAGTGGTGACAGGCCAGACCAAGGCGAATCTACTAAAAATAAACGGTGATGACTGGTTCAGGGACTGGGAAGGGGGGAGTGACAGCGGAGCTGGTGCGTCATCTGTCCCGCGGCGTTGCCATGGCAGCCCATCGGCCCGTAAACATCGGTTTCACGTCAGCTGCGACCTCGTTGTTAGAGCAGCCATGGAAGAGCGATCTCGAACTTGAGCCTGGCCTTCATCCCTTTCTTCCACCGTTTCTTCCTTTGTTCTGTTTGCGATCTTCGTGATTTTTTCTCTTCTTCTTTCTCCCTTTCGTCTTCCGCCTCAATCTTATCCCCCAACATACTCGATCAGATTACACCGCAAGCGAATTGACGACATATCGAACGAGATAGACAAAACAAGGCAAAAAAAGAAAAAAAATCTCCGGCACCCCCCTCCCAATTGCAGTGGATCTATAATATTCAATAAATCTCGATTCGTCTCGTCAGACCGACACTTCCATTTTCGGCGGCCTTGGACACCACGTTCTCCTCAAAATTTCCTATCTCGCCAATATGTCAGGTCAGATGTACGACGACCAACTGTATGCAGCCTCGCGACGCCATTCTCTCGCCACTCCTCCACCGTCGATGACCCCACGACACAACCGGGGACGCAGTCAGAGTGTCCGCGTGAGCAACGGCACCGTGAGCACAAATACCAGCATTTCAAGCGGTCGGGCATCGGAGGCGACAAATATAACTCAACCACCGGCGTATTCGAAGAAGTTCGTGGTGGTGGGTGATGGTGGATGCGGAAAGACATGTCTTTTGATCAGTTACTCGCAAGGATACTTCCCAGAGGTGGGTTCCCAGGCACTTTCATCCTTGGTTGAAATGTGGATCTAATGTGCGACTAGAAATATGTTCCCACCGTTTTTGAAAACTACATCACGCAAACGATTCATAGGGCTTCAGGAAAGACGGTCGAGCTGGCTCTCTGGGATACTGCTGGTCAGGAAGAGTATGATCGTCTGCGTCCGCTCTCCTACCCTGAGACGGACCTGTTGTTTGTTTGCTTTGCGATTGACTGCCCTGCGTCTTTGGAGAATGTTATGGACAAGGTAAGTCAAGCCAGACAACCTAGCTGGAAAAACAATATCTCACATATACTAGTGGTATCCCGAGGTCTTGCATTTCTGCCCAACCACACCGATAATTCTGGTAGGGTTGAAGTCGGACCTGCGGAATAAAAGAACGTGCATTGAGCTCCTTAAGACCCAGGGTCTCACCCCAGTCACACCAGAACAAGGACAGACAGTTGCTCGGAGAATGAATGCATCATATGTGGAATGCAGCAGCAAAGAGATGCGCGGAGTGGACGGTGTTTTCCAAATGGCAGTTGACACCGTTGTGAACGCCGAGGAAGGCTGGAACCACAGTCAAAGTTATACCTCGGGCGGGAAGCCCAGCGCAGGACGCAGCGGCCCCAGTGCCGGCCCCAAGAAAGTCAAGAAGCGTACCTGCAAGATCTTGTAGATCGCCATATCTGTTGGGTATCGTGTTCGCTTTCTCCGTCTATACTCGCGCCTTATCTATTTGTTTTGATGTACGCCGATTAAAAGCCTGGTTGCTTTGGCGGCTTTCCCTTGAGACCCGACCTTTTGTCATTTTTCCCAGACTGTTATATGTCTTGCCCCCTTTTTTGTCTTTTCTTTTGTTTCTTCCTTTCTTGGCAATGGCGGCTTTCTGATGATTATGTGATCCCATGTTGTTATACCTGTTATTGTCCCTTGATGAATGTTTCCCATAAAGCACGATTATCCCATCCCCTTATCCCTTCCTCCCGGCCCCGATTTTTGCTTTCCTTGAGCCCTGGCCCCCTGTTTCAATTCTTGATGTCTGTCACGAACTCGGTCTGAAGGCCACTCTTCCGCATGCATGGGGTGGGTGTTTACTGGCGCAAGCGAAAATCCCATGTAACTGAATCAATAAATTGTCTAACTCATATATTTTGGTATCCGCCTCCCTGTAACAAACAGAGTACATAAAAATTGAACGATAAAATCATTAGACCGGAACACCCCCTGGCATGCAAATACGTAAACTCAATCGGTAATCCATCTCCCTTCCCAAATAATCTTTTCGGGCAGCTCACGAGTCCTGCTCATGGACCTCGCTTTGACCTTCATCTTGGTGATGTTCTTTCTGTTTCGCGCCACTCTCGGCCTCTTGTTCCGGCTTGGCCATGAAATTCTCGAATTGAGACCACAGGGCCTCGACGGAACCGAATTCGTTGCCCACCTTGTCGCTGTTAGTATATAGAGCCGGCCAAAAAAGGGGAAAAATAGCATGCAGGCGCTCACCGAAATAATGCTCTCCAGATTCCGGTTTAACCGGTTGATATTTTGAAGGACTTGCTCCATTCCCTGAACGGAATTAGCGACACCATCATGTAAACTCCTGACATTTCATAAATTCAGGGAAAGGATACGTACACCGGCAATCTCCCGAACCAGCTCTCCGCGCTGCTGCTCGAACACCGTCGGCGTTGAGGATCTTGGCTTCGAAATCGGGGTGGTCGACATCTCGCGCGTCTTCAACTAATTAACTGATCTTTATTGGACGGAAACGAGACCTGTCTTGGAAAAGGGCTTCTTGTAGATCGCAACAAAACACAACAATATCCCACGATCAGCCTAGACGAGACCTATTCTCCTTCGACGTTCTAGACATTCCACGCGTGATTTTGGGCTGTTTTTGCTTGTGGCTGATGCGGCCATGCGGGGCTGGTGCTGCCTGATCGGGTATGGTGGCCTTTCGTCGCCAGGGGCACGTGTCGTTCTGCCTTTAGAGAGCGTTGACCGCCTTTTGCAGGTGGTGGGGATGTTTTGTTGATCACTCGGGAAGCATCGGGTTGAGACATTTCTTTCCTTTCCTTTTCCGTTCTACGGGGCTTCCAGTGGTCTACTCGCTTGACTGTTTGGCTCTAGTGCACGTTTGACTTCATAATTCACTTACTGGGATTGAGCAGTGGCTTGCTGAGGATACGATTTGGCCCGGTGGTGGGCCTTGACGATCCTATCTTAGCGTATCAGCAAGAGGCATTCACGGAGTAGACGATTATGCTTTGGCACATGGAAGATCCATTTCACTAACCTTTCAGTTGCCGTATCGACGACATCGTGAGGTCTTTAGGCCAGCGCCCGTTTTGCACCAACTCAATGAGGATGATGAATGTGATTGGGCATCTGTGAAAGAAAAATAAGGAGATGACGGGGGTTTATACATTTGTGCTACCCAAGTCTTTACTCCATCCTGCCCGAGTTGTGCAGGCTTCATGTGATACTAAATCATTCCATCTGGAGTAGGGCATTCTTGAGAGTTCTACGACCGTCCTCAGCTTGGCGATATTCGAACTTTTCTCTCGGACGGACGAAGTATACCAGCGACACCCATGCCTCTGATGTGTGTTTCTAAATTGCGGGATCTGTACAAATACTACATGTATCGGATCTGGAATATGTCGATTAAATCTTGCTGAGCAGACTACTGCACATAGAAAAAAGCTTCTCAGTCTGCTAGTCGGCACATAGCGAGATTACTGGCCGATGTTCCAAATGATAGATACCGAAAGACAAATATCGAAATCTGAGCCTCGACTCTCGATCCTCAACCCTCGACCCTTTTGAATATCGTGATATGATGCCAATGCGAAATAGATATGATTCCCGGATATTACTGGCGTACGCCTAGACCGGAAGAAATAATCTGATAACGATTGAGGCAGATTTGTTTGCCGACCAGAACTAGATGTGCTCTTCGATAGGGTGAAAGCAACCGATGTGAATCAAACGATTGAAAGGATTGATCATTGTAAGCCAATATACGCGAGCCATGTTGCTGCTGTTCGCTTGCTTCAAATCGAGTTGCCGCGCTTGTTGGGCAAGGGATACAGTTTACATGTGTCGTCTAGCCAAATGAAACAGTCAAATCCAAGCATCGACAGCGCGTGTTGGTTTCAATCGAATTACCGTGCACCTGTCTACGGGATGCAAAATCGCCTCACGGGCGACTTGCCTTTGATTCTGCTTGGTAAACACCGGGAGATACCTTCTTTTGCGGAGGAAAATATAGACCATCATGCTTCAGTCGGACTCTTGCACGGGACCAGGACTCAGGCGCTAATATCACTGTTGGTTTACCTCATGTGCCAAGGATTGTCGAGGAGGGGATCAATGCGCAGTCCTCTTAGTATCTTTTGAGTATGTGCTACATCTCCCACGTTCCTTGTGTATTTCTTCAATGAACTAAGCTGAGAGTGCTTTTGTTATACTTTAGATATGATACTTGCGTTGATTCATATCACCAACAGGTTTAAAAACAAAACAATATTCGTTTTAGGATTGTGAATAAATATCGCCACACTCGATTGCAGCTCAAGCTTCATCAATCGAATACAGGCCTTACCAAGCTCATAAATCCGCTATAGCAAATAACTTTCGAGGCAGTCTGGAAGGCAATTTCTGGTGAAAGCTTGGCCCTGCAACGGGTGTATAACTTGGCATTTCTGGATCAATTCCTGGGCCCTGTTACTGTTTGCTTTCTGCCGTCTCTCACAGGCTCAGATCCAGAGTCTCGGCTCATATAGTTTTTTTTTGGCCGGTTAAGGGTTGTTCTTCTGCATATGGTTGCTAGAGAGCTATTGCCAGGTATATGGAGTGGGACGTGCCTTGCTGCATGCGCTAAAGCTACAAAGTTAGTTTGCTTGATACAAGATACTCACATATTGTCCAATAATATGTTACTCGGAATAATTGCCTAGCATGAGCATCGCCAAGACTGCACCGGTTCACCGTCTTCTGGACTTTCTCCAAACGCCGTTTGCCTTGGGTTGGCGTTTGAGGAAGAAGTTAACGGAAATTTGGATGCGAGCATCCGAGAGCCGGGCGTAGATATATTTCTCTATATTGAGCTGGGAGATACTTGCCAACATTTAGAAGAAAGAGGCAGCTCAGAGCCAGTTATCTGAAATAGTAAGATAGAGAAATGGTTGGTGGCAGGGGAGGTTGTATGGAGGATTTGACGTCACCTGACCGATATGTCTCAAAGCGAAAATTTAGCTGCCTTCGGCATTTCACTCTCCGATTTTTCTCTTTCATTCGTGCCCGACTATTTTATCATCATATTCCCTGCAATGTACCTACAGATAAAAAGCATTTCTAGTGGTCTCGCTAAGAGCGACCCCGACTTCTCCACACCTTTCCCCACGAAGACAGCCTAAACCTGACGATTCTCCACTTTGATGTCGGGAAGCGGGGGACCTCGTCGGTGAGAACCGAGTCTTGAGGAATCAGAGTTGATGACGCTGTGCTTCAGTCTCGGATACTCCGTATACGTGTACGGCCCAGTTATGCGGAATGAGAATGTCGATCAGTGAATTCATCCGATGTTCAGCCGAATACCTACTGGGTACTTTCCGGAAAGCAGGACAGACACGGTGGTGTGGGCTTTGAGATTGAGCAGTGACTATGAACACGCTTTTGGAATATTCGACCTCTTGTGCTCTTGTTTTCTGGCTAGAGGATTTTTCTCAACTCGGAAGCCATTATTGTCCATGCATCACACGGTTTCTCGGGTCCACAGTAATCCAAGAAAAGAGGAGCACATTTGTCATGTCCCGAACTGGGCCACCTCGGAATTTCCGGACGATCATTATCTCGGGATGTGATTCACCGAACATGCTCGGATCATGGTTGACGACCTTTACTCGCGTGTGTTAGGACTTAAACTGGTTTGCTCGCAGGGGAGAGAACAGGAGGCCACATACACAAGCACAACCACCATGAGAAAACTCGCCTTTCTATCTACCTTGCTGCTACCGCAGTATGGACTGGCGGCAGTGAACGATCAAGTCAATGCGGACCTGGATTATGGGAGCTTTGAGAGCCCCTCGAGCCGTATTCGGCCTCGATTTAGGTACTGGCTTCCAGATGCCAGCGTGAACGCGACCATTGTTCAGGAGAATATCAAAAGCGCAGGAGCTATTGGGGCCGGTGGCGTCGAGTTTGTTCCCTACTACAATTACGGAGAGTCCGTGCCTGGGGCAGACTGGTCGAAGTATGGATTCGGGACGCCTGATTTTGTGGACATCTTCGAGGCTGCTCTTCGGGCTCATAAGGACGCGGGTATGGTGATGGACTTTTCAATAGGACCGGCTGCAGGACAAGGGGTGCCAGCCAGCGTTGACGATGAAGGTCTCCAGTGGGACTTGGTATGTGTTTAATGTTATACTCGATAATTCGTTGATTTACGCTGACTTACTGGGCTCCAGTCATATGCGTCAGCTGCCGTCCCATCGAATGGCGTCTTTAATGACCTAGTTCCTGGCTGGGGACGAGGCGAGTTGGTGGCAGTGGTCTCAGCCCAAGTGCTTTCCAGTCGAAACCTGAGCAACCCCGGAGCTGGAATCCCTATCTTCGAAACACAGCCGAACTACACACAATATAAGCTCAAGAATGCGACGCTACAGGAATGGTCACGCAATGTATCTTCGGCAGGCCAACTGCAGTTGAGGCTTCCCACTGCGACAGGCGGCCAAGGACACAGATTATTCGCGTTCTATCAACATTTGACTCTGAATACCAACTATCCAAGTACGAGTAATGCTTCTGGATCGATCTTTGACAACGGATCATTCGCTGTGGACCACTTCAGTGCCCGAGGCGCACAGACGGTCACTAGATTCTGGGAAAAGCATATCCTTAAAGACGAGGTCAAATCGCTTCTTGCTGCGGTTGGCAATTATGGTAAGTTGGGCAATCCAGAAGAGAGTCTGTGACAGCTAACATGTTAAAGGCTGGGAGGATAGCATTGAGATTGAGTCAAATATGTCGTGGACTCGCGCCCTTCCGGATATCTTCATGAAAAAGCACGGCTACAGCCTCAGAACGTACCTTCCGTTGATAATGTACAAGAACAACAACATCAATATCCAAAGTGGCGCACCGGGTACGATTCAATGTGTGTTGGATACTCCGGATCAAGGCATCGGCTATATCAATGACTTCCGAAGTGCGCTGCAGGAGGGATACCGCGCCTATATTCAGCACCTGACAGACTGGGCCAACGGGATGAATGTGCAGTTCTCGTCGCAAGTATCGTACAATTTGCCTCTAGATGCGCTGGCAAGCATACCCGTGGTGAATGCGCCCGAATGCGAAAGCTTGCAATTTCAAGACAATGTTGATGGATACCGTCAATTCGCGGGCCCTGCCGTTTTGACCGGGAAACGAGTCATTTCTAATGAGATGGGAGGCGTCGAGTCAAAAGGATACCAGCACAGTATCACTGACCTGCTGTGGCAAATTAGTCGTGCCGTCTCTGGAGGTGTCAATCAGGTTGTGCTGCATGGGCAGACCTACACGGGCGATTACCTTGCGACCACATGGCCCGGGAACACACCATTCTGGTATCTGTTTGCTGATTTGTTTTCGGAGAAGCTTCCATTTTGGGATCATGGTTTATCAGAGGCTCTCAATTATATGGGAAGAGTGCAATACATCCAGCAGAAAGGACAGCCCAAGATCGATGTGGTCGTTTACAACAAGGACTCGGCTACAGATGGATATTGGTCGACTGTCTACAACGAGACCGACCTTGCTAAGCAAGGTAAGAATGGGCTTGTATCTTATCGCCTTGGGTGAGCTTGCTAACGTTGATCCAAAGGTTTCACATACTTATATCTCTCACCCGACAATTTCGCCCTACCGCAGGCTCACGTCAAGAATGGCACCCTTGCACCCGAAGGACCGAACTTCCGCGCGATGATCATTCCTAGCTCAGCCAATCTTACCAGCCAAGCGGTGCGAGACATTAAGAATTTTGCGCGCGCCGGATTGCCGATCGTTCTGTCAGGTGGTCTCCCAAATGCCTACATTTCCAAGGATGGAAATACCGAGGGTTTGACGCGGGAGATCTCATCTCTACGAGAAACAAGTAATATTCATATTGTGTCCTCGGGAAAGAGTGCGGCGCAACTTCTTGATCTAGGAATCACACCACGCGTGCAGGCGAAGAGCAACGGGACGTGGTATACGACCTGGAGGTCTCATCCGGATGGTACTGATTTTGTATATCTCTTTTCCGACATCGACGAGTCAACCGGCAACATCAACGTGGCGACAACTAAGCGACCTTATATCTTCGATACTTGGACCGGAAAGCAAACCCCTGTTCTTGAATACGAGCAGAAGGCCGGACGTACCGTGATCCCGCTTCAGCTGGCAGGGAACCAAACTGTCATCATCGGCTTCGTGCCAGGAGGAAACAGTTCACCCCACGCAACCCAGGCCCCATCATCAGTCATTGGATATAAGTATGGCAACAGCACCAGAGATCTGCAAGTTCACATCTCAGCCGACTCAGACGATACCCCCCTCAAACTGTCAAACGGCAAGACAATCGACCGCACGACTAGGACTCCAAGTCAACCATATACCCTATCGAACTGGGCACTGACCGTGGAGCACTGGAAGCGTCCCTCGAACCTCTCCGATGCATCCACCATCGCAGTGAAGCACAATACAACCCACCATCTCTCATCTCTCATCTCCTGGCAACAGATCCCAGCCATCGCCAACGCCTCCGGTCTAGGCTACTACTCCACCTCATTGACCTGGCCTCCCACCTCCAACGAGCGCCAGTCCGCCGACGGAGCGTACCTTTTCCTTCCCAAGACGCCCAACGGCGCGCGCGTGTTCATCAACAACAACCGCGTCCCCGCATTCGACTACAATGCGCCCAAGATTGACATCGGAGAGTACCTTGTCCGCGGACGGAACGAGGTACGCGTCGAAGTGCCCTCCACCATGTGGAACTATTTACGGACCATGCTGGATACACTGAAAAGTGCCGGGCGGTCGCCTGAATTCGGGCTGATGGAGCTGGAAGTTCCAGGGACCGTGGATAACGGACTCATTGGCGTTGTACGAGTCGTGCCGTATGTTTCTGTGCGGGTTCTCTGAGAATAGACTTCCCTTTCTCCATTCCTCGTAGTATATAATAAGATACCAAATTATCAATTCCAAATTTCCTGAATACTCTCGATGAGCTCAATTGACATACCATACCCCCTATAAAGCTTACTGAAGCAGATCCAACTCATTTCCAGGAACGGTACGATCGAGACCCTCCTCCGAACCCTGACCCTAGGTAGGTAGGTAAAACACAGGCCCCCGTTCCACAGCCTAGACCCCAACAACAAACCCCCAAAGCCCCATCACACGGAATCCATCCCTGACCCGTCCCACCTATCACCCACGTCGTGTACCTATAACAACAACAATAATTTGCCAATTGGCAGGGATTCTCATAGGTTACTTAGTGGGTAGTCGCAGTCCGGCCTAGGTAGGTACATAGGTACCCTAGCCCCCAACCAAATCCTTTCCCTCAGGGACCAATGATAATCAAACCGGTGTCCTTCCACCCCTTTACCTGTCTTACATTAGGTACATGTACATGCTAGGTCCCTAGGTAGGTACTCCGTACTACCTACGGTGTACAGTAACCTAGGCACCGCCGCGGAGCCGAGACAAAGAAATTAATTACTCACTTAGTTTTTCTGACGGAACACCTAATACTCCGTACATTGTTTGTCGTTTTCGCTGTGGTTATTATTTTAACTATTTACATGACGAGGCTCTAGAATGGGTCCATCCTGCCCGTGATGCCTGGACTGTCTGGACTTCTAGGCCGTCCACTGGACCGGGCTGGTGATTTCCATGGTTATTGTATCTAGAAAGGTGACTCAAAGAGATGTTCTTTGTTTTCGTTTCGGGGTTTCTATGGAGAGAGGGGTGGCGGGTGCCGAAGCAGATGATTTTAAAATTTTTTTTTTGTGTTAGGCGTGGTAGGGAGGGAGGGATTATCTACCGAGGGCATGGATGAGGGAAAGGGAAGAGGGGAAAGTGGAAAAAATAGGTGTAAGTGGAGGAATTGTTGGATTTGTTGCTCTCGTTTGGTTTTGGATACAGAATGTTGGTAGTTTTAGCCAGGTAAGGTAAGGTAAACCAGCCATAATTCAGCAGAGATATATAGTAGGAAACTGCAAATGGGTATCGTATTGTATTGTATCGGATCGTCAAAAGCGTAGTTCAATAAGGCGGCTCCGCCGATCGGTCATTTAGAATCGGAGCCAGAATGGTAGCAAGAGTAAGTCGGGTATAAGAAAACAGAGAGCACGTAAGCCAGTAGTAGGTAAATTCTAACGTGAAAATGACGCTAAGAAAATCATATCATATCATATCCATAATTTTTGTTCGTATCCATCATTCATGAAAACCATAAGAGGGGGTGGATGAGTAGGTAGACGAGATAAAAAATCCACCTCGACTCGACTCGACTCGACTCTAGATGTAGACAGCCGTGTCTCTATCCTCTCTTTCCTGTCTCAGACCTGACAGGCGTAGGTATATATGTATGTATAAGTGCAGGCAGGCACACATGCAGGTATATATGGAGGGTATAACGTGTAAGATGCGCATGTATGAGTACGAGTATCTTGGTGGCCAACTCGCAAGACGAGGCGAGACACCGACGAAGGACGGAGGACAGGCGGAAAAATCACGCCCTCTTCGCCGGAACCAAGATATTACTCAATCGCTTCCAGCGCTGCGGCGGCGACGAGGACTGCTCGCGGTCCTTCTCGATGCCTTTCTCGATGCTGGTTTTGGAGGAGGACTGCGTCGAGGAGCGTCGGCGGCTAACAAACGCGTCGTGCGAGGCGAGCACATCCTCGAGGCGGACGTCCGAGTCGGAGATCTTCAGAGGCGAGTCTTCAGGATCGAGGAGTTCGATGAATTTGGAAGGCATCTCGTGCATTCTTCCTTCTTTTGTTTGATTTGGGTCGAGGTGACTCCAAGTGGTTGAAGTTTGGTTGCGGAGAGATCGCGGTCGAGATCGAGAGACTGGAGGGACAGGGGTCACGGGATGAGAGAGTGAGCCCTATTCTCCATATGGAGGTTCTGGTCTGGTGGAAAGATGAAACGAGGAGGATAGGTTGATGTACAAAGATTTGAAGAACAAGAAGAGAAGAAGGAAAAAGAGAAAGAGGGAAGAAAAAGAAAAAGGCAGACGACGGAGATTATATCCACGGCGACGGTGGATCAACGGGAGATGAGCGGAGGGGCAGTTCAGGAGGAGCAAGACCGGGGTCGGAAACAAAAAGAGTCTGAAGATGATGCAGGAGCGCTAACGCGGTTTAGTGCTGGCGGAGTGTGCCGTGCAGGGATGGTAGGAAGGCCGATGAGAATCAAATCCGTGGATGGAAGGGGAGTTGACTGTATAGGATTTATGAGTCTGGGCAGACCTGGATAATCGGCAGAGGTGCCCGGATGGATTATGACTTACGGAGTACTGTGTACTTATAACGAGATTTCGGGGCGTGGAGATACAGGCTCCATTTTCGGTGCAGGGAAAATCTGGGTGGTATGCGACACGACGGAAATAGAACGACATCCCGGGTGGCAGAGGGAATGAAAGAGCGGGAGGAAAGTGATATGCTTTAGGAATGAGGTCAGCTGTCGATGGAGAGACTCATGGTGGCGCATCCCATGGCGTGTGTGCGCACTTCATGTCCCCTCCGCCTCGGTGATAGACGTGATAGAGCGTCAGTGCGAATGGAGCCGGCTGACGATGGTTCGTCCGTCATGCTGCACCTGGCGCCAAGTGGATGTGTTCTTCAGTCGGTCCTCCACCCGACACACCGTACACCTTACGGAGTACATACAAACTAGCATTGTTGTTATTTTTCTCGTTCCATCCAGGGTCTTCCCCATAATTCCCGACGGAGAGAAATGTGGCTATGGGCCAATCACGGGACTGGCCGGCAGGAGGAATGACGTCGTGGCGGTGATCTCTTTCCCTCCGTCTTTCTTAGTTTCCTTCCTGACTCTGCTTGTAATGGCCGAATTGAGCATTCACTCTCTCGAATCCCCCTCTAGTCTGTCCTTTCGGGCATCTGCCGGACTGATCACGGGTGTCGGATATTGCATAACCTGCAAATCTATGCTGCACTCCACAAATAGTGGGCTGCAAATAGAAGCCGCCGTGAATATGATTTGGAGCACGCTGGAATTCCTATTAATGCACACCACGCACCACACGATCAACATTGCTATCGCGGCTGCCATCGAAAGTGAAATGCATGTCCAGCGTTTAAAAATAGACGCCGATCATATGGATCCCTTTTCCAGCATTCCTGAGTTGGGTAACTCCATCGAAGCCAACCCTCTATCGGCAGACTTGGCGGAATCCTCGGAGACGAGCCCGATGACGTCAATGCCCGAGGGGATGCGCAGCCATATTCGTACGACTGTCCCCACCAAGATTATCATTCATCTGCCTTCTTGCTCCTCTTCGCACCACCTCCCAATCCAACGACAGAATTCTCCATGTCTCCCAAACGTGCCAGGAAGAATGGGTCGACTGACCAACGCCAGAACCGGAATCCACCGTCGCCTCCCTCGTCCGCGAAGAATGACCCCGGCACTGACGACCACCCGGCCCCAGTCCCGGAAGCCAGCGCAGAGGCTCCACCCGGTCCCATCACTAGTCCCCGGACAACCGAGTCCACCGTATCCTGGGACGAGGACGAGGAGGTACCCGCGGATGTAATGGGGATCAGCGAGCCATCCATGGGACGTGACCAACGCGATTCAGACGACTTTGTCGGCACAGGAGGAGGGTACAACGCGCTGAAGTCATACAAGGGACAGGTTTACTCGGGAATGGCGGTCGGAGGCTCTCACACTTGGACCTACGAGCCGGGAACGTGGAAGGAAACGAAGGAGGAGCCGGATCTGTGGAAAATCGATTATCGAACGAACAAGCGACGCGCAAAGAATGCGCCCCAGGGGAGTGGCGCCCCCGTTGGTACTGAGTATCACTGGTTTATCGTTGGACATCAGGTATGGTCTACCGTGGTTTCTTGATTTGACTTGAACTGGTTGTGCGATGCGGCGGAGGCGAGATAAGTGGGATGGTAGGATAGGGCTCACATCTCGCAGTATGTGAAGAAAGTCGACGCGAACACCTACGAGACGAGCCTCAGTGGGTCCAAGTATAAGCTGGCGTACAAGTCGGCAGGATCGAACTCCTGGTCTGTTCCGACTGTCAAGAAGCAGCGCGAAAGGGAAGTTGAGTTACTGGATGATGCAAAACAAAGAGTGCAGGGACTTCCTCCGGTTCTCACTTCGGAGAGAGTAAAAGTTGAGAAACACGAGAAGGGTCAGCAGAAGTTGGATAGCATGTTTGGGTCTATGGGGACAAATTCTAAAAAGAGGAAAATTGGCGATAACGAGAAGGGATAGTCGTTTTTTTCCATTATGATGTTCGACTCATGTGAGACAAAACCACGGTGGGTTTAAGGTAGACTATTGTAATAGTTGTTTACTCGGAGTAGTCTTACCAACTGTTCTACTAGCTTCTTTGAGACCAGCGATTCTGGATGTAAATCCCCTAAATCAACTCCACATATCTGAAACATCCGAGCAACTACCGTCCATCGGTATTTAGTCTTGCTGAACCCCGCTTTTATTTAATCAGGTTGTCGGCGATCTGATGTTGAACCTGCCAAGCAGCTGGATGCCTCGGTTGATGTACCGAATATAGGCAAAAGACAGGGAACGCTCCAATTGAATACCGGGGTATCATGTCGAGAATGAGCGATTAATATCCCACCTGCAGGAGCTAACCTACCAGAATGTACAAGGTGTTTTGCCGAGGAGAATGAAGATATTGGCATTGCTTCATTAGCTGAATCTGGCTCCGCTGAAGGGCACGACTCTCCCATATCTCGGCCTGAAATGTTGCATTCGGGGCTATGGATGGTACCATCGTGTGATACACCCTGGAAAAAATGTTTGGCCAAGAGCCTGAGACCCAATACCCTGCGCGAATTTGATATAAAATCGAAGCCTCGGTCAGGAAGAGCCATTTTTGTTCTGCGGTTGCAGTGATTGATACCGCGGCTGAACTCGCACGACTGGGTATATAAGATACATCATGGCCGCTCCTGTCACCAAGTTATAAGGAAGCTACAGAGCATCGAAGCGATCTGCCACCATGTACTGGAAACAGGTTTTCATCTATATTATCTCCTACTCGATCATCTGGTTGCGTTCAACTGCCAATGCATTTACCGTGGGTGACACAGTGAACACGACCAGCGGCATTGTGAAAGGAAAAGCTTCATCGTTGCGAGCTGATGTCTCCGAGTACTTGGGGATTCCGTACGCAAAGCCACCCAAGGGGGAGTTGCGCTTTGCGGCCCCCGTTGCAGTGGAAAGAGCAAGTGGCTTGTTTGATGCAACGTCTTATGTGAGTCTTTGTACCTGACTTCATATCGCAGCTAACGAGTTACAGAGTCCGTAAGTAAATCAACATCTGAGATGGACATAATACTCACCGATAATAGTGACTGCCCCTCGAATCGCATCCCTATGCGCCAGGCACACCTTGGTGGTCCCATTGGGGAGAAGATTACCAGAGCTCTATCGCAAGAAGATAGTGTTCTAGATGAAGATTGTCTGACCATCAATATCTGGACGAAACCCCAGGAGGGAGAGAAGAAGAAGGCTGTACTGTTCTGGATCTATGGCGGAGGTGAGTAGGCACTGACCACAATGCAAGCAACTTTTCTGATCATGCAGGTTTCTCGATTGGCAGTGCTTCGAGTCCTGTTTACGACGGCTCCATCCTAGCAGATGAGAACGATGTGGTAGTCGTCTCGTTCAACTATCGTCTCAACATATTTGGATTCTCCGGAGCGCCTGGCCAACCGTGGAACGTGGGATTGCTGGATCAGCGACTTGCCCTGGAATGGACGAGAGATAACATCGAACGCTTCGGAGGTGACCCAACTCGAATTACAGTCTTTGGACAGTCCGCTGGCGGCCTTTCAACAGACTTTCTGGCATACAGCTATCCCAAAGACCCTATCGCACACGGCTTGATCGCACACTCTGGTGCTGCCAGTTCATCGCTGTCAGCATCGTCTGGCACCGCTGATATTCATGAAGCTTGGTTCAATGTGTCTACCACTCTCGGATGCGGTGGCTCAGGAGCCGGCGAAGACACGGTGTCATGTATGAGATCGAAGAGTCAGGAAGATCTCTTAACAGCCATCGAGTCTATCGGCAGCCAAGGCCTAGTAGGCGGCTTCCTCCCTGTCGGCGACGGCGAGGTCGTCCCCAAAGATATCGCAGCCGAAGGCAAAGCCGGGAATTTTGCTCGGATTCCTTTCATGACAGGGAATACCGACAACGAAGCCGGGTTCTTCCTCATCACGGCGCTAGCGTACTCCAACCTCACGGCTGAACAAGTCGCTGCGCTTCCCATGAACATCCTCCAGCCTCTAGGTGATATTCTCACTCTGGCGGGCTTCACGTGTCCCGCGGCCGAGGCTGCTGGGTATCGAAAACAGCACGACGTCCCTGTCTGGCGATACAGATACTATGGTGGGAACTATAGCAACACGTATATCGTTCCTGTGGGGTCCGCGTATCATACCTCGGATCTTCTTCCACTTTTTGGGACGGCCCCTGCTGTTACCGGAGTCGATGATACAGCCTATGAGGCCAAGGCGGCGGCTTATATGCGGGATGCGTGGGCGACATTTGCGAAGAATCCAAAAGACGGACTAGCCTCCAGTCAATTCAAATGGCCGAACTTTAACGCGTTGAGTATGTTTCTTTCTTCCCTATCAAAAAGAGCTTTTTTTATTAACTAGCTGGACAGCCCGGTCGCAGGCTCGATTGTATTATGGCAGGCAGACGGAGACAAGCTTTATCTTCAACGTGCAAACAGACAAGTTCTGTTCGATTTTGAAATTATATGAGGGAATCACTGCGGATCTGATGAAATTGCTTTCTCGATTGGGAGGATCTGGAGGAGCTAGACTGGGACAAAACTTAAGAGGTATGCTCGTATCTGCGGAAGCAATCTCGTGAGGATGTACCAATGCTAATGAAGTTTGTGCAGACATCTTCCGTGAGCCCTTGGACACAGAGACTTCCTTCAAGAAGGCGCTCGATCAACTGAGGGCGGTGGCCTGATATGGCTTGATATGATCACTATTTGATAAATGCAGGAGCGAATCAGATGTCGCCTAGAAAAAGGAGACACTGCCTCTATTAACCGAGTAGCTAGCATTTATTTAACGGCGAGGTAGTAAATTCATATTCTTAGTCCATGAACGAGGGTACCACCGTAGACAGGGCGTAGGCGCCAAGCAAGGTCCGAGCGGGGAGGTTCACGTCGCTTCATCCGCAGGGGCCTCTGGAATGTCACCTATCATAGCTCCTACTTTCGCTGGTATTATGAAGACCATATGCAGGTCCATAATGGGTAATGTTCTCAATAACCCTCTACCCAAGGGACCGATTTTCCGTGGAAGAACAATTAAATACTACTTCTGTTCCCCTGCCCGCAAGATAAATCATAGCGAGAGAGACCAGAAAGGTATGAGGCAACAACTTGTCTAGTATCAACGAACGAATCTCTCTAACTACAGCAGAGTTTGCGCATTTTAGACACGACGCATGACCTGGAAGCACTCAGCAGATTCACTTCGGGTCGATGGCTCTAGCGCGAGGAAGAGCAACTCGCATGTCGCTACGTCAAGTTTAATCTGTCAAAACTCCTGGAGCTGACTACCTCTGTCACTGGATCGAAATCTTGCATTCCAGTCGTCAAAATCTCGGAGGGGCAATATAACAAAGTATTCATGCTTACTATGGACGATGGGCGAGAGGTGGTTGCCAAAATACCGAATCCTAATGCAGGCAGACCTCATTTTACCACCGCCAGTGAGGTCGCAACTATGGACTTCGTACGGTCACTATTCTTCTTTCCCTTAGGATCTGCTTGGGTTTTATAGCTGGGGCTGACTTCAATAGCTGCGGAATGTTCTTGGTCTATCCGTTCCAAGGGTCTATGCATGGAGCTCTAGAGCGTCAGATAACGCTGTTGGGGCCGAGTATATCATTATGGAGAAACAAGCTGGTGTGACATTGAGTGATGTGTGGGGAAGCATGGAGGGAAAACAGAAAGCCCAGATTGTGCTGCAGGTTGTTGACATCGAAAAGTCACTTGCCGCAATAAAGTTTAGGAAGCTTGGCGCTTTGTATTACAAGGCCCTGCAAGGCCCAGTTCAATGGCCTCGTTGTACATCGACAGCACCGGAAATGAGGTTCAAAGCTCAAAGTTCGGCATCGGACCGACCAATCATCGTGCATTTTTCGATTTTGGGAGAGTAGACTTGGATATTGATCGTGGACCATGTATGTTTTTTGCCTATCCGACACTACTAATTGATGTCTCTCGTATGTTAACTAGGATGTTCAATTCAGGGGACACACCTGGAGAGTTTATGGCAGCAATCGCAAACAGGGAGATTGCTTCTGCGAAAGCGGATCTTAGATACCCATTAATGCCGGAGGGGTTTTTCCGTGGACCTCGACAATACCAACCTAACGCTGCAAAGAAGCTATACACACTGAAACAGTACCTCAAGGTGGCTTCTAATGTTCTCCCGGAGCATCAAGAAACTCATTCGTCGGTTCTGTGGCATGGGGATCTCAACCAGCAAAATATTTTCGTCGACCCTGACGAGCCCTCGCAGATTCTAGGAATTATAGACTGGCAATCTGTCAGCGCCTGCCCGTTTTTCATGCAAGCCACGCGTCCGGCCTTTCTAGAATACAACGGCCCTCTCCCTGAGGAACTAGGAAAGGTCCATCTTCCAGCGAACTTTGATTCCCTCAGTCAAGACGAACAGCACAAAGCCAAGGCGTTGCACCAGGCCCAGACATTGCACAATCTGTACCTAGCCCGATCTCGCCAAGCAAATCCAGAGGTCTTTCAAGCGTTACAGGGTCAGAATACACTCCGCCTCCAGGTGAGTGTTATTCCCGGGTTGACGTTGATGGACTACGAACCGTGCCTCGGTAGTCTCCTCAAAGACGTGGAGAAAGAATGGACCAACATCGTTGGCGTGAAAACAGACGGCTCGCCAGTAATACCGTGGCCCTTGCAATATTCAGCTGCTGAGGCGCAGCAACAGGAAACGGATGCCAATTTGTGGGCACAGGGTGTGGAATTTATGAATGAATTTATTAACGACACTGGGTGCTTCAAGCACTGGGACGGTAGGGTCAGTGAAGCCGATTATGAGGTCTCCAAGAGGCGACTTGATGAAGGTATACAGAGGTTTTTGCTTCGCGAGGCTAGGGATCAAAATGAACGCAAGGCATGGCTTAGAGCCAGGCTTCCGAGTATAGAACCACGTGACCATAGCCAGACAGTTTGGGGTCACGTGGCCTTGTTCCCAAGCCGATAGCAGTCACGTGGTCGATGGCGAACTAGGCCTGTTTCTGGTTGCTTAGTCCTTCATCTAACCACCGCGCCAGTGTCCAAACTATCATGCAGGATGTTGCGACGCAATCGCACCCTTACTGGCTGTGGAACCTGTCGCAGTCGCCATGTAAAATGCGACGAAAACCGCCCGGTCTGCCAGAAGTGTCAGCAACAAGATCTGGAGTGTCTTGGATACGAGCGCCAATTGTGCTGGGCCGACGATGACGCGCATGATGACACAGCTCGGATCTATCGTCGCCCTTTATTTTCCGGTAACTGTTTCACGTCGCGTGCTGTATGAATGCCATCGCTAATTCGGGTACCAGTGGCGGACCAGCGGAGAATGACACAAATGATGGTAGATAGCCTTGGTCAACAGTCCGCTAGTACTGCGTTGACGATATTGGAGAGCGGAAACGGGGGCTCGTTTCAAGGCCCATTCGGACTATTGAACATGGCCCCGCGTGAGGCGTCTCTCGACACTGCAACTCCATTACAATCAGATATGCCGCCCCACGAGTTCGAGCTGGATGCTATCTGGGAGTCACTGGACACGAATTCCGCTACCCCCGGGGATAATCACTTTTTGGCTGGGTTGTATGATCTAGTTGAGGAATCCCAGAACGCAGATCCTGTAAGCGCATTGATGCAGCTTGGATCTACACCCAACGACCTTCACATATCTCTTGCAGAAGGCCTGGGAGGAAGGCCCGACGAAGCCTCATTTCAGCAATCTTTGACGACTCTGAGCCCTGGCCCCTCACCCGCACTTCAAGAAAGCAAGCGCATCCCTCCGCTAGCGCCTGATTTGTTACGCTATTTCAAGGAGAACGTTCAATCTTTGTCTTTCCCTTTGAGGAATTCCGTGAATTGTCCCTGGCAGGCAATCTATCTGCCTAGTGCAATGAGTACATTTGCGGAGCTCACCATTAATCAAACTACTAGCCATACCAGGCTATCTCTGTTCTATTCCCTCCTCGCTGCCAGTTGCCTCCACATGTATGCACGAAACGAACTTGCCGAGGACTTGAATATATCGGGGAAGAGATTCAAAGACATCGCCGCACAGCATCTAGGGCTGGCCATGAACAAGGAGGTCTTGGGACCTGGACGAGCTAAGTATAAGGAAATCCTAGTTGCCACGTTGTCAATGGTTATGCTCTCGGTGTGTTTCAATAATCGCTCGTTGGTCTATTCAAGCCACTAATGCGACGGCCCAGATCTTCCACGGAGAGAACTCAAATGCACAGGCTTTCCTTGTTGACGCAGAATATCTAATTCGCATACGCGGTCTCCCAAAGTCCCACAAGTCGGTTAAGGTCCGATCCTTACACCACGTCTACACCTATATACGTATCATGGCAGAAAGTACATGCGGATGTGCCCTTCTCAACATCTGTCCAGACCGGCCTAGCTCCAGCTTGCTCTCGATTGAGTCATCTCCAATATCTCTAAGGAGCTTCCGCATGGTACACAACAGTCTGGATGGCGAGATTGACATCGCGTTGGAAAAAAGCAACAAAATCGGTCACAATGATATTCACCTGGAAATTATGGGCCAGTGGAATGAGACGTTGTTCGAGGATATCTACGGAATCCCAGAGTCTTTATTGGCCCTCCTATCGCAGGTCATTCGTCTGGCTAACGAACAAGAACTACTCCACAGAGGTCCAACTGTGGATTTACGCGTTACGGAAGAATTAAAGCGGCGAGCGAGCGCTCTCGAACAGTACATCCTGTCATGGGAACCGCCATTTACCCCTCTCTCGGCGAGAGACGACGAAAGCAGCGAGGACCAGGCAACTTACTTCAAGGCTCGAGCGATGCACCAGGCTTTGATCCTGTTTTACTATCGTCGCGTTCCCAATATCAGCGCATGGATCCTTCAAGATACTGTCCGGAAGTGTTTGGATTTCTTGGTGCGCAGCGATAACGCCCATTGGGGAATCGCAACCAGTGATAAAACGATCATCTGGCCCGGGTTTGTGGCGGCCTGTGAAGCATTGGAACCTGACCTGCAGTCCAAATCACTAGACTGGTTAGTCACTGCCGGGAACCGGACGTCTCTGGGCCCTTTTTCTGCGGCCGCCGGAACTGCACAATGTGTCTGGAAGGCACGAGCAGAGGCGAAGGATTATACTCTGAGTTGGTTCGATGTTATGAAGCATGAGAGATGCCCTATTATTGCGACATGATATTACAATGGTTACGTGATGAACTGGGAATACATTTAATGACGTCTTCTAAGAATCGGATTGATGATTAGATCTTCGACTCAGGCCGCGAAGCCTCTTCCAGAACCGCCCTCGGAATCTCTTCCTCCAAACTAGGGCCTAGCGGCTTCCAACCTAGCTGCTCTCGTGCCCGAACGGCCTGATACTGAGCGTTCGTTCCCCACAGCACAGCGCCATGTGCAGTCAATTTGTCTGCAGCTTCCGCGTCGATCTCCTGGACCTCTGGACTCTTGATCAAGCCCTCCCCGGCAGCAAACGAAGACACTCGTTTGGAAATCTCCCAAAAAGGCTAATCATTAGACGTCAGAAAATCATCCATCAAAGAATGAAAGGCATATTCTGGAATGATAACGAACCATCTTTCCGTTCTCCGCAAAATAAATCCCATCCTGATTCCACAGTCCTGCACTCGAGGAGCTGCTAGAGGATGTCGCTTTCTGCACCAACGTCACGATCAATTTGGCCAGATCCGAAACGTGGATGTTACTCCAGCAGCTCAGACCCTCCCCGACTTGGATACCATGGCCATGTCGAAGAGTTGCTTTTGCAAGGTCGGGTAGCTGAATGCTGCGTTGGTTGACCGGGCCTCGTCCCAGGCCATAGATCAACGGACCATAAATAATGGCTGTTCGGACGTTCGGGTGGGAAGCGGAAAGCTTGAGGAGAAGATTATCGACAGCGCGTTTTGGGGAGGAAGTGATGATCTTTCGGATTTCATCAATGCCACGAAGATCGTTGTACTTCTGGGCTCGCGCTTGTCCATAGGCATTCGCCGCAATATCGGGGCCAGAGAGGAGGCTTGCTCCAGCGATTTGGATCCACACTGATGCATTTCATGATTGTATTAGACTTCTATTCAAGCCGGCTAGGTAGAGCTGGGGAAAAGAATGAATTACCTGGGTTTTGGCGTTTGGTTTGCGTTAATCCTTGCGTGATAGCAGTTGCGCTGTTCAGATGATTGGAGCTGGCCAGGTCTTTGGTTTCCCCAAGGTTAGTGAAAACCATTTCCTGATGTTAACATCAGCAACTCACGGAGAACGACATCAGCCTCGGCGGCCTCGTTTGTAATCTGGGTGGTGGAGTCAAGGTCTCCAATGACTGGAGTCACAGTGGGAAACCTCTTGCTGATCAAGGCTGCGCGGCTTTCGTTTCGGGCAAGAGCCATGATCTTTGAGGAGTGAAATGTTTCGGTGAGAGCGTAGAGGACATCGCCGCCGATGTATCCTGTTGCTCCGGTGCTAAGACCAACCTCTGTCAGCGCTTATCTTCTACTTTCAAGAGAAGATGGATACAACTATATACGTACATGAAAATGCGAGGGGACATTGTTGCGTTGTCAGTTTGGAAGCAATATTCAAACAGAAAATTCAAACTAAAAATTGCTACAAAAGTTGCGTTCCAAGGGGATACATCTAGTCTTTTAGGGAGCTGATGAAATGACAGTCCATTTTGGGTTGTCGGGGACTCCTGCCTCTTTCTCTCCAGCCAGTGGCGAGTGGCCGCCGGAATAGTCCAAGGGCCCACATAGGCTTACTCATATCCAGCCAAATTGGCAGTTTATCGCGACGAGGGAAATATCGTACTAATGACATAATTGGAAGTATCTGTTTTGGTACGCGAGATCATGAGTCGCACATTGATCAGGAAGCTTGTAACGACAACAGATTCGGCAAGATACTGGGGGAGTATGGGTGTACCTTACGTAGTGCGTCTGGACGAGGATGCCGCGCACTATATAAACCGAAAGGAATGGCCAGAGACTGCTTTAAGTTATCAGCTTCAAAAGCTAGGGATTCTATTGAAACATACACCCAGTTCCCCGATTGCCCTCCTTTCAAACAGCTTCCAATTTGTTCAAAACCAATATGTCGACCGAAGAATTCCCCACCATCCCTCTCCATCAGCACTATGATGTAGTGATTGTCGGCGGTGCCACCAGCGGCTCTTCCATCGCATGGCATCTGGTCACGAACCCTGACTTCAAGGGATCAGTGCTCGTCGTCGAGCGGGACCCATCGCTACAGTATTCCGCTACCAAAGCGAGTAACAACTGTATGCGACAACAGTTTGCCACAGCCATCAATGTCCAGATTGCTCAGTACGCTGCTGAGTTCGTCAAACGTTTCGGCAACGAGTTTTCACCGGACGCGTGCGTGCCGGATACTCCGATCCGCAGCTTTGGGTACCTCTATTTATCGGACTCGGAGAGATTCACGGAGGTGCTGAAAAAAGACCAGGAATTGCAGGCGAGCTGCGGAGCTGGCACGCAGATCATATCAAGGGCCGAAGTCATGGGAAGGTACCCATTCTTCTTCACGGATGACATTGATGCTGGAAGCCTGAACCTCGTCGACGAGGGCGCTTTCAATGCCTTCGGAATGGTTGACTGGTTACGTCGAACAGCCCGCGAGAAGGGGGTGGAGTATATCAGCAACGAAGTCGTTGGCGTGGATGTGCAAAAAGACCAAGTGCAAAGTATCGAGTTGCAAAGCGGACAACGGATCACAGTGGGCAAGCTGGTCAACGCTGCAGGAACTCGCGCGGCCACTGTCTCGAGACTAGGGGGAATCGATCTTCCCATCGAGGCTAGACGACGGTACACCTACATCTTCGAAGTCGACGAACCACTCCCGCAAGATTTGCCCTTAACCATCGATCCATCGGGTGTCCATCTCCGTTCGTATGGCGCCAAAGACTACCTGGTTGGCTGCCCACCCATTGGTCCCGACACTGCGGTGGATGTGAACGATTTCAGCTTCGCGGAAAATGCTTGGGAAGAGAAGGTCCTGCCGGTGATCACTCGCCGGATTCCTCAATTCGCCAGTGCACGGGTGACAAACTCCTGGATGGGTCACTATGAGTTCAACACGTTTGACCAGAATGCTATTGTTGGCCCACATAGCCAAGTTAGCAATTTGTTCTTCTGTGTCGGTTTCTCTGGCCATGGCAGTCAACAGGCTCCGGCCTGCGGACGCGGCGTGGCTGAGTTGGTCGTGTACGGAGGATTCAAGACACTTGATCTGAGTGTGCTTTCCCATAAGAGGATAGTGGAAAACCGTCCTCTTACGGAGCGCGCAGTCATATAGGTATATATAGCGGGACGGGGTGGAAGAAAAAATGACCTGAGAAATGAGACCATGGAAATACGCAGTGGCTCATATATCAATCTTCGGTAGACATATAATCATTAGAATCATGACCAAACGTGGACATGGGCAGTTAGACTCAATGCACATCTTTTCTCTCAAGCCTCGCGGCGATGTTTTCTCCAGTCCTGACCAAGCTGTTTCTGCCACATTTTCCGATGCAAATGACCAACTACCAGGTCTCAAGGCACGGAGTATCCCGTGTCTTCAATGAGGCGATTGCTAAGCCACAGGCCCTGGACCCACTGCCTATACCCTTGCTTAGTTTGACGCCTTCTGTCGGACGAAAGACCAAGGGGCTTCCTCAGTTCACTCAGCGGAAGAAACATGATGTTTCGATTTTGATCTGAGGAGGAAGAGGGTGGCTTTGCATGTCCAGGACAAGATGAAGCCATCCACAAATGGGGGGTCACCGGACACGCTAAGCCTGAACAGGTAAGGTGTTTCCCACCCCACCCAAAAGGGCCGCTCTTTGCGTGCAGTGTAGTTGGAGCACTCACGCAACCCTCAAATTAATCATGGGCCGGATGCTCCATGCCAAGGATCAAGACGCCTGTCAATTAAATCTCCGACACTTGGCTGGCGGCATTGTGGGCGAGGAGCAGGGCCTGAAATGTGGGGAGGGACTTGGCGAATATTCTCGGGAGAAAGTCGGGTACGAGAATGGTACTATATCCGACGCGGATGGCGCCTCCACTTTCTAGCTCAATCAGTAAGTTTGTCGACAATTCCTTTGCACAGATGTGTAGTTGTTGGGTATATTCCCATCCGATATCAGGACTTGACATCCCTCTCACAGGTACTAAAAACTATCTCATTGAATGTACAGCAAGCTACGCATAACCTCGCGCAGCATAAGGAATCCAAGACCTCGTTAACCGAGCCAAGCAATAACGGTTATACATAATCCCACGCGAGATTGGAAACCAGGATCCCACGTCAGTCAAGACGCGCATGCTTGGCATGTCAGAACTTGTCTTCGATTCCCACGCTTTCGTCATGCATTGATCGCTGTCCCGCACGATGTTCTGCGATCCTGATGACGGTTTTTGCGGGGACTGTTGCGCTAATAGGGTCTCAGAACCCGTCAATGTGAATATCCTTGCTAAAGACAGCGCTCTGCCAATGCTCTGGCCCATCTTCGCGTGGAACTTCGCCTCCAACTCCAGTGAATATATTATCGGCTCTAGGGGAACTCTAGTACAGCCACGCCGATAGGCTGGTCGGGAAAAACCGTCGGAAAACGTCGCTACGAGACATAGCGGAACAGAGTAAGGCCGTATCTTAGACTTTGGAATTTATGGAGTAGTCTAGTTGATCGTACAACCGGAGTAAAGTGGATCAGCTACTCAGTGCCACTAGAAGAGGTAGTATATAACCTTGGGTGCGACGCATTATGGGACAGAGCTTTTCTCAAAGCGAGATATCGTGCCTCCTACAACCCCATTTCATCCATCGTCAGAATGAAACTCTTCACGGCTCTTCTACTGGTTAGCACAGCTCATACTTACGTTATTGATCGCTCTCGAATTATTACCACACGCGACTCTCAAGTGGAAGTCAAGGACTATACGTACAATGGAGACACCGGCCCCCTTCACTGGCATGACCTAGATCCATCAAAGAATGGGGCTTGTGCTTCCGGCCGTCATCAGTCCCCCATCGATATCATCACGGAGGAAATTGGCTACTCTGCCCCTGGTACCCTTCATATCGACATTCCCAACGCCAATGCGTCCACTTTCGAAAACATAGGTGCCGGTCTGGAGGTTCTAGCTCAAGGGTCTCTGAGACTAAGAAACAAACAATACCCTCTGAAACAGTTCCATTTCCACACCCCAAGCGAGCATCGCATCAATGGGGAGTACTTTCCCATGGAAGTGCACTTTGTCTTTCAGACTGCAAGTAAGCGATCACCACCACCCCACCGCATCATTGTCATAATAACCGATATACTAACGAATTCCAAGATGAAACCGCCGTCGTCGGCTTTCTCTTCCAGATCGTCGAGAACCAACCCTCCTTCGCCCCGTTCAATTCTATATTCAATCATTGCGACGAAATTGCCGAAGCGGGAACCACAACAAATACTGGACCGACTGACTTTCATCTGTTGAGTAGACATCTGGAAGGGAACGCTATCTACAATTACACTGGTTCGTTGACTACGCCACCTTGCACGGAGCAGGTGCAATGGTTCGTTAGCCAGCAGCCTCTGCCACTCAGCGTTCGTGATTACAATGAGGCGAAGAAGGTGTTGAAGTTTAATGCGAGGTATACGCAGAATACGCTTGGGGAGGAGAACCTATTGGCGTGAGATTGATAATAGAGATTGTGTTGAATTGCTTAGGCTTACAAGCGATGGTCCTAGACAGTTGATGGGCGAACTCGATACTTGAGAAGATTGATTGTAATTGGAGGATCTGTGTGGAATAATTGCGTTCAAAAGGAATAGTCAAATGATATTGGTTTTTCTTTCTTTTTTGATAAAATATCCCGCAGTATCTATCCAGATGCCGAATGACACAGCACGGTACGCCATGTGGAAGTCGACCAAAGGCAGGACAAAAAGAAACAAAGAAACTGTGCCAGGTAATTAAAGTCGAGCATTCTGGAAGGAGTACGACAGTAGAACAACAACATCTCTAGAGCAAGCAACAAAAGATTTGACAAAATAACCAATTGATTTAACATCAAATGTTAATCAAGAATTTTCTGGCGACATTGATTCCCATAATATCCCACTTCTGCTGCGCAGTCCGAGCCATCCACTCCGACCAATCGCCCCAGAAGGCAGGTCTTAGGATTTGCGCATACTACCAATAATTCGGATACCAACCAGCCCACCCCCAATCAATCAGGCCAGTGATCATGTTCTGATCATCGACCATGATGTTGCGCGGGGCAATGTCACCATGCGTGGAAACCGAAGACTCCGCTCGCGGTAACATGTCGGGCAGCTCATTTGCATAGAGACGACCATTGTGCTCATAATAACGTTCGAAGATGCGAGCTCGTACCTCGGAGTCGCTTCGCAAAGATCTATCTGGTTCTTGCAGATCCTTGCACATTTCGTCTTTCGAGGGAGAGCCATCGGCCAGGCATAAGAAGAGACCTTCAAGATTTGGTGGGCGTGGGATGGCTCGGATCTTCGAAACAATATCCCACGTTTGATGGCAGATAGTCTCCTTGCTGGTCTCATCCAGTGTATCCCACTTCTCTTCCAATGTCGACCCCTCCACGCGATCCATCATAATGGAGCCTTCCTTGGGACCAGAACGCGCTGAAATGAACGTTGGTGAAGGGATAGAAGTGTGTTCGGCCAGGAGTCGCATCGCCTCAGCCTCAGTAAGTAGAATAATACTTCCTATTTTCTTCACGATAGAGAAGTCGAACTAAAGTACAACTCGCCCTGACTGCTTGGCTAGAACCCTGATGAACTCTTCATCAACAGGGAGGGCTAAGGGGTTGACGGTTGAGGGACACGGAAATACGGTCTTTTCCCTCTTAATATATTGGTGTTTTTCCTCCAACTTCTGGGGATCGTAAGGTCTGCCACTCGAGTAGTCCGCCATTCTACCGAATATACCTTTGGTATATGGATGCGAAGTTTCAGATTGATTTTGTACGGCAGAAATTTGATTATGAAAACAAAATTTCAGCTGCTTTGTTGACTTTTGTCTACGATATAGTTTGTTGTCCCGTTGCGCCGTATACTTTGATCAAACTGTTTTACTTACCGTGGAGCCCCATTTGTTGGCTGATATCTCGGTCGTGGTTTGTTACAGGCTTGGTGGTTGTAGGCCGTAACCGTCCCATTCAAGCTTCTTATCAGCTGATGTACGTGAGGACTGCTTGGTGACGTAGTGATGTGCTGAGGCTTGATGAATTTAGAGCCAAGAAAGCGCTTGGATTAATCTTCTCAGCTGGGGTATATACAGGCCACATCGACAGGCAAGGTCGATTAATAGCTATTTCCCGGGGGGTTGCGGATATTACACCCGGCAAGCTCTTCCATCCAACACAAAGACCGAAGGAATAACGGCTTTCTCCTAGACCGTACATTGTCACTAGCGCCAAATATATAGTTGTAGGTTTGCGACACTTTGGGTTGCAGAGAAATCCTCCACTTATTTTGACATTGTCCTTGTGTAGGTTAAACATTAAAACGCAGATGAAGGGACGCTGGCATACCAATAAAAATAATGATGTGAGGACCTTTCTAAAAGCCTGTTCCTACCCATTCGAGCGGGCAAGAATACCTAAAAAGCAATTGGTCCCTTGACACCCTAAAGAATCCGAAGTAATATCCCAAAGTGAGTTCCGACAAAGCCCGTACTGACTCAGGATATAGAATTTCGAGTTCTCAGAATGAGTTACTATCGGAATTCAAGCATCCCTTTTAGGGTATGCGAGGCCAACGGTCGCTCCTTTTGTAGACGCAGGGGAACGAGCCGATGGGTCGAAGACGATGATGATTCGGATGATTGCCCACCGCCATCGCCCCTGTCTGAGGACCTCCACCTCCCTAAATTCCTACGCAACAGATAGGGCTTCGCAGTTGTCGCACTGACAGCCAAGTGTTGAAAGCTTTATTCGGCACTGTAGGACCTAGAGGCAATGAGAGAGTTCACCCTGATTGAACCTTGTCACTGGCGACAAACCTGCAGAGGTACCTTCTGCGACTCTTCGCTGCATGGAAATTACCTACTGACTTGACATAGCCCTTGTATGGGATGTTTAATGAAATATGAGTAAGGAATGATTAGATTAATAGTATAAAAAGACGACGTGAGTATCCTTCCAGAGTCAGTTTATTAGCGACCACAGCGAGCCTATACAAAGACCACCAGAAGACGATTGCTCACTTAACTCATCAAAACATCTCAAGGGATAAGTTTAGGCGAACGCTGACAAAACTCCTCTGAGCCACGATATCTTAAGCATATCCGATCTGGCTACTTTAACGGAGCAGGGGGCAAAGATCGGGAAGGAGGTAGCAGATGCCGAGCCACCCCCTCAGGCACCAGACCTGGAACCTGTCACTGAAAACAGCCAGGGTCCGGCAGTGCGAGTAATTGCGAAATTGGTGGATAGAGGTATTGTGTCAAATTCCGGGCTTGAGATGGCAAGGTCAATGGTGCAACCAATTTGAGTTGGGGCTGACACTGGCGCAGGTGCGTGATTCGTCTTGTTGTTTCCTTGAGTTTGCTGAGTTTGCCAAGTTCGTTATGTGACTTTGAGAATTAAGCCCCAAAACCTCTTTTATCTTTGTCCTAGCTAGGTAATCTTAGTTGGATTAGAGTGCTTTCCAGAACTAACCCCGTATTGAATCGTTTCCGTGCAAACGTTGCGCCTAGCAGAGCCTTGCATCATGTACTGTATTTTGCTCACTCGATCCGGTTATGCCTCCTTTGGCCGGATAGGTGTGTTTATAATGTGACGGATTTGAGGTATTGGATGATGGAAAATAAGTAGAATGGGCTTATCTTCAAATCTTGGGTGAACAAGGAAAAAATTATTTAAATCTATCACAAGGAGTGGTTACAAGATTCAATTGTATGAAAGGCTTGTAAACTATTGTGAAACAGTGGCTATTGAGCGTGGAATTAAATGGATACCGCGAAGGTCCAATGTCCCCATCTCGCAGCCTCTGTATGCTGCGAGCTGTAGTGCGTAGTAATAAGCGTCTTCTCGCCTTTGAAATCCGCGTCACTGTCTACCGGGGCGTACAATACACTGCCCAAGCGTTTTGCTTGATGCCAGTCCTAACCATGCAGCCATGGCCACCTGGAAGTCACCCTTCAAGATGTAAAAGGCTCCACTGCCACTTGATGTAGCTTCCAGAACGCAGGATCGATCACTGTACGGTACACGGTCATACCGACCAATGGTGATTTTTTTTTGTGGTTTGCATCGTGATGCTCAGTAATATTGCTAGCTGTGAGACAGGTTCGGGCAATCTGGATAATGCTGGCTGCACCCCTCCTCATCCTCTCAATGAGAAGCTGCGATGTGAAGTGGTCGCCTACATAATTTCGAACGGTCGCAAGAGAGAGTATATTTGATAGGATAATAGTATCGAATGATCCTAAGAGTGTTGATGCTTGTTCTTTATAAATTGATTCCATCAATCCGAGAGCGACGCACTGCTTACGGCTGACTTGTCGCAAGGATAACCAAACCTAGCGAGCTAAAAAACCAGACCTAGCAACTCTTCGCAAAGGCCTTGAGAGCCCATATTGTATCCCCTTTCTTTTCTTTCTCGTGGGTCCTCCGCATCGGACCGTCGAATGTACGGAAAGCCGTGTCTTTTCTTGGCAGTTCCTCTTGGCAACGCTAGAATGCTAGGAGGTAGAAATAGGTGGGTAAGGTAACCGAACCATCCACTTAGCGATCCGACAAGACCCTTCGAGCGGTCCACTTGCCGCAGGATCACTGAGAGGGAGCGCATGGGGGGGGGAAGTGGGAATTTCGAAATAGGAAAGTTGAGAGAAAGAAAAGAAACACCGTCAACAAAGCTTCGCCGCTCTCTCTCGTTGCGTAATATAGTAAGGTTCGATTCTTGCTTGGCGATGATGGAGGCATGCGTCCACGTGATCGTGCCTGCCTCAGGAGCGCCCGTCACCCCCAACCACCCGAAGACATTCATCCATTCTAGACATCACGAATCCCCCATCATCATCCATTCTCCAGAGTGGCACTGCGACTCACATGGTCTCGGGTTCCAAGTTGCTCAAGAGACCCAGATGTGATGTCATTTCGTGAAGGCCAAACAGTACTGCGGCATTACTTCGGTGGTCTCATAATCTTCATTCTCCCCTTGCCGTCTTGGGGTCCAAAAATGCCATTCCTTTTGAAGCGTGACTTTGTGCAACGATATGGGGGCGAAGCCAGTCTTTCGGGGACGGAATCCCTGATCTTCCCACTTCTCTTTTAAGCCTGTGATGGGTGTCTCCACGACCCGTTAACTGGAGTCTAACTGGTGGATCGAGATAATCATTGCACGATTTGTACAAGACAACGTCCTAGCGGACTATCGCATTACTAATAAGTGGCTCTATTCCCTGAGATTTTGCCTGGTGAGGCTGATGGGCGGTTGATCTGCCAAATCGTCGACTGTTTGGTTGAAACGGCCCCCATCTCGCTTCAGAGAAACACTGCCCCTTTCCCGTGCGGACGGACATGCAAATTGAAATGTGCCGGGGGATCCTTACTCTTGGAAGGATAGGCAGAAAGCTAACTTATGGGTCTGCTTTTCATATGGGTGCTTAACAGTGGAAAATGAAAACGCTGCTAGAAGGCAAGCCAACCACGATGTTCTTCCATCTCGCTCGACCTGAATCGGCACGACCGCTTTTCTCGCTGTACGCCACGGCCACCCATTTTACGAGAATGCAACCGCACGCAATTATTTCAGGATTTGCTATTTCTCGCCCGCTACTTTAGCCTGGACAAATGGGCCCATGGTTATCATAGTTAGGTACTGGTTACGGTACGAAGTAGGAGTACTGCAAGGACGGGTGGAGTTGTTCCTGCCAAGACGCGCCCGCTGAAAGTCTTGGCGTGAGCATTGGCCCTGAACTTTCCCATCCTTCAGACGGGAGTCAGCTCTGCCCCCCCAGAGCGTCGGAATACACCGTATACGCGCCTGATTCTATTCGTGAAAGTGACTCGGCGCTCCTTTTGTCTCTCCCTTGCGCGATGAGCAAATTGACGGGGGTGTCTTCAGAGGCTGTTAGGAAAGCCCTCTCATCGAAAGGTCATCACATGAATGGTGGCTACGGAGTATGGTTATTGAGTGGATACTGTCTTCTAGCAAGAGTTTACAGACCCGCTGAGGCGTAATTTCTCGATTACAGCCCACAGCTTTACCCCGGAGACCGAAGGAATCCACATACGAGTCGCCCAGTGAAGCTGTTAAACCGAACATTGAGCGAAATCCACTCATGGGTATCTTGGGTGGCATCTGATGAAACAGCTCCTTCTCAGCCTTCTTTCTACTCCGCCCCCCCTGGCCTATTGTCTCTCACGTCAGTACCACTTTTTATATCTACTAGCGACTATAGTCGGCGTTAGGCCGTCTTGATCTAAGCGCCTGAACAGCACGCAAAGGGGGTCCAACAAAAGAGCCCCCTCGTCTTGTGCGATGATTGGTTCAGAGTGGTGATTTCGATTTACTTGAATCTCTTGGCTGGATGAGCATCAGAAATAAGCTAACGGCCAAGCCGATACGGGAAGAACTTGTCAAACGTATATAAACTGTTGGTTATTCCTGGAGAATGGTCGAAGAGGAAAAGAACAACTTCAACCACTACACTCACTTTCCATTTACTCGGGCCTAAAACGGTTTCCGTCCATTCTTTAATAAAACCCTGCTGTTCATAGTCCCTCCTTGATATTTTATTCTCTTCTTCATTCACAATGTGGACCACCCTTCGCAACGCGGCCCTCTTCACCGCCGTCGCCATTCAGCCCTTGACAGGTGCCATTCCCGTGGAAAACAGCGTCGCCCGTCGTGACCAGCCGAAGACGGTGGATGTGACCATGAAGGGTCGCTTCCGGTACAGCCTCCTCCAGGAGGTTGAGAACCCTGACAACACCGAGTCGTCGTTCAAGCGGACTATCGATACCTCCTATGAGATCAAACGCTCAAACTTCCTGGAGGAGACCAGCTCGGTAACCAAGACGGAGTCTGAATCCGTCAGCTCCGGAATCGAGCTTGGCGCATCGTACGGTGTCGCCGAAGCCAAGGTCAGCGCGGGCATGGAGACCTCGTCTCAGTTGGAGACTGCCTTGTCCAGCGTCAAGCAGATTTCGACCGAAGAGACGATCAGTGAATCGCGCTCGATCGAGCAGGAGTGTTAGTATCCAAAATAATTATCGCTTGAAAAATGCTGTAGATGTTTATTGGCTAACGGTCTTTCTTTTGTTCGAACAGTCAAAGTCGGCAAAGGTGACAGCTTCAAGATCTACGAGCGCATCTTCGATGGCCCCGGAATCACCATCCACACGGATGCTGTCTCTGGTGGGCCCGACGCCAAGGACGATAGTGAGGTTGAATTCACCGTGACTCTCAAACAGAACCGCTTCCTCTCCGATATCAAGGTAAATACTTATGCGATGCATCACAAACTAAGAATTCCGTTCGCTAAGAGTAAAACAGGTCGAGACTGGAGACAGTGAGTTCTCCGAGCCTAGCGACGCCATCAGGATGGTCGACAACGGCAAAGCCGACATCAACAAGGGCCAGGATGGAGAGTAAGACCACCCACAGATTCATTCCTGTTTGTCAATGTGAACCCGCTAATCTGTTCTTCGCTTTCTCAGCTACGTCTGGCTGGTTCCCGTCTGGACTACCCAGGTTTCCGACGCCGCTTCTAACGTGCAGGTCGTCATCCAGGACAGCGAAGAGGAGGACCGTGACGACCTTGCGTCTGGAGCTGGAGGCGAGTACCGCTACCTGTTCCCTCAGCCGCAGGAGAACAACTCCGACAAGATCACCGACGTTCAGTTGTACCGCTCCGAAGATTCGCTGTCTTCTGATGCTCTTGCCGACATGGGCTTCCAGGGCATGTCTTCTGACATCAACGAGGACCGTGGCGGTGACTACCTTTACCTTCTGTGGAAGACTATCGATGTTGACGCTACCACTGTCCGCGTTTAGAAGGTTGACCTACCGATGAAGATGGTCGTCCTGGGTTGTGGTTCCTGGCAGGACCCTTCCTTTTTCGGGTCTAGACATGATGTGTTTTTTTTTTCTTTTTCTTCTCGACGATGAATAATCAGTTGTTCAGTTCGTTCTCTCGAGTATAAGTATAATATTGTCTTTTTTCTTTCATATATATTTCATTCTTATAGACTTTGAACTACTCCAACTTGCCATAACTTGAAAATTAACATGTCTGATGAGATCATTCGTGAAAGTTTGGATACCTAAAGTTGCTTTCTGCCAACGATTTCTCGTGTTGAAAAAAACAAAAGATAGTCCCAAAAAAGTTGTGAACGCTGTCGAATCTATCATCCTATGAGCGCAAATCTACTTCTTACCTCCGGTATTGTGTTAATTTCTTCCACGTCCGGCCTTCCACAAGAAAAGCCTCGTCAATGTGTGATATTCATTGATCGGTTAAAAAGTCTGGAAAAAGGCTAGGTGATCTTTGTTATACAAGCAAACTGGCCATAAGATCATCGAGATAATTCATAAAAAGTCCTTTTTCCTCACGAACATCTGTTATGTCCTCTGGGCCTTTGCTATGGGAAACGTCATAGATGCAGACATGCGCGAAATCTGCCGAGTGTGTCGCATTTTCTGATACCTCCACTCGGTTCATTCAATACTTACCTTTTCTGGCCCATGTATCTTTTTAGCGAGTCGAATACCCGGTGGTCAAAGTTCAACTTGAATTTGTCGGCCGCTCGCAGGTCAATACCTGAGTACAGTTCTAGTCGCAGATACTGAGGGAGGCCACTCTCTTCAAGACGGGAATATAGTCGTGGGAGATGGGTACGATAGGAGGTTCTTTGTCGCAGCCCACCCTGGAATCTCGCTCGCACCGAAGACAAGAGCAAATTTATTCTCTGATTTGGCCATGGCAAGCTAGATAGGGCAATTAGCCACAAGTCTAGATAGGAGTGGTTGAAATAGGGATATAGTAGCCTTGACTATCGTATTTATTTTATCTGCGGCTCGCGCACATCACGAGCCCTCAATTCATGACCACTGCGCAGGATTGACTATCTCCCAGTTTATTGCCTCCACCAAGAACACTAGCACCAGTCATCTGCAGCTCTGATTTTTGGCCATGATCCGGACAGCTGCAAGTCGACTAATAGTCAACAAAGACGGAAGGGAGTCAGACCGTCGACCCATCGCCAAAGTGCAACGGAGCCGACGATCACGATTCAAGAAACTTTGGGGGAGCGTTTCATGGCAGTCGTACTTCTGACATCCTGCATCACTCAGGTGGGGAGTTCTTCCGGTTGTCCAAGACTCAATGAGAATCCGGGACCGTCGAATACCGCCCCCATCGTCGGTGGATCTCCACCGAGGGCTAAACACTGGCGGCGGTTGATTCCTATCGCCATAATTCAATGAGTGTGCATGCATAATCACCAAATCAAGATCACAGACCAGGTTCATTGTATTGGATCGCTTTTCGATTTTGGCCTTTTCCGTCAAAGGAACCTAGACTATTGAAATCCTGGGCCTTGGCTGATCTATCTATTGGCGTGGTTAGATCGTGCCCTACAAATTACAGCATGTCCACTCGGATCCCTGTCAACAAAGGATTCCATAGCTATTGGCAAGAATGCATCTAGGCAGCAAATTGCATATTTTATCTGGACCAGCGGTAATAGTGTTACAATATTTTTGTCGTTTGCGTTAAGCAGCCAGTTTTCGACACGTTTAGAAGCCTGAAGCATGCACAATCACCATAAGCTGCTCGAAGTACGACGGAAACGATCTCGAATCTTTATTGGTCATACAAAATGACCTTTCAAATTTGACAGACTTCAACTGTCCATATTTGACTTCAATTACTCGGGTGGATACACCACGATCCGATCCAGATCCGCGCCCTTATAGTCGAATCCGTTATACAGGCCCCCCACGGTGATCGTATTCTTCTTCCCCTTTTCCAGGGTCAGCTGCAGCGGAGTAGAGAGGATGATGCCCTTGTGCGTGTCGCGCTGGTATAGAGTCTCCACCTTCTCGGTCTTCCCGTTCACAACGACGCTGCTGATGCGACGGAGTTGCCATGACCCGCCGATGCGATCGGGGGATCCTCCCGCTGTATGGATTGGTTAGACCGCGGTTGGAAAATGAGAGATAGGGGATGAAGGGACTCACGTTGGTCGCCGAAGCCCATGTCGTCAGTGTCTTCGATTTATCGCGTCAGTAAAACATTCTGATTGTGTATTAAGGCTGCTTACTTTGATAGTAGAACGACACCCATTGAGGCTTGCCGGTTCCCTCGATGCCTTCGAAGGTCACGGTGCTGTCGTTGCCGTAGATTCCGGTGAGAATCACTCCGTCGGTCGCGAAGTTCTGGGCGGTTAGCGGAGGACCTTTCCTTTCATCAATATCTGGAACGTACAGCTTCCTGCTTGAATGCGTCGCCCTTCGTCTTGGCTTTCTTTGCGGAGTAAGTCTTTCCCTTGATGGGCTTCCATTCTCCAGTTTTACTGCGGGAGTCAGTTCTGTTTTTTTCTTGCTTGCTTTTCTCTTTTCTATGATTTTTATAGCGAGGTGCTCGAGATGAAGACTCACACGTTGAGATCGTAAACGTCGTTCCAAACAACTTCAAGACTGTTCTTCTTCTCGTCAATTTCAACCGGCAGCCAGATGTATCTGCTCTCCCACAGGGAGTTAGAGTCCCACTGATTCTATTAGCAGCAATTTCGATAACTATAAGTGAGGCATTGGTCATACCTGATCACCAAGATACAAGTAGGTGGTCTTCTTCGATCCCTTAATCCTCAGTGAGTTTCCAGACTGCGAGTTGAACGAGCGCGTGTTCAACGGCGTAACGATAAATGGCTGCGACCAGGGCCCACTCAGCGAATCTGCTCTGAAACCAACCACATCTGTCAAAACGGTTAGTTCCAATTCCTCTCATTATTTGTATCATGACTAACTGTTTGGTCGGTATCCAGTTTTATGGCTCATAAGCGCCCAATAACTCCTGTCGGTCTGGATGATGGTTGGCGCTTCCAGATCGTACTTGTCGAACCGATGTACCACCTCGTCCAGAGCAGTGATGTTGTCATTGTACCGGGTGAGATACACATCGCGTCCTTCCTTGCGGTCACCGTTAGAATAAAGCGCATACGTCTTGTGGTCTTTGTAGTCCGTGAAAAGTCCAAAGTCCTGCGACCAGTTCCCGAGCGGTGCGGTCGCGTCAACGAAGCTGTAGGGGCCGGATATATTGTTCGATGTCGCGAGGCCTTGTAGAAGCCAACCGTACGAGGAGTTGTCGGCGTGCCACCACATCTGTTCTCATTGTTAGCCAGCTTTCGGTTTGTTTGAGTAGACTGAGCACACATGATACTGATCCGCCTCCTCGCTGTAGACCACCTTGGGTCGCTGGATGATATGCTCGGTGGAGATGTAATCATGTCCTTCGACGGGTTCTAAGTACCCGTGTTAGCTCTTTCTTTCAATTGTCATATTGACGAACCGCGCAACAGAGAATTGAGAATCCATACCCAAAGCAAGTCCGTGAGCTTCCCACGTCGCCAAATCGTCGGAACTGTAGACCGACACTCCGCCGCCCTCCTCCTGTCCCTCAGTCTTATACTCTCCGAACCACCAGAACTTTTCCGTTTTATCGTCAAAGACAACGCCCCCCGCATGCGCATTAACCAACTCTCCATCTGTATCGCGCCATCGCCCTCCAGGCACGATGTATTTGCCCTGTGCGACAACGGCCAGGGAAAGGCCGACAAGGGAAGAGAGCAACATAATGGCTGCAGAACTGTCGAATCTCAACTCAAGTCTCACTGCCAAAAAAAAAGTCTCCTCATCCAGGCCCCAGCTAAATGCGTTCACAATTTATAATTCCCAACACTACCTCAGCCAAGCCGCGCATCGGCTGATTGTATCCCGAAGCTGCGGGGTTACATCATTCCAAGTTAAATGAATTTCTCCGTCCGGAGGCCTTAGTCTGGTTGGCGTCATGATTTCGTGCGGTTAATTGATCGATGAATCGTTGGTGCGGTGTAACTAGTGCTTTTCAATTGGATCCTGATCTTGGATTTGCTGTTCGGGCGTATGGCAGAAGTCTCGCGCCATAATCCCTCCGTTCCCCCGCAATTTGTTGCTTTTCTCCGAGGCGTTTAGCGTGGTGGTGGGCTTGGCTTGTCAAGGGGTTTTTGCCGATCTCGTATGATTGTCACATAAGGTGAACGTGGTGGACAGGGTCTTTGCGTTGTTGGGATTTCAGGGAATAATAGGAACGAAGTAGCTCAAATACGTCCTGTTTGTTTGAAGTAAATTCAAACAGTCAAAATGGCATCCACCATGCAAGCTATGCAAACTAAGCAGACCAACCGGTGTTCCCTCCTCTTCAAGGACACTTTTCCTCGCCATCGCTAGTTCTTTTCACCCATAATCCATCGACGTATTTACCAGGTTGCCGTGCTCTATAAGAAGCTTGAGGCTATAGTTTTAATCCATTAACAGGATTTCGGGGCTCTCAAAAAGAGGTTGTTGGCTAAAAATATATATATATTTACTAAAGCGAACTCATTATATTCGAAACTGTTAAGCATACAGTACCTTGAATTTAGGGAAGTGATAACCAGGATTATATGCAAATGCAGAAGATAACTAGCAGCCGTGATTTTAGCTACATAAAAAAGATGATGATAAAGGTGTAGAGGAAGAAGAAAGAGGTGTTCAAAAGTGAGCAATACAAGTAACTATGGGTAAAGCGATGCTTTGGTATACTGCCTGAGGCATTCTACATCGGCATTCTGATGGTGCCTAATCCCAATACGGTTAGTGTCCATGTGACCCCGGTGGATCTATCCAACCATGAGATCAGAGCAATTCAAGCATCCTATTCCATCGCTAGTTTGTCGTCTACTCAACTTGACACCCTGAGACTGACCGATTGCAGCTAAAAGGAGCCTTTGGGGGGATAATGCTCGGCACTGGTCTCGAATTCAGGTATCGTACATATTTCCGTTGGTTTCATGATAGCCTCATGTTTTCCGCCATCACAAGCTTCTCATAAGGAGATATGGCGAATCATATGTTATGGCATAAAGATCGGAGTTTAAGTTGTGTTTGAATTGTATGAAGACCGACATGGTTGATGAAAAGAGGACTGACTGATCATGCATCCACCATTTTAGGAACATTGGCAAAAACGAAAGATATGAAGCCGAGCAGATATAGATACGTTATTGAATGATCACATCCAGAACCGCCGATTTCTTCTCCTCCAACACAACTCGAATACCTTCTTTGATGGCCTCATCCAACTCATCGACTTGCATGACCCGCCTCGTCCACAAGTTTCCATTTGCCGCCGCCTTAGCGATCTCTCCATAATTCGGTCCGTCTTCAACCAGCGAAATGCCAAGATCCCGATTCGTCAGGCCAGCAGCCATGCCCTGGGGATGAACATCGGCCAGGCACTGACGTGTGGCATTCCAGCCACCATTGTTCAAGATCACCGTCAAGAAAGGGCACCTGTAACGATGACTAGCCCAGTAGACGGCCGTGGGGACCGAGAACACAAAGCTGCCGTCACCAGTGATGCTGCACAGGAACGGACTTTCGACGGCTTCGTTAGCACGGACACTTGGTCGGTCGGAGAGATCGTAGCGATATGTTGCGAGTTTCACGCCGATCGAGGCACCACCGGCCCAGCCGAGTCCGCTGCCCCCTTTTGTGATGTGGGATCCCGGACGCGTGAGCTGTAACTGCTCGGTCATAGCCACTTGGTTAGTGACCGAGTCAGTGACAAAGATGGTGTCTTGTGGCACAAGGGCCTGAATACGGCCACAGAGGAAGTCGACGTTACAGGGCTTATCCGGGCTAGAGAGGAGCTGGGCTGCGCGGAAATCGATCTGCTTTTTGCCTTCGGCGTGAGCCGCGCGGAGCTCATGAGCGCGGGAAGCCCAGCCCTTTTGGTGGTCCGAGAGACAAGATGACCCCGCGATGTATGCATTCAACTGGATCAGGGAGGCGCAGGTATCGGCATGGAAAGTAGCCGAAGCACCGATGTCGAACACGTTCATACGTTCCTTACGCGGATCGAGGTCTATGTGGAAGATCTCCGCCGTGGAAGACGGCTGCACCCGCCGGGGGATCCAAGGCACGTCGGAATCCAACACTAGAATGACATCTGCAGACTTCACAGCGGGCGCGGCGCCGGTCCCTCGCGTCACGCACGCGGGATGGGTTGCCGGGAAACATACCTCACGGAGCTCGGAGTCGAACACGCGTAGCCCTTGAACGGTATCGGCGAGCTTGACCAGCTCCTTGACAGCGCGATGGTTGCGGCCCAGGTAACCAGTTATAACCAAAGGCGATTTTGCGTCTAGCAGAGCATCCCCAATTAGTGCCACTCCCTCCGGGGAGAATGACCCCAGCAGACAGGATGGGATGGGCTTCTTTCGGGACCCCAGTAAGGGAATTTCAGTTGCCAGAATCTCGCGAGTTGCAGTGAGATAGACAGGGCCCGGCGAGCCGGTCGTTGCCATAAGCACAGCTCGATGCACAATAGTCCTGACGTTGTGCGGAGACTTGATCTCCGCGCTGTATCGACTATAGGGGGCCACGAGAGCGGACTGGTCCCGAATATCCTGGTACCACTGCACATGCTCTGACCGGGAGCCTGGAGCCTCACCCAACAGCGTGGAAGGCGCTACACCGGCGAGAATTACGACTGGGGCTCGTCCGCTAGATGCATTGTTTGTGCAAGCCCTGACCGAGCGCTGCAGTCCCCACGTCCACGTGCGCGAGCACACATGCTGGCTTATGGCTGATCCGGGCGTAACCATCCGCAGCAGACATGGCTACGAACTGATCGATCGATCAGCATGAGACAGATTCCTTGCCCAGTGCGGATCCTTGGATGGGTGGGGAAAGAACACACCTCATGTTGGAACAGGATCATCTTGGGATATGATCTGGCTGGATCATTTTGGCGGCGGACATAGGCCTCGATAATACTAGGATGATCGGAGCCAAGTACAGTGAAAATATAATCGACGCCTGCCTGTCATTTGCGACATATCAATTGATAGAACAGTCGAAGAGAAAAAGGAAGGGGAAAGAGCTACCTCCGCTAGGGCCTCCAGAAAAGCATCAGCCACGATGAAAGCGCTCGTTCGATCGGACATTTTGCAATTCTTCCTTTGAAGAGGGTGGGCTGAAGGAGAATGCTGGTTTCAGCACACTATTTCCCTTTATGCCGGTCACCTAATGTTCTATTGGAAGTGTGTGCCTACTGAGTACTTTGTGAGGCCCGCTTTTGCCACTAATTGTTCGACTAGATCATTATTTTGACAGGGATCATTGGGACTAGTAATCGAAACATCGTGTGACACAGCGAGTGGAGCGTTTTTTACTCCGGTGTATACCTATTGAAACCGGCTAGTTTTTTCGCCACGACGGCAGAGGCGTTGCTTGGAGTTAGCTTGACTTTGTGTCTTTGCAAAGCTTGGGTTCTTGGCCATGGTGGAACAACCTTTCATTTCATTTGCCATATCCCTTGTCTTCATGGAAGCAAAACGGGTGTGAAATTCAAGATGAAATGAAGGATCTGAGACCAACCCCCTTGTTTTTCATTCCCGATCCCTACAGTCCACTGAATCGGGGTCAACATTCCTACCTGGATGATCCCAGGCATATCGCCATCGGATGGTCCTCGTTAATACTAGGGTAATACCCCAGTGGGTCAAGCAACGGAAGACATCAGGTCTAGTTTCGATTCCTTGGCGCAAAGCTCGATTACGACTACAACATAGATTAATCACGATGAGACAGTAACCAGGCTTAGAAGAATGACACCGAGACTGTCCGAAAGTATCTTGGAGAGACCATCTCGCTGGCGGACCACAAAACGTAACCCAACAAAAGAAATGTGTATTATTTTAACCCTAGATAATGTGCAGTACAATTTATCACGAGTGAGCCGGCTCACTATGCATCTTAAGATCCGTTTGTATCAGAATCTGATTCTTCGCCAACCGCTCCTGGCTACCCATGCTCCCAGCGTCGGCATCCAAATCTTCCTCGTCCGCATGAACAGTAGTCCGAAACCCAGATTGTGACCCCAACCGGCTCATCTGATAATTCGCTCTGGACCGACTCCGGCTCTTCCTCGACCCATTTGACAGGGAACTGAACCAGCCCGCAAGAAGCTTCTGAATCGGATGTTTCAACATCGGCAAGCATGCACAGATGATTCCTGTACTGGCTTCAATGGCACTCCAGATCAGTGCGTCGAATGATCCCCATGTCCGATCGTGCGTCTTCGTACTGGCTACCATGGCCCACATCCGGATGACACTCGTGATACAGACGAAGAGACCCATACAGAAGACTAACATGACGCCGAGCTTGCGGGTGCGGTCGAGCTGGAGCTGTGCAAGCACTGGGAGGGGTAGTAGACAGACCCAGATATCGAGCCCTGTGTTGATACCTGCCCACGACCAGCGGAAACTAGCGTTCTGGACGCATTTAGCTGGGATGTCTTTGTTCCAGCTGGCGCGGACGGGGATGCATTGGAAGATGGTGGCGACCACGAAGCTGAATGTAGTGGTGATGACGAAGGCGATGCTGGTCCAGCAGACGAGGCGGAATGTGCGCGTGGGGAACAGACGGAGGTAGAAAGCGAGGAAGGATAGTTTTTTGAGGCCAAGGACGAGTTTGTAGAAAACTTGGAAGAGCCAGAAGAACTGTTCGTTTTCAGAGGGTTAGCCGTCCTGTCTCTTTTGTCTGGATTTTAGGAAACGTTAACAATGAAGCAACGCACCTTCAGTGCTAAGACCTTGTTGCCCCCTGTTCGTTGGACGTCGATCCGATGGCGACCGAAAGCATAATGACATGCTGTGTGTTGTTATTAGAGCGTATTCTCAGGGGGAAACGAATAAAGGACCGACAATCACATACCCAGATCACCCATAACTGTATTCACGATTTTAAATACCTAGTTACTCTGGTCAGCTGGACTCAGAAACATGGAACTCAGTAAACAAACCATCGACACGGAAATGAGTGCATCATCAGCAGCCAGGCTGGTTTTTATATGTGCCTTCCACATAAGTCGATAGAGCACCAATACACCTGCAAGCGCCGTCAAGACCCCCGTCACCTGAACAAATAATGGACCTTTATTTGGCACTTCGTCCGGCGATAGCATCTCCATCATGGCTTTATCTATATGGCCGGGAAGCCGCCCCGGTCGCTGGAAGGAACGAAGAAAAAAAGGCAGAGCGCAAAAACAAAAACCAAAGAAAAGAAAAATCAAAAACGAAAAGAAATGACCGAAAAGACTGTGATTTTGAATTGAGCTTTGGAAGAGTCGGATGCTACATGGAAAGAAACGAAAAGACAACCACGACGTCCGCCATGCAGCAAAAAGAACACTCCTTATAATGATTTCACTGCTTTAAATGGGCGCATTTGATACGTCTGGCTTACTGGCTATGGCTCCCAGATTCGTGGGATCAGGAAGTATACTAGAATTCTCCAGTCTCCACGCTGGGTAAAGCTACCGGCATTCTACAAGTACTCAGTAGGGAAAATTCTTGACTTTGGCCTCGGACGACGCCAGACACGGTAGCTACTTGCCTGGGAGTGTTTTGTTCCGTGTAGGTAATTTGCTTCGGAAGGAGGCAGTTGCCTTCCTATTCGCACTAGAAGCAAGTTGTTCATTTAGCTGAGCAGGGGTATATAATTGAAAGATTAGGTACTCCGTAGGAGAGATCCACAAGCATCCGGTCATTACCCATGGTGTGTGCACACTACGGACCGAAAGAGGATACTTTGATAAACTACGTGTAAAGATCGTGGACTGCCTAGGTACACCGTAGTACTGAGTATGTACGGAATACAGAGTACAGAGCACGCGACATAAATCCAGATTGACGGATGTAACTTTTGATTGTATTCCGGACCGCGGCCGAGTTGGTTCGGCCCGCTGTGGGTCCACAATTAGGGTTCGATTTGGTCAGACTCCGCCAGGGCAACTCCACCCCCCATTGGCAGCTATAACTCGAGACGAATGGCAAAAGCTTAAAGGATGCACTAACTCAGCCGTCATACCCTAATGATAGCTCTTGTACTGTGTAAATGAATTTAGATGAACATGACTATTGATCAACGTAGCACTAGTATCGTAACACAATGTCCGGTATCAAAACACACTGCCCCAAACTCATACGGTTCAGGCTGTTTATCTATAGCTGATACCGAAAATCAGAATGCGCATCGCCAAGATCCGCGTCGCTGGTAGTCTCGGCCGTCGAGTCCTTCTCTGTCTGGCTGTCCCGCCGACGGTTCTCCGCCATTAGGGCAAAATAGTAGACCGTGCAAGCTGCGGCGCCCATCACAGCAAAGGCCAGACCCACTCCAAACCCGACGGGGTATTTGGGAGATTGGCTGGTAATGAAAACGTTGCCGGACACAAAGGCACCACAATTGCCAAAGGCTGGCAGGATACCCATTCCCACACTCCGTTTCACGCCCTTACCAAGGTTGATGCACAGCCACACTACCGTGTTCGACATCATGATAAAGGCTCCGGACGCCACGAAGAAAATGCCCATGTAGCGAACTGCGGCGGGTTGTACCTGCGCCAGCTCCACACTCCATCCAATTATGATCAATGCGGCGCCGAACATGGTAAAAAGGTAACGGCGACGGAGGTGGTCACTGAGCCAGGCGCAGGAAAGAGTCAAGACGAACGCGACGGCGTAGACCGGAATGCTGTGCACCTGGGCCGAGCGGCTCGTCCATCCGAGGTCTTTGAGAATAGTGGGCTGGAAAGCGACGAGAGAGCTGGCACTTTCTTCGGCACCCATGTATGCTAGGACACTGTTGTGCTCATTAGAGATCAGCCAGTAAATGAAAATAATCAAGAGAACCCACCAGATCCAAATCTTCCAGTCACCTGCCATGCCCAATACACGCTTGAATGAGATAGGGTCAGTGCCAACACCACCACCATCGGCCTGCAGGCGAGCCAGTAGCAGCGATTTTTCATCCACTGTCAAGAATGTCGCATCTTCAGGGAATGGGACCACTATCCAATAGCAGATGACACTGACACCCATGGTTATGATAGCCTCGAGAAGGAACAGCCTACAGGGTTAGCGGAAAGCTCTTATCATAACGGTGAAAATGACTTACCACCTCCATCCCGCGTATCCGCTCATATTCAGACCGGTCAAGAGACTCGAGAAAAGCTGTTTATAGTCAGTGAATGCTAAAAAGCTCTATCCATCCGAACCTACCCCGTTGAAAGCACCAGCCGCCATGTTGGCACTGAAGAAGATCGCATAGCGTCGAAGAAACTCGTCGCGCTTGTAATAGCTTCCAATTAAGTATGCGCAGCCTGATCAACATTGTCAATACAACTTCAAAATTATCGAACGGACTTTTTATACGAACCAGGAACAAATCCAGCCTCGCACATTCCCATGAAAAACCGACAGGCGATCAATCCGGTAGCGCTTTTAGTGAGACCCTGTCCCATAACGAATAGACCTATAATACAAATTTATTAGCAGGATTGATTACAGGAAGATGTTTTTGAACTCACCCCAGGTAAACATATACAAAACGAGCATCTTAGGGCCGAACTTCTTGACCAGCAGGTTTGCCGGCATTCCAAAGATGACGTAGGCGACGGTGAACATAGTGACTGCAAGATTATATTGGTTTCCAATGAGATTTAACTCCTTGGTCATTCCTGCAATTTTCGCATTGCTATCTCCTTGTTAATGATTTCAGTTGTAAAAGATATTTGAGAGAAGAATGATCGCTCACCCAATATTCGACCGATCCATGAAGGATATAAGAAAAAGAAACCATAATGCGGGGATCACTCGCCAATCCAACTTCCGTAGCAGCTTCCTTTCCAACTCTGGGTCAAAATCAGTCGAAGATCGAGATTCAACGACCCGCGGTTCAATGTCAGTCTTCTCCATGATGGACGTAATCCCTGCGGTTCCGGATGGGTGACAATAAAGAGAGGAAACGAAATGGCTTCTCTAGATCGCCAGGCCTTTGTAGACTAGTCCAGTCGGATTCTCCGAGCGGCAATAAACAAGACAATATTAAAATAATATATGATTAGAATCTCCTGCAATTTTCTGCGTGCTTAGGCGGGTTCCTTTCCCTGCGTAGGATTTATACTTAAAAGTATCGCCTTCTTGGTCACGGAGATAACTTGCCTACTGAGCATAGTGTGGTACGCTATTTTGCCTTGTCAGGAAACTCACATACGGGGTGTGCACTACTTTTACTGTAACTTCTTAGAGACCCTAGCGGCAGGCGCTGGTGGATCCTAGTGTCCAGTCTAGAGCCGCGCAGACCAACACCCCAATATTAGAATGAACCGAATGGGTCCACTATAGGTTAGCTGTTATCTGCACAATATCAAAAGTGTCCCGCCTTGCGCCTTCCGCGCTCCCAGTGGTGCCCTGATCCTGGTTGCTTAATATCCACCCGGTGGTGAAGTTCAAGCCAGATGAATTCGGTATCACGCAATAGGAATGGCATGGAGACATACGGTGCTGACTGCATACGGCCTTTTCTATCACCTGCAACCTAAGAATAAGGGCTTTGCAAGCGTCTCAAACCATGCCTCGCAACCATGAAGGATTTTTAAACGGCATTGTTGGTAGAGCTAAGAGACCAAGATTCTTATTCCCCTAAAGAGCAAGGAGTAGAGACATTATCAGACCACAAACGTACGGACTATGAGCAGCGTTCCATTGCCGCATCAGATGTGGAGGTTACTTTCTTGAGTAGATCTAGCGTATGTCGAAGCGATTTGCCTCGCACAATCGGTGCAATAATGCTGATCGTTTTGCGTGAAGCCGTCGGAGCTCACCCTCAGATAGGGATATCGATGGCATTCGTCCGTTTCTCCGTATGTATGCTCATTTGGTGTCAAACTTCCCGTACATACTTTGGACAGGACAAGTCGCCGCTCCTTTCACTCTTGCACATCTAGAGCTCACCCCTGCAGGAATTAGCACAGGTGCACATATGACTTAGAATCGCCGCGTTATTACATTAATATGCCGGAGTAAATCCGTCAAATCCCTATTTGAGATAGGCGCCACGGCTCAATTCTCCAGTAGCTGAGCAGGATTACTCATTTACCCCTTTGAACTTTATTCTCCGCTCCAACCCTAAGAGGAAGATTCAGTGAAATGAGCGCTGGCTGATGAAATAGCCATGGGTTTATTAAACACGTCGTGAGCCCTAAGCTAACTAAGGAAGGAAGGTGTTGGAACATAATCTCAGGGTTTCCGTTACTTTCTTGTGAAAAGGTCAGGCCGAACGCAATATAATCGGGGTCGTTTGGCCAACTCAACGAAGGAAGATGAGAATTCAACTAGGGGACTGTGTCATAGGTAAAGCCATAATTTTGGCTAATTGAGTAGCCAAATAGTGGTCATATACTTGCTCAAAGTCTTGAAGCAACTTATTTATTGATTTTCTTTTTCCAGATCTGCCTGAGTAACCAATCGCGAAGGCAGATGATACTCTCTATCTGGTAATCTTGACTTTTGGCGGTCGGAGGAATGATAAACGTGGACAGTCGTGATTCCGCAGAGGATATACTAGAAGAGGAACGATAGCTATGCGTTTAATAATCCTTATAACTTTTTCTGTGTTCTCCGCCGGCCTCACAGCCACCACATTGTGGGATTTTATTTTTCATTTCGAGTCAATCTCATGACTTTAGTTCAGTTAGAGCAACATGAATGAAAGCCGTTGACGGGGTAAATCTATTACAGAAACCGCCCTATTGGGAATTAGCGATTCTTTATCCTAAATTAGGTCTATAAAATGAGATATGCACTTGAAGGGGGAATCAAACCCAGCATAAATTAAGGGATAACCGCGTATTGTGTATCAAATCTGTATCTGAAATTGATGCATCTTATACTAATATCAGCTGCGAGCTAGAAGTTTTCTGTGGAAAAAGGGTTATTATTGCCTTATCTAGCATATACTATCCTTGTTCTTAAGCTATACATATTGTCTCCCTCTTTCCCCATTGATAGAAAGTTTCTGTTCGTACGCAAGTTTTCAAATCAAAGTGACGTCGCTGTAGACATGAATTATCAAGTTTCAATCAATTCGTCTCTAGTAAGAGACACTCTACTAACTATTCTCATGGGGTTTTCATATAATAAATCAGTTCTACACGTGGGAATATAGCCTAAGGAACTTTCAGCGAAATATGCTAATTATAACTTCGACGGAGACATTACGAGGGTATACTGAGCAGTGAAACTCTATGAATCAGATTGAATTACGCTAACATAACCTGGGTTAAGGGAATCTCCTTGACACAGATTGTCTTTCCTGGCTACGGGTTGATTAAGTAGGTGGAATAATCTGCCATACGAGGGATTATGAGCGTAGCAAAACATCTAGAGCTCTCTAGCCTTACATAGATAAGCTGGAATTTATTCCATCGTGTAGAGTCCTCAGTTTCTGTCTGTACCCATTGGTTTCCGGCTCTATGTAGAGCCATAGCACAAGACACCTCTCTTGTATATCACTCGATCATTTCCACTTCTTAGTATGGTCTTGTGAGGGACGGACGAGGTATAATATTTCGATGAACGAATGCAGATATTCTTGAGGTTTAACTTCCCTGAGTTATCCTACCTAACAGATCTGCTGGTAGAGAGAATGTGGGGTCCCAAGTACAGAACAGCCGACCCCGCAGAGTCAATTTTTGGCTTGTCGGGATGAGTTCCGAGAGTTGGCCGTGATCGCTTCATGCTGAGGCCGAGCGCGGTCGGGTCTGGTCGAGGGCAACCGATCGGATCCCCGCTTGACTGTAAGATATAAGCTTGACGGAGTTGTGAGAATTTGCAGAAAAAGGGACTACATATATGCCACTACTCCAGTTGCAGTAAAAAGAATGAGAGCCTCATGGAGGGGTAAGGTGTGGATACGGATGGTCAGATCCTGGTTAGCGCTATGACGTCGGGAAATTCGTGGATTAATAAACAACCTCTATAGAACGTTCAGTATAAAGACCACTGATAATTGCCTCAAATCCCTTCAACTACCCAAACCTTCTCTGGATCTCTTCTGCTTCTCCCAATCAAAATCATGTCTCCCTCCAACGTCACTGAGCGTCGCGCGTTTCGGCGGACAGACGATTATACTCCCGGCACACCCAAGTTGAAGCTCGTGCGTGAAGCCCTATCGCTGCCCCTGGCTCCGACCGCGGTCTTACTTAAAGTGCATGCGGTCGCACTCAACTATCGTGACGCCAACATCGCCAATGGAGGAAACCCGTGGCCGGTGGTGCCAAATGGAATTCTGTGCAATGATGCCGCCGGCGAGGTTATCGCCGTCGGGGATAAAGTGAAGGGCTTTGCGGTTGGTGATAGGGCTGGTCCTATCACTGACACCGAAAATATCTCAGGGCGCGAGGTGAAGAGGTCTTGGCTCGCAGCAGATGAGGACGGAGTGATGGCGGACCATATCATCTTTGATGAGGATGTTCTGTGCAAGCTTCCGGAGTACCTTGACTGGGTCGATGCTGCCACAATCCCTTGCGCTGGTGTTACCGCGTGGTCGGCGTTGAAAGGAATGAGCATTGGGCAGACTGTGTTGATCCAAGGTACGTATCATCACATCTGAACTAGACATCACTACTTACAATTGGACCAGGTACTGGAGGTGTCAGCGTGTTTGCACTCAAGCTTGCAAGAGCTGCGGGTCTTCGAGTAATTTTAACCTCGTCAAGCGACAAGAAGCTGCAGCAAATGAAAGAAAAATATTCGCACCCGCCAATTCTGACCATAAACTACTCTCAGACTCCAGACTGGGACCAGGAGGCGTTGAAGCTCACTGGTGGCATCGGTGTGGATATTGTTGTTGAGAACGGGGGAACGGGCTCCTTGGTCAAGAGCCTGAAATGCACTCGACGTGGCGGCGTAGTCAGTCAGGTCGGCTACCTTTCCAAACAGGACCCCAATGACTTGCGGGAGCTGGTTCCAACTATCATTGATCGGAGAATCAATCTCAGGTGAGAGCGATGATACTCCATGTTTGGAAACAGAAAAAAAGTCTGACGTGAACTATAGGGGCATCAATGCGGGTTCGAGATATGATATGGAGGACTTCTGCGCTGCTCTATCGGCGGACCAAACGCCACTTAATGATCTAATTGACAAGGTCTTCCCATTTGAGCAGGCCGAGGAGGCTGTCGAGTATGTCTGGCAGGGCAAACAAATCGGAAAGATTGTGCTCCGTCTCTAGGGAAAGTTATGAACGGCATGGTTCACACATGGGTTTTGCTCATCGGAACTGCTAGGCAAAAAGACCGAATGTATGCTGTATATACTGTCATCTCTAAGAAGAGTTATTCTGTCCATGGATTAATTGCATTTAGGGTGCTCCCTAGCCTTACTAGTTCCACTTTTGGACAACTTTCTAACTCAAAGATATTCTAAGTCAACCACCTCTCAAACTATACGTTTAGAATATATAGGACCACTCCTTTTGAGTGGGGGAAGATAATTCGTAAACTAGGACTGAAAAGGTACGAGTAGCTCGCGACTGGGTCCTTGAGCACGTCCAACCGTGGCGTGATTCCCAATCCTGACACAGCAGGGCCAACAACATAACCGTCGACAATTTCGAACGCAGTATCCGCCGTTTTAACTGTAAGCATGTCGCGACTCGCGAGGACTCACCGCAAGGAGTCATCTGGGATAGTTTGACTCAAATGAATCAGGGGTGCGAATCCAATGTCTGACCCCGCATGTTTCCTGCACGCTGATAACATATCCAGCAGTCAAACATAGATCCCGGACGCTACGGGCCTTGTAGATGTCAATTAGTAGCTGAATTGAAAACAACTTAAAGTTTCCCCAGTAATAAGTTCGTTATCTTATTTTCGAAGCTCTATATTGCTTTGAGAGGAGGGGCTTAAGCAGCCTACACCTAAAATGCAAGGTATCGTTGTGCTTGCTGGGATCGGAGGTTGGAAGCATTTCTCCTACATCCTTGCGAATAGCGGATGACTTTCGGAAACAGGTTTTTCGGCGTCGGCTTGAACACCCGAGCTCCCCTCTTTGAGCGGAGACGTTGGCATACGATTAACTTATGGTTGGTGCTGAGGGTCGATTCCCCCTTTCGTATTAGTGAGGAGCTACCGGAGACCGTTTATCTATTTGTTTTCGCTGACACCACCAAATTCCCTTAAACCTGCACGCTTTCCTCCCAAGCCTATCTACAACTTCAAATTTACTTTGCCTTGACGCAATACCATAATTCACTGTCTTCTCTCAAGACGTCTGGGATACCCGGGCTTTTTCTGCTATTTCGAATATGACGGTGTCAAAACAACGCACCTTTCGGGGTATACCCTATGTCACCGGTGCCGCCTCGGCCACATTATTGGCAGCTGATCTCGAACTCAGTTTTTGGGGCGGGGTTGATCCCAAGACGGGCGAGATCATTGATCGCTTTCATCCGTTGAGCGGTCGTTTCCTAAAAGATACTGTACTCGCAATACCTGGAGGAAGGGGATCGTGTGGGGGCAGCGTCATCATGATGGAGTTGATTCTCAATGGGCTAGGGCCCAAGGCATTGGTTTTCGAGCGTCGCGAGGAGATCATCACTCTAGGGGTGATGGTTGCGGAAGAGTTGTTTGGACAGACGGCCGCTGTGATCACGCTGAGCCCTGAGAGCTTCCGTCAAGTACTGGAATGGGATGGGAAGATTGTTCACATTCAGAATAACCTAGTCTCCGATACCCCTTTGGAGGCTAACATCTCCAGTGGGGCTACAAAATCTGCCGTGGACCTGGATAGTTTTGACGTCCAGCTTACCGATACCGATCGAGCGATACTAACCGGGGCCCGCGGCGAAGCAGCTCGGATCTCACTCAAAATCATCATCCGAATGGCGGATATGATGGGGGCCCGAGAATTGATGGATATTAGTCAAGCTCACGTTGATGGAGCTTGGTACGGCCCCGGTTCTGTTACGTTTGGACAAAAGCTTCGGGACTGGGGCGGCAAATTCCAAGTTCCTACCACGATCAATTCTTTGAATGTTGACCAGAGGCGCTGGCAGGCCCTCGGGGTCAACTCGGAGTTTGTCTCGGCTTGTGATGAGCTAGCCAAAGCGTTTGTCGATATGGGCGGTAAGATCTCATTTACTTGCGCTCCCTATCTACTAGAGACTGCCCCTAAGCTAGGCGATCGAATTGCCTGGGGAGAGTCTAATGCCGTTATCTACGCCAATAGCGTGCTTGGTGCAAGAACACTAAAGAACCCCAATATGTTGGAGGCTTTGATTGCCTTGACAGGGCGCGCACCGAGGGCAGGAGCCTATCTAGACGAGAATCGCTCTGCATCTCTCTGGCTCAAAGTAACGCCACCTGACAGGGCCGACGATTCATACTGGCCGATCCTAGGATACGCTCTCGGCTCAATTGCAACAGCTCGCATTCCAGTTATTACTGGACTAGAGCATCTGAAGCCGACCAGTGACGACCTCAAGGCATTCTCAGCGGCATTTGCGACTTCTTCTAGCGCCCCAATGTTTCATATGGTCGGCCTGACTCCGGAGGCTCCCACCCTCGAGGCAGCATGCCCTGAGGGCGCAATCCCCCAATCCGTCGTTGTAGATCGGAAAAGTCTCCACGGAATCTGGGATGAGTTCAACCATGGCTCCGAGCCGCGAGAGATTGACCTTATTTCTTTCGGCAATCCCCACTTCTCCTGCCAGGAGATCAAGGGGCTAGCGAAGCTATGTCGAGGGAGAACTAAGAAGGATAACGTGGCTGTGATCGTTACCTGTGGTCGCTCTCAGTACAGTCTTGCCTTGCAGGCGGGTTATATCGAGGAGCTTGAGAAATTTGGAATCCAGTTCCTCCTAGACACCTGCTGGTGTTCCATCGAAGAGCCAGTCATTCCGAAGAATACTCAGACGATTATGACTAACTCGGGCAAGTATATCCATTATGGACCTGGGCTGACTGGGAGGAAATTTGCTTTCGGTAGCTTGGAGATGTGTATAGATGCTGCGTGTACTGGGAAGACGACTGGAGATCCGCCGTCGTGGCTACTAGATGCTAGAGTTAACTAAGGGCTTCTTATGGTTATGACATTGCGCCCTTTTGCGTGGATATCGCTATTAGGGTTCCTTAATATGATTAGTAGGTAGCTCAATTGTACTAAATGTTGATTCTATTGTTTTGCGCATATTCTTTTCGGCCCCAATAGATTGCACAAATTACTTCGGCTTATCTAGCATATGCAACCACAGAACGAGATCGAGTTTGAAAGCAAAATGTGACTAGGGGCCCCTATGATTTCTTTTTGTGGGGTAGGTGCAACAATGTGCACTAGAACGGCTGTTGCATTCTTACCTGAAGCACTGCCAACAGGAGAATCGGATGCATCTCCACATTCAAACTTGCAGAGTGTGTTCCCCCGCAGCGCGCTCAACACTATCGGGAGCCCTCCCGGCTTTGATCATGTACTAGCACTCTTTGAACGCATTCCTTATAACAAATGACAGCCCATTACAGAGAAAGAAGAGACAGCCGCCAAGTTGCTAGCTGTTATTTAGAGCACAACCAGGCCGAAATTATCCGGAACCATCATCCAACGAAAGTCTTATCTAAAGAAGGATGCCACCTATCATGATCACGTTTCGGTTCTTTCTTTCTGTTCCATTCTCTGCTTTGTGTGATATGTTGAATAATTCCCCTCCGTCGAGGGCATACCAGCCTTGTAGATTGCCTGATACCTGCAATGTTTATCATCTATATTGAGTGGTATTTTGCTTGCTTTACGAGAGAAATGATGGATGCATTGGTCGTGCTCTCAATTGGCAATTGATTGAAATGCTGAATGAGAATCCTCGGTATTGAGAGGCGTTCTCCTCTTTCTCTACATCTAACCTCGATTGTATTGTTATCGGGCCAAGTCGCCGGGCGTTTACACACGCGTACTGGGTCCGAGTTAAACCATTTCCATATTCACTAGTGCTCTCATCATTCTTACCCTTTACGGTATGCCGAGAAGTCTTGGCTAAAAAAGTCGGTAAGATAGCCAGGTGGCAATATACTTCGCATGTCCACTAACAGGTGTATTTGAAACATAGCATACGTGGTACGTTCAGCGCTGCATCCCTTGGTCAACAATTCATTATCTGACTATCTGCTGTCGGGCCAATTGTTGCGATGATCTCTGATAGGTTGGACTATATAACTATCTGTGCCATCGTCTGACCACCACCTATCTGTGGTAGGGTAGCACAAATGAGAGCGGAGACAGATAAACGACAGAAAAAGGGTGCGCCCTACTGTTGGCCTATCGGGTTGAAAAACTGAATAGCGGCATACCCATGCGGAGATAGTAGGACATCCAAAGTCATCTACGTCATCTTTTTGCCAACCAGACGCCGGAATCTCCTCTACAACAACCCCTTCGTGATGGTACCAACAACGAAAGTGTCAGATGTGCACTCGAAAATATCACCAGAACTAGTCAAGATAGCGTTTTCATTGGCATATATCGCGCCAACAAAATGGGTATACTGTCCTTTCAATGGATGATCATGGTTAAACAACGGCTGCCTTTTATACGTTTACGCCCGTCGAACGAGGAGTGATCCATTCCTCTAATCTTTCTAACTTTATGTATTTTTTAAATCTCCGCCTGGAAATCTTAATAAAAGAGGGGTTTAATCCTTGCACCTCCGCAACCCCGGATTGCTGATCTGTCAGGGAAGAGCGATATAAGAACGATGGAAGGGAATGACCTGAGCTTATCTGACACAAATCATCGTACTGATTTATCGACCATTGCCCAAAAGCACCGGTTTTAGCACGAATCGTCTTTGTCGTTACAGAAGCCAACTCCTTTGGCCAACTGCCCTCGCGCCACGAAACCAGCCTTTGTGCTCCAATACTCTTATTCTCGACAATGGCACCTAAACCGATACCCAATGATAACCCGCGTCATTCCGAGTCAGACTTTCAACAAGGCCAAGTTTTTCTAGCCCATAATCTCCAACGGCGACTAGGTAATCGACAGGTCCAGCTGCTCGCCATCGGTGGATCAATCGGAACTGCGCTCTTTGTGAGCATTGGCAATGGCCTAGCTGCTGGCGGACCTGGTAGCTTGCTCGTTGCATTTTCGCTCTATTGCCTAGTACTCGCCTGTGTGAACAACTGTATCTCGGAAATGTCTGTCCTGCACCCTGTTTCCGGTGGCTTCATTCGCCTGGCCGCAAAATGGGTCGACGAGGCCCTAGGGTTCATGGTCGGATGGACATTCTTCTTCTATGAGGCACTGATGGTTCCCTTTGAGATCACGGCAATCAACCTCTTACTTAGCTATTGGAGAGACGACATTCCACCTGCTGCTGTTTGCATCGCATGTATTGTCCTCTACGCGTACGTATCTCATCCAAGTCCAGTCCAGCTATGATACGATTCCTTGATGTGGAAGCCCTTAAACCATCACTACAATTTTCATTGCTTGATAAGAGACTTACTGAATTCTATCCGTCGTTCTGTTTGGTCACTGATTACCAAACAGTATCATCAATGTATTGGCTGTGCAGTTGTTCGGCGAGGCAGAGTTTTGGCTCTCCGGCGGCAAAGTCATACTAATTATTATTCTGTTCATGTTCACCTTCGTCACTATGGTCGGTGGCAATCCGCAGCACGATGCCTACGGATTTCGGTATTGGAACCACCCCGGTGCGTTTGCAGAGTATAGGTCTACTGGTAACCTGGGGCGATTCGAGGGTTTCCTATCCTGTCTGTGGTCCGCAGCCTTCACTATTGTTGGCCCGGAATACATTTCAGTTGCCGCCGCCGAAACAAAACACCCCCGTGTTGTCTTAAAGAAGGCCTTCAAAACGGTCTACTTCCGCTTTGGTGCCTTCTTCATCTTGGGGGCTTTGTGCGTAGGTATACTAGTGCCCTGGAACGATTCAACACTCCAGTCCAATCTCACAGGTGAAAGCACTACCAGCGGCGCGGCTGGGTCTCCATACATCATTGCTATGGCCAATCTGGGCGTACCAGTTCTCCCGCACATTGTGAACGCACTGCTGATTGTGACCGTGTTCTCCGCCGGCAACACCCTGACATACTGTGCAACCCGGTCAATCTACAGCTTAGCGCTTGACGGACACGCACCGAGCTTTATTCGCAAGACAACAAAGAATGGAGTTCCCATCTACGCATTCTTATGTGTGATACCTTTTCCTTTCTTGTCCTTTCTGCAACTATCCAACAGCTCCTCCAATGTCTTGACATGGCTGATTTCTCTCGTTACCGCCGGTATTCTGATCGTCTACGTCGTCATATGTATCACCTATATCCAGTTTTACCGGGCATGTCAAGCGCAAGGTATTAACCGTGCGTCGTTTCCTTATGTTGGTTACTTCCAACCATATTGCGCATATATCGGCCTTTTCGTCATTTCACTAGTCTTGATTTTCTACGGCTACCACGCATTTGACCCTTGGAACGTTGAGACATTCTTCCAAAACTACACTATGCAACTGGTTGCGCCGATACTATTCCTCGGATGGAAACTGGTCCGCAGAAGTCGATTCCTGAAACCCAGCGAGATCGACTTGATCTGGGAGCGACCGACTGTGGACAATTATGAATCGCAATTCACGAATACTCCACCTGGCTTCTGGACTGAGGTGGGCTGGATTGTGGGTATTGGAAAGGGCGAGAAGGACGACGATGAGAATCTTCACGCATAAGAAATAGGTATCCTGTGCAGAGTTGTTATGTATTTTCTATGGCTGGCAAAGTCTTGACCTAGGTGCTACGGATGACTTTTCATGGATGCATTAGAATGCTTGTATTTGAGATTTGACGTGGAATACGCGGTACATATCAATGGAGTGAATTAGTTGTCATTCCGTTTACCTAGCTAGTACGATTAGAACAGCGCAACACGGGATTTGGTCAGATAAATACGAAGATAGACTAGATCTCATCATTTTTCTCGTCATAGTGGGGAGAAATGGCTAGCTATTCTTCAATTGTTTCTCTCTTCATGACTTGTGATTCAACCGGAGCTCTAACACGGCGGTCTCTCTGCAACTTGTCTCTCCTCCGAGCTCTATCATATCTACCGCAGCAAATGGGGGATATTCCCTGGCACTGTAACATACTTGCGACACGCCGTTAATCAGTTGTAAAGGCCCCTTGAACAATTACAGTGTATTCTTGATAGGATCCGCTTCTTTCGTTACGAAAATGCTACTGTGTGAACTACTCCTTCCAAAGATCTGTAATTAAGAACAGAGGGCCGATCATAACCCATACTAGTTCTATGCGATAGGTTTCGAGGGGTTTTCGAACCGCTGAATGATACTAACCGGTGGCCTATAGAGTTGACCTTGAATACATCTCCATCACAGGGGGACTGAGGGTCGGCTGCAATGCCGATGGTCTAATTCCTGTAGTAGTCATGGGAAAGATGACTGAGTTTACGGAGTCAATGTGCATCGTCATTCAGCCGTGCTAGCATGAGTCCGCCTCGGAGGTCGAGTCAGCCGAGTTACGAACGGAATATTATCTATTTCAAATCTAAACTTGTGTATTTCGGGTCATCCCATCCAGAACCAACCATTCGTATGACTTTAGAAAATTATCTCGGGATAAATCAGCCACGAACACTGCCTGGAGCCAAGATTATGCGGCATTTCCCATCAGGACAGATAATCACATGCTTCTTTTGACTTTCCGCCGGTCATTGAATAGTCGACGGTTAGACACCTATCAACGAGCAGGATCTGGCTAAGCCATAATAGGAAGCCAGCAGTCTACTTAGCTTCTGTCATCTATACCCCGCATACGGGGTACGCCTTCCTCTGCAGTGTAGGCAGATCCACAGCTTAGGCCTTACCCCCAGGATGCGTCCTTCTTGATCTCATTTCCCCGCATCTGGGCAGCCGTGGAAGCGGAGAGAAGCGATTTAGCCACAGTCGGTTGTCCGAGCTTGCACCGGGTTCCCAAGCCGATAATGACCTTTCAACACGGTATTCGAAGCCTTCCAAACTACTCCCGCCTTTCTCCAAGGGATGAAAGTGCGGGGTACAAATCAGAGGATTCTGTTGAGTTAATTGATTGATTCTCGGGAGGTGTTCCGACGAACCTTCTGATTGAAACAGCCCACAGCTAGAAGCCGTTATATCCCTATCCCGTCATCAAGGCTCTCACCTTCTCATGTAATTGAGCTAGCATGAAAAGCCAAATTTACGAGAAAAGCCAGGTAGAAGTAAAGGAATATTCGGCACAAAGCAGGCAAATTACCAAGTCTACCTTCTTTCAAGAGTTAGAGAACCTGTTCGGGCCGAGAAACGGTTTGCGCTGCGTGTTCGCAACAATCAAGTTCAAACATGTTAATAGATACGGCTGGTGTTGAGAAAGGGACTACTTAAAAGCTTGGAGGGAGATAATCAATATTAGAAAAAGTGGTTGAAAAAGAATAAGATTATGTTATGATTTAACTCAAACAGAACGTGCTATAGATTGGTATTACTGACGACCGAATTCTGACGTGAGCTAAGCTATAGCATGGTATCGTAGAAGATATGCCTGTCTTGGTAAAGGGACTTGTAGTGTTCAATAAGATATCGGAAACAATGACGATATCTCGCCGTTTTTTCGAATGGCGCGAAACCCGCCCACCTCCCTCGTTTTATCTCCTCCATCCGTCCTCAGATCCCGATGCACTCCGGATATTCAAAGAGAATTAGGAGCGGGAGATGGGACTCTTGCTCGTGGGAATCAGCAACATCATCTCACCAAATACTAGAAGAAGCCCAACAATGGCAAGTGTAAGCTCGATAGCAATCGCCTTTAGAGCGATTTTAGTGTAGCGAGTCATAGCATCCCATTCGAAGGTTGTCCAGGCATCCTTAATGCCGAGCTTGCTGCTGCCACCTATTTTGTTTTGTCTCACCTTGCCCCCAAATTGGCGGCCAAAGGGCACAATCGGGTCATTCTCCTCGAGCAGCATAGAGGCGGCCACCCGGATGAAGATTGCCCCAGCGGGAATGGGAATTAATGGCATGATCATGTCCACTGGCCTGACCGGGACCAGAAAACTGAAAAAGTCATTAGGTTGCGGATTGGTAACAACGCCCACAACAGTAAGATCAAGGCTGAAGCCAAAAGGTTGTAGGTAAGAACCAGGCGGATAGAAAGCCCCACATATGACTAGACTGTATAAAGCTGCCGCAGGCGCAATCTTACGCCAGTTGCGAAGGCCAAGCATTCGCAGGTAATTCCATTTAGGGGGTTTCTGGGCAATGACATGATGCACCCAGGCCATCTGCCAGGTGGCTAGGAGCATGCTAGTAACGAACCCTCCTAAAATTGCAGAGAGAAGAGAGTGGGTGCGAATAAGATTCAGAATGATCCTTGAAACAAATATACCGATGACCAGCCCGAGCCATATAAAGGCTAGATGCATGTAATACCCACGGAAATACCACCGGCTGCCATCACGGGCGCGTAGTTACTTAATACTTGAGCGCAACCCGCTGGTGATAGGCTTAATTTTTGAAGTAAATTTGAGATTCGGGGTATTATTTCCGCTGGCAAGGTTGGAATCGCCCTTGTCGAAGGGCAGGTAGGTAGTCGGGTTGTAATCTTCGACCGCAGCCAGAGTCGGAGCAACATAGAAACAGATATGATCAACCTACTCTTAATCAGCTTAGATGTCAATGGGTACTGGTGATAACACATACATACCATGCCTGATGATCACTAGATTCTCGTCAACGGGGCCCGCCCGCGATTAGCGCTTTGGTACCTGAGTCCTGAACGGATCCATTAACGATCCAGATCGTGGACCCATTAATCTTACGATAATTCGAGGAACCCCGATGATTGTAAGGCGATCCCAGGGAGTGGGTTCATTCGAGTCGATGTACTCCGTATGCTGATCCTTTGGGAACATCTTTCACATATTAAAGCCTGCCCGGAAATCCTCAGTGCTGAAATTTCTACGAGAATTTTCCTGGTTCAACCTTGAGATAAAATTCTAATTATTGAGGGTTTCGGCACATCTTTTAGCAAACTCTAGTGCCCAATATTTAGACAATAATATAAAAACATGAGTCCTATACAAAATTATGTTTACGACTTGTTACACTTTACATTGTGTTATTGTCGATTGTGGCTCATTTTCATGTTCTCTGGCCGTTCAAGGGACCCAGTCTAGATCTAGCAACTAGTATACACTTGTACATAAGGGGACGACCGATTCCTAATATCTATAACCCAAGTGACTGGGCTATGTATGACAAACGGGCAACACATTTTGCATACCCCTCAAAGAGTATTGGGGTGGAAATCTATCCTCATAAATCTTGTATGTAGCGTTTCTTTCTGATAGTGCACGTGAAATCTTATGCCAGGATCCTATGCGAACACGAATTATTGTATGGATGATGATCGAAGATCCGAAAAATACCTATCCAAGGGATCCAAGTCTTCGGAATCGCCTATCCAAGCAACATGCTGGTCTGGGCGACAGAGTATGAGACAACAAGGACCTTCCTCATCAATTCCATAGCTCCGATAGACTGGGCCCAGCTCAGCTGAAGATGGCTTGCCGTCAGCGAAGACTTTCCAGTAGTCCCAGCCCAATACTTCGTCGAACGGGTGGAAGATATCTGGTAGAGCCAAGAGATCAAATGCAGTCGTTGGGCTAGAATGTATGAGAACAGGCTCAAGTGCGAAGCCCCGCGTCTTCTTGGAGAATTTCTTGCTCAACAATGCCAGTGAAGAGTGCTTGTTGAAGGATTCCGAAAATCGTGTCAGCATATCCATTCTGGCTTGGCGTCGTAGGTCACCTGGGAAAACAAGCAGCCTCCACGACCCGCTGGTAACGAGGCTTCGGCTGAGCTGTGTTTTTGTACCGTCAATATGAGTGATGACCGGAGCTGACTCAATGCGCATGCCAAGTTTGACATTTCTTGCAGGAGCATTTTCCGAGCGACCAGGGTTGATCAAAAGACTTGGGGGGTATGATACACCAGTGCCCGACATGAATCCAGAATACTCCGTACATACTTCAGCAACCCCTTTGTCGTGGGCATTGGCCCCTTGCTCGTAAGCTTGTACGAGGCTTGAATCCAGTCGCATTAGCTCTTCAGCCACAGGGCGTCGCTCGCTCTCATAGGTACCAAGGATAGCTGGTTGAAAGAAGCCTGTCACTACTCCTCCGATTTTCCATACCAGGTTGTAGCTGTCCTGGATAGACACATTCATGCCTTGTCCACCTAGCGGGGAATGACTATGGGCTGCATCACCAACCAAGAATACTCTGCACGGTATTAGGGGGTTTAATTTAGTGGAAAGTTCATATGCTTACCGATCATGTGGCCTGTAATTCCTCGCTAAGCGTCTTCTCACCTAGCGAGCTGTTAGCTTGTTCTTTTTTATGCTTCCGTAATGCCGTACCGTGTAAAGTGACCACCAATCGCAATGTTTATAGTGTAGATAGTAGGGCTTCATCGCCTTTGTGGCTATGTCCACCAGGGTGTGCGGGACATCATCAGACGCGTCCACTGTCTTTTCCTCCGCACTATCGTGAAGGAGAGTGTAAAACCGAACAAGCCGATTTTCCCTCGGCACAGTCATGATACTTCCAACATCTTCGCTGTGAATGGCACAAGATCGGCGAATATCGGCTGGGGTGACAAGTTAGTCAAAGGAAGATCTGCATAGTAGAGCAGGGGCTAGAGAGATTACAGCATACGGAAGTCAGTGATAGGGACTATATCAAAAATGCCCCATGTGGAGCCTTTAGAGTCCCCTTCTGTGGAGATGCCTAGCTGGTCCCTCGTCCAGCTATGTGCGCCATCACAGGCAACAACATAGCGCGCATTTATAATCTCTCGTTCATTCGAGGCGTCACTACCTGTTTTGGTGGTTAAGCGAGATGCATCTATTAAATAGTGGATTGACATGAACAGGGAACAAGGAATACCATCAGCAGTCAATCGCCGTATCCCAACAGAAACAGGAAAGCTTATGTGCTCAGATGATTCTTTGATATCTAGAGTCTCGGCTTGTTTTGACCGTTCAACATGGACATCTCGTTTTTGTTCCAAATAATCCAGAAGAACCTGTTCGGTCGCACCCTGGTTTAGCAACGTCTTCGCAAATCTAGAGTCTTGCCCGCAGTCGGGTTTCTCGGTCTTGACACGCTGGATGTTGCCCGGCTTCTTCTCTGCCACCTAGAGTCGATCAGCTAGGTGTTAAATACACAAAAAGCGAGCATATATACTCACCCAGTAGGAAGACTCCGATGCAGGTGTGCTCTGCTTCAAAATGTCTTCGGCCAGGCCAAAGCTATCTAAAATTTCCAGCGTGCGTGTCTGGAACCCGTCACCATGACCTGTTTGTGTACGAGACTCTTTCTTATCAATGATGCGAGTGGACATACTATACTGAGCAGCACAGCACGCAGCCATGAGCCCTGCAGGCCCTGCGCCGACGATCAAGAGGTCGACGTTGGAGCCTTGAGAAGTCATTTTCTCTTAAAGAACTGTATTCCGGCGCTTCGGATAAAAGATTGACTATAATGGGCTGAAGTTTCCGAATATTTATCAAGAATTTAAACCCAAGGCCAACTGTTGCCTAAGCGGGCCGTGGAGTCTGTCGCCATCATTCGCGTCCGTTACTGTGTACTACATAATGATGTCATCGCCGTTCCGGCAACTTACCCTGGAAGCCACAGGTTTAGCCACCACCACAGAATCAATGTTAATGATTAACAATTCGCAATAATCTACACCGTAGAGCCGAAAAGCTTATGTCATTGTGATGCCGAATAGTTGACGTGTCGGGTTCGTGTAACCACGAAGAAAAGTCATATTTTCGCGATGATATATAAGTAAATAATATTAATGTTCAATTCACACCACTGGTTAGTGAGAAATGGTAAGTAGGACACAACTTTCATTCAATCAGCCTTGTTTGGCGATTATTTCAACATTTTCCCCATAAACTCGTCAACTGCATTTTCCCGAAGACATGCCTCGTCTCACGATAGCTGTTGTCTCCGAGCAGCGGTCGAACTATTTGCAAGATGGTTTCTCGCAACAGGACTGCGCAGCTCTTACACACGATGGAGAGGTAGACGGGGTTGTGACGACGCTGAAGAAGCTCGGTCACCATGTTGTTCTGGTCCCAGGAATCAAATCGCTCGTCCAGCATTTAGCAACTGGTGACGAGAAAGAGTGGGATCTGGTATTCAACATCGCGCAGGGTTTCATTGGATCAGCGAGAGAAGCGCAGGTCCCAGCTCTCTTGGATGCCTATGAGATTCCTTACACTTTTGCAGATGCTGCAACAATGGCATTGTGTCAAAATAAATTTAACACCAAGGTACAGTATCCGACTTCATGGTACCTTTTGGTGGCTAATATTCGGCCAAATTCCTCGCTCAAATAGATCGTACTAGATCATCTGCACATTCCTACAGCGCCATTCTCCATCATTTCTACCACCAAGCGCATTAGCAGCGATTCCTTACTAGATTCAGAGTCTTTAACCTTTCCTTTGTTCGTCAAGCTAGTGACAGAAGGGTCATCTAAAGGAATTGATTCGTTCAACAAAGTCAACAGTACTACAGAGTTAAGAACAGCCGTCAAAAAGCTGGTTTCCCAGTTTCCCGACCACGAAATTCTGGTCGAGTCGTTTCTAGCTGGTCGCGAGTTCACAGTCAGCCTCCTGGGTACCGGTCAGCTCAGTCGTGTCATTGGCGTCAGAGAGCATATATGGCAAGAGTCACCCTCTCCCGGCCACGAAGCCAACGATCTGGACATGCCGAGCTTTGCCAGCTGGCAAAGCAAGTCCAGTCAAGATTGTCAGTTGAAAATAAAAGACTACAACATTCAAGAGACAACAGATTCTCAGATACACGCTGCCTGCGTACTCGCCCTGCAAACTTGGACTGTGCTCGGCTGCAGGGATGCTGGGAGGGTTGATATTCGGTTTGACTCGTGCAAAGCAAATTCGACCCCGCTTGTATTAGAGGTGAGAGGTTCCATGATCTTATGTGTCAGCATGGGCTTATTGTGCAACAGGTGAATCCAATCGCGGGTCTGCTGTCCGGTCATTCCCCCTTGCCTGCAAGCGCTCAGACCAACGGCACGTCCTTTGAAGAGCTATTAGCGGGGATAATTGAAAGCGCCTTACTTCGTATACACACTTCTCACAGGAATTGAGAAAAGGTCCTATTCTAGTGTTGTTTCATTGACATCCTTTCGCCTTATTTAAATAACGGCACAACGCTTAAAATTTGCAAAAAGGATTCACTACTTCTACAACGGTCTAATTAGCTTTTTGAGTATTCATTACAAACATACAGTCAAAGCTCGGCCTATAAACATGGCACCAGTCTCACTAGCCCCGCGCCTCAGTTGCTATTTCTATAATTTTGTAGATCAAGATAAAGAGAGGGTGTTCTGCAGCTGGTAATTGTTTTAAAAGAGCCGTCATTACATTGGGTCAGGCTATGATTAACATAAACTGGGGTTTATCCAAAATTAACCGATCAGCGATAAACGAAATAAACAAACAATCCATCATGAACCTGACGTAAACATGGTCACAAATGTCAAATATACACAGTATAGAAGAAAGGTAAGATTTGACATACATGCTAATGTAGTGCAGCTACATTCTAGGATTGAGCGCACAAATAACTGCCGCTCCTACACTCGAACCGTCAACTGCGGGCACAAGCTTAACAAGAGGCGCGTTGTCGCGGCGCCACTCAAGGATATCCTGCAAGGCCTCCATGACCCGGTCTTGGAATTGGGGATATTTGTTGAAGACTGAACCATCAACGGCCACATGACACGCCTCCAGCGATGCCTTTTTCATGACAGCCGCGATTCCGCACGCATAGAGTCGAGCCGCCCGCTGTCCAACCAACTGTGCAAGATGTCTGCAGAAATCCAATGCGGCTGGCTGAACATGTAGGGAGAGTCGCTCTTTGAAGATTCCCTTGCACCGGTCTAGATTCTCACTCGGGTCGTTCTCGACCGTCTCAAGGAAGGCGCAGTCCAGGATGTGGGGTTCTTGCAAGCGGGAGATGTTCTGATCGTCGAACAATGTCCCTTCTCTCTCCTGAATATCCAAGAGGATTCGTCTGTAAATCTCGCCCAAATAGTACCCTGCGACCAACTTTTCGTAACGCTGCTGCCCCGGCCGAGGTGAAGCACGATCAATCTGGTCGTCATAAAGGGTGAACAGAAGGACCTGCCGTTTATTATCGAAGGCCCCGTATTCACAATTGATAGCCATATACCCGTCATGTGCAACGCCGTCTTTAGCAAGCTTTGTTATAGCCGAGCATCGTTCCATATACGCGGCATTACTGCCTGTCCCGAAAATGGTCCCGATTTTCGTCTCCGGGTCAAGGTAAGACGATGCTATGAGTGTGCCGGTAGTGTCATTGATCAGAGCGGATAATTGAATGGGCAATCCCTGGGACACCGAGTTAGCCGATTTTCGTTCTTACTCCGACAGCAGACGGTGCTAAACTTACCTCTCGAGAAAAGACATCTTGCACGTCTGCCACCACATCGTGCCACTCCACCTCGGCGACATCAAACCCTTTAGTTCATCGCTGGAGAATACCGCTTCTGATAGAGGTTTGAGTAACTGGATAGGAGAACGTGAAACCCAGCGGCATTCTGCGAAGCTCTTCTGTCGAGATGTTGTGTTTTTCGATGAACTGCCGTAAACATGCAGCGAGAAACATCCAAAGCTCACAGGCCGTGCCGGATTTCAATGCGGATGGAATAGAGTGGGCTTCTTGCAGTATCTCATACTTGCCACCGTCGCCCAGGAGCTTCACCTGATAGACCCGACAGTTTGTTCCGCCCAAGTCCATAGTCAGATACGTTCCCGTCTCGTTTCCGGTCGGCATATTTGTCACGTATGTCGGGTTCATCGGCTAATAAGCGACATCCATCAGTTGCTACTTCGATGCTTCTGTCGGCCGGAAGCTTACCACATCGCTCCCAGCGTTGCTGAGACCTGGGACTGATTTAACTCTGAACGGGGACGATAGTGGCGCGATGCACGATAGCAACAGCACGTACCTGCTGTAAGTTCGTATATGAATCTATCGGTAACTTCTTTGAGCTTATCTGCTGTAACTGTGAAACTGCTTTGAAGTCGCGAAAATTCATCTTCGAGGGTAATAGAGGCAGCTCCCTTCGAGGTGGCTTGTAGATTGTCTGTCAACGTCGTTCTCTGTGTTCTGGTGAAGGGCACTCACTATAGGGGCCGTTTAACGTCTTGCTTCGGCTCTCCATGGTGTAATCGACTGCAAACCTACGGAGCAGGAAAGAATTTCGAAGGATACCTGTTTTGCTACCTCGAGTTCTAAGTCAGCCTCTTCCGAGCGTGCGACGCAGACTTGAAATATAGAGTGGTCGACGTAAACAAAGCCATTTTTAAGCTGACCCCTATGGCATCCGTCATTCCAACCTATCGGCCTCAACGTCAGGTTTTCCATACTGGCAGCCCAGTTATTCAAGGCGGCGCGCGGACGGATCTCAGCCGGTCGATAGTCCCACTCAAGGGTGGGTAAAGCACCAACAATCGGCTTGTTGTCTTGTCATATGTACGTAACAGTTTCAGCGGCTCCGTTCGACGCTGATAAGAAAGCGAACTCTTAGACAGGTCGATTGTTCTCCAACCTCAAAGAAGCTTCTTCAACCTTGATTCTGACCCACATTTTCCGGACCCATCCCGCCCGACACGCGCCAAAGGACCGGTGTCCTCCGTACATAGTAGACTTGAGATGTTCCAAGGTTGGTCGTGAGTGACACAATGCGGCATCATATCCATATCCCGTTCTTTACGTGGAGATCGAAGTTGGCCATAAATATAATGGATATGGCGAGTTCAACGTTTAGACATATCACAAATTTTTCCATCAAACTTTTACTTCTAGCTTCTACGAACCCCAAGCCCCAAATCATCTTTGGCAGCTACCCAGTGCCAAAATATAGTGTCATCAGGCAGTTTCTGACAGTACTTACCCTCGCCAGAGTATGAAATGCTAGCAATGGATAATGTCATTCTCTATGCGGAATATTACAACTCGGTGTTCTAACAGAGAGCTAGCCCAAGCTATATGTCTTTATACCAACAATATTCCAGCGACTATCTAGATCATTGGGGGTTGTTGAGATCAACTTCAATATATTCTTCTCATTTATCCCAATTTATGTAGCAATATAGAACCTCGCCCTGCGTCCGTGATACATGGAAGGCTATATACTATATAAGACAAATTACCTGATCAATTCTAACACTGAGGTACTAGACCTGATGCCGGCTCTGCTGTGTCCTCGTATGGCATGGAGGACAGCGTCTACAGCTGCTGTAAGGAACAGTAATAGATATTGGTCATGCAGCTGGATGCCTATGAAGCAAAACATATAATACACAGTCTGCAGTAGTAGCTTAAATAGGTGTACTCACCAGCCACTATCACAATCTTTCACCATCGGACCAGAGCAATTAGTATTGTTTATCTACAAACGGTCATTTGGGCGAGGTCAGCAAATTGCTTAATAGCTTACAAACGCGAGTACCTGACTAGACTGTCTACAGCCCGAAGAAACATAGTATGAGGCTCGAATTTCATACTATACTCCATCGTGAGCTCAGAACTGCATCATTGTTAGCTTTTATATCTTTGACTAAAATTAACAGCCGGACAGTTTGGCCGAGTGGTTAAGGCGCGCGCCTGCTATTTACTTTCTGTTCATAATAGCGCGTACTTTCGAGTGCGCAGGTTCGAATCCTGCAGCTGTCGTGTCTTTTTTTTTCTTTTCAGGGTAACCTCGTCGACCCTTCTAAGCCTATTTATTATTGCTCGGCACTTATGGTTTCGCTCCTAATCCTTCCAGGAAGCTCTTGGAGATGACGAGGGATCGTGCTTTTGTGTGGGGATGGCAAATCCCAGAAGAACAAACACCCCAGGACTTCCTGATGAAACTGTACGTCACTCTTCAACAACAGCAGCATAACATAGTCAATAGGTTTAAAACCCGATGAAAAAATTATTTGTCATTATAGTGGAAAACCTACTCTGGCTACCCTGTTGTCTAATCTGTCGACCAATCTCGCGGTTGTAGCCGTAACACCATTTCCTCCCCGCCCCTTTTTCTACGCTTGATAGAATCCATCGGACGACATTTGATTCTTACGCCCATAGTGGCCCATGGTATCTGTCTTACCGATTTTCTATAAGAGTATCAACTAACATATACCAATAATTAATGAAGACTTGGCATTGAGGCGACGAATTGGCCTGATGGCTACATTCTCGCCGTCAAAGGTCCATATTACATTCCCGGTCAGATTATTCCTATAGCGGCGGGTATTACTTCGAGAAGACCGATCCGGAATCTTATCGAAGAGGGTTCGTCGAAACAGAGCGCCTTGTATATTTCGATCAATAACGCAGGTATATCCTCGCGCACTCAGAATACTGGTCCAGAAAATTCTGAGAAGCTGTCCAAGGAACCGTTCTAGTCAGGCGATTTTGAGGAATGTAAGAGTCTTTACCGCACAAATGTGTCACAGTTGCATTTTGTGACTACCGCATTCCTACCGCTACTGCAGATGCGAGCAGGAATTGATCACGATTGGTCAAGTCCGGTTGTAAATATCTCCTCGATTTAGGGATATGTCAATACTTCATAGCATCATTTGCTGTATAACACGAGCAAGGCACCTTCAATTCACCTGATCAAGTTATTAGCCCATGAGGTTACTTCCTCTATTGTGAAGATCCGTGTTAACAGTATCGCCTGTGGGGGGGCGGGGGGTTCGGAAGCGATGAAAAGCCAAAGAGCAGCATTCCGAAGGAGAAGTTTGAAAGTGCCGGTCGCAAGGCCCGGGAAAGATGCCAGTGCAGTTCTCTTTACTATTGCCAGTCAATACTTGAACGGGCACACTATTGTCGTTGATGGTGGATACTTGTTAGCGACAGGGACTGTTTGAGCGGCGCAATCTTGGCGAGTCGGGGGGCACTATCTCGAATAATGACATTATTGTTTGACATGAGTTTTTAATTTTCGTCTATTTGAAGTAACTCCCGAACACTCATTGGGCTCGGTCTAATAGAGCGACTTTTTATAATGGTTGGCAGAACATAGTTCAAGAATTCGTATCGAAGTAAACGAAGCAATATATCTTGGCAAAGATAAGGCCCGTTTATCAAGACCCACCCGTGGACGCTGCAAATCAAGTCTGGTAATTGGTCAACGGCTGTGCGGATCAGTGTGAATATGCTGTTTATCCAATCGGATTCGATTTCAAGCCTCGGGATGGCAGTCGGGGAGGTGATGCGATCGTGAGGTCACAACATAAGTGTATCCTTTGTTTGTGTGGCTTCCACAAAATTGGGCTTCTAAACAATATATCAGTTTAATCAAGATCCGTTTCTATTTCAACTCAGCGGACGTAGAGTACTGGTAGGATGCTCGATATACATCGTGCGCCTTGCACAAACAAAAAGGCGTGATACTGCAGGAAGGTCCTTTGTTGTTACCATTCGTGTTTCCAGATTTCTTAGAGATTGACCATAGTAGACCTGCTCAGTATGAGCATTTCAATTCTTTCACGTGAATAAGTGATAGCTTGATGCACGTGAAAGTACATCATCAAAGCGTCATAGTTCATGATGACAGACCGCGTCAATTCTGAACGACGATGATATCATTTCAGGTGTTATGTCATGATGAAGGGATCATTCGATGCACTATATCAACCCGAGTCCTACGCTGGAGGTCTGTAAATCAATCAATCACCTTAGCAGCTTTATTCACTCTTAATAATTTATACCGACACCATGTCTACCGAAGAGAGAGTTAACCAACTGCGCGGATACAAGGCGTAGGTTGATGAAATTTCCAGCATGTCAATAGTAAATCTGGCTGACGACCTTGGTAGTACTGTGAACAACCCCAATGTCTCTGACGAGGCAAAACAAAATGCCCAGGGAATGCTACAGGACCTGGGCGGTGATCAGCCTCGAGAAGAAATTCATCACGCCCAGGGCCAATATGATAAAGACCCGATGAGAGTGAATGCGGGCCTCAAGGCGTAAGTATTCATATGTGTGAAATCTCTGCAATCTATCAGCTAGACTAACTATTGAGGAAGTGCACAGAACAACCCAGGTGTGAGTGAGAGCGGCAAGCAAGCTGCAGCAGAGAAGTTGGATCAGACCCCGGACGAGTAAGCTTGGTTGCAAACAATCATCATTTATGCACTTCACGATAGGAGTATATTGTTCTGAGTGTTGCTATGTAATTAAGTTATGTTTCTCATGTCATGTCATGTTTGACCCTTAACCTGAGGAAGAGCACCAGAGAAGTTCATTTTGAGAAACATTATGGATGGTGTAGAAGCTCCCATTTAGGGTCCGTAGCATTATCATTATTTCTCAGGAAGTATATCATCTACCATACGTCATTTCCATGTAGGGAACTACCCCCCGAGTCTTTTGTGTAAGGCATTGTTTGTGTGCAGTCTGGCTTCCTATCCAAATATACTGAACTGAACGAGCGCCAATTGAGAGCAACACCCGTTATACTTCGGATCAGCTAAGTTACTGGTATGACGAACAGTTATATGGTGATGAACTAAAGTGGAAATTCTAGGTGTGCGTTTCATCCATAGGCAATGCTATTCGCACTCTTCTAGTCAGTTGTTCTTATTTAGATACTCGAAATCATTTCACAATTCAAGTCTGATTTGATCAACGTAGTACTGCAAATCAGATGCCCGGCCAACCTAACATCGTCATCATGTCAACTGATCTGATTCTCATTCACGCAACCACTAACTTTTTTATAGAGAGTGCTTGGGTGGGGACTTAGTGCTTATTAATCTGCGTCTGGAATTCAACCATTGGGCACGCCTTCCAGAAGGGGTTAAAGACTTGGCCGCTTTGGCCAGTAATCACAGAGGGTCACATCTAGTTTCACTTCAGAAACACCACCGCTCTTCACTGTCTTACCCGTTTGGCGCCCATACAGTAATACCCTCGAGCCTACACCGGTGTAAGTCCAAGCAGTGCCTCTACAGGCAAAACTCGGTGGATCCTCAAGTGGGGCACCGCTGTGTCGGGAATGGCGAATCCTAGGTACAGGTAATCCACAGCCACGGAGGAATGCTCCGTAAAGGGTGCTGAGCACCGGGGGGAAGAAGGTGGGTTGAATACGAAGGTCAGATGGCATTCGGTGATGCGTACGTCACGTGACCAAGACCTGCTTAATAAGCGTTTTCGATTCGCGGGACCCACTTTCAAGAGGTCAGGTCAGCTGCAACCACGTTACAGCGCCTTCCACTTATCGCCAAGCCGTCTTGAAACCACATTCCACGCCTTTGGCTCTTCTCTATCGATTGATTTCTGCGAATCAGTTCACAGGCTGTTTTCGCATGCACAGACGTACCCACAAAAGTGCAGTGAACAAAAACGACGCTGTCGCCAGAATGAAACCTGTATGTCATTAACATCGCTATTTTGCGGATTATTGCTGAAGCTGACTAGAGCCTCCGAGCGGCATCTGCTGGTTTCAATACCTGCCCGATGGAAATCTTGTTCTTAGTGTTCAAGCTACTATCACCTGTTGAATTTCGTATTCTTTGTCTCGTTAATAAGAGCTTCCGCGCAGTCGCTGAACAATTTCTCTATTCTGAAATTAAGTGGACTTGGATAAAGGCTCATCCCCCTCCCCCAATTATTCAACTTTTACGGACGATCCTGTTCAGGCCTCAGCTGGCTGGCTACATCAAAAAAGTCCACTTGACCGGCGACACCTTCCGCCAGCAAGAATTCCGAAGCACAATTCCTAAGATTCCCGTCTGCAGCGCTGAATTAGATGATCTGCTCACATTCATACGGGGGGCTGACGTCAAATACGGCGAACTGTGGGCCAGAGAATTGCGCCAAGGCACAATAGATGCCTTTGTTGCTCTTTTTTTGGCGCAAGTCCCGAACCTAAGATGCCTGTACCTTAGCCATAATTTCATTCAAAAGAGTGCACTCATCGGCATGGTTCTCCGATCCGCTATCTGCGAGCCTGTGGATAACCGTTTACCCAATTTTGAGAATCTTCGAGATGCTTCCTTTCTCCTTGCGAACGATCAGGACGGGGCACGCGATAAGAAGGTCAAGAATACAGCAGATGTTTTGCCGTTCCTATACTTACCGAATTTGGAGCACCTGTCAGCCTCGATTGAGAACCCCATTTCTTTCACGTGGCCTGCAGCAGATTCACCTGACCCGTCGAGCCTTAGGTCTCTGGATTTGACCTGGATTCGGGAATCATATCTCGGTGAACTTCTCGCAGTCACTCGGAATCTCGAGAGCCTTCGATGGCATTGGTACTTTGATACTGGGGTCAGTGATCAGTTTATTACGCAGATACTGGATCTTGACCGGCTTGTTGATTCGATATCTCACGTCCGTGGCACACTGACAGATTTAACAATCTCAGCCGATGTCTCTATTGGAGGTAGTGATCCGTTTTATCCTGCTGTGTGGATGACTGGTTTTTTGCAATCGATCGTCGGATTTTATATGCTTAAAAGACTTCGAGTGCCATGGCCGTTACTGGTGGGATTTACAAAAGATACGACAAAGCGATTGCAGGACATGATCCCAAGAAATATCGAGTCTCTAGTGATTACGGATGACCTGAGAATACAGAATGAAGATGGAATTGAGCGAGCCTGGCCGGAATGGGAGTGGACACATCCCGCTATTCTAAAAGTGCTTCAATCATGGCTGGCTGATTGGAAAGCATATACACCCCACCTTCGTCGCATCTCTCTCGTATTAAGTGTTGTGCTTTATGAGCTCAATGATTGGTGCTCTGTTTTGACACACAAGCTAAGGGAGCTAAGTACACAGGTTGGGGTTGAACTTGAGTTAATTAACCTCACAGATGAGGCATAGCTGCATAGCTAGTATTATCCAGGTCCATTGGGGCCGTTCTACTATGAACTGAAGGGTCCTCTGCAATTTCCCAGCAGCGCCGGCCTCATTGCGAAGCTGTACGTCAATGTGCAAACCAAAGCCGCAGCTGTACACCACCGGAACTGCTACCTATGAATCACCGACCTTGACCGAAGCAGCTGTTGCTCTTAGGGCGTAGAGACAAGCGGGCTCCCCAAACCAACAGAGTCCCGAGCAGGAGGGGATTCTATGCATTATTGGCTTCAATTTCATTGGCCACCGACAAGCCAGAGTTTCTCTCAACTCATTTCCTATATAAGTGCGACATATGATTATACCTATTTCCCACATCTCCCTTTTATGCTACTGGCTTTCTTCGTGATTGTACACCAAGCAGTCTGAAGAAGATCAAAAGTCAGTCTCGACAAGGAGGTCCTGATATCTCTGATCTTCCTAGTGCAAGCCATGCCTTTTGGCTAAACCTGATATCTTCTATTAAGCAAACCATGAACAGCTGCATCATCGTGTCCGCGATCACCTACAGGATCATATTGTTCCTTCCACAAAAGCCCACCTTCCGGCATACCTAAATCCCTTTTCGAAGCCAAAAGTTCAGATAGGTCTATTGCGCTTTCTCTCCGGCAATCCTGCTATAATGGTACACTGGGAGCTCGAGCCATGCATGCTCTGCAGTCATTTCCCGGGACCCATGTTATAACGGAAAGGCAGATACAGTCATACCCAATTTTTCAGGTGGCTTTTTCACGCTCTTTGCTCAGCATCTCACCGAGCCTATTAGCCCTAGCGATCGCCCTGAATATCACATGACCTATTCTAGAGCATGGTGTATGACTGGTAGCTTGGATCCTTTTCGCGATGGAGTCACAGCGTATAGGAATGCTAGCGATTAGACAAAGGACAACCGTGATGACTGTATCGCTGCAGTAAATAATAAAAGCAGGAATATTAGTTCAGAAGCCCTTCTGAACAGTTCGATCGCATCCAGGGCTCTTGCTGACAAGGAAAAGACGGAACTCGGGAGACGCCAATGGCACGATAAGGATCTAGCAAGTCAGATCGGCAGGCCCGGCTGAGCTATACGTTTTCTTTTGGGAGATCACTCTCTAATAAGGTCGGCATGTGCTCACAAGGGAGATCAAAGTCGCTCCAGATCGTTACAGCGGAGTCAAAGGACGCGGTTAAGGCGATGGAAGCAGTTCTTATCGCTTAAAAGTGTATCAGAGTAGAGACACGACTGCTATCGATCATTGATGGACAGCCCTGCTTGCTCAAACCCGGCGATCTATTTTGACTTTATCCGCTTCAAGAGTCTTCAGTCGTGGAATAGACCAGTGTTTATTGTAGGACTGTACGCCTGGGGTCGCAGTTAGATCCATCTGAACATTGCACCTGAAACGGACTTTTTCCTTCCTTCTATAATTAATTCAAATGATAAACTGATTCAAGTCGACTATATTTACTTATTCATCATTCACATGTCTTCTGTTGTCAAAAGCCTCGTAGCTATGTCCTAGCCCAAAATACGACCCCGGGCCCCATTTTATATATTTCAGCAGCGGAGCTGCGGATACGGTCGTGATGGAGCGGGATGAACTGAACAGAATACTAAGCTCTGCTAGATCTCTCGCACCTTCAAAGTAGGAAATCATGCTGTTGAATAGTGAAATGTGCAATTAACACTAATGAACCAGAGCACAATAGATATAGAACTCTGCAAATGGACTCTTTCTACGTATCGATGTACATAACTGTCGTCAACTTGACCGTCATTTCCCCCAAAAACCGAGGAAGGAAAGTTTAACAGATGTAAATTAATGCGCATTAATCTCTCTGGTATTCATATGGCGAACGCAAGCGCGACCCGGCCCAGCAAAATTATGCAAATGATTACATAATCTATCATAAGTCAAACATAGCACAATAGTCCATCAACAATCCAATTCTGACTCCGATCTAGAAGACAAAAGACCGTTCGCTTCGAGACCCAGGGTTTCATCTGATAAGCTCCCAATTTTGGACCTGTCAACCTCGCTAAACAAATTTTTCTTCGCTCTAGTTAGATTCGTAGTGGGACCGGCCGCTTAGACAGATTTCTAGAATTTTTCTTTTTGGCGCCAAGAGCGTTTTTAACTCCCACCCGTTATCCAGAGCTGGGAGCCAAGACTGCCATTCGACCGGCTGGGCATGTCTCTTTGACTGAGTGTGGCAACTCGCAATGGCCGTCGGCAGTTGATGCTTGTTGGCAGGAGTAGATTAATAGATGTGAGAATTGAGCTTTGGTAAAGAGGTTGACTGTTTTGATTTTCGCCATGTGCGATGGTTTTTTTCGAATACAAGAATGTTCGAGGTTTCCATCAGCCATTCTAAGGCCAGTACAGTTACCAAAGTTTTGGCTCCCAATTGAAGCGGACGTTATTGAGACTGCTTTAGTTGACATTTATGACTCGCAGAAACAATGAATTTGGATGGCTCGTGCCGAGCTGGCAGTACATCCAACACCGGATCTGCCAAGTCTGGGCTATTCCAAAGTAGGACCTAGGCATGTGGAGTTACATGAACCCAAGAGCCAAGAGGCCAAATCTTAAGGGTTCGCGAGATAAGGTGTGCGTGCAGGGTACTCCGTACTTAATACATAAACCACTGTCTACTATGCATATTGCATGTATGATATAGACAGATGTTGTTATGCCATTGTTGGCGTTGGCATCGGCAAAGTTGCCAAGTCTGCAGCGAGGCGCCTCACCCGCGTAAACATTGCCTGATTGGGTATGATCGCTATTAGTCAAGTTAGTCCGCGACAAGCTTCTGACGCTCGCTGCGTGCGACACAAAATCGTTATTCGGACGTCGAATAAGACGAACATGCATAACTTGGGAATTATCCCCGAACAACTGCAAAGTTCCGTGACATCTTTGCTGCCCTGAAAAGCCTGAAGGAGAAGTTTGGCGGAGAAAGTCACGTGTATAAGCAGAGGTACCTGAGGCCTCCACTCTGACCGGTCCAGGCTCCACGCGGACTGAGACCGAGGACTCCATCTCCGATTCTTTTTTGGTAATAGGGTTATCATGGCCGGCCTACACTAGGAAACGATTGGCCAGTATGATGCAGGATCATCGCGGCTTAATTACTGCGCAAGGGTAGCTCCCGAGGGGGTTTTGCGAAGGCCGATTCTGTCTCGCGCAGAGCCACGACAGGGCAGCGGAAAGAAGGATGTTTCTCAGGAGAAAGACAGGGTGACATTTCCAGTAGCGACACTTCCGGCTCGCTTCGGATGGTGCTCACCGACGAAAAAGGCCGGCCAAGCGGGCAGATATCTATTATTCACGGCGAGGGGAGGCTCCACCGGCGATGGTTGAGTAGCGACCGGGCCGGTCGCCGGCTCCTGGTGGGCCTGGGAACCGGTACGGGAACACCGCCTTCTGCTTCTGACCTGCGGTACATTCGTTCTGTCGATTCTGGATTACCGATCGTGGATGATGCTGGATGATGTTTGCCTTCGTATCTCCTTCGGCGTTAGGCTTCTTTGCCGAGAACCCCGGAATCCGGCTCAGTATGATTGCAAAATTCCACACAATGCGAGGGATGAACAGTCTATGAAATGTCGCCTTCGAACACATGTAACCGAAACCCAAGCAATCGGGCAAGCCGAGATACTCCGTACAACGAGGTCGCATACAACTCCAACTCCACAGAATCGGGTACATCGACAATAGCCCCTTGCTCACCGAACCAGAGAACTGGGCAGCGCAGCCAGCGCTGCTGAGCGTGGCCCTGTCGGGCCCGCCAGTACCCGAAGAGGGATTGTTTCCTTCCCCAGAAAATATTACCCACAGGAGCCATGCGGGGATTTGCTCCCTCCACGGTTCCGAATCCACCGATAAAATTCCACGTACGTTATGAAAACACCTCACTGGCCATCCCACCTGGAGATGTTCCTTTGAGCGTCATCCGGGGGCAAAGAACATGCGCACCGGGTTGGGGGTTTTTGCAACACCAAGCTGGATTACAACGGTGGTCTTGAGACCGAGAAAGGGTCAAAATGAGCAATCAGCCAAGACTACGATCTGGAAAAGGTAAACGCAAACAAGGTCAGGTCTAATGCAGACCGATCCCAAGGACGGGGGCAGGCGACGTTAGCAGATGGAATGTGTAATGAAAGAATCAATGATAGGGTTGCGATAAGTTGTGGGCGACTGGGGCGGGGCTGAGTCAGCCGGCCGCATTGCCACTACGCGGAACCAGCCAAAACCTAAAAAACCCTACGAAGAAATGGGAAAAATCACTTACTATTTAGCCTTCGCTCCTCCTCCAAGTTGCGCGCGGTCAACCATCTTCACACGCGGCCGTACACATATATCCTTACTTTTGACTCTTTCACGATACCACGCTCCTGTCTTCTCTCGATCTTTCTAGCCAATTTTTCTTCATTTTTTTTATTTACCTTATCTTCTTCTCTCCCCGCAATGAGCCCGCCCCAAGAACTCGACGCTGCGGCCATTCACCATGAACCCAACGTCTACGAAGACCCGACTGATTTGGAGAAGAAAGCTAACGAGTCTCCCCCCGACAATGACCCCTTTGGCAACGAGGAATGCGGAGAGGTCCAGTATCGGGTTATGAAGTGGTGGTAAGCATCTCTCGCCGTGTGCTTTTTTTTTTTACTTCGATGCCGAGCCGCAATTTGACAAATTTATAGGCACTGCGGAATGCGTAAGAACCTCGCCGCTTTTCACTGACCTGGGCCTCCTGTCTAACCTGCTTATTCTAGTCATGATCGCTGAGAATATTTCTCTGGGGATTCTGTCTCTCCCCTCCGCAGTCGCAACCTTGGGAATTGTCCCGTGAGTGCCCACAGTACTTACGTAATGAAGTTACATGCTGATTGACCCTCTGTAGGGCGCTTATTATTCTCCTCGGCATGTCAGGCATCTCGTGGTATACAGGCTATGTCATTGGCCAATTCAAGCTGCGATACCCCCAAATTCACAGCATGGGAGACGCAGGTGAACTGCTTCTCGGTCCTATCGGACGGGAGATCTTCGGCATTGGCCAGCTTCTGTTCTTGATCTTCCTCATGTCGAGTCACATCCTCACTTTCACTGTGTTGTTCAACACCATTACGAACCACGGGACATGCAGCATTGTTTTCGGAGTCGTGGGCTTGGTGGTCAGCTTCATCGGTGCCCTTCCGCGCACGGTGGGCAAGGTGTACTGGATGTCGCTTGCCTGTAGGACCCCTCCATATTTGACATAGTCCCCAATTTGCAACTAACATCGTCGCAGCCTGCATTTCTATCCTTGTTGCTACCATTGTCACGATGATTTCCATCGGTGTTCAAGCCCCAGATGACGTCCGGAACGATATCACCACCAAGGTCTCCTTCAACGAGGCCTTCTTGGCCGTAACCAACATTGTTTTTGCTTACAGTACGACTCTCCAAAACGAATTCATAGGTCCATTGGCTAACCTGGACAGTCGCTCACGTTGCATTCTTCGGTTTCATCTCGGAGATGAGCGACCCTCGTGATTTCCCCAAGTCGCTCGCTATGCTTCAGGTCCTGGATACCTGCATGTACATCGTCACCGCCATGGTCATTTACTGCTACGCCGGCCCCGACGTTGCATCTCCTGCTCTCTCCTCCGCCGGTCCCCTGATGAAGAAAGTCGCTTATGGTCTGGCGATTCCAACTGTATGTAGCTCAACCATTATTTCTCATTACATAACTAATCTCAATTAGGTCATTATTGCTGGTGTCGTCTTCGGTCACGTCGCTTGCAAATACATCTACGTCCGCATCTTCCGTGGCACGGTTCACATGCACCAGAACAGCTTCCTTGCCATCGGAAGCTGGGTCGGTATCGCGCTCGGCGTGTGGGTTGTTGCCTGGGTCATTGCCGAGTCTATTCCTGTCTTCAACCAGCTACTGAGTCTTATCGTATGTCACCGCCCGAATCTGTCTCTTTAGATTGTTTTTGCTAACTATTTATTTCAGAGTTCTCTTTTCGGAAGTTGGTTTAGTTGTAAGTATCATCCTTACCTATCATATCATCCTGACACTAATCACCTTTCAACAGACGGTCTCCCCGCCATCTTCTGGTTGTACATGAACAAGGGCCAATGGTTCTCCTCGCCTAATAAAATCTTCCTTACCTGCGTTAACTTGGTCATTCTGGCAATTGCATGTGCAATCGTATGTTCCACACCTTTCATTCATCTACCTATCCAGCAGGAAGCTAACAAGAATAGTGCGGTCTCGGTCTCTATGTCTCCGGAAAGGCGATCCACGACAGCTCCTCCAAAGCCAGCTGGACCTGCGCCAACAACGCTACCTAGACGCATCACCACACACCCTTCTGCGCAAAAGTACATCGAAATAGATAAAATGTGGGATTTACATATACCTCGAATAAGCTGGACTGTTTGGGCTTTTTCTCCGGGTGTCTTTTGTTTGGGTAGGCGCGGTACTGGAAGCAAGTCTCAGTATTTATTATGTTTGTTTCAAGCGGGCATGTAAGATTTTGATTTATGTTTGTTATGGTGTTGTCATGATTTTTGGTTATGTTCATGAGTTAGGATCTGGACTTTCCGTGCCGTCTTTCATACACAGACTAGCCTTTGTATGTAGGGTCTGGTTGTTGTGTGGCTTGTATATAGGGATCTTTCAGATTTGCATCATATATTTTGTTTATAGGTGAAGACTTTGTAGACGTACAAATTTGCCTTCAACTGTTGAAAATTTCCATGTCCAGTCCAGGAGAGTCGGAAACTATTATATGGTTATGAGATAGAACTTCTTGCCCAGCTTCGAAGCTGGCTGGCAAGTGAGGAGGTCTTTCCCTATACTTTTGCTCCCGAGGCGAGGTACTTTCATCAAGGACGACGGGATCTGAAAACATGTACTGGGGAGTCACGTTGTTGTCCTCTAACAAGCCAACTTTATCTTCTTTGTAAAATACTCTCTTGTCTTTCTCAGGTCCGAGATAGCTGATCCCATCTTGACTGTTTTCGGTTCTGTTATAGTACTGTTCCAGCTCAAGAACCCTCTCGTGAATGAATCTGTTTTTATGAGCTTCTCGAATCACATGATAAAATGGAATGGAAATCTCACTTTATTTGGTTTGGGAGCTGTTCGACTGTCTTACTCAAACTGGTCAATGTCTTTGTATCTTCGTTTCTTTGCTCGGGGACTTTGTAGAGCAAAGCCTTGCAGTAAGCAGCCGCAGCCGCAGCAGCATGTCGCTCCCATCCGCTTCGCCCGCGAGCGTCCGCATAGTCGCAGATTCCTCGGATAGCAAGGCACGGGAGTTCATCCATGATCCCTGCGCTTTCTGTTTCGAAGCATAATGCGTCTTTATACCCTCGACGGAAGATATCCGAGTCTCGAAAATTATTAACTATCCCGTTTCCTGAGAGGATCAAGCCGCGATGTACCACAGGTATTCGGAAAGATTGGGCCGAGAGTTGCTCTGTATCTGAGGTTGGCTTGGATATGCGATAGGTAGGTATGTCGTTCGCCTGTTGCTCTAAAGCATTATCGTACATCCTAGGCCAAAGATACCGTGAATTTCGTGCAATATGCCTCAAGAACTTGCCAAGTCGACTTTTCCCCATCTCCTCATCCTCTTCTAATGATCCATCTGCGCCGATAAGAATTGCAGGGGGCTTGTTAAGGCAACCTTTCAGGCGGAATGCCTCCCGCTCATATTTTCCGAAGTCATATTGAATTACCCCAGGATGGTTGTCTCGCGGGAGGCCGACTGCCACGTCCCCAAGACGAATATCTCTCGACGAAGTATTAGGTGCTGCGGTCCCAGTCCCCACCGCGAGAGCAAACTGTACATTAACAAATTGCTGTCGAACCGCACTCGCGCAATGAGCGGCCTGTACGGTTCCCATGTAGTGCGGTCGAGCGATTACAACTTTGTGATGTTTGATCCGACCGTAGGAGTAGACATATTTCTGCGACCCTACTGATCTTGGGTGGCATGTGTATTCTTCATCGAGGCTATATTTCACGGCGACAGCCTCGTACGGGAGCACGCAGAAGATTGCGATGGTAATATCTTCGCCGCATATTTCTGTAGTGGTACCGGATTCGGAAGAGGACTCGGAATCAAGTTGATTTGATATTTTTGTGGGGTCTTCATGCAGGGGATTTGGGTCCCTTCTGAGTCGTTTCCCGGCAGGGTCTGATGACGACGGCTCGAGTGAAACTTTTCTTTTGCCCATACTTCATTTATAGGGCTTAGTGACAATCAAATTCTCACGACATGGAGAAGAGCAAAAGTTGGTTTTCATGAGGTTCTTGCATCGACTTCTCCCCAGTCTTGATCGTGGGGGCAAAAGGAACAGACAAGGCTACGACCGACCATACTCTAAGCGCCGACATAGTTATATGTGCTGGCGCTACCTAATAGGCTAACAATGCCGTGCCGTGATACCTGGGTATGTCAATCGATGTAAGCGCTGTACTCATTCACAAGCACTTGTATCGACATAGTGTTCATGTTTTTGTTTATAAACGCCATGCGATCAAGACCAGGATTTGAAGATATATGTTTCCAGTAAGAACACGTTAGTTAAGCAAATACGCATCCATCTATGCGAGCAAGTATTTTACTCCATAGAATCAATTGGAAACATTAAATTGACCTCAGGAACAATAGAATTCGATCGAATGTCGAGAACATGAAAAACAATTACGAAGATGTACCTTTCTCGCAAGCCTTGCCGTTTCCGGCAATCGTTGCCACTGGAGTGGACTGACACCGACCATTTTCGGATTAGTCGACGTGCCGCGAGCCACGCTAGTCGGTCCGACTGATTGTCCCGGCTCCGACGGGGTTATCACAAATCATACAACCGCCTCTGCTGATCTCCTCAGCCCTAAGGATTTTTGCTCGAATGGTATATAGTCCGGCCGAGACTGGTGTTGACAGACGAGAAAATTGAGGAGCAAACATCTTGTAATCATGCGGTCCGTCGCTACACAGGCTTATTCGCCCCCTTCGGGGTATCAGATGCTCGAGATCCCTAAGTCGGAGCTTCAGGGCCCCAAGGATGTCATTATCAAGGTCCATGCTGGGAGCATTAATCCGATTGATGTCAAGTATGCAGGAGGAGCGATGAAAATGGCGGTTTCGGATTCGTGCGTACCCGCTTGCTTATGTGCTTTTGTTCACTTACTGACCTGTTATAGATTTCCGTCTCCTATTGGCTTCGACTGTGCCGGAACAGTCACCGAGGTTGGCTCCGAAGTCACGAGGTGTAAAATTGGTGATGAAGTGTACTCGCGCCTTCCCGGTTCCTGTCGAGGTTCGTCCTGGATCCTTAATGCTGAGCAACCCGACGGGTAGTTTAGCACTGACTAATTAAATGAATGATAGGATCATGGAGTGAATACGCCAGATGCCCAGAAGAATGTCTGGCTCTCAAGCCCTCCTCATTATCATTCGAAGACTCAGCTTCGATTCCTCTGGCCGCTCTCACTGCTCTGCAAGCTCTCCGCAGATACGATGGCGATCTGAAAGGCAAAACGGTATTTATTCCGGCTGGGTGTATGTGTTTCTGCTCTTCACTTTGGGCTCCGGGTCTAATCATAAAGAAGTGAGTGGAACCGGCTCGTATGCGTGTCAACTAGCCAAGAACGTCTTCAAGGCCGGAAAGGTCATCACGACCGTTTCCACTGCCAAAGTCCCTAAGGTGCCGGAACTGTTAGGAGAGAACGTCGTTGATGAGAGTAAGTCCTGCACTGGCATCCACTCCGTGACTCTGATGCTTACGAGAATCTAGTCATCGACTATAGAAAGTCGAATCCCCTCACAACCATCCCTGCCAAGTCAGTAGACTTCATCTTCGACACAGTGGGCCAGGCAATGGAATTCCTTCCTCTGATGCGACCAGACGGCTACATCATCTCTATCGCCACCCTTCCGTCTGGCAATGACATGCAAAACTGGGATTTATTGCGCCTGCCGCACAAACCGACCATTCCGATTTATGCTCGCATTCCACTGAACTTGATGGACGCGTACCGGAGACGGAAAGCGCGGCGCTATGGTGTCCAGTATGAGTATTTGCTATTGGAGCCGAACGGCAAGGATCTCGATTTCTTGACGGAGTGTGTCGAGGATGGCAGGTTGAGGCCTGTTGTGGGGACCGTGGTCAAGTTTGATGATATCGAGGCGGTAAGGAAGGCTTGTCAAGTTGTGTATGATGGGCAGGGTGGGATTGGAAAGGCGGTGATATCGATGGGAGGGGCTGATGCCTGAAGGTAGTGATGTAGGATAGGCTGTTCTATTATTCTTGTTCTTCTTAAGCCGTTTTAATACATTCTGTATCTTGAGCCAGGTATTTTAATGCTCGATTAACGATACGGTTGATGCTACTAATGTCAATTAACGTACCACGTCATTAAAAAAGAAAAGGCAATAAAGAATGGGAAAAAGAATCGGGAAAGGGAAGAACATGAAAGTGACTTGAGGATGCTCTGATTCAAACTACAGGATATTATACATTGTATGATGTCAGATATGGGAAATTGAACAGTGTATGCACAAGTCCGCGGAGGTACTCCGTACAACATTGGACATTACCCGAGTAGAAACGGCTCATACATAATTCTGCGCTTTAATCTCATTGGTAAAAACACTTGCAATAGCTTCTTAAGGTGGTTGTTACGAACATGTGGCCATGTACGCGGAAGGTCCACTTCTAAAACGGCAGGAGACTCCGCGGGAGTTACTGCTGGAAATTGAGGGATATCAAAGATACACAAGTCCACGAGACTGTGGCAACCGCCACATTCCCGATATAGAATGGCACTCCGAAAATTGATACCCCTTTTCATAATTCTGATATCTTGGGATTTGGATTATTGTGGGGAATCTGAGCCCAAACCATAAGCCCGGGTAACACTGATAGCACAGGAGGTGAAAGAGGCTATCGTATTATCAATGAAGCCCAGCAGTAAATTGAATTGATTGCAATTGTAGAACTCTCAGGGGTAAACATCTTGTATGTCAGTAAGCTCTGACGTGGTGCAGTAGCAATATGAACATTTCATGCCAGGGAGGGACACTGCGGACGACAGAGGACCCGGAACTACTTTCCTAGGATTGGCTACTTACAAGTTTCGATTATTCATAGAATCCACAGTATCTACACAATCAATGAATCTGGGGTTGCGGGACCTGGGGTAGAGACGGGGTATGGTTTATCAAAATCCCATGAATTGTGAATGACATACTGATCAACACTATGTAAGACTCGTAAGACCCTTTGATGGGCGTCCAGTGCATGTAGTTGAACCAGGGAGAAAGGTTGCAGCCTGCGCTCAAAGCCATTTTCAACAAGTACAGAAGAGGGTATCATTGAAGTATTACAGAACAGTTGTCCTATCTTTGTTCAGCGGATCCTGACGGATAAGAAAAGTCCACACTGGCAGTGCTTGTACTAAGATTGCCAAACCAGACTCGAAGCCACCTCGTCTACGGTGCGTGGGAATCCACATCCCCCTCACGGCGGGCCTTCCTCTCCATCCCGTCCGTCGTATTTGGGTTCCCCAAATCTCCACTGCCCTTTGCCTTCTATCTTTGCTGCTCAAGACAACTGCCATCTCTTCTTGACAGTTAAACACCGTGACAGACTCTTGCACGTTGCTGTGTATTACTTGATATTGATCTTTTGATATATCTTAAGAGCCCAGAATCATCATTCAAACTTTTATATTCCTTACAACATGCCATCACAAATAATAGACCTTCCTCCCCCAGCCGATATCGAGAGTCATAGAGAGATTAGACAGGAGGGGTTTGACACAACTGCAGCCGAAGATCAAAAGGTGGATTTGACGCAACCAAGACAAGACGCGTTCGGAGATGAAGAATTTGCAGAGGTCAGATACAAAGTGCTGAAGTGGTGGTATGGGCATATCCCTCCATTCGCCCTGAGTCTCGAGCGGAACACTTACTCCTTACGAAGGCAATGTGGCCTTCTTCTAGTAGCAGAGACGATATCCCTTGGTGTACTTTCACTACCCCGAGCCGTAGCAGGGCTAGGCCTTGCTCCTGCCATAGTGATCTTGCTTAGTTTGGGCTTGTTAGCCTCTTACACAGGCTACGTTATCGGCCAGTTCAAATGGAGATATCCTCATATAACCAGTATGGCCGATGCCGGGGAGGTATTGATGGGACCGTTTGGTCGAGAGTTGTTCTTCGTTGGTCAGATTCTTTTTCTGATCTTCTTGATGGGAAGCCACATATTGACATTCACGGTCGCTCTCAACACCCTCACCAACCACGCTACGTGCTCCATTGCTTTTGGGATCACGGGATTTGCCGTGTCGCTTCTCCTGTCCTTGCCGCGGACAATGAAAAATATGTCGTGGCTATCGTTGGCCTGTGAGTAGTTCGATGTCGAATGGCCCATCCCGATGCTAACTTTAGTAGCATTCATCAGCATCCTCAGCGCAGTTATTATCACCATGGTTGCCGTTGCCATCCAGCACCCCGGAGCAGTTGCGAAGGCTACGGTTGAGACAAACCTGGTCAATGGATTTACCTCTGCCCTGAACATCGCTTTATCATACGGTATGTTGAATTGTTGGTCTGCAAGACATGATCTAACATCCCGTAGCCAGCCACAATGCGTTCTTCAGTGTCATCGCGGAGTTGAAGGAGCCTAGAGACTTCCCGAAGGCTCTAACTTTGCTTCAATGCATCGATATTTCCATCTACCTTGTCGCAGCGATCGTGATATACACCTATGCTGGGGACAGCGTTGCCTCTCCGGCGCTGGGCTCACTCTCGCCGTTGCTCTCGAAGATCGCATATGGGATCGCACTACCAACTGTAAGATTGCTTCGGGTCCCACCTGTCTTAATGGATCGTTAATCCTGAATACCGCAGATCATCATTGCAGGTGTTATTAATGGGCACATCGCCTGCAAATCAATCTATACCCGGGTGTTTGCGGGCACCGACCGAATGCAGAAGCGAGATTTTGTTGCAATCGGGTCTTGGATTGGCATTGCGGTTGGCCTTTGGATTATCGCTTGGATTATTGCGTCTGCTATCCCGGTGTTCAGCAACCTTCTTAGCTTGATGGTAAGAGAAGACCGCTTTCCCTGTTTTATCTTTCCCCGTTTGAGGTGTACCGATATTCTAACGATCAATAGACCGCCCTCTTCGCTAGTTGGTTTAGTTTCGGAGTTCCCGGTGCTTTCTGGCTGTTCATGAATAAGGGCCTGTGGTTCGCTTCTTGGAGAAAGATTGCCTTGACCTTACTTAACATGTTCTGTATACTGATTGGGGTCATCATGGTAAGTCACCTACCTGATCGCGTTGCTGTGAATCTGACGAGAATAGTGCGCCCTTGGGTTGTATTCGTCTGGAAAAGCCATCCACGACGACCCTAATAGTGCCAGCTTTTCATGTGCGAACAGTGCATGAATGAGTAAGGTCTGCGGAGGACTGCAAGGATTGCCGAGTTGGCCAAATGGCACTAAGAGCCGATATTGAAGCCTATTAACGGAACGTTTTATACGGTTTGCCTGCGGACACTGAGGACTTGGCGATGAAGAATTCGGTCGTATATAGACTGCTTATTTTTTTATGTGACTTTATCCTCACGTACCATGAGATGTCTTAAGCGCAGTTAGCAACTCCACAGGATTGCTTCCTATGTCAAAATCTGCATCTGACACCGGGCACTCGTCCTCAGAACCCCATTACTTTGTAACCGATCTATCTAGACCACGTAGGCAGTATGCATACACTATGAAAACCTCAACGGAATCTGACCGAGACAGTGAATAATAGCCTCAGTGATTTGTATAATTGCCATATACCCCTAGTAGACATCAACCGACTTGCAAATATCAATGAAATTTAATCAGCACCAATGTTCGATCGCACCGGCCAATCGGAATCTCCTGCCTAGTTCATTTCCTCTTCGGCATTTCTGGGTGTCTTATCTCGGGTCGGGCCGACGTGTTGGCACCGAGAATGCCGAATCAATGTCCCGTGGATACATCCCGTATGAACTATTGCACAGGTCCTTTTGTTTTTTGACTATTTTGTGGACTCATATCTTTGAATGCCTGCATACCATCACTGGCAATTATTTCAAAGCTATCTAATGACTGGTTGAAGAGCTCGGGGGAGCAGTAGAAGAGTCTCAACAAAGGCCGCTCGGGATCGCGAGTCATTTTGCGGATCAAACGCGGCGGGAAGGACATTCCAACTGTCAATTTCTCTTTTTGGGATGAGTTTCCGGCGTACGCACTGCCATGAAGCCCACTTTTCACGAGCTATACAGTACCGTTCAGCTTGCTTATGCCAAGTATATGGGGCGAATGATCTCATTGGATGAATCTAGACTAATTCCATCCATTGGAGGTGTAAACCGATTTCAAGGGCAAGGGCGTCCGACATTGGGTTTGTAGGATGTTGTATATAGGTAATGGGGTGGTTTATGTATGTATTATGGAATGTTGATGAATGTTCTTTCCATGGTTCAGAATCGCAAGATAAAGCAACGATGAACGCCGCATCTGGACGGAAAAGACGCGCCACGCGGGCTTGCTGTCACTGCCGTGGTCGCAAGGTCCGGTGCGATGTCATGGAGTATGGTTCGCCGTGCACGAATTGTCGATTGGACAGGGTCGATTGTATGACACTTGAGAGGAGAAGGAAGAGGTTAGTTCTAGTTTCAATGACACTCGTGTTGATCGCTGATCTGAATCTTATCGGTACTTGTAAGAACAGCAGATGAAATCAAGAGATGCGAGCAGTCTTGTTTGTCAATACAGCGTCCAGCTTCTGAATGTGAGAAATCTATTCGAAGACCCCTCTGGGTGTTGGGCTAACGTTGACGTCCCAGTGCGCGTTCTGGCTCAGTCAAAAGATACTGAGGACCCTCAATTAGAAGGACTATCACCGGTGTTTACGCGAGACCACGAAACAGGATTCATCCTTCCTGATTATACCAGACCATTACCGGCACATTTAGATCATGATAGTGCCAACTTTCTGACCGAGAAAGGAGCTCTCTGCGTTCCTGCTACCTGCTTTCGAAATAAATTATTGACGAGCTACGCCCATCACGTCCACTCGGATATGCCATTGTTGGACTTAGACGGGCTAATACGACCCATCATACAAAACAACAAAGACCATCCCGTCAGTCTACTCCTGTTGCAAGCAGTGCTGTTCGCTGCTTCTGCATTTGTCAACATAGAGGACATTCGAGCCGCAGGATTCGAGTCGAGAATTCAAGCTCGGACGACATTTTTCCATCGAGCTAGGCTTCTCTATGACTTTGACTACGAAGAAGATCGATTAAATTTGGTCCAATCATTACTACTTATGAGCTACTGGGATGGAAGCGCTAGTGGGTTGAAAGATGGCTGGCATTGGCTAGGTCTCTCGCTGGCTGTAGCCCAAACAATTGGATTACATCGCAAGACTGACTTAGCGGACGAAGGCACTACGCGAGTACGTACTCGTCTTTGGTGGTGCATCTATGCACGTGATTGCCTCATGGCGTTGGATATGAGACACTCAATGCATATCAGCAACCTTGAATTTGATACTCGGCCAATAACGATTGAACACTTTGAGCTCGAGTTATCGGAGGCGACGGTCAACTCGATTGGCTATTCGGGTCTTCTTGGCAACGCTGAGCACCAAAGGTCGCTTGCAGTGATATTTATTGAGAAAGTGAGGCTTTGCCACTGGGCGAAGCATGTGCGGCAGACACAGTACTCGGTTCAATTCGACCCTGTTGCCAGAGTGGTACCGACTAGGTCGACCGAGCAAAGTAACCAAGTTGCTGAGTGTGCGCAAAAAATAGAAGCGTGGGCGACAAACCTTGCACCAGAAGCCCAATATACAACGGTCAACTCGGTGAAGGTAACAAAGGCTGAGGGTCTCCTACATGTCCAACGGTCATCTCTTAGAATGGTTTATTTGGCCCTGGTTGGGGCATTGTACCGACCATATGCACAGCCTTCGAACGCGGACTTACGGGAGTTGCCAATAAGATATTTATTTTCCGCCGCGGAGCAAGTCACCATTATAATCCAAGAACTGGGTGTCTTGGATTTGACCAAATTTCTTCCTGCAACAGCAGTGACGGCTTTATATTCCGCAGGAATAGCACACCTTCTCGGGTCCCAGGCTACCACCACCACACAGGGTGTTAGCCCTCAGCTATTGAGAATATGTCTAGATTGCTTGACAGAATTGCGGGAGATTTACCCAACTTCCGGATCGGCTGCTTCGTTTCTGGAGTCTGCAGTTAGCAGAGTTCTGCCATTCTATCCAGCAGAATCATTCCAACAACTAAATTGGCAAAACTGTATGGGCCCAGAGATATATGGGGACTCGCCAGTGCCATCTAGTCAGTGGTCTTGTACAACTTATGCCCAATCAGCCAGTGATGTGACAGAAAATGCTGAATCACCTTTCTCCGGCCCTAGCCCGAAGAGTGTTCCGGCCACAGGATCTGGGACAGGTTATGACAACTTCACGGTGATTGACGTCAATTCGGAGATTACTTTGAGCCAGATGATGGATCTACCTAGCTCCCGCCTGGTACAGGTCGACAAAGGGCTTTTGTAAATAACAAATCATTAGGACTTTGCTCAATAGCAGCATAGGATAAGTTCATCAATACATCGCTCGACTCAGCCTAGTCCTTGGAAAACATCACGATAGTCCATCTTCTGGTTTTGTCAATCTCATTCTCGTACATTCGGTGACTGGAATTCTACTCCATCGGAATCTCTGGCATCCTGACTCCTAGTTCGGTCAGATATTTACCAATATCGGGTTGCCAGACAGAACATTCAAACAGAATATCGTCACAAAGATCCTGGACACGCGCCCCGTACTGGACTAGCAATTTCACGGTCTCAAGGCTTCCAACGATAACAGCCCTCGATAATGGAGTTTCCCCACCGTCATCAGCTATCGACACGTCAGCTCCGTTCTCAAGAAGAGCCTGAACTGTCTCTGACTGGTCCTCAATTTCTATAGCAAAGTGTAACGCCGTATGTCCAGCAGTCGAACGAGCGTCTACGTCGACACCCCGTCGTAAGATACCCTCGATCAATTTTCGCCCCCAAACAAAGCGCACGGCAAGGTGAAGAGCCGTATGGCCAAGCCGGACATATCTCCATCTCGGCTCGTCAGCTTCGAGTTCCGCGTAGCTAGTTTTGTCTCGATACGGCCGGGCCCCCGCCGCTTGCATATACGACCCAAACGCCTTGGAGTCAGACGCGAGTTGGAGAAATTGGTCGATGATGTTTTCGGCATCTGACACCGTGGGTGTATACACTGAGACAATTCGAGCGGCGCAGTGAAAGAATGGGTGTTTCTTAAAACGTTGCTCCAGACCTGCCGCGGTTTTGCACGGACCTGCTCTGAACTCCTCACCACACAAATACTTCAGAGAGGCTTGAACTAAGTCACCATTGATTGAGCCCTGTGAGGTCATATCAAGAAGATAATTGTTTAAAACACCTGACTTGATTCCCATCTCCAAATATTTGTGACTAACAATGACAAGCCCCCGACATGAGTCGATAGTATCGGAAACTGTATAGTAGGTACCGTTTGGGCGAGTTACTCCCAACGCTTGGAGCATATCAGTTATGATTGCAGCTGTTTGTGGGTATCTGAGGTTCTGAAGCTTGGCGGCTAGATACAGGACTCTGTAAGCAAGCATACCATAGACCTTCCTTATCTGTAACATTGTGAACTCGCATAATGCCGTCATCTGGTAGTCAGCAGGCACTTGCGACGCAATTTCATAAGCGTTGGACAAGGCTACGAGTAAGGCAGCCGGATCCATGCTACTATGCAGAGGCAGCGGCGGGAAGCTTCGGGCTCACTAGTTAGCCCCCGCTCTACTGCAGATATGAAGAACACATACCAGACATCAGTTAGCCTCAAAATATCTGTGAGCGCCGTCTGAAACTCATTCTCATTCCCTGATCTTTGAATTTCGGACTCATCCATTCCCGCTTCATGTAGGATATAATATTGCAGGTCTTCTTTTGTTGCTCGGACTTGCACAAACAACACGTCATAACTGGCCTGAATATCAGGAGGTGGGTTTCGACTCGTGAATAGAATATGAACATTTCTTTCTTGAGAGACACCTCCGCTGAGGAAGTCAAGTACAGTTTGAACCACCTTTTTGGGCGCATCGATACCATCCAGCACGAGAAATGAATGATCAAAGGTAGAAAGTATGTCATGGAATATTTTTCCAGAATATTTGCATCCATCTGTCAGAGGGCAGAATTCAGTCGCTTCCTGGACTTGATCAAGGATCATGGTCGATGATTCTGGCAGTTGAGCAGCCAGCTGCCTGGTCAACGAGCAAATTGAACGTTTCACGCCATCAACGCTGGATTGGGGCTCCTGGGGGTCAAGGAAATAGATCGCTGTTGCTTGGAGATTTTCGCGACACTTTTCTTGCAGGTTAATGTAGTCGACGAGCTTGGAGCCAATGAATGTCTTCCCCGAGCCAGCTAGGAATCTATTGTCAGCTACTAAGTTCAGTCTTCAGGATATTGACATACATGGACCGTGCGCCCAAAGAATCTGCAACCCAGTTCCGTCCATCCACTTCATCGTAGATGGGTCTCTCAAAAATGTGCAGCCTATTTGGTCGATGCTCGCAGCCTTATAGGACTCCTGCCACTCAGGTGTGCAATCACCAGGACACATCAGTTGGAGGACCCGGTCTTTGGATGGGGACATGGTGACAGTCAGTGGTCGAGGATGGCCAGATTCAAACGCAATAGTCTGGAAGATTCGGGATTGACTCAATCAGAGACGGTTCAGTCGCATTCACTCTAAGCCTCTCGAGAAAGATATGGGAGGGGACTGGCCTTGTTGCGTGATGAAGATTGAAGTGAAGAATGCCAAGCGAGTGTGAGGTGATGAGTAGTGTGAGTTCGAGGAAAATGGAGAAAATGATGAGAGATGAAAGTGATGAAAGTGAATGTGAAGACGAAGTAGTGAAGGTCTTCAAGACCGCTGCCTGTCTTGGGTCAGATGATGAGGCTAACTATATCGGGCAGATCCAGGCACTGGCGAGGCGCCTGAGGCCCCGGAAAGATCTAGCAGAAGACAAACCGAACCACAATGGGCTGCGAGAGGCTGCAAACCACTTTTGGAAGCAAGATGTCTATTTCTGTATTACCTTGACTCGATACGCGAGTGGTGGAGTATTGCTATGGCTCCTTTCTGCCTTATATTGCAGGCCAATCATAGATAAGCAAAAACTTCGATCCCTTGATGCCTCAATCAGCCAAAACAACGCGAGACTCACGTCTTCCGACGCGTATAGTTTATCTTTCTTGGCGTCTTCGTCGTATCTTGAATCCTCCGATCAGCAAATATCGTCGCATCGTCCATGAAACGCCCAATGTCGAACGCTTCCGCTATCCCAATCCCCTGCAACTTCCCGATGGCGGTCATCGTCCATGTCACGCAGTTCTGAGCCGGCTGGGAATCTTTGTCCGGGAGTGAAAGAGATACGAGATGGACCTAAATCTCGGCATACGGAATGTCATTCGGGACTTTGCCTATCATGACCATCCCTAGGATACTTGGGTTGCGTTCCGGGTCGTCGTTTGGGTTGCGACGAATACGCCAGTCATTCTGTGGGTTGAGATTTGTTCGGCTATTTGGGTCGAGGAGAAGACCGTCAGTTACATCATAGGCGTGGCAGTCTGCGCCGGCTGAGACTTTGGGACTTATGAGGATTCCCCAGTGGAATTCAGCGTGGCCCAGTTGCGTTCTGTTTGCCCCGAGGGAGAGCGCACCGCGAGAATGAAGGGATACACAGACTTGGCGTTTATTGCGCATCATTAGAGAGGAAATTACAAAAGGTGTGAAGATTATAAGGACTCTTGATAGTGATATGGCAAGGTGACCGAGGTAGGCGACCAGGGGTTAGAATTTCAACTGGGCGCCCATATGGACATTTGCGGGGTACTTTCACGGTAAAGACCGAGCTCGAGCGATTCTGGCAGCCTAAATCGCGTCGTCTTGAGCATTCCATTCCAAAACACTTATAGTACGCTGATGTTCATCTCATCACTAACAACTTCCACACGCAGCCGAGGTCGTCTTGACCACATCCCTCGAATCGTGTCCTTATCCAAGCCTGCTGATGCTGCCACGGCAAATACACCCGATACCAAGCATACCTCCTGTCTTGCGTTTCGCTCAGACCTGTTCAATTTTAGGTGGTGCTTTATCGAGGGTATCAGTGTTCTCGACGACATGAGATTCGTGTTTGGATCCGCCCTCAACGCGAAGCTCTCACTCCGGACTTCTATCTGCGTATTAATCGCTGCCAGTTCTGTCTCAGGTTTCAAGTCGACGACTGCACTTGCCCCGGCAGACGAAACCAATAGACAACTTTCCGCATCCGTGGCTGAAGCTGACCGTACCTCTGGAGTGATGAAGCCACCGGCTGGAGTTTCCGCGCCGAGAGCAAACCCACTATCAACAATTTGAAGGTTGTCAATCCACGGGGACTCCCGATATGTGACCCTGTGAATTCTGGCATGCCAGCCCGGAAAGGTCTCGACCAGCGGAACTAATACCGTCGTGATGTACAGATCAAGATACTTCCATGGCCGCCATTCACTGGCTAGGGCTTGTATGACCCGTGCTTGCTGGAAGGTGCCGTTGATTTTCACGTTTATTAACCTTTCGTCGTACGGCTCCGATCTCATCTTCCAACTCTCACCGTCGTCGTGGCTTGCACATATCGTGCTATCGGGAGCCAGCTGTTCGAGCAGAAACCCGGCTGGTACACTGAACCCGAAAGCAGACGAATATGCAAATTTTCCATATTTAGCTTCTCGCCCTTTATGTGCTTTCCGGGACATTTGACCAGACGAAAGGAGGAAATGGTGCTCCGGCGCATTGCACAGAATGTGTCTTGGAGGCCAGGCGACTTGAACCGGGGTCGGTGGCTGTGGAAAGGGGGACGAAAGAGCCAGCGGATGGGGTAGCTCTGGGACAGTCCAGAAAATATGACTCGTTGGAAGCATGAGAACCGTGAATGTTTTCAAGCACCAGTAGACTGATTGCGGAGAGTTATATGCTTCGCTCAGGTACATGTTCGGGTAGGTGAACCCGATATTGAGTGTTCCATCTAAGTTGAAGATCTCCGTATGCTTGGCCCACCAGCGCATATGGCGTAAGAGCATCCCCTTGATGACACCAATACTACCAGAAGTTGCTGATAAATGAACATCTGCACATGCCATGGCGGCCCAGAAGGCGGCAAATGCAAAGCGATACGTCATGCTGCGACCGAATGGAATCGCGGCACCTACCCAAAATGATTAACTTGAAGATTTTAGAATATTTAATCAGCCATACCGTCATTGTCAAAGTACCTCCAGAATATACCGCCAAACTCTTGCGCTTGACGACGGTACTTCTCGCATCTTGTGGGATCTTCATCGCCGACAAATCGGATATACAAGAGCTGGGCGAATTGAATCGCAAAACTTCCAGAGTAGTAGTCCGCCTGTTTGCGCTCGTTACCCCACAGGCCGTCGCTGGACCACCCTTCTCCAATTCCAAAGGAGTCGAGTGTTGTGAAGTCTGCGTCAATCTGATCCTGAACATCATCACGCGAGACCCCTAGTGCTTTCACCAGCGCGATGTTCACAAATATGCGAAACCACAGCCAATTATTTTGTGGCATACGTCGGGAATTGATCTGTCTGAGCCAGTTCGCGAGGTTTCTTTTTGCTCTCTCACTCATCGACCCCAGAAACGCATCCCCATTACTCAGAAGCGCAAATGCTATCGACTCCATTTCTACCATTCTCTGGTCAAAGTCATCTAAATCACCCCAGTACTCCGGTGATTCAGGATCAGTCCCAGTCACCAAACCTTGAATCCACGATTCGAAATGGGCGCCATTCTCGATCTCTTCGTTCAGGAGCAGCGGAACTACCCATAAGGGACGAGCGAATCCTTCCAACTGTGCTGCCACATCATCGAAGCCTGCTGCTGTTGCGACTGGGAGCTTGACCCTTGCCTTTCCCTTGCTTTTGTAGGGTTCAAGTGCGGAAACAAGGGATGTGGCGGCTCGAACAATATCTGGACGTGATTGGAATGAATTATCGGAGAAACCATCCAGTGGCGGCATGGTGGCGCGAATGTGTTCAAGTCATGCGTTTATCCATGCGTTGGGATGCCTATTAGATACGTGATGGCATGGGCAAAACGAGAGAGCCGCTCAAAGCTTTTTGACTTCCCCAAATGCTTTCTCCGCTTATCTGGGCCAGGGTCGGATGAATCGGTCCCGAGTGACCTTCCAAGGCGCTAGTGCTGTTGTTCGCAGGCCGGAGTAAAGAGCTCGGACAGCGGAGGATTGGCGTCGGATCTGTCGGAAGCATGATATCCAAAACGGTACACGATCGAACAGTGAATAATGAAACAGTATTGCATTCGCTAATACTCCTGGGTGCCTATTTCCGGGGCTTCTGAGGGCCCCGAATAAGTAAGGCGCCTCTTGCCTATGTATCCAATGGGCGTATGCTGGTTTCAAGAACTACACATACCCCCATCCATCCGAAAAACATCTTGACATCCACGATGGTTGCAGCTTCGCGCACCCCGAGTATATCGTCCTCCCCGGAGTACTTGGCGCTGACGCCCAAGGAGAAAGTACTGGAAAGTGATACATCTTTGTCTGATGTTGAAGAGGCGACATTCCAGGGCCACCCGAAACCCGTTCTCCATTCCAACATAACCGAGCTGTTTTCTCAGAATATTGTCGCAAAAATCATTAGCACTGCATCAAGGGCCTTGGAGAATCCGCGTGTTTTCGACAAAGACACGGGAAAGTTTCTCGGATTCCCAGAAACTGTCCCCCAGGATGGACCGACCGCAGGCCAGTACGAGTTTCGCGGGCCCGATTTCTGGACGTGTGGCTTTTTCCCTGGATCTTTGTTCGCGATATTGGAACGATCTATCAAGCATCCACAGCTGATGTCACTCCAGCCATCTGCCGTCTGCCCTGGGGTAGACAAGGTCCGCAGCAAACTTCGTTCTCTATCCAAAGTATGGGCCACTCCCCTTCACGACATGGCCTTTCGAACAGATACTCACGATATTGGATTTATCGTGATGCCTGCTTTGAAGCGAGAGTGGGAACTCACAGGTGACGAGAAAAGCCTTCAAACAATAGTGCAAGCTGCTTGGAGTCTGGCTACCCGATACGTACCATCTGCGGGTGCTATTCGCAGCTGGGACTGTTTGATCAAGAAAGAGATCACAGTCACCGACATGGGCGACAACTTACTAGTCATCATTGACAGTCTCTGCAACCTCGATCTGCTTTATTACGCCTCTGCTCATACTGGAGACAATTCCCTGGCGGACATGGCGACAGCGCATGCACGCACCCTATTACACACACACCTTCGTCCCGAGGCTGTGCAAGGAAGGGGCTATAAAGGGCAACTCTACTCAACATGCCATGTAGGCAATATCGAACCCTCTTCTGGGGCGCTGAAGTGGCGATGGACAGCGCAGGGCTATAACAATCAGTCGACCTGGGCTCGCGGGCAGTCCTGGGCCATCCTTGGCTACGCTCAGACCTACATGTGGACTAAAGATCCAACATTTCTGGACGCGGCCTGCGGAGCTGCGGAGTATTTCCTCCGTAGATTAGAAACGGCACCATCCTGCGTGGAGATCGAAACCGACAGGAGTCTCACCGGTGAATCAACGCGAAAAATAGGTCGACACGTTCCACTTTGGGACTTTGATGCTCCCGTAGATGTCGTGGATCCGCTGCGAGACTCGTCAGCAGGTGTTATTGCTGCGAATGGCTTGCTCATTCTATCCCAAGCACTCACAGGTGTCAACCGGGACGCTCTCGCTCGACACTTCCTCGACGCAGCCATTGCTATCGTCCGAGATACGATCGATCTTTCGTTAGCCGAAACAGCGCACTTTGTTGGCGACAACGAGCTCGGTGTTGAATATTGCATTCAAGGCTCCACCTTCGAGGGGATATTAAAACATGGAACGGCAAATAACAATGAGAATGCGCGACGACGCTACCAGAATCACGGTTTGGTTTATGGAGACTATTATCTGATAGAATTCGGTAACCGGCTACTTGAAATGGGATTCGTGTAGCTTCGGCAAGGGGTCGCGCAAGAGGTATGCCACCGATTGAACAGATACTGCTCTCGACGACGCACTTGTGAGATTGGTTGCTTGCTCAATGTACGTTAGCCACGTGTTGGAGAGAAATGGATCGGCGATCTTGGAGAATTCAAATCTGTAATTTGGAAAATAGTCGACACTTCCGATAGAAGATGAGTTGGCTTCATGCCAACGACTGTTACCAGTGCTGTTTTGTGCCACACTAGATACTCTCACATGAGCCGATAGTCGATAGTATCCTAATATCGATAGAAACTGTAAGTCAATCTAATGAAGGTGATGGGTAGGAAAAGGACTGAGTGTTGAGATATGTGTAGGAATGACGGAGCTTCCCGGGCCCTTCTACATTCAAAAATATAGGTCACGTGTGTCAACCATTCATTATCCAGGATTATTCCCATCGTTCGAGAGTAGATGTATCATACATAAAGCTCAATTAATCACCATCTTCGCGCCTCAAATTCAGGTCCAAAAATCCCATCGTTGAAACTGATGACTCGGTCTAAGTCGGTGAACTGCTGACCTAGCAACATCTGCGATATTGCCATCGGATCATCACCATCTCCACCTTGTTCGAGCCCATTTGGCATGTGCAGAGCAAAAGGATTAGGGCCTATGTTTGCCACTGCCTGGGGTGGCATACCTGGAACGTGGGTTGAGATATTCCCCTCTCCACCTCTTGCTGGTACAGGACCTGACGGCACATGGCCATCGGTTGGAAGGCCGATAGTGCTTGTATCGGAGAGATGCTGCACAGAAACCCTTCGAGTGTTACCAGTTCCAGATGGAGTGTTGCTTGACGACCGGACATCTGTCGTCGAATATACTAGTTCGGTGGTATATCCAGAGGGGTTGATGTAGAAGGAATCATCCTGAGTGAATCGCCTGTGCAGCTCACTTAGTGTTCCAGAATATTTGGCAAAGAGGCTAGGATGCTGGAATTCAGTGGTTCCATATGTTCCCGTCCAACGATAGGACATGATATCGAGGCTGCTAATTAGCGTCCAGAACTCTGACGCAACGGTGGTGCCTGCTGGGCTATGCTGCCAAGACAATAGCAACGCTCTAGCCGCGATGAAAACACAAAATGCGAACTGGCTGCTTAACGGACAGCTTTCTGCTGAGTTCTTCAGATATTGGTTTGTTATGGAGGCAACTTCGATTGCCGCCGTTTGACACGTATCCACGCTGCAGAGACTAGGGAGCCGGTTCTTGAAGGGCCACGACTGTAGAGGAAATGCGATCGGCTGATGAAGTAGAATCATGGATGCATTGTGAGTCAAATGGGCCAACGTCAGGTTCGGATCCATTCTTGAGGAAGTCTGCTGCGTGACGTTCATTGCCCACTTTTGGGGGAGAAGCATCTTCCAATGTACGAGCCGAAGGTCAAGCTCTTTGAATCGAGTAAGCCAGGCACCAAATGCACTCTGATCATGCATATTGACCTTTTGTCGAAGGAAGTAGCTCGTTACCCGACTCAGAGACTCGGTCGCTTCGATGCAATAAGCATATGCCCCGACCGTAGTCATGTCAGCTGCCGCAGTCGCTCCCCCCGGCGATGTAGCTGTCTCAGACGCGGCCTCCCCTTCTGTCTCTGCGGCTGCCCTACTGGGCATTGGGTGTGTAGGTAGAAATGCGATCGGATTCCCAATGCGACCAGCCGATTTATCCCAAATCCCGATATAGGGCGTCACAACAGGATCCTCTTTACGCCATGTAATGCCATCACACGGTAGACGACGGTGTACATCGTCGGATGTGAGGCTAGTGTTCCACCCCATACTGACTGAACAGAAGCGATCAAGGGCAAAAATACTCCAAAACAGTCGTCGGCGTTCTTCCGCCTCCGTCCAGTTCTTTGGCCGGGGCAACGAATTATATGGCTGGGTGAACGACGACTGTGTGGGTTCATCGTGCTCAACCGTCAGCTGGAGGTACTCGACCATACGCGATAGGCAACCGACAAGTGGCCACGCATGCGCAGTCCTTCCATTCCCGATCTGCATCTGTAAGCGTCTATTCTCACCCATTAGAAGTCTATGAGAGCGCCTACGTCATTGTATGCAATAATCACCAAGGCCTGCAAGGCCTCGACTGATGACTGCTTCATAGCCTGAGCGACTATCCAATCTCTGACATCCTCCTGCGATACTGCGTCGTCTTGTGTTTCAGCGTAGCGGGATGCGGCAAGAAAAACGGCGTGTATGACGAGTCGGAGCTTATCACTCTCATCATCATCATCGAGCCTCTTCCGGAAGCGAGCTTCGTGAATAATCGGTATCCAAGGATGAACACAATGAAAGTATGATTCAATAGTGGCGTTGATGATGGCTTCCTCGGGCAAAGGTGGAACATTGGTGGCCGTGAAAGCTTGATTAGGATCGGTATCGTCATTAATCCTACGTCGTTTCGCCGGGCCTCCAGCGTCATCTCGGGTAACAATCCGTCGAGTGGACCGCTTACTCAGAGATTGGAGATTTGTTGCAAGCGATGATAGAATGGCATTAACATTTGGATCGCTATCGTGGTACGGCTCCTGGGTTTCCAGACTTTCCAGCTTGGCTTGATGTTTTTCGATCGAACGTTCTAAGCCATCTAGGAGCAGAGTTCAATCAGCGCAGAGTTCAATCAGCGCAGAGCTTGACAAGCAGGACATGCCAGTCAATTCTCAATAGAAGCCGGGTAAAAACAACTCATCACAGCCGCAACTCCCAGGAAAACATGGTACCCTAGACTGGATTCGGCATTACTACTCACCAAGTCGTCGGTGTAGATTATCCAATGCCCCGGCCTTCATGCCAGGTTTGGCACGTTTCGCCTCATACAAACATTCATAGGCCGACTTGCGACAATGCTGACAGGTGGGTAGCTCTCTAGAGCACCGAAGTTTGCGTCTTCGGCAAGGGTTGCATGCATGGCCCACTTCCGGAGCTTGAGAAGAATTGTCCGGGTTGTCGGCTAGACCGGACGATTCTTGGTCGTTGTATTGCTCCATCTCCGGGGCCGATTGTTCATGTGGGAGCTGCCAAATTGTGGGGTGAAGAAGAAGCAAGTCGGAAGGAGTTACTGGCTTGTCCCGCGACTTTTCTTCCTGCGGCTGGCATGAGATCCTCCGAAAACCCGAGCCTCCCCGCAGTTTCTCTCGCCCCACGGGGTCATACGGTTGCGTGGAGTAGATGATAATCAACACCGATAGAGTTTTAACTTTCAACCTTTTAACGGCTATACCAGTCTATCTGAATTTGATATTAGGGATAGCTCATCAAGAGCAATTTCTGCTTGAATATTACAATTGAACTGTTTAGGGGCTCACTAGTCGCAATATTATTACATATTTTTGGATTATACCCGATAAGAAGTTGTTAGTACATGAAGATTGTGTAGATGTTAAGATTCAAGTGGCACAGGAATGTAGATCAATCTAAACCATTAGCTTCTCACCCTGTTCACGCAAGTTGCATGGAAGTTTAAAATGCCTGAGGTTCAGTACCTTTGCCAAGCATTCCGCGTTTTTTTACAGTCCCCCATACAGAGTACAGCCTGTAACCTCTTCTTCCTCGACTATAGCCATCTACCAATTGATCTTTGATCATAACTAATATGATCATCGCAGATGGTCTTGCCTGTATTTAGTAGAATTAGCCTGAGTGGCGATGTGCGATCAGTCCATCTACAGAAACCCTCTCATGAGTCTTTGCTGGGCTTTTCAAACATATATTTTTCTCCCATAGGTCTTCACAACTCCAAGATAACGCCCTGCCCCAACACTGCATGCGAATGACATTGATTGATCTCTGATATCTGATGTTCTATCCATTGTATTGCCCATGTACGATCATTCTCACAATCGAACGACTGATCTGGTCAAACACTTTGTGAACCCCCTTGCACACTCGGAGGGAAGATCGTCCGGACTCCCACGCCCAATCCTCCGAGCGGATCCACTGCTCCGAGCTCCCCGCAATCTCGAGCTCTGAGGCTTCGGGCATGGGGAAGCCAGTTTAGCGCCATCAACACGAGCTTGGCGAAGAGCCTATATAGAAATGATCAGAGTGTATCAAGTAGTAGATATAGCGAGAATGCCCCGGGCTGATCCTGCCTGATCCACAACTCTGCCAGTCACCGACATTCAATCTCACGGGTTGCTATCTCTCGGTGACAAGTAACCGGCGCAATGACGGGCAGTGCGGTGAAAGACGGGGTTAGCGGGGACCAAGTCGCGCGTGAAGACTCTTCGAATCCCCCGACGGGGTTGGGAGACGATGAAAACAAAAACCCCGCTGCTAGCTCGTCCACAAACAAACCGAAGCCGCGATCGTTGTGGGTCGCCTGGCTGTACCTCTTCGATTGGTATCCGAGCCATTATTCGAAAGAGGAGAGGAGGCTTCTTCGAAAGCTGGATTATGTGCTGTTGCCGCTGTGCTGTCTGGCCTGTGAGTTTCAAAATAAGGTATGAGTGTATGGGCGCTGACTGCCTAGATTTCATCAAATGGCTGGACCAAGTCAACATTAACAATGCATATTCGTCGGGTATGAAGGAGGATTTGGAGCTCAATGGTAACCAGTAAGTCTCAGGAATCTTCTCTTTGGCCGTTTGACTGAAAAACCGCTAGGTACTCTCTCTTCGGTACCTTCTACAACATCGGTTACCTGCTTTTCGAAATCCCGTCTATGATGATCATCTCCCGTCCGAAACTCGCTAGATACTTCCTCCCCGCAACAGAAGTCTCTTGGTCGGTCCTCACCTTTATTCAGTGCCGTCTTCGCAATGAGCACGATATCTACGGTCTCCGGTTTCTTCTCGGTGTGCTTGAAACGCCAGTCTCCTCTGGGACCATGTACATTCTGTCTTCCTGGTACCGCGGCGACGAGATGTTCAAGCGCGCCGGCGTCTGGTACGTCTCTAGTAACCTGGGATCTTTCATGGGAGGGTATCTCCAGGCTGCGGCGCATGAGAGGCTAGATGGAGTTCACGGCATGGCGGGCTGGCGATGGCTTTTCATCATCGACGGATGTATCAGTCTTCCTATCGCCCTGGGCAGTTTCTTCTTCTTCCCGGGTCTGCCCTCCAGTCCTAAGGTCTGGTGGCTTACCGAAGCTGATCATAAGTTATGTGTTGCGCGGATGCGCGACGAGGGGGTCAAGGAGAGTCGAAAGATTGGAAAAAGAATGCTGAAGCGTGTTTTTACGCACTGGCATTTCTATGTTGCGGTGTTCACGTATATCTTGTGCGTTGTCTACCCCGTTGATCAGCATCGCAAGAGAGCTAACTGTTCTGCAGCTTCCAATGCACTTCTTATGTCGCAGGCCAAATGATCCTGTGGCTGAAAGACAGTGCAGACAAGTACGGTACCTGGACCGTGTCAGAAATCAACATGATTCCGACTGGTGTGCAATGTGTCTCGATCGTTGTCGGCATCCTCGCAACCTCGCTCGTCATGGTGTATCCGTTCTGGGCGGTGATGTCGGTAGTAGCAGTCGTCTTGTTGTTTGCCAATCTTTGTCTGCTGGCGTGGGATATACCAATTGGACTACACTGTTGGTCTCTCCCCTTTTGCCTGCAATGGCCAAGTGTTACTGACTCGGACATAGTCACGGCATACTACCTCCTCGGGTTCACATCGTGCGTCACACCTATATTATTCCCATGGGTAAATATGGTTATGAAAGATGATTCCGAGGCCCGAGCGTTTACCTCTGGTGCAATGGTGAGGCCGATAGCCCTTCACATCATGGTTACTACTTACTAAAAGGGACCCCTAGATGACGTGTGGCTGGATATTCTTCAGCTTCTACCCGATCACTGTCTTCCCGGTCGTTGAAGGTATGGATATTCTATTCTCTATGTTCAGTCCTTTTCCGGATTGATGAGCCACTGACACAAACGTCATCATTCCTAGCTCCTAAATGGCGAAAAGGCTACATCGTCAACACCGTCTTTGTCGTCATGTGGTGGAGTATCTTCATGTTCGGACAGTACCTTTGGCGGCGAGACGTCAAGTTGGGAAGGACGTATGTTTCCCGCGACGCTGAGGAGTTTGAGGATACGAAACTGGGAGGAAAAGAAGACCTAGAGAGTAAGTCAGGTGGGGTGGAGCATATTGAGCTATCGGATGACAGGAAGAGGCGAGAGAATGATTAATGAAATGGGTTAAGTTAACGTTAAAGGGACTTCTAGGAAATTGAAGAAGGAATTGAGGCAGTCATTTGATCCATACCAGATCAAGAGATAATGACAATGATATTATCATTATAATCTTAACAGGAAGGTTGGTGAATAGATGGTAGACTGTCATAACAGGATAGGTACCCATACTAGAGACAACTAGAGCCACCAACGCTAACTAAGGAAAAATCCACCGAGTCAATAATGAGAGTCCTCTACAACTTCACTCCCCGATCGATCTCCTTTTGACTCTCTTCCCGCAACACCTTTTTCAAAATCTTCCCACTTGCATTCTTCGGAATCGCATCCACAAATTTCACCCCACCAGTCAAAGCCTTATACCTCGCCAGCCTCTCCTCTAAATAATCCCTTACCTGCACCTTTGTCAACTTCTCACCCTCAGCCCCCGGTCGTTTCACCACATATGCCCTCGGCAGTTCCGTGTCCGGTGCCACCCCACGCAGCCCGATTACCGCCGCATCGACGATGAGCGGATGGGTCAACAGCACGGCTTCTAGCTCGGGCGGCGCGACCTGGAATCCGCGCACTTTGATCAGCTCCTTTTTGCGGTCGACGATGTACCACTTGAGCGTGCGCTGGTCACAATACGCGATATCGCCCGTGTGGAACCACCCGTCGGCGTCGAAGGATTCAGCGTTCGCGGCGTCGTTGTTGAAATACCCCGGGGTGACTGTTGGGCCGCGGACGCAGAGCTCGCCCCGGACGTTGAATGCGGAGATATTCTCGTTTTTGTCGTTGACCAGCCTGGATAGTTCATCAGCCTCATCGAAATAGAACCAATGGTAATTCACAAAACATAATGGAGGAACGGGAGAACGAACTTCGCTTCTAGATTCGCCACCAATCGTCCAACACTACCTCCGTCGTCGTTTTCCGGATACTCGAACAACGTCGCCACACAGCAAGTCTCGGTCATGCCCCAGACCTGCGTGAACGGCGCGCCCTCCGACATCATGGCCTGAAACTTGGCCTGAGCCACCTTATCCAGCGGCGCGGCACCACAGGCGGCTGATTTCAGCGATTTGAGATACGGGCGCTCGCGGGACATGGGGTTCATGATTATTGCGAGGGCGATGGGCGGCACGATGGCCAGCTCAGTGATTTTGTGCTCTTCGACTGCGCGAAGAAACTCCCCTAGTTCGAACCGGCGCATGATATATGTCGGTTGACCGGCCTTGAGCGTGCTGAAGTGAACCGAGGGCACGGCTGCGGCGTGGAAGATAGGGACTGCGACGACGCGGGATATCTTGACTTTATTAGCTCCGAAGATACATCGTGGCCGTCACCAAAACGGCAGGGGGCGGACGAGAGAGTAAGTTTACCTGATGTGGTTTCTGATTTACTACAAACACCACTTCATGTTGCGCGATCAGATTCCGGTGCGTGATAGTCACGGCCTTCGGTAGGCCGGTCGTCCCACTACTGAACAATCTGGCGGCTGTCGTCTCGGTGCAGACCTTCTCATTGTCGAAGGATACCCAGTCCGCCTCGCCGGCCTCGAAGAACTCCGTCCACGACCGGAACCCCTCCGGGATGGGCTGATCGCGGGGATTGAACACGCGTACGTTCTGGTCGGGAATCCGGGACTCTTTGATGGCGGTTTGAACGGCGCCGACGAGTTCCGGCTCCGATATCACAAATCGCACCTCTGCCGTTTTGAAATGATGCGCTAATTCGAGAGGCGTGTAGGAGGGATTCGTGCCGGTGAAGATACCCCCTGCGCCGATGATGGCCAGGACGAACATGCAATAGTAAATCTGTTATCGGGTTAGCATACTGTTGCTTCATAGGGATATCAGGTATATCGAAGGAGGATGTACATCATTGAACGAATTAATTGCAACGCAATCACCCCTCTTGACACCCCATGCGCGCAGGCCCGCGATTAATTGGCGGATGATAACACGAGCTTGGTTATACGAGATTGAGCGCGACGTATCGTGCACGTCCACATACATCTGCGTGGACCATCAGTCAGTGCGGTCGCAACCACAAAATCACGGACGGGATACCACACCGGCTGGTCATGGTTATAATCGGGATCAGAGAAGATGTAGGAGAGAAGGTCGGTCGACGGAAGGGGGTGTCGAATCAGTGGTTCGAAGATCATTGTGGATATAACCGGTTAGGGGGGGAAGTCAGGGATGGTGAGGGTATTCTGAACGAGCCGCCGTGGTGACAGAGACATGGATGGATCCATGAATAAATAAATAAATATAAGAGAAACGTCATTCCACCAACGACGTTCAAACCCCGCTCGTCCGATGATCCACGGCTGCTCGGAACTCGGTCGCGGTGGTTGCTGGCCGCATCTTGGCAGGAATCTAGGGCTGATCACCCCTTTGGCGTGGTGCTTGTGAAGCTAGGGGGCCACCGAATAGTCAATGATCGTTGAGACTGAAGAGGCTGGCAGATATTGGATGACCTGTCAAAAACCTAACCCACCCTAGGTATTAATGCATCACTTCGTATCTTATCAACTAAGCGATGTTCACTAAATAAACACATGCAATGCCATGCAATATAATGCAAGCCGCCCCGAGACGACACCGAAGAAAATCACTTTTTTACACGCTAAATGGAACTGCCGACATGCGGAATGATTTATCGCCGATTACAGCCGAACTTGAAAGCGTGGATGTGTCCGAATCGCGGCCCCATACCGCCAGAAGAGGAGCGGACAAACGCACATAGCCAACGCAATAAAAGCCAACAATGAGTTGCCCCATCCCAGCCCCAACGCATCATACATCGACGGTCCTGCCAGAGGCAAGACAGCGCCGACGAGCGACCGCAGGGCAGTGTTGGCAGCCGTCACGGATGCCGCGTACCGCAAGTACGAGTCGACCAGGTATGTGTTGGCCGACATGAACACGGACATTAAGCCGAGTGCGAATACGCCCGTGCCGAGGATCGGTACGATCCAGTGTGTTTGCGCTTTGGCGGACCAACCGTACCAGAACAATCCGATGGGAATGGCCCAGCAGCCGACGAGCATGGGTGGGAGACGAGACTCGGGCGTGAAGCAACCTCGCGCGGTGTGTGCGACAGCGATGCGATTCGAAACGATGCCGCAGATGATCAGACCGAGGACGCTCCCGATGCCAAATCCCAAGTATGAGAGTCCAGCAACGCCCGGTGAAAATCCATAAGTGTTCTCGAAAATGGGGGTAATGGTCGTGAACATCAGGTACAGGTAGCCGTACGTGACGGAGGCGAACATGGCGAGCATGAAGACGATCGGGGAGCGAAATAGAAGCTTCATTGGCCGGGCCATAGCGGACAAGAATAGATCAAGAGTAAGTCGACCCTTGTAGTGGATGCTGTGGAGTTTTTCGTTCCCCGTTTCTTTGCGCAGACGAGCCGCCTTGCGTTCCAGCACGACGGGCGCATATGACTCGCGATAGCAAATCATACATGCGATAGTCATGACTCCGGTCTGTTCGGTCAGTACAATTTATCGAGCGCCCCCTGATCATGGAGAGAAATACTAACAGCAATAGCAATCACCCAAAACACCCACCGCCATCCCTCCGCTTCAGCCAGAAACCCTCCCGCCACAGGTCCGATTACCGGCCCCATGATTGGACCCAACGCCCAGATCGCCATGATTCCAGCTCGTTTCTCTTTGGGAACCATGTCTGCGACCGTGCCCGATCCGATTGTGAGCGGACACACACCTGCGATGCCTGCTAGCAGTCGAAAGACCATCAACTGCGGCAAGGATTGCGCAACGGCACAGGCGATAGTGAAGATCAGGAATAACACATTGCATGTATGGTACAACGGCACTCTGCCGTACAGCTCCGACAGAGGCGCGATCAGAAACGGCCCAACCATGTATCCCAGGATGTAAATTGAGACGACAAACGACGCTAGCATGGTATCGGTAGACTTGAATTCACGCATCACGTCCGCTACGCCGGGGGCGAACATGGACGAGGCGAGAGGACTGCGCTAATGAGCACAATTTCCTAAATTTTGGCATATTAAAGGGATGAACTTACGTGATGAAAGTGTTAAAGGCCATCAACACTAACTGACGCATCTTCTTCCATCGCGGCCAGTTGAAGGGGTTCTCCTCGTCCTCGGGCCCATCCCAGTCGACCTGATCTGCATCGGCAGCATTTCCCCTCACCGAACCGTCCTGCGCCTTGTTCTGCGACGGAAGGGTCGGCTCCTCGTCGGACATAGAGACGACCTCGCTGCCCTTTTCCAAATCCCTGACTTCTGCCATGGCAAATAACCGGACGTTCAATCAGCACGATCTCACCAGATCAGTCCCTGCGAAATCGAAATTAACCGGACTGACGAACGCGGAGAATATATACACGCCGCTCGACCAAACTTAGGGCAAGCGACCCAGAAATGACCGGCTCGGGTAGGCGTACCGACCAATTAGACCGTGTCCCTGGATCCACTTCCCTCGGTCGGCGAAGATTTTTATGCCGACTTGTGCTCGCCTTATGCTCAATTTGGGGATTATGCGCCCCCCTGACTTTGGTAGCGTGGGGTCCTTTTATAATTAGAGCAGCCTGGACTTGTGCGACGCACCTGTTTGGGCTCCTTTTAATTTCTCGAGCTGCTAGAAGATATTTGCGGGGACCTTTGAATCTCAGCGACCACTATTGAGGAAGCCACTATTCGACTGCCCTCTTACCTGTTTCACTAGCGTCGGCAGTGGCAATTTGCCGAATGCAGGAATGGTGCTCATTGGGTTTGTGGAGGATGTGCAACGCTTCTCGATAGAGAAAAAGAGAGAAGTTCTGAACACGTCTGGGGCATTCGTCAGCTCGCTAATGCTGCATTGATGCTGCAATCTCGCATCCACTGTCATCTGTACGACAGTTGATCATGGAAGCGTACGGCTTGTCTCGAGTCAGCCCTGTCCGCACGCACTCCGTGTTCCACTGAGCGAGGGCCCATTGGGTGATCTGACGTTCATCTAAACGTGATAGTCGTGGGTGTCAAATGGGAAATGAGGGGCAAGTGCAGTTCCCTCGATCTCAGTCTCACAATGCTCCATCGACCCCGTCCTCGATCTGTCGTAACGTTTGATGGTCATTGCAGTTGTTCCTCATCGGGCATCCAGCCTTGGCCGTCAGTACCTATCACCTGTCTCTCTAGCAGGTCCTGCATGATCCGTTGCTCTAGCCTGATATTTCATGCTATCCTGTAATTCGCCTTCCAAGACATATACAGAACACTATACTGGCTTTTTAGTTCCCATTCTATCAAGAGCAATCTGTGACTTTTAGTATGCCTGGTTAAATCTAGTTTTAAGTTTCAATGGGTTCACTTTTAGGGAACGAGCGATATTGAAGTGTTTCAAGCGTAGCATCACATTTGCGTCCTCCCCCAATGTGTTGCATATATCATGAGGGACGATTTACATGATGCACGATTAGAATTATTACAGAATCATCAAAAGCAGAGATGTTAAATTTCTCTCCAATGTCGTGCACGTACACAGGAAGCAAAAGAGAGATACAACCCGAAGGCGAAAACATCTAAAATTCAAAAATCAGTAAAACGAGCTAAAGAGCGAGCCAGCGAAAATCACCAAGTAGGAGAAGAAAAAAGCAATGGCCGTGCTCTTGAGAAAGTTGTTCAGCACAGTCGCTCTGCAGGCTACATTGGCCGGTTGGTGTAGTTAATCTTTCGCTGAACATTTCGGGGTCCCTCATGTGCTGATCAGCGTAGCGAAGCGCATCGTCCATGAATTTATCAACCTCGAACTGCTCTGCCAAGCCCTTCTCCTGTAACTCTCGAATAGCAGATCGTGTCCAGCTAACACAGTTTTGTTCCGGTTCTGCACCCTTGACAGGAACCGGAATCGAGTTCAGATAATCATTGATTTCTGCAAAGGCACCTCCTTCGGCAACTTCCCGATCATTATCGCTCCAAGCAAGTGGGAGCTGAGCTCTGGGTTCACATTGGGGTTTTCCCTGAAATACCCAGTCGCGATTTGGGTTGTGGTCGACTCGTGTCACTTGGTCCGGAGAATGCCCATCACTCACGTCGTACGCATAACAGTCTGCGCCTTTGGACTGCTTGGGGGTGATGAGGATTGATCAGTGATATGCGGTGTAGCCGAGACGTTGCCTGTGCTCGCCGAGTAAAATCGGTCACGATAGTGTAGAGTTATCCACACCTGTCGTTTGTTAGTCATGGTTTTCATTTGAATGTACAAGGCTGTTTGCTGTTCTGAGTTAAAATGTGGGCAAAGACAGAGGAACGAGAAGAGTGAGTGTTAAGGGATGTTCCAAAGTAGAATATCTTGAATTGCAAGCCAACCCGATTCCTGTCCAAGTTCCAGAGCTTTGGATTTCATCAACAAAAACATGACACCCGGGCCATTAAGTATTCCGGGAATTTAACAGACCACTCTGGTAGCCTCAGAGCATCTCACGGGAAAATACTGAGCCTTGCGATCAGCCTTTCCTATATTTCACTCCTGTGGCGCCATGTGAGTGCCTTTTCAGTCAATGATATAGCTAACATGGAACCATTCAACATGTCCATGAAACATTGGCCTTTCCGCGGCGTCTTGTGATGGGTTGATCATTATGTGTGGCCGGGCTGGTTAAGTCTTGAAGCGAAATTATGTGAAAGTGGTTGAAAAGTTTGACCCCTGTAGCTAGTTCTGAGGATAGTATGCAGATCAAGAAAGGTTCGGTGGGTGAGCTTGCGGAAAGAAGTAAAGTAGAGCTTTTGCCGGGAAAAGGTCGAATGGCACGAGTCAGCCATACTGGCGGCTGAGGATTGGAAGGTGCAAGGTTGAAAGGATTTCCGAGCCATCAGGTCGAACCTGACCTCCGCCTATTGTATCCCATGACAGTTAGCCGCTCGAGAAGATGACGAAGACACATGCACTCAACCTATCGTGACAGCTTGACAGATCAATATGAACTTTGTTAGGCTGAGCTGCGCGGTCTGAGGCTGAATATAAGCGCCCAACACAGCAATGTGCACGGTAAGGTGGTGAACACCACTGGGAAGGAGCTGACATGCCCAAGCGCCTCTGTATACCATAGGCGCCAACAGCTTGACATCTAGTGGCCCAATGTGTTTGGGTTATCAGCCCCAAGACCTGGCTCTGGAAGACGCTCTCTTTCCCAAAGCAAACCTGGCTCATCGCATTGATCCCAGAGAATCTGCTCGGCTTCTAGCTCATGGTCATATCTATCGAGGGCAGATTCCAACCCCTCGTACCATTCCGGTAGATCCATTTGACCGTAATGTGCCTTTGTATACTCCCAATACTCTGGGTACCAGCCTCCAAATCCCCAATCCACAATAGCAGCAACCTTTCCATTGTGTACCAAGATATTCCTGAGACACAGATCGGCGTGCGTGAAACAGCTCCGGTATTTCCTAGCATGACATTCCGTCACTTGCTGGCCAAACGTGCGTGTACAATTTTCGATTGCCAGGTTTCCACGTATATAAGCGTGGAAGTCTTGGTGGCTGTCGAAAGGACCAAAAGGGCGTGGCCCAATGCGCAGATCCATGGCCCTTTAATTAATCTTGTAGGACTCACTCGTACAACACATGGCCCAAGCTGTCCGAATATTTCCCTGCCGATCCAGAGTCGAATGGGCAGCAAGAGGGCCACCGGGCGGAAGGTAGTGTCATCCCTTTTTCCTGCCATCGAAGCTGTGCTTGCATGGTCTGTCCGAGTTCTTCTGTTTTGCCGCAATTTGGCGGCGCGTAAGAGATGTAAAAGCCAGCCGTCGCGTCCGTGGAATCAGGGGTGGGCTTCGGGTCACATGGCAATCGCCGCCGAATATTCGCCCACAGAATTTGAAGATCATACGATGGCTGGGATGTCCTGCTAGATATACGGTCGTTCTGACGACAGCCTGGAACAGTTCTTTATTGCGGCGCTAACTTGTCGTTTGGCCCGCACGTGACCAGTAAGTGGCAGTGAAGCCTGATATATAAGGCATCAAGATGCCAACTGAATATGTTTTCTGTGCCACCGATTCGGTCCTCAATCATCAACATGGTCGATCGCTCACTCACACCATCATCATCACGAGATACCAAGGAAGAGAATCACAACATCTGTCAAGACAAACAGCACGCTTAGCCAACATGAAACAGATTCTCCTAGCCAAACCACCTGCGCAAGAAACCCTTCTTGTCTGGGATCTCGGACTCAACCACGCCGATCTGCAAACGCTCTTTATACCGAGCCAAGAGCGAATGGCGATGATTTTCGTGGAATATTTTTGAGACATCCTGGCCACCAGACTTGCGCAGGACTGGGTAAAGGTTAGTGGTAAACTCCCTATAAAATGCGTTTGAAAATCATACTTCTATCACCACCAGGATGCTCGGCTTGGAAGTTTGTCAAGTCGTACACCTCCTTGTCAATGACCACCCATAGGTCAGTGGACCGGTTGTGGCGTGCGACATTTTCGCGAGTGTGAACGGTTATCGTACGCTCTGGTGATTCTGACTGCAACATTGTAATCATTGAGCCTTGCCTATTGCCTCACTTGGCCGAGGCAATTTATATAGATGTCATCCACTACGATGGACCTAGACTGGGCGGATCTCGGCCTCCGGGGTGCCGTTTGTATGGCTTTGAGGCTGACATCTGATAGATCTTTGGGGTTGTCACTTGACACCAATTTTATCCTGTGACCATAGATGAACTCAAATCACAGCCCATCCAAAAGTCCTGACAAGCTATCGCTATCCCCAAGACTTTCGATATTTCGCCATATAGACCCGTTTCCGCCACCCAAGCCCTGCAACGTATCCATCAATACGCCCACTATCGGAACTCTCGCCGTTAATGTCAGATTGTTAAGCACGCGCTCAAAGTACGGGATCCGCTGTCCGTCATACACCGTCTTATTTCCCTGGGCCGAGAGCTCTATTTCGCCCTTCAGTATGGCCTCTCGCTGTGCTGCGACAATTTTGGAAAGGTTTTGCAAGACCGTACGAATATCGAGTCGACCACTTAAGGCAACGGTGTTGTTGCCGGGTTTGAGGATGACGTTTTGAATCAGCGCTTCTCCTAATAGTAAGTCCTGGCTCTTGAGGTTGAGAGTTACGTTCCCCTGGGGTATATAAGTTTTTTTATTCATTGCAGGTAGTGGGAACGCGTACCAGAGCAAATGTGACGACCGAGTGGTTCGGCAGAACGGCTTCACCCCGAAGATTCGTGCCATCCTCCTCGGCCGGGAGGAGTAGTCGGGCAGAGTCGATGCTAAATCCACTGAGCTGGTCCAGTCCTGCAGATTATCAGTGGGCTAGTTTTGGGCTAGCTGAAGGACCCTCACCGTCCAACTCTACATCCTTATCTAGAGTCAGGTCCGCCTTCAGTGCACCGAGATGGGCCGTAGTAGATCCTTTCGCCGACAATTTGAAACGCTTGGAGTATACGGCCTGTGTTAAAGCCTCAACCCATTCGTCTTCGTTCTTGACGATCGTGTCATGTTGGGTGACCTCCATCTTCGTGTGCCCTTTCAAGTTATAACCCCGTAGGTCTACACTGAGGTAAGGGAGGATTGGCTTCACCGCACGATTGAACAATCGCAGTGTGAGAGGGTCTGTCCGAACAGATAGTCCAGCGGGGATATCTAAGGCAGTGTTCAGGGAGAATGTAAATCGGTCGGGCTTTGGGTCGAGAATCTCTGCACTGTAGACCGGTAGATCAGTGTCGTTTACTATTCTTTGTGCGATGGCTGGAATGATAACGAGAAAGCTTTTTCGAACATTAGCAGATTCTCTGTCCTCGCAGAAGAAATCCATTTGTGCTTACAGAATAGGCAGGAAAATTGCTAGGAATATAGCCACTGCCAGCAGATAACAACACCAGAATCGTCGGAAATGCCGCTTTGCCTTTTGTCGCTTGCCAAGTTTTTCTGTCTCATGGACTGCCTCGACATGCTCAAAACTGCCATCCATGAACTTGCTTGTTTTCTTAACTTCTTTGCTCTTGTCGCTTGGGTCCATATCACCCCTATTGGCGCCGAGAACATGTTTATGAGATGATCGGTATGCATCGCCAACAGCCATTGTGAGAAGTCCGTATAGAACGAAGATGCCATAAACGAGACTCATTGTGACATCTCCGGACTTTTATCTACGCAGTGCAGCATGCTTCCGCATGACTTCTTCCCCTGTGCAGGGACTAGGGGTGCGCAATGTTTACTGCATTGGGATCAACGCAAGGGGATCGATCTTCTTCAACCCCGCTATCACCCCTCGATTGCCAACACGACCCAATCGGCATGGAACAGTTTCACAATATATGCTTTAGCTTGGCTTGCACCGTTCCTGCGGTCCGCGGCTTGGAAAGATAGCTTTACATCTGATCCCGCCAGGCCGGTGAATATGATTGTGGCGTGCTACACAAAACCATGTATACTTATATAGCATGATGGAGGTTGTACGACCATGCGGCAAGGGCAAATTTCCCATTTATCAGTTTTTTTCTACGCCCGCTGTTTCACCATGTCGTCATCGGAATCAGAGAAACCTTCTCCCGTTTACCTCGAGAACCCCCAGTACATCCAAAAGGTCGTACAGGAAGGTCTCCTCCTCGGTGGTGGCGCAGCCGCCATCCTCCTCCAAGTCGCCATGCCCGGCGTCGGTAAGGGGGTGGACAATCACAGTAACTTCTCCTACCGGCCTCTGGACCGTCTCCGTACCACAATGACTTTTGTCTATTGCATGGCATTCGGCACCCCGGACGAAAAACGCACCGTCATCGACATGGTGCATCGCGCTCATGATCCTGTCAAGGGAGCGGACTACGATGCCAACGACACCCAGCTTCAGGTCTGGGTTGCTGCGACTCTGTATGCCGTCGGAACCGACATGTATGAGCAGATCTTTGGTCCGATGGACGAGGTTACGGCAGAGCGGTTATATCGCGAGTATGCCGTTCTGGCCGTTTCGCTACGCGTCAAGCCGGAGGAATGGCCTGAAAGTCGGAAGGCGTTTTGGGAGTACTGGGATGAGCAGGTGGAGACAATGGAGGTTACTGACAATGCAAAGAACGTGGCAAAAGATCTACTCTTCAACAATAAATTACCGGTGCACTTTCGCGTCCTAATGCCCTGGATCCGGCTGATTACGGCGGAGCTGCTTCCTCCGCGCATTCGAGAGGCATATGGACTGAAGACGACCAAGATGCGGAGAGGCGCGTACCGAATGACAGTGGGCTTTACGAAAGCGACATACCCCTGCTTGCCCAAGTTCGTGCGCACCTATCCGAAGCGGTACTACATGAAGGACATGCGGCGGAGACTGCAGAATAAGATGTGACGAGGTGGTACAGACAGGGTGCCGGAGAGGCTGGATTTTCTTGAATTTCGTATCTACGTGATGATATTACTTAGAATGTGATTCGTTCTGTGATCCCCATCTTTTCATGCTCCACTACCGAGGGACCGCGGGAGCCAAGCTTCCTGCGATAGCGGGGTATGGCGATCAGACCTCTCAACGTCATAATATAGATTGGATGTATGCTCAGGCCCGGCCGCTACGCGATCTCTGACATGTTGCCCTTGCCACAGTATCGTGAACAGGGAATGGACTTGGCGATCGTTCACTTCGAGTCAGAAATTCTGATTCAGAAGGCAAGCCCTAGCCCGAATGGGCTCCCCCCTCTTGGTCTCGTAGATCGTTTCCCCGGCTTGTGATGATCAGACTCATTATGCGGATTTATGCCGTCGATCTTGGCATTATGGTTAGCTGGCCTCGTCACGAGCTGTGCCTAGAAGTTTGAGTTCAGCTCTAGCAGTTCTTCCCCGCATCACATTCATTCGTTCTGTCTGCCGTCACTTCAGTTGCTGTTATCAATCTATAGGCTTTCCTTCTGTAGAAGGTAAACTCAAGCGTTGATGTTGAGACGCACAAGAAGAGCACCGAAGGCGTGCTCATGGTGTCACCATCGCAAAGTCCGATGTGATGCCTCCATTCGTGGATGTCCTTGCACGCGATGTCGACAGGACGGGCGTCCCGAATGTGTGCTTCGTGGCAAGCTACCGCGGAAGTATGTGATCCATTGTAACTGATCTCGACTCATGCTCATTTCTTTCAGCTTCAGGGGGTTTGCGGTTACATCTTTCGAAGACTCCCATTCTCTCGGCGTGGAGCCCGCGAGTCGAACCATCCCCGCCGGACACGTTATCTTCTCATCCTACCCATTTCTCCAATTCCGTGGCGAGGACTCCCTGGACAAAGACGATCTGGCATATCTAGCTGCCAAAGGATGCCTGAGTGTTCCTGACAAGACACTTATTGAAGATTTTCTCCGAGGATACTTCCTGCACATTCATCCATACGTGCCTGTTCTTGACGAAGCTGAAGTCTGGGATCTGTATGGGCTGCTGGACGAGGATGATGATTCCAGAAGAGTATCACTGTTTGTGTTTCAGGTGATTCTTTTCGCTAGTTGTCCGTATGTTCCGAAGGACACGATTCAGAAATGCGGCTTTGAGGACAAGAGGAGCGCAAGGAACGCGTTTTACAAAAGGGCCAAGGTAAGTCGAGTACGTCTTTTAACTGAATTGGAAGCTAAGACTCGTAGATCCTTTTCGATCTCAAGGCAGACGACAGGCCTTTGATACAGGCCCAAGGCGCAACCCTTCTGTCACTTCATACATCAGCAGATGAGCCCCAAGCAGGGAGCCTGTGGTTGACCCGCGCGATCCAAGCTGCTATGATTGTCGGGTGCAAGCCTGGGCCCTCCGAGGATGTAGAGGCTTCTGTCAAGAAGCGACTCTGGTGGTCTATCATCCTCCGCGACCGAAGCCTGTGTCTTGGTCTCCGACGTCGCCCACAGGTCACCTCCGTCGACTGTGGAATGGGAGTCGAGCCTCTTGAAGAGGAAGACTTTGCGGAGGAACTCCGAAAGTCCCAAGTATACACTCCAAGTACAAAGCGGTTATTGTTCAAAGCGCTTCAAGAACAATGCCGCTTGGCGGCACTATTGACGGAAATGGTATCCGTTGTGTTTGCCTCGCATGGACTATCCGCGCCTCTTCTCTCGCTCGATGCATTCAAAGAGTCCTTGGAGAAGATTCGCCGAATGAAAGAGTCCATGCAACAGTGGGAGATATGCTCGAGGATGTCCTGCTGGATGAAAGGAGACCTGCCAGACCCCGTTGCCCTTTTTATCAAGTTTACTTTGATGTACTTTCAGTGAGTACCCTTTCCTATCCAATGGAAAGCGAACTAATATCGGCCAGAACGGCGCGAATAGACCTCGCTCATTACGAGGCACTTCTCGTCGAAAACCACATTGCCTTTTCTGGGCAGGGCTATATCTGCCAGCTTGTGGAAACGGGCGCCACACTCCAAGAGGCTATGAACGACCTCACGTCTATAATGGAGTATTTTAGTCGCGAAGGTCGGGCGCAGAGTCTTCCGCTGAGCGTGTCAGTCATCTGTACCACACTGCAAATTCAGCCTCATCTAATATTCGTGTTTAGTCTCGCATACGTAGCCATGCCCCTCGTCCTCACCGCGATCGACCTCAAGCTCTCCTCCTCGTCGACAGAACTGAGCTCTAGACGCCGCCGCCTCGATGCGCTCGGAGAAATCGTTCGCCACTCACGACACTCCTACGACGTGACCGATTTTGTCAGCACGGGCACCAATCATATCCTTCAGCTAGCGTACATCACAGCGCAGCATCTCTTCCTCCGGTGGGACCGCGACTCGACTTCTCCTTCGTCGACGCAGTCCTCGGCTAGATTCGGAAGCGGAGATGACGAAGCTGTAGAAGTGCAACCGCAGCCGTATGTGGCTCGCAGAGCGAAGGATTGGTATGATGCTTTCTTACAGTGTCCGCGCGCATATCTCCTGATCTCCACCTCTGTGGACTATAGCCTTTCGGTTGGGCGCCTGCCAGGAGATAGCTGCCTTCCGGAATTGGTCAGGTGTATTCCGCCCATTGGAGTGGGGGTCCGTTTACCCTGGACGATAGATCTGAGAGACCCTGGGGCGAGGCCTCTCGCCAAGACTGTGGCAGAGCATGGCAAGGAGCGCCAGGACCAGGCATCTCGGCCTGGCGCCCGGCCGAATGACTGTGGGGACGAGGATCAGGTGGACTTGGATTATTTCCACATGGACGCCATATCGATCAGCTCTTCGAGTTCTACTGGCGATGTCTTTCCTGTCCTCGGGGGTTCAACGGGTTCAGCAAGATCAGATGAGCGGGACGCTACGCAAAACGAAGCTGTTCCAGACTTCGACGCAGATCTAGACCTTGATCTGAACGAATGGCAGTTGGAAAACTCAGAAGATCTATTCGACCCCCTCATCGCGTCCATGGTACAGGACTATCTTAGCGGCGGGGCAAGTCCAGTGACAGATGGGGAGATTGTTGTTATCGACAGCTAAGTTGTTGGTACCTTAATACCTGACATCTCGAGTACCTGAGGGATTTGTTTAATTGGGCACATCGTCGTTGGTCTCCGGGTTCCTCGAGATTATTGGCAGTCATAATTTGACACGTTTCTATCGATCTGTCTGCTGTTATATGCGATTTGTTGACAAGAACACGCTTTCTCCGCGGTTGGTTCTCGCAGCAGCCCCAAAGTCAATTGCTCATGCCATAAGTCAGGACGATCCTATCGAGTGCAGGTGCCTGGGAAAAAGATTGGCGCAGTGGTACTCCGTGGAGTTGAAGTGGTTGTTTTTTCTTTGTGGCTCCAAAATTTGAACGAGAGGATACTTAGCTCATTGGTAGCAATTGAGAACCTTGTTCTGTGGCGGGCTTGACGTGCGGAGACTTCTGGCCATTCAACCCCTGAACCAGAGATTGATCGACCTCCCCTCACATGGCGTCTGCCTGAAGTAAGCAATTGCCTCATCATTAAATAGATAAAGAAGGCATGGAGCTCTTGGGGGGTACCCTATTCAATTCTGATGCCGTGGGACTTTCAAAAAGTCACTCAACAAGATGGAACCAGCCACAACTGAGCATCATCCCCCTCCCACCCCTGAGCGCAATCCCACCCCTGAGTATGATCCAATGGACGATCTCAACCAAGCTATCGTTCCATTTCCTGTGAAATGTTGAAACCAATCTTGGTAGCCGTCTGCACATTAGCTCCGACCTTCCGTCAAAAGCTCGTCGATCTGCTCCTTGTTAGCGCGGATCATGTTCCGGACGTGCCGTCCGATATGCCAGCGTCCGATTATAAATCGGCCGAAGAAGAAGAAAAGCAAACCGCCGGCTCTAAGAGAGCACCACCACGCTACGCGACCTGCGCGACCTGCAGGAAGGACTTCGATGTCACCGAGAACACGGAGAAAAGTTGCACTTATCGTTCCGGTATGTGGACCTATCGTCCCGGTATGTGGACCCCGACTCCTATCAACGTATCCAAGCTTCGTTCCTTTCCATCGATGATATACCCCGGTCTTTCATTTAGCCCTTGGTTTTGTCGATGCTAACCCGAGTTGAAGATGGCGATTATCTCGATCCCGATTTCTTTGTTGATCACGATGAGGATTGCCATGGCCCAATGGACTCGGACGAAAACCGCAGAGGATTTCCCGAGGCGTTTATCTATGAATGTTGCGAGGGAAGCGGCATCGATCCTTGTACTACTGGCTGGCACCGGGAGGCGCAGCCAAAGAGGATCCGGGTTGATTGATTCGCTTTCGCAGCGATGCAATAAGGTATTTGTATTTCACTGAGTAACTCTCGTCTTCATTAACCGTTCTCAAAAATCAATCATTGCGGCACTGCTCGCTTTTGGTCCAGATAACGACCTATGTCTATATCGCGACATCGTACGAGCCCTCTCTAGTCCGCTACTCGGGTGTCGCAAGGTCATCGGAGCCCATATAGATCCGACACTTGCCTTGGGCAGTAACTATCGACCACACGTCATTCAGCAGACGAATTGGTTCCTTTGCCGCCCTTTGCTCCGGTAGCTGATGCGCGCTCCGTCCGCTTGCAGTTTGTCGTCGGCAAATACCGGGCGATTTTGTATCGATTTTCCTGCCACGCCAGACTGTAGCGGCTTCAAGTTTGAGAGGTACCGTGACAATTCCTTCCTCTTAGCCATACCAGTCAAGCCCAGGGCCTTTTTGTAATCGATATTGAGGTTCTGCTCGTGTTTCGTGCGCCTGATGCTGCGGCCTTCGTTGATGCCTCATTGCCTGACGCCCGGCACGTCGCGCCAACTGCCTGGCGACGTCATGCTCTGGGTCGACCGTAATCCACGGAAATCATAGTCCCCTTGTGCTTGTGCTGATCGTCGACGTTTCTTGCGATAGAACATTTAGCTATTGCTAAGCATTTGGGGGCGATCGATGACCGTGGGTGGGGGCCGCGCCATCTGATCGGTATGCGATGGCCCCATCTCATGGGGATATATTCCGGCGATCGATCTTCCATGCAGCCCACGACTCACCGTCCCTTCTCACTCTCTGCTTCGTGTTTCCTCTGCCCGTCCACCAACGCCATCTCCCCCTTCTCCTCACTCCATCGATGAACGCCCCCGTCCCCGACATTATAGCGATAATAATTATCCGTCCCCCCAGGCACAATCGCCTTCCGAAACGTGATATTAATCCTTCCCTGTCCGACCCCTCCCACCTCCGCCTTCCGTTTGGGAATACTGTGCAGCCAATTCGCCTGCGTCGGTCCCCTCATGATGATCATATCGCCCGACGCCAGCGGGAATTTCAACGGTCGGCAGTCGCGCGCTTGGCTCTTCTCGGGTGTCGGCGGCGGTTTGTGCTTCATCAGAAAGTCCCGTTTCGCGCCAAGAGACAGCGACGCGATCGCCGGCTCGGCGCCTAGGAACCGCTCGTCGTCCGAGTGGTAAGTGATACTGTCGTTTCCACTGGCGTAGTAGTTCACGAGGCAGAAGTTGTAGGTCGCGCCGTCGGAGACAGATTCGACGACGCGGCGGAGTGCGTCGAGGCACGGCGGGATGGGGCGCGGGGGACGCGTGTATTTGGTTTTCGGGACGGGGGTTTGCTTTTGCGTGTCCACGAGCTCGTGAGTAAGTTGTGTTGTTAACGGGGAGGCCGATTGAGACGGATTCGAAGGGAGGCGGAATCGCGAGGTCTCGTCGACGCCGAACACCGTGGTGAATCGCGGCGTGTTGATCTGCGTCTCGATCCCCCCGCGACGGATCGTGTATTGCACGCGATAGAAGGGTAGTTCGGCACGGAGGAAGTGGAAGAGGTCGCGTGCTATGGACGGTGGCAGCAGCGGTTGGAAGTAGAGGAGATTGAGGTCGGGTTGGTTGGTGATAGACTGCGTTGGTTGGGGCCGGTGGTCGTTCAAGGGATTGGAGATGTGCGACGGCAGGTCGGCGATGGGGAACGGATACGTAGCATGGTTGCTGCGGGTGAGTTCTTCGCGCTGAAAATTTTCAGTCTTTGGCTTCTTGGAAACTGGTTGAAAGAATGATTGAATTCGTTTAGACATGGCAATTGACGTGCCGCTTGGAATGCGATGGGATGAAGCTGGAGAATGGAGAACCAAATTGGAGACAGAATTTAGGGCTGTGATGATGTCACGCGTTTCTGCTGCTGCCTGAGGTGTCACCCATCGCCACCCCTTCGCATGGACTGTGCATTCTTGGCCCAGGCTTTGCAGCCTCACATTCGCAATCCCAATTTCCTTGACCCACGATGTTTCACACCCTGCGCAGATTTTTTTCCTCCTCGAGCTTCAAGTCCGCTGCACTCGGTATTCGGTGCTACCCACCAAGGCCGGAGATGAACATTTGGAGCACGGAGGAAATAAATTAATTGGAGTACCCCAAGCCGTTAGAATACCTTATGTCCGGCGCCAAATATATTAAGCAATTAAGTTATTAACCCTGGCGCGTGAGACGGCGACTGATTCAGTGACAATAATTGGGCCTGCCTGGTCGCTCCAGTCTCGGTATTCGGTGGGTGCAAACTCGGCGATGACATGGCCGGACGCGGTGGGTCGGATCAGACTGTCATTCCTGATAATTGACCTCTCTTGTTGACCAGGCAGCATTTAGATAGGACTCCAGCCTCTCCAGCGGGATTTCAAAAGTAACTCCCCTCCGAGCGCCTTAAGTATCCCTTATTATATTTGTGGCACGTGTGGCACAAGACCTGGCCTCCCTCGGTGGGTTTGCGGTTCCCGGCATCCCGGCAGGTCTCCTTTTAGCAGGGTTTTCTATTAATTCCCACTGCTGGGTTGCTGGCCAATAGAGAGGGCCCTGTAGATGAACGGAAAATTATCGATTATCAATAATAATAATAAAAGAACAAGACATGTCCAGAATGCTGTGCTGTGTAACAAGAACCAGCTAGAACCAGAACAATCAATCAAGTTTTTGAGAGGGGAAATGAAAGATCAAACCGAAAAATGAAAAATCCCACTGCGCCAGCCCCCCCTACACTTCCCGTTAACAGAACCAAAATATACATCCAAACCAGCTCATCCAGCTTCCCACGGCAAAATCAAAACAAATAGCCAACCATGTGTAACCTAACCAGATAAAAACATTAAACGTAGTGGAATTGAAAACTAGACTCAATTTCAGAATCTTCGGTGACGATCAGACCCTGACCCCGAGGAGACCCTCCCCTGCTCCTGGTCATGCTCGTCCACCACCTCCACTGTCTGCGACACGTCAACCGTCTTGTGGATGTGAATGCCGTTTGTGTCTGACGATCCAGCCGTGACGCCGGCGCTGCTGCCCATGTCGACCGTGCCAGCGTAGGTGATCAGGTGGCTTTGATCGGAGCCGAAGTCGTGGTCGCGTTTCGAAACCATCGAGAAGCCTTTGCCCGCGCTGGCCTTCATCTTGCTGAGTGGAACGGACGACTCGGGCTGGTAGTAGCGGTTCGAGCTGTAGGCCTTCGAGCGCAGCTTGCGAATCACAATGTTGAATGTTGGGAGACAGGCGCAGATCAGTCCGACGCCACCTTCGGCGTTTCTGTGTGCCCTGGATTAGTCTGGGATGGATCGATTGGGGTGTAAAGACATTCACATAGGGAGGGGATTGGACGTACCCAGACAGAATGACGCAGGTAAACATTATCGTTTGATCCGCCGAGTTTCCATCCTTCAGCACCAGCACTAGTCGGTAGATACTGAATGCAGTGGCCAACCCTCCGGCCGATAGCATGCCCACCACTCGCAGTTTCTTATTCCGAGACATTTGCAGCGACCACGTCAAGGGCAGCGGCAGAACAAGGATAATCAGATCGCTGACGACACTGATGACGGAATCGGCGATGAGCGCGGCGCGCTGGTCCAGACAGGAGGCGTTTATTCGTTGGTCCCAGTACGCGGGAACAGGGTCGCACATGCGGATTTTCACGATCTCGGCGACGGTGTAGTAGATTGCGAGACAGCCCAGGAAGACGTAGATGAAGATGATCTTAGATTTGTAGGGCGAGAAGATACGGATGAGAATGGAGAGGAGGGCGACCTTGGTGAGAAGGGCCATGGGGCAGTAGAGGACCGTGGCGATGTAGCAGTACTGATGCCGCCGTTAGATCTCATCGGAAGGGTTGGAGACGCGGAGGACTTGGCAGGTTAAAGGTACCTTTCGGAATTGAATCTGATGCGGAGCAGACACGTCGTCAATGTGATACCCGCCGCCATACTTGCCCACTGTTTGCTTGTTAGTTTTGCGATGTGCGCTGACATGGTTGGTGTGAGGTGGCTACTGACCTACTATGCCAATACCGCAGTATCCCATGAAAAGGATCTGTTGGCGGTTAGAACCGGGTCATCCAGATAGCTGGAAGAAGAGTACTTGCCCATGCGAGGAGACATGTCGCTGGTATCGTTAGCAAGGAGCGTTTTCCTCAGACAAGGACATGGATTCTTACTGTCTTCAACACCAACAAACTGCTTGTAGTATGTACGGATGCTGAACCGCATGACCACAAAGATGGTCACAATAGGAATGCAGAGACATTGTGTGACAAGGTTCACTGTGTTGAGGTAATCATAAGGGTTCTCGACAGTCATGATGTAGGGCGAGCCAGCATGATGCTCCAACCAAGCCAAAACCAAGCAATAGCTGCCAAAGGGCGACCTCCGGATTAGTTAAACAACAGCCGGAGAAAAATTAAAAAAAAAAAAAAACAAAAGAGCTCAACAAGATTCCCCTAAACAAGCTGGGTGTCATAATAGATTAAAAGGCAGAGAAAGTGAAAACCCAACCCCTACTTGGCACCGTGCCCCGTCGTTCCCCCGTCCTTAGAATCGCCATCTCGTACCGGACCCAGTTAGGAAGACCCAGCCTGCTCAGGTCCCAAATGATACGAGGGATCGATGACCATTCTTTCTAATTTGGAAATCCAAAGTGGAATCGCATGAAATTTGATCACCGAGGCATTGGGATAAGACCCACTCGCAGCATGGAAAAACTTTAACAAAGTACATCACCTATGATCTGGGTTGGCTGGCAAAAGCAAAGAAAACTGGGGAGCAAGCGCGAGATCGATCGTAATAGGTGCACGAGGGCTCCGCCGGGGGATTTTCTCGTATGAAACAGCCGGCCAGGAGAGATGCAGGCCGGACGGGATGTTACCTCAAGCTCGATGGGTCTTTGCCTCTTTGGCTTCGGTGGCTACGGAGGGGAACGACGCATGCTGATTTGTGTTTAGAAGGGACTAGAGCCGCCGTGACATTTTCCTTTGTTTGGTACAGGGACTGTCACCAAACTCTGTCCGGAAGGCTATACGGAACGCTAACGGTTGATGACTGATGGAAACTTGTTCTACCTTGAGCTGTCGGGCCTTACAAGGTGCAACTGAAGCGCGAGTTTCGCAATGTGGTCAATTTGAAGGCCCTCCTCCTGTCTCGATTCTCGACTTTCCATTGTAACCGCGTACTTCAATTCCCCATCCTTAGTCTTCCCGCTCTTGATTTTCGGTGCTAAAGCTCAGACGCCGATGTAAACCCGAGCACAGCGACTAGATATGCAGGATTATGAACTACTGGGGGGACTATTCGAGCAGTGGCAACCCCTCTCTATACTATCATCCACTATAGGCAATCCATGACGCCGGCCACGCGGAATGCAGACGTAGCGGATTATCAAGAAATGGGTCTAGGAGTCCAGTCGATTTAGGACTGAACTAGGAGTAGGAGTATAGGACAGTCGGAATAAAAATAACAAAAGGGAAAGGAGACGGGGGAGAAAGGAAAAGAAAAGAAAGCGAAGAAAGAAGACAAAAAAAAAAAAATAGAAAAGAAAATCTCCGAGCGGCACAGTCAAAGAAACAGCCGGGAAAGGCGCAGATTCTTCCGTCAGTTGTTCTCGCATGGTGCTATTGGACTATCCTTGTCTAGGGAGTCTTCTTTGGCACCGGCCTAGTAACCTAGGAGAGTATCGGGCCTCGGGTGGATCCCTTCCCAACCAGCCAAAAGGATCGATTGAATGGATTTACGTTTCGCTTGCAGGCTGGCCGTGGGGCCCTCGTGCGCTAGAAACCACTCTAACGAATGTCAATACGCGTGGCTTGAAACTAACCGCAGCCATGTTGATCGCGTTTACACGGCGTGCTGTTTCCGCCGGGTACGATCCATGGAACCCTCCCACCACCGCGGTTTCAACGGCGCCAGGCCGCCTCCGGACTGGTGGAATCCGACTCCATCAGAACCATTGATGAACATTTTGGCTGCACAAGTTGCATATCCAAGTCACCTAGTGTCCCAGTCAACCCCTGCTGTGACTGTTGGATCCACCGCCAAAGGCAACTCGCCGAGGCCCTTGGTTTTTCCTTCTTTTGTTCTTTCTGTTTTGCTTTTTCTCCGGCTTTCCATTGGATTTCTCATGGCGCCATCTGTCACGACTCACGAGCCACTCGGTATGACACCGTTGACCGAGCGGATTTTGGAACTAAAAACCAAATAGTAACCCCAAAGAGGCAAAATGCACTATGCCACCGACCAAAAAAAAAAAAAGAAAGAAAGAAAAGGGCAAAAAAAGGGGGGCAATACGGAGTACACCGTGTAGTACTCTTTGGATTAGCAAATTCAACATCCGCGACAGAATCCGAAGCAACGTAGCACAGATCGAATTCAAGTCTATGATTTGTTCTAAACATCCGTCTTCCTACCGAGCACGATAAGACCATCTGGCGCAGTGACCCTTGCTATTATTATAATTTGATCATCATAGCACCCCGACGTTATTCCCGGTCACTTTTATTAGTATCGTCGTCGCCACGGTTAAGTTTTTTCCACCTTCGCTTGTCCCTCTCTCCCCCGTATTTGCCTTTTTTCCGTACGTAAAATCAACCCCGGAAAAGTATCATTTCTACCGAAGTTTATTATATTTTCTTTTTTTTACACCTATCACCATGACGATTCGCAAGTTGGACGGCGAGAACTCCAAGCTCTTCGAGCCCTTGACCATCGCCAATGGCAAGATCAACCTCTCCCACCGCGTCGTCCATGCCCCCATGACGAGGAACCGTGGCGTGCCTGTCAACGCCACCAGCACCCCGGAGAATCCCAATCGCCTCTGGTACCCTGGCGATTTGATGGTCGAATACTACCGTCAACGTACTACCCCTGGCGGGCTGATCATCTCGGAAGGAATTCCGCCGTCGCTTGAGGTAAGTCGACTCGTTAGTCGTTACTCGTTGCGTTTGGTTGCGGATTTCGGGGAAGCCTTTTCCGTTCCGACCCAAAGAATGAACATGAGTGTTCCAATTTTTGGGTCAATCTATTTGTGTTTGCTTTTTCTTTTTGCTGCCCCATTTTCCAATATTCCGCGGCTGTCAACTCAGTCCACTTTCCCACGCCACTTTCTAATTTGGTCGTGTTCATTTGACAATTCGCCTTTCGATTTATTGATTACCGCAAAACTCTATGGTGAATGAATGACGTGCTGACCCAATTCCAAAGAGCAATGGCATGCCAGGCGTGCCCGGTCTCTTCACCGAGGCCCAGGCCGACGGCTGGAAGCGAGTCGTCGATGCCGTCCACGCCAACGGGGGAGTCATCTACGCGCAACTCTGGCACGCCGGCCGTGCCACCATCCCCCAGATGACTGGGTCGCCGGCGGTCTCGGCCTCCGCAACCCCCTGGGACGACCCCTCGGAAGGCTACTCCCACCCCCCGGTGGGATCGACCTCCCAGGTCCCCTACGCGGACCACCCGCCGATCGAGCTGTCCGTCCCGCACCTGAAGCAGACTATTCGCGACTACTGCGCTGCGGCTGAGACGGCCATGAAGATCGGCTTCGACGGCGTCGAGGTGCATGCGGGCAACGGCTATCTGCCTGAGCAGTTCTTGAGTTCTAATGTCAACAAGCGAACCGATGCCTATGGCGGGTCGCCGGAGAAGCGGTGCACCTTTGTTCTCGAGCTGATGGGCGAATTGGCCAAGAGCATTGGCGAGGAGAATCTGTCGATCCGTTTGTCGCCGTTTGGACTGTTCAACCAGGCTCGCGGCGAGCAGAGACTCGAGACTTGGACCTTCCTCTGCGAGTCGTTGAAGAAGGATTTGCCCAAGTTGTCGTACGTCAGCTTCATTGAACCTGTCAGTATACCCTCTTTCTGTGCTGGTATTGCTTAATCTAACTGTTGCTTGCAGCGCTACGAGCAAATCTTTAGCTACGAGGAGAAGGACAAGTTCCTCGGTAGCTGGGGCTTGAAGGACGTGGACCTGTCGCGCTTCCGGGCCATCTTCGGCGACACGCCCTTCTTCTCGGCGGGTGGCTGGAACCAGGAGAACTCCTGGGGTGTTCTGGAAGACGGACGCTACGATGCCCTGCTCTTTGGACGTCACTTCACCAGCAACCCGGACCTGGTTGAGAGACTGAAGCGTGGAATCCCCTTCGAGCCGTACCACCGTGCTCGCTTCTACGGGCCGTTCGAAGATAACGCCGCCTACTATATCGATTATGCTCCTGCCGCGCAGAAGGCGTAATTTCTACAAGTAAATAGTACTAGATAGTCTGGGACTATGAAGCTTTGGTGCTTCTTCTAATGTCAATAATTCTCTTTGGGCGTATTTGATTCACTGTGTTTTCCTCGTGGGTAGTGCTGAACTCAAATAGATAAATTGTGGGGTAAGATGGAAATGAACCTCCACCTCGGCACTCTCCAAAAGTTTGCCACAAATACACTCCACTACACTGACATGTGTCATTCGGGTATATTGATTAATCTTGATTAACATGTCAAACTCAATGTGATGAAGTTCGATGTGCTTCTGTGAGAAATTTGCTAAACTCATGCCAGGCTTTGATATACCCACACTGGAAAAGTCCAGGATGGTAATGCCATTGGCCCGCCAAAGATTCCAAGCACTTATCACAAAAAATGTATTTCTACTCCTTCGGGTAAGAACTACAAAATGGCGATCGCATTCGGCGGACTGCCAACAGCACCAGGGTGGTTCAAGGGCGACGAGGTGATAAAGAACGAATATCGCTTTGCTTTGCGACACTCCTCTGCTAGAGCCTTCAAATCCCAGAGCTCGCCAAGCGGCATCCCAAACATACCCAAACACCACTTATGGAGCACTAGTATGGTCAGTTTGAGGGTCCCTTTCTTCCTTTACATAGAATAATGGGGTTGTACTCACCGAGCTCACACACCGGCCTCTCCTCCCCATTGATAATAGGCGGAAGTACCTCCACCGCTATGTTATCACTCGCAACAGCGGCGAAGTGTTTGTTCCAGAGCCATTTGGCCATCTCCTCACTGCTTTCGAGTCCGCAGAAATGTCCTGTCGAAAGTGCAGCTCCTTGCTCGTCGCCTGTCTTGCCGCTCAACGCCTCCGTGAAGCCGAATCGGACGAGCAGAATATCCCCGGTCTGAAAGGTTGTGCCTTGGTAGGCGGCCACGGCTTCAATGTCTGCTATACTGAGCTGGAATGACGAGAAAGGTGAAAATTCGATTCCTTTGGCTTCGGCATAGCTTTTAAAGTCGATGAGAACGCCTCGGCCGGCTATGCAGCCTCGTTCGTGCCAGTCTATCCTTGTTAGCTTTCATCGTTGTGTGCCGGGGGGACAGACTTACGGTCTAGTGTTGGGAGCTCGGAATCACCACGTTGAAGACCCTCGATCGATGGTTGAGTACCGTTGTACACTTCTCCAGAGGGGAGTAGTCGGACGTGACCTATGCCATATGCGTTAGGAATGCCGTGCTACCTACCATGCTTGACCGGGGAGGAATATGCTTACACAGACTGTCCCATTGGCTGCTAGCCTGGGTATTGAATGCCACCTGTCTAGGCGATTAACATCCTATCTGTTAGATTCACATGGCAGCACTTACCTCATCGTCATAAGCAAAGACTTCTCCCGTTTCTGTCTTGTGCGTCAAAACTTGGTGGTCAAGTGCTTTCCGGAAAAACCCCTGTAGTTTCAAACTCCCGATGGGCCAGCTACAACCTGGGATTAATGTCTTTTCTTATCATTTTGGGTGGGCGCGTACTTCAAAGACACAGATACACCCCGTTTGATCTCCGCCGAGGCAGCCTGGACCACCTCTGGGGTGAGCAGGTTCAACGTCCCATACTGGTCTTTCTGGCCGTCTCTGTCAAAGACACCCCAGGCACAGCCCTGCGGCTTGCCAGAGACGGGCGGCAGGTTGTCAAAATCAGGCAGGGTCATGGTGGGTTGGTTGACGGTCGGTTGACTCTATCAAAGCGACAAGACCCTTGATGTTGGAAGTGGTTAAAGATTCAAAGGAGCAAGCTTCAACCCCTCATTCTTTTTCTTTGTGGTACGGAATCTTCCAGTCCACCAGGATATCTAATCATCTCCCCGCTTTCCTGGGATCCACTGCGCTTGGATGATCTTTTGGTGGTGATTTGCTCGCCGTTACAATTTACAGCTCCTATTACGGTTAGCCTGTTGGTATATTTCGTCACAAGTCTTCAGAGGCCGAATTATACTTGTCTTGGTTGCATTAGCGCGATTCGAGATGTGGAAATTCCCGCTCTCCTTCACTGGCCACCATAGCTACACCTTTTTCTACACAATATTTTTTGACGATATATACAATCAGCGCTACATTAAACTATAACGTCTGCAGCCAGATTAAGAAAGATTGGCTCGAAGTGAATGTCGCGAAAACTCTGCAGAGTCCTATCACCCTGACTAGAACGGAATAGTCTGCGTTGCCGAGCTGCCGCGGCCTGTCGGCAAGGTAGTCCCAGTCATGCAAGGGGCCTCCCTATTTGCCTTTCCCCTTTCCCCGGGAAGATATTCGTCTATTCGACGCAGTTTAGAGCGTAGCAATGCATATTATCAATGCTCTAATTGGATCTTAGGACCGGGCGGTGTAACCGCATTGTTCTGCATTTCTATAATCAACGTCATTCTGAAATATATAATGACTGCTTAACAACAGAAGAAAGGGCCTGGAACTATTCCACAGAACAATGTATAAATTAATTTGATAGTGATGATGAATTGTTATTTCATCATTATGAGCTCCGTTGATGCCACGTTTGAGCAGGCAGAGTTGTCTGAGATACGGGCAAAAGATTATATATACCGCAACACTTTTCAAGTGCTTATTTATCATGGGAGTGGAAAGAATTGAATGAGTGCATGCGAAGACGTTCATTTTCTGCCAAAAGAAAAAGTCAATTTTAACAATATAAGACTCAATTTCTTTCATCGCAAAATTGTGGAAGCTGATGCAACTGGTTGAGCAGGCTACGAAGCATCAAAGAAAATTGCAGTATTCCATGGCAGTTGTGAGCCGAACTCTCTTCGGATGGCTTGACCCTAGTTTCTCAGCCAGATCGCCCCACGAGTAATACCTGCAAAATAAGCGAGACGGTTTCACAGGAGGCTGGATGAAGTCACTAGAGTAGGTGATCTCCTCGGAGAACCGAACAAGCATTTACCCCTTGGAATGCGCGTATGAGAACCCCTTACTTCGATCTTGATTTCCAATGTATGGGCTGCGGGCTCAACGGACCCACTTCCACCGCGGAGACCGCGGAGGCCGCGGCGGTGACCGGGATGGCAAGATGCATCATTATCTATTAAAGTGCCATGTGTGCATCTTGTCGACAGAACTGCATGCTCTAAGATTTGATTGCCTGAGCATATTTGCGTGGTACCGCCATCATGTCGGGTCAGACCTCGGCGATGAAAAGGTGTGATTCAAGTTACCTCTTCGTTCTCCGTTCACCCCGTTCAATTGTTGCGACAAAACTAACAATGATATGACTGGTCTAGTGAAACGATGCCTCGCAATCGGTCATCCAAGCCCAACGGAGTGTCCAACAAAGCGTCCTCCAAAACCGAACATGAGCCCGAGTTTGAATTCGGAGGCGCCCTCGGTGTGAGCGCTCTCATGGTCGGATTCCCCTTGCTCATGTACTACATGTACATCGGGACAACGTTCTACGATGGCAAGGCACCGATGCCGCAGGAGGGAGAAACCATTCCGGACTTCCTGACCCGCCTGTTCGATCTTGCCTATACGCATGCCTTCCCTCATCGCAAAGCATGGATCATTTATTGGACGTTCCTCATCCTTGAAGGTATCGGATACGTGTGCCTCCCTGGTGTCTATGGCAAGGGCAAGCGCCTCCCGCATCTGAATGGGCAACAACTGGACTACTACTGCTCCGCCGTGTCGTCTTGGTACGTCACGATCCTGGCCTCGTTGGGTCTCCACTTCAGCGGGCTCTTCAGGTTGGATACTCTGATTGATGAGTTCGGTCCGCTCATGTCGGTGGCCATCTGTTCGGGATTTATTGTCTCGTTTGTGGCATATTTCTCTGCGTTGGCGAGAGGTGCGGACCATCGCATGACGGGATCTCATGTGTATGATTTCTTTATGGGCGCGGAGCTGAATCCGAGACTCTTCCGATGGCTCGATATGAAGATGTTCTTCGAAGTTCGCATACCTTGGTATATTCTCTTCTTGCTGTCGCTGGGGACGGCACTCAAGCAATGGGAAGAGCTGGGGTACGTGTCCGGGGAGGTTGGATTCTTGCTGATGGCGCATTTCTTGTACGCCAATGCGTGTGCCAAGGGTGAGGAGTTGATCATCACTAGCTGGTATGTTGTTTCCCGCAAAGGCTTTATAAATCCAGTATTAATCAGCCTCGGACAGGGATATGTACTACGAAAAATGGGGATTCATGTTGATCTTCTGGAACTTGGCCGGCGTTCCGATGAGTTACTGCCATTGCACGTTGTACCTGGCGTCTCACCACCCGTCAACCTACCAATGGTCGCCGGTTGCGCTGGGCGCTCTGGTCGTCATGTATCTTTTCATGTACTGGGTCTGGGATACGTGCAACAGCCAGAAGAACTATTTCAGGGCCCAGGAGCGCGGCGTTTCGGTGGACCGAAAGACGTTCCCGCAGCTGCCATGGAAATTTGTCAAGAACCCTGAAATCATCCGGACCGAGACCGGTGATTCGATCTTGTGCAGTGGATGGTGTACGTGAAATTCCGACATGAAAGTCTTCTCGGTATTGGCTAATTTGTTTTTTTAGATGGCATGGCTCGTAAAGTGCACTATACCTGTGACTGGTTCTTCGCGATGTCGTGGGGCCTGATCACTGGTTTCAATTCGCCGTTCCCATGGTTTTATCCCGTTTTCTTCACGGTGATGATCATCCACCGCGCTACGCGTGACATTCAGCGATGTCGCGAGAGATACGGAGAGGCTTGGATGGAGTATGAGCGTCGCGTGCCGTATCTGTTCATTCCGGTAGGTGGTTTTCTTTTTTCAGTTTGGAAGGGTGTGCACAACTGACGATAAATTACAGTATGTCATTTGAGTTGGTTGACTGGCGATTTAAGTGAAAGCTAGTCTCTAGCGAAAGAAGGTTGCATGCAATGAATTCAACCGTGGAGGAACAATGGCGGAAATCTCTAGCCATGTAAAACTGGATCACCGAAAAGAATCATTCAAAGAATTCGAGTTTAACATTTCCATCACGGATCGTCCTGTACCGATAAAATCGTTCAAGAATAGAGAGATATCCTCCTGGTTCATAGATGAGTCGAATGTGTTCTCAGGCCACGGGAAATCCGGTAGCGCGATATTTCCGGGGCCGTCGGTCGTAGCTGGGATAAACAAGGACCCGTCTTGATGATGTTCAAGACCCGTCACGGTTTGGCGCGCGTCGACGAGGACTTGTGCGGTTTTTGCAAACGCCTCGCAGATAGCGAATAGATGCATCGAGCCTCGGGAAAGGCCTTTGATTAGGTCTAAGGATTTGACAGTGTCTTGTAGAAGAGAGAGATCGGTTGAGCTAGACGTGGCGATGGCGTGAGTGAAGACAATGACGAACGGGGCGAAGGAGGGGTAGAGGAGGATCCTGGCGAGCAGTTAATTATTGATGATTGAAATAATCGAAACTTGGCGACGAACCAATTGACGTATTCCATTTGTTTGTGTGTCTGACGGCCACGGAAAAAGCCGAAACATTTCAGGTGGCTATCCAGAGCTAGCCTGGCGGCTTCGTAGCATTGGGACGATACAGCCATGGCGTCGGTGGGCCGTGACTGGGCACGGTAGATCACTGTCATTACTGAGTAGGCAATGAAGTCGGCACAGGCTGCCATTCCATGCAAGGAATCGGCATACAATCCGGAGCTGACATCAATCTATTGTGGTGGTGAGTACGCGACGTCGTGGAGCGGAGAAGAGGGACGTACTGCAACGAGCCTGTCGCGAACGGCGATCAAATCGAGTGATAACTGCTGTACAGCGCGTGCGCGCTTTTCGTCTGTCTCGTTGATTGCTCCCACTGAATAAAGTTGGTCAAAGACGCGTCCTTGGATTGCGGCAAACTCCACGGTTACAATGGCCATCAAGTCCCACGGGTGCTGAGTGGGCTTATTCGATGGCCTGAAGAGATCGGCGTCGATATCGTGGTCCTGGAAATGTGAAGTGAAGCCAATGTTGAGCGAAATGTTTTTATCGATTGTGTACAGCGACCAGAAGACGTGTCGCTTTGCTTCTGCAGCGGGAGAATCGTCGTCTTTCAACGTCGAACTCCTATGGAAACCCAAGGTCTGGCACATGTTGAAGGCGAGCGATAGGTAGGTCCAACAGCGTTGAATATCAAATTCTTCTTGCGCTTTGATTATCTGCGCCGATTAGTATCCACCGTGATTGTATTGGCAGAGCCATACCCCGATCAGCAAAGCCTGCACTTTCTCCAAAGTAGGTGCAGTCATCATTTCATAACTGTTGAGGCCATCGAAGAAGTGACGCTCGCAAAATTCGACACTCGCGGCGAGATTGTAGTGGAGGAGATCTGGGTGTCCTTGATGCAGATAATCGCGGATGATATAGAAGAAGAGACCATGAAAAAGAGTTACGGAGCCTGCAGGAACGGGCTGAAGGGGGAAGTAGAGTGATTGACACAGCACCTCAATTTGAAGTAGATCTCTCCAGGAGTGGCTGACCAGGAAAAAAGGAGGTTGAGCTGCATGCGTCAACGAGGCCAAGACAGAAAGGACAGGCATACATACCTTTAACGGCCTTGACTACCGATACCGCAAGGTCAACGGGAAGAAGTTCCTCTTTCGATAGTGGAGATGCCGACGCCTTGTCCCGCGATGCATCGTCTTGCGAGACGACCGTATTTCGATCAAGGCTGTGAGTTAGAGATGAGAGAGCAGCCGAGACGTGATCATCAAGCCTCCTACCCTGGGCACCAGCTACAGCAGAAAACGCAGCGTCCTTTGCAAGGATAGATTCATGATGAAAGGAGGACTGGCCTTCAAATGGAGGCACAGGATCGGTAGATGGTACAGGGCGAGGTACCGGGTGGGTCGGGGCAGGGGATGCAGATTGATTGACATCCCTGAGAGCTTGCTGGATGACGAGGAGCTGCTCTTGGATTGCATCAATCTTATTATCGCTGCCACCGCGCTTTAGTGAACGATATTGGCAGCATCTGCAACCTGAACTTACTACTGGCTGGGCGCAGCGCGTTGCGCCTCCGAGACACCCGAGGCAACCCCCGCGGTTTTACAGGGAATCCCCAACGCGCCACAGCTAGAACATGGAGTGGCCTTGTCGCATTTTATCTGTGTGTCTGTGAGCATCTCATTGAATCAGTGTATATCGAATGATCGGCATACCTTTCGAACGCGGCAGTTGTCACACTGGTAAAGGTCAGGTCGCTGGAGCCAGGGACATTGGGAAAGGTGCACGTACAGCGCGGGGGCGAAAGGAGTTTCGAGACGGTGTCCTTTCGGCCATTTATCCTAGAGACTTGGAAGGTCTGGGAAGACGGGGCGAGATGATGACGGACGGTAGACTTGGCCGAAGTAACGCCAACGCCGGATGAGCGCCGCGGCTCGATTGGGAATAGTGCAATGTCCGTCTGAGCTTTGCCGTATTCGGATTAGCGGGTCGCTTGTCACGACCTGCCCAATCGGGCCAAGTGCCACTGTCTGCTCGCCGTGTTTTCTTCTCCTCTTCCCTCTTGGGCCTGTAGAGAGGAAGAATGCAGCAGCATTGGACGGCATGGTTGAACTCCCCAGCCTACCTATCTTTCACAGTGCCAGTAGCGTGCAGATTTGATTGGCGCGTTTTAGGTGCAAATTTCTCCCCGCATCGAATGTTTGATCCCCGCAATCAATCCGGCTAAATTGCTTGGTCTCGGCTTCAGGTTGTCGATCGAAATGGTCTTCGTCGGCCGTCACGGTCGGCTACACCTGTGACAACGAGTGGAATTAGCGCCTCCTTGCTGCTTATGTGACTGCTGTGTATCAAAATACAGCTTCCGTGTTGCCGCTAGTTGGGCCTGAGAGCAGCTATTCTTCGACCTCAGGATGGACGGGTTAGGAAGCGGACAACTTAAGATCGGCTGCCATCCCGCGTCCCATCAGAGCTTTGTCGAGTATAGGCTGAATGCAAATTTAGCATGGCCTGTCGGTCCGTAACGTCATGCCACGGTGAGAGCGTGGGGTGTCATGTTCGAAAACTATAAAACCTGCCATTGAAGTGTGGAAATGCAGCACTGGAAAAGCAGGCTACCAGGCTGTTCACGATGCGTCCATTGATTTTGCGTATCGTTTGGCTTCTGCTGCTCACGGCAGTAGCTGCAGAGAATGGCCTCGATGGCTGGCTGCGGTACGCTCCCGTTCGGTGCGACAAACGATGTCAACGCAGTCTGCCATCTCGCATCGTGACGTTCACCAACAACCAGTCCAACCCGGTATTCACTGCAGCCCAGGAATTGAAGAAAGGGCTGCATGGTATAGTTGGAAAAGAGCTCCCCATTGCGCGCTCAAAATGCGATTCTCGCTCTTCTCTCGTGGTGGCTACTCTTGATGAATACCGGAAAGCATGCAACAAACTCTCAGACATTCCGACACTGGAGGAGGATGGCTTCTGGTTGAGAGCGCAGGGCGATAGCATCCAGGTCATCGGCCAGAACGCACGCGGTGCATTGTACGGTGCCTTCGAATACATTTCGCTGCTGGGCCAAGGAAACTTCTCCGACGTGGATTACTCAACTAGTCCTCATGCTCCGATCCGATGGGTGAACCAGTGGGATAATATGGACGGAAGTATAGAACGGGGCTACGCTGGCCCATCTATCTTCTTTTCGGAAGGCCGAATAGTCGAGAACATGGATCGCGTCAAACAATACGCTCGGCTTCTAGCTTCCATCCGAATTAATGCCATTGTCGTGAACAACGTGAACGCTAACGCCACACTCCTCACGCCAGCCAACATGAAAGGGCTAACCCGCATTGCCGACGTCTTCCGACCGTACGGAATCCAGATTGGAGTCTCGCTCAATTTCGCCTCTCCGGATACGCTGGGTGGTCTGGGCACATATGATCCCTTGGATCCGAAGGTCATTTCCTGGTGGCAGGGCATCACCGATCGCTTGTATGAGCATGTCCCTGACCTGGCCGGTTACGTAGTAAAGGCGAGCTCCGAGGGTCAGCCCGGTCCAGATACATACAATCGAACGTTAGCAGAAGGGGCCAACCTCTTCGCGCGGACTTTGCAGCCGTATGATGGCATACTCATGTTCCGTGCCTTCGTTTATGATCACCACCTGACGGAGGACAGTTGGACTAATGACAGAGCCAACGCGCAAATCGAGTTCTTCAAAGAACTTGACGGGAAGTTTGAAGACAATGTCGTGCTTCAGATAAAGTATGGACCCATTGACTTCCAAGTGCGCGAGCCCGTGTCTCCGCTGTTCGCAAATATGTACCACACCAACATGGCTATCGAGCTACAGGTCACGCAGGAGTATCTCGGCCAACAGTGTCACCTTGTCTATCTAGCTCCGCTGTGGAAAGAAATACTGGACTTCGACTTACGCGTGGACCAGAAGCCATCTCCTGTCCGAGACATCGTGTCAGGACAGCACTTCAAGCGGCCGCTCGGAGGGTGGGCTGCTGTGGTGAATGTCGGCACAAACAACACCTGGTTAGGAAGCCATCTGGCCATGTCCAATTTGTACGCCTACGGTCGTCTAGCATGGAGCCCTACAGATGATTCCGTCGAAATCCTAGAAGACTGGACGCGTCTGACATTTGGGCAAGATCGCCGTGTTCTGGACACGATCACGGAATTGTCAATGGATTCATGGCCGGCATACGAGAACTATAGTGGAAACCTGGGCATCCAGACCCTAACCGACATCCTCTACACCCACTATGGGCCCAATCCCGGCTCACAGGATGGTAATGGCTGGGGACAGTGGACACGTGCTAACAGCTACTCCATCGGCATGGACCGTACCGTGAAAAATGGAACGCGAAACGCGGGCCAATATCCGAAGGAAATTGCAGAAATGTACGAGGAGATCGAAACGACCCCCGATGATCTGCTCCTCTGGTTCCACCATGTCCCCTACACGCATCGTCTGCACTCTGGGAAAACTGTGATTCAGCATTTCTACGACGCACACTACGATGGCGCCGAAACCGCTCAGACCTTTGTCCCCAAATGGGAAGCGCTGAAGGGACGCATCGACAAGCAACGCTACGAGGAGGTGCGTCATCGGTTGATCTACCAGGCAGGCCATTCGATCGTCTGGCGCGATGCAATTAATAACTTCTACTACAACCTGTCCGGCATCGAGGACCAAGAGGGTCGAGTACGCCATCACCCATGGCGTGTGGAAGCCGAAGATATGACTCTTAATGGATACACCAAATACACGGTGCATCCGTACGAGACCGCCTCGAATGCAACCGCCATCGTCACGGCGACCAACTCTACCACGGGAACCGCTTCGATGAAGTTGAAATTCCCATCTGGCACTTATGATCTGGGGATCAACTACTATGATCTATATGGTGGACAGTCTGAATGGACGGTGTATTTGAACAAGCGCGTTATCGGGAAATGGAAAGGAGACGCCGAGGATATCCTGGGACACACGCCGTCGATCTATTTGGATGGCCATTCGGCGATACGGATTACCTTCCGGGATGTCAACGTCAAAAAGGGGGACGTGCTGAAGATTGTCGGTCAAGCGGATGGTGTTGAGCCGGCGCCGTTGGATTATGTGGTGTTGCTCCCTGATGGCGTGGTGGATTAGTCTGCCATATTGTCGGGTTATCAGCTTGTGGCTATTTCCCTGGTGAAGACCCTCGAGTATAATTTATTGCTGGACTAAATAAATCAATTCGTGGATTGCAAGAGCATATATATGTATGCAGCAAGGTAGATGTAGGCTGTAATGTCCAGCCACCCCGAAGTTATACCACAAAGTTGAATGTAAGTGGACATGAAGATCCGTACCAGCTCGTTCATTCTAAAGTCTAACATTGTGATCATTGATATCCCAACAAAATAACTAATTCATGCACCTACCCAACCTGCTCGCGACTTCATCCATACTCTTCACCAGCTCTAGCACATCTTCTTCCGTCAATCGCACATTCGTACAACAAATCCGTAACGCCAAAACACCATTCACCCTAACTGTCATGACAGCCGCCGTGTTTGTATCCAGCAAAACCCGTGAGATATCTTTATTCATCTTCCCCAGCTTCTCCTCCTGCCCCTTCCTCTGTGTCGGATTATATCTGAATGTGATAATTCCCAACGATGCGGGAGTGATGATTTCCCACCCATGCATTGCCTCCAGTTTCAGCTGAATCAACTCCACAAGGTCCATTCCATGATAAATCAATTGTCCAATCCTCTCAGTTCCTAAAACACGCAATGTGAACCACAAACTCATGGCCCGCGACGGACGCGTTAATTCAACCCCCATATCCCAGAGCTCGGGTTCGTCTTCCTTGACGCGAGATGTATGATCCATGAAAGACGACTGAGCGTGGAAGCTGGAGACGAGATGCGACGTGTCCCGGACGAGGATCATGCCACACCCATAGGTCTGGAAGAGCAGCTTATGCGCGTCCCAGGATACGCTGTCTGCGGTGCTCAGCTGCGTGGCTAGGCTCGACCGGGTGAGCGAGAGAGAGAGAGCGAGGCACCGTAGGCTCCGTCGACGTGGAGCCAGAGAGACTCCCTTTGGGCGATCGTGGAGACGGTGACGAGGGGGTCAATTAGCCCCGCCTCTGTGTATCCAAATGTAGCGATGACAAGGAAGGGTATGAGGCCGTTTTGCTTGTCTGCGTGGATGAGGTTATCGAGGCAGTCGGTGTTTAGACGACGGAAAGTGTCCGAGTCCACGGTACGAATTTGCTTATTGTGGAATCCTAGGATCCGGGCGGCTTTGAGAAGTGAGTAATGCGCTTGACGCGCGATGTAGATCACACCCTTGGAGTAATTCTGCCATTCTAGCTTCTGGTCCCGAGCTGCTGTTATAGCCATCATGTTTGCGATTGATCCACCGGAGACAAAGAGTCCGCCTGCTGTGGATGGAAAACGGATTTTAGATGAAAACCATTTGATCAATTCTTTTTCAACGGCACAAGGGCCCGCGGCCGTAAGCGAGCCACTGCAATGGGCATTGAACGCGGAAACAATGACATCCCCAAGCCATGTAAGTGGCGTGACATTTGCCGGAGTGAAGGAGAAGATGCCGGTATGGTTGGTTCGCGACCGGTGGTCGAAAATAGCATGGGCCTCCTGAATAACGGTGGATATTGTTCACCGGATACCGGGAGTGCTGAGGCTCCTAATATCAGCAATATCTTGCTGAGTAGACTTTTTGATGATGGGTTCGTCAAGATCTGGTGTGGTGACACGCCGCAGGCCTTGTAAGATACACATCAGACCAATCCATTGATCTTCCACTTCGCTTTCAATATCGCGCACAGTACTTGCAGGCTTGGGGACTCTATTGATCGAGATCCCATCAACTTGAGCAGGGCTGATTTCACCCATGATGGTCGCTGCATATCTGGCAATTCGGGATTGAGAATAATCCCCGCGCTTTCACCGAGGCTGTTCCTATCTCAAGGCGTAAAGATGTATACTGCAGAGAAAGGTAACAAAGGGAAACTTAGCACAGCAGTGAGGTTAAGTACTGCTCCACACCCTGAGATTGATACTTGCGGTCGTGAGCACAGTAGGCCGAGTGATCTCTGCGGGACAACCAAAGAAGGATTCCTTCTTATACGTCGGAAATCAAGAGGTAGCGAGGTTTAATCCTCAATAAGGGTTTTCGGGGATTGCTCTAGAGTCACCATGTTCACTAGTGGTACCCAATGACGACCGAAAACCAGGCTCTGCGTGCCGAATAATCTCTTGCCCCATCAGGCAAACAACGGCTTCGGGAAAAACCATGGTCGGCGGGATAACATCATAAGGCCGGAATGGAAGAGACCTCCGGTGAGGGATCTTGGTTTCCCTGAGAGATCAAATCCCGCTCGTTTGAATTCCGACTCCGACCAACGGATACCCTGTGACTCGGGGTTGGGGTTGAGGAAGGGGGTAGAAAGGAGGAGAAAGCCGAGGCGATCTTCATATGCATTTCGACACCTTGACACCTTGACACCTGAGGCAATAGGATAATGTATGCACAACCCTATAACTGACATCAGCCGAGTTATGCCACCGTGGCTGAGATAATACGCTTCCTTAAGGCGCTAGAGACTTGGTATGCTATTAAGAGGAAAACAGATAAGCTGGACACTGACAAGGGTCCGCCGCCGCTACTTCGGCGCGATGGATTCGACGATTACCAATGCTAAACACAGTCTCTGCCTCTGTGACTCATCCCTCAAATATTACCATCCTCTGTTCCTGCATCGGAAAAGCTGCATTCTCCACAAGAGAATCAAAAAAAAAAAATCAAGATCTAGTAGACTTTGCCAGAATGTCTTCCGAACAAGGCCTGTCCATTATCAAGGCCACCCCGGACCATGTCCCAATCATCCAATCCATGGTCACCGCCGCGTACTCGAAATACATCCCTCGAATCGGCAAGCCCCCTGCTCCTATGTCCGCAAATTACTACGAGCTTTTGAATACACGAGAAATATTCGTCCTGGAACGCCTCGAAGACCATACAATTGTTGGTTCCATCGTTCTCCGCACAGACAGCGACACCAGCTCAGTCAACATTAATAACCTTGTCGTTGACCCCGAGACACAGGGCAAGGGTTATGGGAGGCTACTGATGAATTTCGCCGAGGATCTGGCTAAGGAAAGGGGCTATGACGCGATGACATTATTCACCAATATCAAGATGTATGAGAACCTGGCGCTTTATCCGAAGCTCGGATTCGTTGAGATAGATCGGCGAGAGGAGGATGGGTACGAGAGAGTTTTCTTTCGAAAAGACATGGTTTAAACATTGTGAGCTGTTATGTGAGATACCTATGAGTGGCTTGAATATCCGAAGAGAACTATGAGCAGACAGGGCATGAGAATCAGTCTGATTTATCCTTGGCGAAGCGTCCCGTGAATTGTCGGATCTTCTTGCCCCAAATAAAGACTGGAATACCTAGGGCCCCTAGAAATCCGGTCAATGCGGCGAAAGTTCCAAATGTACCGTCATAGCCATGCAGCTCAACAAACGGCGCTGTTCCATAGCTCGTACCAAACGAGATGATGCCTCGAAAGGCGCAAATAATGACCAGCAGAGGCCCTGCTCGGGCAGGATAACTGTCCAGTAAGTAAGTAATCGCCACGATATTTGCTCCGACGAAACAGAAATAGTACGCAGCAACTCCCCAGACATAGGCGAACCAGTGGTACTGGTACGGATTCGCGGCGGCCACGCCGTAGATGGCGGATGTAAAAACACCCACAACAACGGGGACAATCAGAGGAATGATTCGAATTTCTGGCTCGTGCATCCCGCCGTTGCGTCTAGCAAAATATTTGATCAAGTAGTCGGACCCGTGGCCTAAAAGAGGGAGCGCCGCAATCGCGACCACGATTTGTCCACAGTTCACGTAGCTGGCGCTGCTGTTAGGCCAGTTATATGGCGGACTTGATACGATGGTGCTGTACGTGGTTCCGATGGCTATATTCACGCCGATTGTGAGACCGTTTAGGAGAAGAGCCCAGAGGACGTTTGGGAAAAGAAGTAACTCGAAAGTTTGCTAGTTATCGTTAGCGAGGATCTTCGGCTCTGGGCAAAACAGAAACATACTCTCAGCACTTCCCACACTTTGTTCCATTCTGGTTTGCCAATCCAAAGACGAAGATCGGATTTAAATGTGCGCGGTGCATACCGGGTGGTGTCCAAGGGTGGTCGCTCTGTGCAGACACCATCAGAGTCTGCCTTCTGGACACTTCCCACGGAGTTCTTTCGGGCGTCGTCGCCAGAGGACGTGTCCTCCTGGTAAGAAGCAAGCGACCGGTCGTATTTGGTTTCAGGAAGAAACAGAAAAGCAACAATCAGAAGTAGACCGGCCAAAGCTGCTCCGAGCCCGTACCACCATTCTGGAGTTATGGCCCCGGCAATAGGCCCGGCGAAAAGCACCCATACTGAAGTCAGGCTGACCTGAATAGCCTGTTGGCCCATGAGAGCTTTACTGCGCTCATGGAGAAAGTATATCTCCTAGTAATGCTCAGAACAAGATGAGTGACTGCTCTGATCAACTATGTCGGATTAATTTACCTGGGTTATCATGGGAACCAAGGCCTCGCTCTGCCCAGCGGCCAGACCAACAACCATTCGGGAGGCAAGATGCCATTCATAATTCTTCGCTGTTGCGCAGAGAACAGCACCAACCACAAGAACCACGGTAGAGCCGAGAAGAACAATGCGACGCCCAATTCCGATGGCAAGAGGCATTCCAATGAGGTTGCCGATTCCCCTACATTCCGGTTAGCACGTTATGCCTTCTCTGCGTGCCGAGAAGACTTTACATGAACAGTGTCGGATAAGTCATCAAGTGTGTAATATCGTCGTACCCCTTTCCCACCGCTTCATACTCAGGAATATAAAAGCCGAGTAGGCCACCGAATCCGGAGACAAGGGCCAGACCAAGAGTGGAGACTAGCTTGTTAGCATAACGTCTACGAGACTTGGGAGATCTCGAGCTTACAAACTGATATCACAATGAGAACAACAGTCTTCTGCCAGCTTGGCATATTCAAAGGATCTAAGATCAGGTCAGTCTTGTTGGGAATGGTGAGCCTTCTTCACAGGTACTGACCGCGTGGATCTGCCGTTGGGGTGGGAATGTAGACAATTGCTCCTTCTGTCAACTTCACCGTTCCCATTACTTTTCGATTCTGTTTGGCTCCCCCAAGCGCTTCAATCTCCTCAACATGGCCGACGGAGGCTTTATCGTCGTCTGACATGATGAATAGAAATTCAACACGGATAAGTCAATCAACGACGGAATGCAATGAAAGACGATAGGCGTTATGATGAATCGTCCGGAACGCTGCACACCCAGCAGGTTAAATACACAAAAGCTGGCATTGTTGTCCGGCCGATGGTGTTGGCAGTCAACGATAAGAAGATGCCTAGAACCCCATAATACCCCGGACTGGGTCTTCAGCATCCACACTAAGCTGTTCGGTCACTAACTCGAAGCCTAAACCCCCGCTCCGAAGGGCGCTTGTGACTCGGGGGCTACCGAGCGCCACCTCCACAATATTCTTTGATGCTGTAGATAGCAGTATCCAAACATGTCGGAATGTGGACGAAAGCAATTGTACGGTTGTTCAACACTTTGTGCCTCCCTGCTCTAAGTCCCAAGTGTAGCCACGATGTATGTTCCAGGATTCTCTAAGTGTCATATGCTTCTTGAGGATGAAAATGGATGTTTAGATTCATGTTAAGAACACTGGAGATATTCAAAAACTAAGTTCCATTCTAACTCTGACCAAATGAACAATAAGTACACGTAATTACATCAAACATCAATTCTAGTAATCCTTAACACCGGCCAAGCGAAGCACGGTGTCAGTTCTCTCCGGCTTCTCAAATGGCTCGGTCCGGTACTTGTGGCACACCTCTCCGTTCCGCATAGGCTTTTCACTGGCAGGACGAATATTGCTAGATTACGTCAGTAACTGTCAACAGTCCGGACAGAAGAAATCATACCAGTGCGGCCAGTGGGTGGTGCCCATGAAATTCTCGAAGCAATACTTCTTCAATTCCAATGCCTTGGGCGTGGCGAACCGTTTTGGGGTCATGCAGATGTACTGAACATGACGAATTTGATCGCCCTCGGGCAGACAAGCGTAATGCATGGTGCGTGAGTCCCAGAGCACAAAGTCGCCGGGCTCCATGTTCATCTTCACTAGCTCGCATCCCCGGTCTTGGAACCATTTCAGGTCTTTGTCGTGGAACAGGAAAAGATCCATGTACTTGAGCTCTGGGGGCGGGGCATCCTCGTGGTCGTATTGCTCACGCTTCTGGGCGAAGAATTCATCGAACAGCTTGGCCGATCCCTTCATGAGCATGAGACCGCCGTCTTTCGGGCCGTTCGGTGCAAAGTTTAGCAGCCCTTGGACGGCTTGCATTCTGCAGGTTGTTAGTGGCATGTGGGGGGGGGAGGTGCTGCCGAGGGATGGATAATGCGTACCCTTTTCGGTCTGGGTTCTGGTCGCAGTGCGGCCAGGGGCTCCAGTTTAGATCCTTGCGGCGGGGCATGGAGATGTTCAGCCCGTCAAACGAGCAAAGAAGCTCCTTGGTCTCCCATAGTTTCTCAAAGATCTCCACAACGGCAGGCTCGGAGCGAGCCTCCCATGCCATCTTCTCATGAGTGGAGCCGTAGGCGAAGTACATGCTAGAGCTTGTTAATTGCATGCCGGAATAGAGAAAGGAAGAGACACTTACCCTCCTTTGAAACTAACGGGCAGATGTTCCGCCGTCCAGGTACTTTCATCGTTTTCATCGAATCCCAGTTCAAAGTTCTTCAGCCACTGGACCTGCTTGTCGCAGTAGTACTTGGCGCGTTCCGGGCTGATCACATTCTTGATGACGACACAACCATTCTTATGAAACTCATCGCGCCAATCGCCGTATGTGCGGCTGCTGAAGTCAACGAGGTCTTTGATAGTGTAAGATTCGTTGGTGGCCGCAGCCAATTCTTGGACAGTGGTGGTTGACATAGTGGGAAAAGAGAGTATAGTGTTGGCGTCTGCTTGCTTCTTTTGGTTTCTGTTCGTTTTATTGCTTGGATGAGGCCTGATTCTGTCAATCTGTCGGGGAACTCAAAGTTCACTTAAGTAAACACCCCACAAGATCGAGGAACGACCCCGGCCTGATCGGAGCCTTTTCGACGGCATCAATGCTGGCCGAGGGAGCTCGGAGGCCCCCGAAGTGTGGGGGGAATCTGGGGGAGACCAACGCTAAGATCCAGTAGATCCCGAAGGTTCGGGCGCTAATTGCCCGAGGGGGTGGAGGTCGGCATCCGATCGCAGACGAGGACTGTTTGATCTCCACGTCTTGGCTTCGGAGGAAGGAATCAGCTGTGGCTCTGTTATTGTCATTTAAATCAGTTGAAATACCGAACTACTATGAAGAAGAATAGAAGCATCAGTATTACTTGCGGTATCTCGAGCCCATCAATTCTCATTGTTCATCATGCCTCCTCCCGTCCAATCCGCCTACAAACGCATCAAAGCGCCCAAGCTTGGCGAGAATGGCTTCTCTGGGTTCCAGCCGGGAAAGACCGAAGTCCTTCCCAGCGGATGGAACGGATTCAATGCGAAACCGTTGAAGAGCCCAATTCGCGTTGACCACGATGTCGAGATTGTCGTGCGTGACGGCTGTCGACTCTACGCAGACATCTACCGACCGGCTGATCAGACGGGGAAGATTCCGGCCGTGTTGAGCTGGTCATTCTACGGCAAGAAGTACAGCGCGCTGGACATGCTCCCCATGTGTACGTGGAACTGCTGTGTTCCGCGGTCCGATCTCAGCGGTCTCGAAAAGTTCGAGGGTTTGGATCCTCAGACCTGGTGTCCACAAGGGTATGCCATCGTGAGCGTCGATACCCGTGGCGCGGGCAATAGCGACGGGCTCATAAACGTCATGGGCTCTCAGGACGCTGAGGATGGATACGACGTCGTGGAAGCGATCGCTGCTATGGACTGGTGCAATGGGTCGATCGGTATGGCCGGTAATTCAGCGCTGGCAATTTCGCAATGGTTCATTGCCTCACAGCAGCCCCCGTCGCTAAAGGCCATCGCACCATGGGAAGGATCTGGCGATATCTATCGTGAACAGTTCTGTCGTGGCGGCTGGTTTTCGATGAGCAATTTCGACCTGATCACGAATGAGATCGTCCGTGGACCGGAGGGTTCCGGAATAGAGGACTTTGAGGAAATGTACCGTCGGTCGCCAGTCTCAAGCGCCTTCTGGGAAGACAAGAGAGCCGACATTTCGAAAGTACAGTGTCCAGTTTATATCCGCGGATCGGATGTCAGCTCGATTCACACGATGGGATCCGTTCGCGCGTGGTTGGAGCTGCCGCACGATCAGAAATGGATTCGCTGGGGCAGTAAACAAGAGTGGTACGAGCTCTATTCTTGTCCTGACTCTATGGACGAACTTTCTTTGTTTTTCGATCGCTACCTGAAGGGCGTCCAGAACGAATGGGAAAAGACGCCGAGGGTTCGGTGGTCAGCACTGCAGTTTGGCGATCGGGAGGCTATTGACGATATTGTTCTCGGTGACTTCCCAGTGCCTAACACTGAGTACCGCGAACTCTTTCTTTCAAATGATCAACTCGACTCTAATCCGACTTCTGACTATCACACGGTGTCTTACAACTCCGAGGACACTTCCAGCTTCGCTGAGTTCTCCTACACTTTCGACAAACCATCCCGGCTCATTGGTCTGCCAAAAGCAGTCCTATACATGTCCTGTGAGGATCGAGATGACTTCGTCGTGTTTGCCATTCTGCGGAAAAAGGACAAAGACGGCAAGCCTCTCATGCACTTGAACTTCCCCATCCATGCGACACCGGTCAACGCCATCGATGATATCCCGAAGGCCGACCAGGCGAGCCTTAATCTCCACCTGGGATCGATGGGCGTTTTGAGGGCGTCCCATCGCGCCTTCGATGAATCGAAGAGCATCCACCCGCAATTCCCGTTCCATCCGCACGTAAAACAGGAAAAGGTGAATCCAGGCACCATTGTGAAATTGGAAATCGGTATTTGGGCAATGGGCGTTGACTTCGACGCTGGTGAATCTATAAGCCTGCGGGTAAGTTTCCCATAAAGGGGCCCTGAAGCATTGATCTCGTACTAAACTTCGTAGGTCTCTGGGCAATTCCCCAGTATCGCAGAATATAAGACCTGGTCGAAGCCGCGCCCTGAACATGAGCTGAATAAGGGGAAGCATGTGCTTCACTGTGGCGGGGACTATCCCAGCTCTCTCATTTTGCCATTTACCTAGCTGTCCTTTGAAATATAATAGCCGCACTGGGTAGTATGTTAATGTCACTTCAATGCTTGACTATTTGTATTTAGTGCTTCTATCTTACCGTGTTTTACACAGCAAATGAAGGGTTTCGTTACAATTTGTGTCTATTGTGTTTCGACGTTTTGCATTACTTTGGTAGTTGTCGCACGCAAGATAACTTCGCCATACTGGGTTCTATCTTGTCTGATCTTGCGAAGAGACACAGTACACTGGAATTGCTGCGGCCTATTCTTTCATATACAAATTCAACTCGCCAACAGATTACACATGTAATGAACAATCTCAGTATCAGAGTCTCCACAATCCACCTCCAATTGCCGACCGTGTCAAGTGATGATCGAAGCCTCCAATACACAATTGATGCCAATGGCCTTTTCACGAGATTATTCGCGCCGGAGCTGGGTAGTCTACTGGTTGTGAATATGTTATTCAAATAACTACCAAACAAAGGGCAAGTCTTCTTACGTTCACGGATATCGAGTCTAGTTTTTCTGCAGTCGCGGGATCGCGTGTAGGGCATGTAAAATGGCAGGCAGATTCCGGCAGTTAGAGACGCTCGGATGACCAATTTGGTCAACATTGGTAGAGGGTATTTATCTTATTTAGAGAGCTTTAATTGTTCGACCGGTTTCAAGCATTCTCAGGACTTTTCAGATTGAAGCAAACACCTGCCGTCGAATTTCGGACATTTGAGATGATGATATATATATTGGAGAAAACTGTGACTTCCTTCGCCACCTATCAAACACCCGAGTCAAAAGACACCAATCAAAGACATAAGATATATAAGCCCGGCAAATAATCTTGATTCAATTCCCGTAAGCAGAGATTTGCGAATTTGTGCTGACACCTCTCGCGACACCTCTCGCACTAGTGAACGCTGTGCGCCGATTGGACCCGAAAGCGGGGGACTCATCCTCTCAGAAACGGAGCCGAGGTCAGCAGGACCTTTTCGACAAGCGAGCGGTACGGGTGTACAGCCCCCGAGAGCTGGCAAGATCTGGCGGAGTAGAGAGCTCCAGATAGCAGTCACTGCCTAGCAGATGGCCGGGGTCAGGCGGCTGATCCCCCGCGTTTCCGACCCCGCATTCTCCACCAGTCCTATAGCCGGGATTGACAATCTAGCGCCTCCTATTGCTCCCATTGTAACTTTTTGCTAAGGCATGTGGACACCCTCGGCCATCACTGACACCGGGAAGGTATGCATGAGAGTGTCGGGGCAGCGTTGAGACAAGCCAAAAGATCAATATGTGCAGGGCCCTGTTGAGCGGCCGTCAAGGACGGTGAATCGGACACCGTGCCTCGGGATGGATCGACCCCCGGCCACTAAACGGCCTCGTCTGTCGATGGCATGTAATATCTGTCGGCAGCGAAAAGTGAAATGCGATGCGGAGTATCCTAAATGTCGGAACTGTCGACAACGGAACCAGATTTGCGTGACGACCGACCCTCAACGACCGGGAGTAACGGGGGTGCGAGAATGGCTGGAGTTACCGGAGAAGGGGGCAGTTTTTACTGGAAGGAGAGAGGATGATAGGGAGATAGGGAGGGAGGATCTGATCCCTGAGAGTCAGCAGCAACAACCATCACCGAACGATGCCACGACTGCCACGGAGAAGATGGACGGCGTCTCGCCCGTACATCACCCGTTTATTACATCCGTCAACGTGGAACATGAGACGAATCGCATGAAAGTCATGGGAGGCAGTAGCTCGCAGTGTCTTGCCAAGTCTCTGGATGTGTTCTTCAAAGCAGCAAGACTGAAACCGGTATCGGGTTCCTTTCGGCATGGAATGCGACACGCGGAAGAACTGGAACTGTCGTTGAAATTATCGCTACCGACACTACCCAATCGAGAGATGTGTGACCGATATATGAATATTTACGAGTCTCGGATCCACCCACTTTATCCAATCTTCAACCCTAAAACTATCCGAGCCGGGATTGAACAGCTCGCCGAACTGTCGGACTACGCAGAGCTCCCTCGGGATAATATTCCAGTCTTAGCATCCGCCTACCTTCTGATGAGTTTCGGGGCCGACGAAGCAGCACAATGTATCACAGAGAAAGGCGAAAAGTACTGCCACGCTGCTGCCGGCTTGCTTTCCCATGTCATAGTCACGCCCTACTTTCCTGCTGTCCAAGCGTTACTGCTTTTCACTATCGTTTACCGAGGGCGCAACCAAGAAGGTCTTGCCTGGCAGACCCTTGGGATTGCAATCCGCATTGCGTATACTTTGGGGATCTACCGTCATACATCAAACCTGCAATCTGAAGATCAGAGCCTGTATAGGCAGGTTTGGGCAGTCTGCTGCTGTCTCGACAAAATGATGGAGATTGAGTCGGGACGTCCAGCAGTTGTTATCCGGGAACATGTCACCCCGGTTGGATCCCTTTCTTCCGAGTCATCGTTGCTTTACTGGCATCTTGGGCTTGCAGAGTTCCAAAGCAACATTAGCCAACACATCTACAACTATCGCGCCGGATCCCGAAGTGTCCGCCAGATCCTGGTGGACACAGCCCGACTCGACCAGTCTCTTCTTTCTTGGGCCAACCAGATCCCCCCTGAACTCCGACCGGGCAACGATCTTTTCTGCCCGGATTCAGATTTCCACATGCTCGCCTTTCTGTCCATTCAGTATCAGGAGACTCTGATTGCTCTCCACCGCGCGGCATTGATCGCCCCATCCGCAAGCTTCAATGAGGAAATTGCACGGCACTGTGCGGACGAGCCTTCACAATTTCGACTTCGGAATGGAGAGTCAATCTGTGTCAATAGCGCCCGAGCTATTGCAAAGGTGAGCATCGAGCTCTCGGAGAGGGACGCCGATTCGAGGCTTATCCCGGCGGGTCCATCGCTGCTGGCCTGTATTGTTCTGGCGATCTACCTGATGAAACATCCAGAATCAAAGCTCCAGGCTATGGATTTGCAGGTTTGTGGTTATTGTTTTCATCAAAGCAGTACATCGGCTAAAACGACGTAGTTATTGAAGGCCTGTTTGGAGTATTCCAGTTCCCGACTTGCTAGTTGTAACGGCAACGTTCAATTTCTGGAAGGTCCGTTGTGCTCGTGCTTGCTTTTTAATTAATACTGGATAACTAACGTCAGAAACAGGGCTAGCAGTAATCTACAATCAGACTGCAGCTCACCTTGAAGCCCGCGCACGATCAGAAGAAAGAAGCTCTCTTATCTCGCCAGGGAGATTTCCAAGAGCGCAGATGTCTACCAAAACACACGAACGCAGTCGACTCCAACCTGTCAGCACGACTCAGAAGGACAGCACCAACCACGGACACAGTCAAAATTCTCTTCTCACGCCCTCAACTTACGAGGAAAATCCACCCGCGTCATGGAGAAGAGAACTTGACTCTCACCCTGGTATCTCCCATCCATCTGTGAACTCAACATGCCATTCACGACACCATGAGCACTCACGAAATATGTCCTGTATGCCTCTTGCAGACCCCGGAACTGGGCGACGCTACCCACGGGAGACTCAAGAACAGGATAGTGCACAAGAGACCGGTTCATTCATGGACCAATTTGCGGCATTGGGCGACTGTCCGAATCCCGTCGATGGAGGCATCTTCCCGTTCGAGGGCTATAATGTGGAGGATTTGTGGAATTGGATGTTGTATTTTGATAGTCCGACGGGATTAGATGGAGCTTGAGCGACCGAAGCGACCGGATGGATATAGATAATACAATGTACTATTTGTCTTTCTCCGTGCTTTTATTGTATTCAAAATATGAGATGATGACCATTATCCTGCGCTATGCAATGCAGCTGTGTCCTTGCGAGGCATTTGCTATCGGTCGCAGCGGTTAGAAGGGGTCTTTCTGTTTCAATGTGTTACTGCGACAAAATTGCTAAGGGCTGCGTGAAATGACGGCTTGACCAACCACTATTTAAAGGAAGCTCTACTTAACAGTCACAATAAAACCAAACAAAACCAAACAAAACCAAAAAAAAAAAAAAAAAAAAAAAACCATAATTTACTAACATATAACCAGAAGAAAGGTTACTGACTCGAGCCCAAAGGTGATTAACCATCAAAAAAACAAGACCCAAAATATGTAAAATTCCTGAAACAGCGGCATCCTCCAATCACTCAATCACTAAGCTTCCTGCTTGATATACGGAATGCCAGTCAATTTGAACGTCCTCTCATTCAGCACTGGATCCTGGACCGGCCCATCTCGGCTCTTCGGACACGGCTTTCCATCTCTCATCGCGACATTCGTGGGTGCAACATGCACCGCATTCGGCCAATGGGTTGTTCCCAGACGCTCTATACTCCAGTTAGCACTTACCCGACCGAGCACTTGTAGAGAAAAAGGTGGTTGGGGAACAAACTCTCGAAAGCCCCCTTCTTCCTCAACAGATCCTCCTGGCTCGCCTCTCGAACAGGCGTATAGCACGTGTAAACAGCCAGTCGGTCTTGCTTGCCACTCGGAGGCACGTTATAATGCGGAGTGCGGCTGTCCCAGACGATCAGGTCTCCGGGCTCCACGCAGACCTTCTCCCATTCCAGACCGTGGTCTTTGAGCCATTTCATGCCGTTCTCGGTGAACCCGAACCACTCCGGGGTCCACGCTGGGATCTTCGGCTCGTCGGCCATTTCGCGGTGGAATTGTTCGGAGATCTTATGTCCGCCTTTGCATACAATGAGTCCCCCGTCGTTGGGCCCACATGGGTTGAGATTCACGAGGCCTTGAAGGCCTGTGTCATTGCATGTTAGTACTATAGCTGGTGCGGATCGGGTAAAAAGGGTGACGTACAGCGGAATCCGGGCTTCGTTGGGTCCTGATCCTGATGGGGCCAAGGTTTGCTGTGTTGCTATCTTAGTTGTGTTTCACGTCGGTCATTGAAAGCAGGTGCTTACTTCTCTTGGAGGTCCTCTCGACTGCATAAGCGTCATGTTAGCCCCCAAGTCACCGATAGGGACAAATGGCACCGAGAGGTAGGACATGGAGATGACTCACTTGGCAAATCCGACATTCACAACATCAAAAGACACAATCAAGTCTTCGTCATCGTACACCTTCGCAAAGGTGTCCACGACCCCTGGCTCGCCGCGAATGTCCCAGACCCACTGCTCATGCGTAACGCCATAGCTTAGAATCATGCCCTTCTCGTTGAGAACGGGAAGCTTAGCGCGTCGGACAGTGGATGGGTCGTTTCGATCGTAGCCAAGCTCACTGGATGCTGAATTAGCAGTCATCGCAAAGAAATTGGACACGGTGCAGGAGATATGAGATTTACAATCCCTCAAGGTATCCGAAAAACGCATCGGAGTACTTGTCGGCTCGGTCGCGCGGTACAGCGCCTTTGACCACGGCGTATCCGTCGCGATTGAGGTCATCGCGAAAATCGCCATAGTTAGTGGGCTCACCATCCAAGGCCATGCGGCCCTTAGGTGCCGTAACGGTGATCGGTTGGGTGGTGGTGGTTGTGGTGGACATTGTGAATCTGATGCTATGATGAGTTCGCGTTCTCGGGGGAATGACTTGGTGTTGGACCTGGGTCAGACTTGTACCATACAGCCTTTTCTATCTTGATGCCTGTATAGGAGTAGAACATGTCATCCCAGAAAAGCTTTCGGGGATTCAACTGCCCCGAATAGAAAATTAGACGATACCCAGGATTCTTCAGAGGACCTTCTTCGGCGGACTCAACTGCCGTGATTCTCGGGGCTCACCGAGACCCGCCCGCATGCTCCGAATTGTATCATCTGCCATGACCAGACCCCACATGAGAACATCCGATTGTAAAGGGAATATAGCTACTGGTCTTTGGGGGAAATGGACCATAACTGGGTTATCCGGTCGCACTGGTATTATCCACGTCCACTTCCCGAAGTCCCGCTGCGGGGTCGGGGAGGATCACGATTCCTATAGATATTATCTCATTCTATTGTCATAGACACTATCAAGCGCAGAGAGCGACGAGATGGATACCTTTAGAATCATTATCGTAGGCGGCGGAATCGCCGGCCTAGCAGCCGTACGTCCTTTCACTCCCCCTCTATGACATTATCCTAAGATATTCACCCACCAGGCAATTGCTCTCCGCGCCGACGATCGAGAAATTACCATCCTCGAGCAATCCCCCATTAACAAAGAAATCGGTGCCACGATCTCCCTCCAACCCAATGCGTCGAAGATAGTCGAGCAACAATGGGGTCTCTCCGCGCTGCTCCGTACCCGAGGATCAATGGTCGACGAGGCGTTCGAGATCTACAACACGGATGGGGAAAGGCAGATCCACATTCCGCTGTCCACAAGTGAGAAGTACGGCGCCGAGAGGATGATGTATCATCGCGCGGATTTGCACTCTGTGCTCAAGCATAGAGCCACGGCGGCAGAGTACCCCGGCCGACCGGTCACCGTGAGGGTTTCGTCGAGAGTGGTGGGATGTGACTGCCAGGACGGGCGGGTGGAACTGAGGAATGGGGAAGTGATGCAGGCTGATTTGATTATTGGGGCTGACGGGATAAAGAGCTCCCTTCGAAAGGTCGTGCTTGGGGAGGACGTCGAGGCGAAGAGGACAGGGCTATCCGCATATCGACTGATGGTTCCGACGGAGGAGTTACGGAAAACCGACTTCGCCAATGTGATAGATCCTTGCAGAGCGTGTACGACCATGGTGATGGGAATGGATCGACGGTTGATTATGGGTCCGGCGAGAAACGGCTCGATCTATGGCGTCGTGGCCCTTGTCCCGGACGAAAGTATGCAGGAATCTTCGGGTAACACGAGTTGGACCACGACTGGAGACCGAAATAAAATGTTGGATACGTTTTCTGGTTTCCCGGAGTGGGCGCAACGGCCGCTGCAGCTCGCCGGTGAGGTCGGACTGTGGCAGCTGCGAGATTTGGATCCCTTGCCTACTTGGTATCGAGGAAAAGCGTTACTCATTGGCGATGCGGCGCATGCGATGTTGCCCACTCAGGGCCAGGGCGCCAGTCAAGCGATCGAAGATGCGGAGGCAGTCGGTGCCTTCTTCGCCGGATTTGGAGCGAAGAACGATCCGAGGTCGGTTGATGAGGTTGAACAGCTCAATAGAGCCGTCTTTGAGTGTCGGTATAAACGGGCAACCACCATCCAGGCTTATAGTCGACAAGCTGCAAAGCCAGCGACCGAACCGGGAGATCCAAGAGTGAAGATGAGTCCGGCGGAGTTTATGGATTATAATTGCTCGTATGGAGGAGCGATGGACTGGTCTCACAGGCAGAAGGCAGAGCTAGTCGCATAGCATTGTTTCAAATCATCGTCACAATCCTGAAACAATTGGACGCCTTAAACGGTAGGAGGTACGATGCCAGCGAAAGACTCGTCGCAGAATGGTTTATGTACAATCACGCTCCTAAAAGATCTAATAACCTAATGTCGGGGAACTACCATGCTTGAGTATTGATAATTTTATTTAAACCACGTTCGGAGATATTCAACCGCCCCGATAGCTCGGCGTAAAAGCCCAAAGCGTTGATTTGTTTGGTAGTCCGCCAAGCCAAGAGACATCAACAGCGCGAGAATGTGAATAGCACGCGCACCGAGCTTTTGCCATAAGCCTCGTCTACTTGCCCCTCTCTCATCTTCCAGAGTCCATTCTCGTTTGAAACCCATGCCGTTCTTCACCTGCAGCCACTTCAGCTTATCCATCGAATATGGCGGCAGCGCGAAGGTGGAAAGCTTGGACATCAATGGTCTTGGTCGAGCGATCGTGCGCATATGAGAGAAGGCCTTGAATCCCCATTCTCCATGGTAGTATCCGTGGCCCGATTCACCGACGCCACCAAAGGGAGCTCCAGGAACTGCGGCGTGCAAGGCCACCTTGTTGATGGTGACGCCGCCGGATTGGGTGGATGAGAGGACTGTCCGTCGTTAGAGCCGCTTAAATTGGAAGGAATTCATAGCCTACTGTGCTCAATCTCCTGCTCGTCATGACTGAAGATATAAAGCCCAAGTGGAGCGGGAAGACTGTCGAGAAGAATTAGTATTTTTCTAGTATCCTTTGATGTTTGCTTACTTGTTGATTGAGTCAACGGCATCTTGGGTAGTCGACGTGATGACGGGGCAGATTGATCCGAAGAGCTCCTCGGAAAGAAGGGTGTCTGGTATGGTCAGCGGTTGATGATACGAGGATGATCATGTCTAACGTACCTGTCATGTTGACATTCGTGACAAGTGAGAGAGGGATTTGGCGCTTCTCGGTATCCAACGCTGCATCAGTTTGCACCGAGCCGTCGGTCTTTTCCAATAGGCCCTTCAACCGATCATAATTCTTCTGGTTCACAATCCTGGTCATACCCTCCTCTCCCTCGGTGAAGTATTTGTTGAAGTAGAAAGTCAGTCGCTCGACAAGCTGCTTCTCCACGTCCGGGTGAACGAACACATGGTTAACCGAGAGACAGATCTGTCCCGAATTAAGAAACTTGACCCAAGCGATATCCTGCGCGGCTGCCTCGATATCGGCCGACTTGGTGACAATAGCCGGACACTGTCCTCCCAATTCCAGCGTGGTCGGCGTGAGGTTCTTCGCTGCAGCGGCCGCCACGTATCTGGCTACATTGACTGACCCGGTGAAGAAGATGTGGTCGAATTTCCGTGCCATGAGACGCCCAGTTTCAGCTGCTCCTCCGGTCACGATCTGGATAGCGCTGGGATCCATGTACTTGGGAATCAGCTCGACCAATAAGTTCTGCGTAGCGACTGTGATCTCCGACGGTTTTAACATCACCGTGCAGCCGGCTGTGACGGCGGCAGTCAAGGGCTGAAGGATCAGCGACGTGGGATAATTCCAGGGCCCGATAATCAGTGCCACGCCGAGGGGCTCATAGCGAATGGTCGGACGCATTAGTGACTTCATGATTAGCCCGGAGTCCGGTACCTGGACTGCGGTCCATTTGTCGATGTTCTGGACATGGTCGAGAATGTCTTTCTTGATCCCTCGCAGCTCGCTGAAAACGGACTCGAAAGTGTGTCGGTGAAGGTCTTGGTGCAGGGCATCGAGGATCCGCTGCTCATTCTCCTCGACAAGCCACCACAATTGTTTCAGCTGCCACTTGCGCCAGGCGATCTCCCGAGTGCGACCGGATCGGAAGGTGTCGCGCAGGGTATGATAGGCAGTCTCCACCTGGGAGTCTGGAGTATAGGCTGTGGACATCGCGGAAACCGACGCTGTGGGCGTAACTATCCAACGCTCTGAATCCCACGGTCTCGAAATTTTGTAAACCAGGGTGAAAAGTTCGGATATGAAGATTCACTGTGTCTAATGTGCGGGGATTAAAGATTTAGTCTTGAATGCCGTGGCAGAAGGAAGGCCCGGCCGAAGATGCCTCGGGAACACATCCCCGCTTCAATCATCGTTTCACTTCCACGGCTGTGCACTGCCACCGGACAACGGAGTAGGCAACAGTGATCAATCATTAGTGACAATGGTGGACGAAGTGGGTCGCATAGCTGCTGGTAACCGCACGGCGCCGAGCCTTCATTGAGTCAGGTTTCACTAGCGCTTGGCGAATTTCTGGATTTGCTTGTGAAGTCATTTCGGCTGCGCGGTGCTTGTCGGCGCTAGCGAACTCTGTAGACCGGTATCCCTGCGATAATTCCTGTATAAATGGGTCTTAGACAGGGGTTCTTTGTTCGCCGTTTCGATAAATCCAACGCCAAGAAGCGTCTAGCCAGCAAACGTGGCGAGAAAAGGGGATCGAGGCAGGGCACGATTTGCCTCATATTCAGCCGCACGTTGGCCATCAGGGTGATTCGAGTGTCTCCTTTTGCTACAGGACGTGGTGTGCGAGGTTTGAAACACATTTCTCCCAATTGGGCGCTCTACTTAGTCGCACTGTCTGGCACATAGTACCTTGCAGAACCCAATCAATCCGCTGTAACGGTGTTCAGGATCATCAAGTCAATTGAAATAGCAGGTGCTATAGCCAGGGCGCGCGGCTTTTATAGTCATATATCTAGATTATTAGTTGGTTGACTCATTAACTCGTTACCTCGATTCACAGACTGAAGGTTCGAGCCCTTCGTGCGCTTTGACCCATAGCTAAGATATATTAGTCAAAGGTGTGAGACCAAGCCACGAAGATCAGGGATTATCCTGTTATACTCGGTACCAAACTGCTTGGAGCATGTTAATGGTTATAAACCAATTGATTAATCGGTCGTGTCTTATAGCCCAAGACGCACGACTAATTTCAAGTGTTGCAAATATGAACTGAAAGTAATCACAGACCTATAGCTTATACTTAACATCCTATCACCTGCGTGTTTCGGCGTTATTGTCGCTGGCGCTCAAATCTTGCAAGGGAATCGCTGGATCAGGAGCACCCCGGACGTGCTGCGGTACAATTACATTGTTCTCGTTTCCATAGTTTGTTTTGGTCACATAATTTGAAGCTACAACAACCAACGATGTCAACCCGACAAAGTAGCAGGCGAATTGGAAAGTCATCTGATGAACGTAACTGACACCAAAACTGTCGATCAAAAACGAAGTCATCATGCCGAGTGCGTTCAATCCTCTAATAAACCCGAATATCGAGCGAGCCTGGAGGCAGGTTAATATACCTCGGGGTGTAGATCATATTCGGGAGGGACTTCCTTCAACGGTTCGTTAGTGAATGAACTGATCAGGTATTGCGTTGTCATTTGAAAGGCTCTAGAGTGACACTGTTAGACTAGAAGGTGCTGCATGAAAGGGGATGCTGACCCGCATACGGCGCCATAGAGAATATAGATAGCCAATGCTCCTGCGAATGCCGAGTCATTCCAGTCTGTCAAACTTCCCCTATCCTTCCGATCGATCCTATGCTGTACTAGCCAAGCAGTTTGGCCGCAGCAAACTGCAAGCGTGAAAATTGTTACGATAAAGATGGCAGCCAGCGACCTGTGCTTGCGACTTGCCAGACAACTACCGTCGAGTATCCAAGTAATCCCAAGAGTCGCTGGTATTTGAATAAAGCTAAACAGGATACTGTTCAATGACCGCGTGCGTAGATCAAAATAGTGGGCATTCAAAGAGCTCTGTTGCGCCAGGGCAATCTCGCCGCTGAACATAGCCGGCAGAAGCAATATAAAGCTCCATTCTTTAACTATTTCCTTGGTACCGCGTAGTTCATCCATGGCGGAGGAATTGAACAAGTTGGCGGTTCTGAGTCCGTCACTGCGGCGAATGTCGGAAGGCCGGACGAGCAGTAGTAAACTTAGGACGATGGAAAATACCTGCAAGCCGATCGACACGCCATAAAAACTGCTCGGAGCTCCGGCACTTTCGCCCCTGCTGTCGAAATTGATGCCCAGTGCGATGATTGCAGCGATCGTCGACCCGCCAAGGCAGCATATCCATTGAATAGTCACGTAGGAGGCCTTCCGCTTTTCTTCCGCATACGAGTATGCAATGGCGCCTGCCGATGCCCATAGCAGTCCGGCGCAAACCCCCTCGAGCACACCACCCGCGTATGCCAGTCCTGGTCTGCCGCTTGTGTCGAAATAACATAGCCCAGCTGTTTCCTCGGTATAAGCGAGTTGAGTTGTGCGAGGGAAGCTTCCTAGATCACATATCAGTGTAAGCGATTTATCCAATTGCGCTCGACGCTATAGTGAGCTTTGGGCCGAGGGGATTCATGACGATGCCACCGAGCCACCCCGTGCCGGCGAAGACGCCATACAATATCGCATTGACATTGGCGGCTAGGGTTTCAGAGCTGGGTCTCCCGCCGCCGGCCCCGAGGCCAGTCAGGGCTAGATAGATGCCTGGTAAAAGAAACAGGACAGATCTGCTTCGGTAGTGCACAGCTGTCTACAGACAGTAGTCGCGGAGATTCACGTACCCAACAATAAAATTTTGAGATAACGGGCGAGTCTGCCAAGCAGTCGTCTTTTCGAACCACTGCCTGGCTCGTAGCGGTAGATCCAGAGCCATGGGTGTGAAATCTCAGCGTTCAAGTACCGCCAGAAACCACAGAAAAGCTAGATACGAAGCGGAGAGAAAGTCGCGGTTATGAAATTGTACATGCGGATTTGTTCGACAGAGCTTCCATCTTCTCTCGAAACTTACGTAGACCTCATGTTTCGCCCAGCTAGTAAGCTCAGGAAGGAGGGATGCACGGAAACCCAAGAGCCCAAGGCGTGCATTCCTCCTCGTCCATATTCCAACTCATCGACTTGCCATGGTGACAGATCAAGGAAGCAATCGTCTTCCGGAATCGGTGAGAGGGCTGTTCTTCAGTCTCACGTAGCACTATGTACGTTATTTAGTTCTACTAATTTAATCATCCGCCCGACATCGTAGGAAGTTCTCGTCATGCGTCATTGTGTACAGCTGAAACTATATTATGTATTAATTGCACCATTTCGAGTACATTTCCCTTCGCTTGAATCGCTTCTTTCTTACCAAACCTCGGATCCGGATCGAGTTCCGACAGTCGCACGATACCTCGACGTTCATTTCCATCAAGGACAGGAAATATTTAATGAAAAGTGAAACATTTTCCCAGGTGGTTCTGTTATATTGCGATTTCAACCACCTTCTCTTGAAAGGGGCAGTTGGAGAACAACGAACGCAGGCTCCCCCCACGACTTCGGCTCCATCCCGAACGCCGGGAGATGTCTCCGAAAGGGCGTGTTCGACATCCACGACTGTCCTCGACTGACGAGAGTGCCGCTTTATCAGTTATCGTGACTAGTCTGGTTGCACTCCTTCATGGCTATTAATTATCAACTTATTAGTCGCTACACTCGTGCGGGGTTGATCGGCGGTCATGGCGATCGCCCACTCATGGCCGGTCCTCGACCCCCCCTTCTCTCACCATCATCCTCTCAGTCTCACTGGCGTTGAAATCTTTTCATCATGCCCGCGCACTCCTACAACAAACCCTGGCTTAATCGAGCTCAGCCCCTAGACCTCACTCTTGTCAACGTCAACATCGTGGACGTTCAAGTCGGTCGCGTCATCCCCAACAGCAGCGTTCGGGTCCGCGATGGGGTTATCGCGGGAATCGGGCCAGCAGAGAAGATTTACAGTCCTGAGTCCACGAAAGTTGACTTAAACCATCGATATCTATGTCCCGGATTGATTGACTGTCATGTCCACTTAACGGCGACCCCTGGTAGCCCCTTGCTCAAGGACATCTTTGCTGCGAGTCCGAACGCGATCGCGTATCGCACCGCGTATGTCGCCCGGGAGATGCTGCTGCGCGGGTTCACAACCGTGCGAGATACTGGCGGGGCCGATGCTGCCTTGCGAGATGCGATTGCCGAGGGTCTGGTCACCGGTCCTCGGTTGTTTATTGCTGGCAAGGCTCTCTCGCAGACGGGTGGACACGGCGACTTTAGGGGCCCGTATCAGGGAGACGAGGCGAAGTGTTGTGGAGGTCACTCGCCGGCACTGGCTAGGGTCTGCGATGGCGTTCCTGAATGCTTGGCAGCTGTCAGGGATGAGCTTCGGCAGGGAGCCAATTTCATCAAGATTATGGTTGGCGGCGGAGTGGCGACCCCGACTGATGCGCTCGACATGCTGCAGTTCACGGCCGAGGAGATTCAAGCCATTACCACCACGGCGGCATATTCCAACACCTACGTCACGGCGCATGCATATACCACCAAGGCGATACGTCATGCGGTGGACAATGGAGTCCGCGGTATCGAGCATGGCAATTTCATCGACCCGGAGACGGCCAGATACTGCCAGGAAAAAGGCGTCGTGTTCACGCCCACCCTGGTGACGTATAAGGGCATGTCTGAGCCTCCATTCGATAACTTTCTCGACGAGTTCAGCCAGACCAAAAACCGTGAGGTGCTAGCCAGTGGACTGGAAGCTTTGAAAACTCTTAGCTCCGCCGGCATAACCATCTGCTATGGGTCGGATCTTCTGGCGGGCATGCATCCACTACAGAATCAAGAGTTTAGCATCCGCTCCGGGGCATTGAATGCGCAGGATATTTTGCGTTCGGCGACCGTGAACGCGGCAAAGTATATTGGGATGGAAGGAAAATTGGGCGTTATTGGTGAGGGGGCGATTGCAGATTTCCTGGTCCTGGAGAACAATCCGCTTGATGATATCACAGTCTTGGATAAGGTCGACGAATCGCTCATGGCAATTGTCAAGGACGGACGGATTGTGGCCAGCAAGCTGAATGGCTTGTCTGTTGATGCTTTGTATGATACTCATTGTATCCAGTCCCCAGTGTAGGATAAGTCGGAGGGTTGCTCTTTTTAGAAATAGAGTCAACTTTAGTTGACTCGATTTTCTTTTTGAAGGGCGTTCATCTCTATGGAACTAACTCGCCATGATTCAACGCTGATTTAATTGCCTGTATCCAGTGACATTACAGATGAAGCTTTTATTAAAGCTTATTCAAGCTCAAAATAAGGTCCATTTCCCGCATGACATGAGATAGTTCTCAGTCGGCGTCTCTTTCTCCAAACTCCCGAGGAGGTGGGATAAGCTTCTCAATTCCTGTTTATGCTTGCTGGTCGAATCTTGTATATGAAAATTGTAGGAATTTGAGGTGCCAGGGGTAGGCTACCGAAGTAGAAGAAAAAATGAATGAATTGCTTGACTTACTGAAGCTTGAATGAATGCTAACTAGGGGGTAGGAAGGCCCTTTTTATCTTCAATATCACGTGGTCTTCATGGCCGATTTCATGGCGAATACCGCTTATTTTCATGGAACCTTCCGCTTCATATAAAGGCTTTCGGAACTTGCCTTTAGCGAGGGTTTGGCGGATTGCTCGAAGCACCTGATTCTTCTACAAAAATGCGTCACTTTGCGACATGAAACTCCGAGTGATGTGTCAATCTACTTCCCCACAGACTGCGACAAATCAAAATTACGTCGCCTTCCATGAGATTCGTGTGATGAATTGCGCAAGATTCAAAGCCTACATAAACCGTTGCTACAATCCGCTCATAATCAGCAATAATAATTCTCAAAATTGTTTTCTGTCTTCAATAAACGCATAGTTGTCACTGAATAAACCATCATGCAGCAGGTTAGTCTGTCTGAGGCCTTACAGCCACCACTTTCTGCTTCTCAGGAATGCGTCGTTCCCCTTTCCCCTGACATCTGCTTCGGAGCGGGTGAGTGGATACCTTGAACTCATTTTCCCAGAAGGAAACACTCGGTCAACCGACCCAGTGACGATGGGCGGTTACATGCCTGCCCTTGCAGCGAAATATGCAGTATACTACGCATCGCAGCATTCTCGCTTGAAGCCTCAGGCAAGTCTCCGGACGATGAACGCCGTTCTATCGACCACTGCTGCCGGCTCGGGGACCAGCTCGGATGGTCCTCCGGGAGATCAGCGTCGGAAAGGCATGGTCTACTCTACGTGTAGAGGTGTTCCAGCCTACAAAGTGTCAGGAGATGGCTGTCTCCGTGGACATGCTGTAAGTGTTCCTGATTCTATACTGGCCCAGACCTCGATCAATGACGACGCGTCAGTCTTTCCGATGGATCGATCTCGTCCGTGACCCGACCTACAAACTGGACTCTCCATCCACTACCTCGTCCCGTGAGCCTCGTCAAGCTGGAAACATATTCTGACCCGGGCTGGATATGCTATCATACCGCGTTCAAGCCGACAGGGTTCAAACACGCCCATTCGTACGTGAAACATTTTGTCCCAGTCGACTGGCGCCCTGCTACCCCGGGCTGGAACTGTACGCCTTTTGGCTCATCTACAGGAGACCAGCATGATGACAAAGCTAACGAAGACCCGCGTCCGCGCTGGACAACCGATATGATACCTTTGATCATGGATGCGAGTCTTCCTCCCGAATGTAACTTCGTATCACCAAAAGATGGTCAACAGGAGCACATGGCCAGTATGGCCTCCATTCTAGGCTATGCCACGGCTCAGAAGTCAGCAAGAGAGCGAGATGACCCTAATTGGTGCGATCTACCTAAAGATGGCTCCGGGAGATTTGATGGATCTATGCTCAACGTGGCGTTGGCTATCTCAACTGATATCAGGCAAGAGTTGCCGGAGCAAGGTGCCCGGTGGCTGTACTTAAGGGATGAGGTCAAGAGTATTCGAAACGGGGGAATAAATGTGGAAACACTTCTTTATAATCAAGAGATGGAGCTCGTGGCAGTGAGTCACCAGATCGGGCAGTTTGTGTCTTCTGAGAGGAAGCAAACCAAGAATGGGAGTCGGCTGTAGCAATCCCTGCACAGTGATTTATTAAAATGGAAATGATTCAGGGAGTACCGGTAATTACATAGCATCGACGGTCACGACACCCTAAAACATAAGAAAATACATTAAGACTTTTGCATATACCACCTCATTAGATACCCCGGATATCTTTCCTTTGACCAGCAACACCGCTCCTACAGAATGCGTCCCTTCACCTGGTTGATCTTCTTCACATTGACATCCTTCCACATAATCACCGATCCAAGAGTGAAGATATACAAACACGTCGCCGCGATCAACATCAGCCTCTGCGTCTCGCTGTAGCTGCGATTGATCGCGTTACGCGCGTCACTTCCAATGGGGTATCCCGCTTGCACATTCAAATCGCCGTAGATGTTAGCGAAGTTGTCCAGCTCGCTCGCAGGAAGATACTTCATTAGTTTCTCGGGGAAAATGCCCATCCACATGGCACCTGCGATCGTAGAACCGACGGCACTTCCAATAGAGATCACGGCACCCTCGATGGCCAGGACGGCGGGAACGTCTTGTTGGGTGGAGACAGCCATCACAGTCATTTGCTCGCAGATAACGAGCGTGCCGCCACCAAAGGCGATGAAGATCTGGCACATAACGATGTAGCCGATGTTGGTGTCTGCTTCGCGGAACTTGATCATGAGCCCGACGCCGAGGATGGTGATGGGCACACCGAAGTACAGCGCCGTCCACTTGAGGCGTCCGTTGTATCGGATCAGGACACCCATTACAAGACTCCAGAAACACGAGCCCACAGTGTAGATGTTGGTGATGTAGGTGGCATGGGTAACGGATTGGTTCATGACCACGATAAGCAGAGAATAGAAGTAGTTGTCCCACATGTACCAGGCCGTGTAGATGGAGGCGGCCATGGTGTAAGTAAAGAACACGGTGGGGTTTTTCATCAGCTTCCAAGGGATGAAGGTGACTGGGGCCCAGAAGCGCTCGTACAGGGCGAATGCGATAATGAGAAGTCCGCCGATGGTCACGAAACAAATGATCAGCGGCGAGCGCCATCCATCGACCTGCTTGGTATAGAGATTAAATGAGAGGAGGAAGAGCGCGATACCAGCCACGAGTAGAAGGAGGCCCAGCGCGTCGAATTCTTTGAGGTAGTAGACGACCGACTCCCACCATGTACGGTTGCTGTTGCGCTCAGGAACCAGCCCCGCCTTGATGGCTTTGCGTTGGTTGTAGTAGAAGAGGAAGAAGAGAGGCGAACAAACAAAAGGCAGGATAATCGCCCACATGCCAAAGCCCCAGCGAAATCCCATCGTTTTGAGCACACTCTCGGCAGCGGGTCCATATGCCCAAGTAGTAGCTATGTAAGGCGATGCGACGAAGGCGAACCAGAAGGCTCGGTTACGCAGAGCAGAGGTGTCGGCGATGAAGATATCCATGGTAAAGTTCATGCCGCTGGTACCGATTGAGTGGAAGACCTGCGCAGCGCAATATGTTTCGACGTTGTTGCAGCCAGCCATCATGATCAATCCGACGGTAAGGGAGCCGAGCATAACTGCAAAACCCTGCGGTCGGCCCCAGATATCCATGAGTTTGGCGTAAGGCAATTTCATGAGACCGCCCATTAGACTAGAGAGGATCTGCGTGGTGGCTGTCAAGGAGTGCTGCTTAAAGGAGCTGGTGACATATGGCGTGAGGGTCATGATGATACTCGAAGCAAAGGCCATCACGAAGTGAATAATCCAGATCCTTTTACGGACAGTGTTAGCCGTATGTAGTTGGGTTTGAATATTGGAAATCACTCACAGGGCGTAGGCTAAAACAATATGCTGCATCGACCAAACTTGAGTCATGGCCTGTGCCGCCTGCACACCATGCTGGAAGTTCGGATTTACCAGCTCACTCTCACTATCCGACCCGACCGCAGGGGCCGATACCTGGGCTTCCTTGCTGTCGGGCACTGGCACGGCTTCGTTGTCGTGTCGTACTTCCTTCTCGGTCACTGGGACCTCGTCTGGCTTGAGAGGAAGTCGGAATTTCATCTTGACGACCGACACACGGACAATACTTCCTGGAATTCAGGCTGGTCTGACTCTGAAAATCCACGGGATGATCCATTACTAAATACTGCCGTGCTTATCCACCGTGTGGGAAAATCCGGACGGGAATCCGAGTCACATTCTAAGCCCTCGCTTGCGCTAGTGCCAAGTGATAGCAAGGAAACCAGGGGCCAATTTGGGCAGACCAACAGGACGCTAGATGACCGGTACGCTTTAGGGGCAAAGCATGGCAGTTAGTACTGTATCCCGTCAATTTTTAGAGGCGAATGCCCTGGATTGGTGGAGCGCAGGGACAAACTTGCCTTATCTGATGATCAGATAATTTGATTGAGTTCGGCCCACTTGCGGATTCCGGTTAACCTGGCGTCGGTAGCGCGCGACTCGAGGCATTTTAGAGGGTCTTGGGGGTGTCCGCTGGTCGGAGATTTTACATAACGGGCAAAGCTGTGCGATGCAAGTGATTGGGATGGGGTGTGACCAGGACAAACAACAAAAAGAACGGAAAAAAAAAAAAAAAAAGAAATATTATTCTCCACCCGTCAGACCACTGAATCTCTGTCCTCCAAGTCTAAGAAATACAGAATGCTGCCACTCAGTGCCGTCGCGATTACGCTGCCATGGTCTTCGTCCGGATACTCCCGTATTTCGACTGATCGCAATCGACCATCACGCACCAGTCGATCATACAGTTCCTTACAATTATCGTTCATGCGGCGTTCCATCTTCCCCTGGACCTGTCGTTCAAAACTCTCGTCGGATTCGGCTTTGTTACGAACAGGAAATTGCTCCCTTGACCCGTAACACAGGCGAAGGGCAGGCCGAGAACCCAGACCCGGGTCTAAAAGGAAGCGCGATTCCTCGGCGAGAACAAACCGGTCATTCCACCAAATCGAGGGACTGGCCGCTAGGTAAGTGTCGAAGCTAGCCGGGCGTGTAAACAAGGAGTGGAGCACGAAGAGACCGCCGTACGAGTGCCCGAACAGCGCCGTTCGCACGAGCTCAACGCGTGGAAATTCCGACCCCAGTAGAAACGGCTGCACGACCTTGGTGATTAAATGCAGAAATTTATCTGCGCCACCAAAATCATGCGGCTGAGGCTGACCATCGGGACCGTTTGGTGGAGTGAATTTCTCGCAGGGAGGAGTCAGGTCGTACCCTCTTCGCGCATCCCAGAGGCTGGCAGTGTCTGCCAGCGGATATCCGATGCCTACGACAATGGTGCCGGGCCTCTGCGGTTGCAGGGCCTGTCGCTGTCGCACGACTTCCGTGGCGGTGAGGAACATGGCGTTACCGTCCACCACATAGCTAATGTGACATCGTTATTCTACCATGATCGAGTTTCATGCGGGATGGAACCTACAGCACATTGGCGCGAGTACATGGATCGGTCGGCCAGTCAAGCGGCCAGGAGACTTGGATGAGATGGCTGTCACCGGCCGCCCCTTCCGCAACACGCCACGAGGATATATTCCGCACGGATATCTCGTCGGAACGGGTGAAGGTCCAACCCCCATCAGGTTTCGGCGGTTCTGTCGGCAAATGCTCGGCCATAATTCAGAATTGACAGGGAATTAGGAAAACATCAACCAAAATCAGCCCTATGATCCCATGTGAAAGGGAAAACAAGGACAGTCAAATACAACGACCGCTGCTGCGCCAAGACTCGTACAACCATTTCGCCCAAGAATTCGCTTGATAGCACCGAGACAGGAAAAGGGCTTGGAGCAGGGAGAACCAATTGCGCCCTGGAGGATGGGGATGAGAGGTCCGAAAGCGGAGCAATTCACGACGTGGGCAGCAGCGAGCAAGACTAAAGCTCTAACAAAAGGTGTAACTCGTTCACTAGAGGAAAGCTCGCGGTCAATTTCCGGGCTTGGCGGCTTGGCACGCGTTATCTGATTCGATCCCGTCAGCCCGCGATCGATCGATTAGATTAGATACTGCGCAGGACTTGTGCATGGAATCGAATACCACGCAATGCATCCACTTCCGCAACACGAGGCCCCGGCTTTACGGAAGGAAGGCTTGTTTAAAGTCACTGATTTCCCATTATGGTTTTGAACCACGTGGTTGCGTTAATTTTCTATTTGCAATTGCTCTGTCGTCGCCAGTAAGGCTGACCATGGCGAACGGTATGGATAAAGGGACCGCGGTAGGGGTATCGGTTGACCAACCTCACGAAACCATTCCGAACATCTCCAATAGTGATGCTCTTCATCAAGTTTCATCCCCGACTAAGGATGCCGAGCGAGCATCCGACCCCCGGAGCCTGCAGGCTGGTGTTCAACGTGCAGATATATTGCGCAACACCTGGAGCAAGCAAGGATTGATCACAGCTTTTGTGGGGTACGAATCTGGCTCACAAAACGAAAGATCAAGTATACTGATCACGTACCTGACTTTACACAGGCTCTTCCTAGCAACCCTTGCCATCAACTTTGGTGACTATGCCACCCAGGTTTACGTTCCCTATACCACCAGTGCCTTCAAACAGCACTCAGCCATGAGTGCTGCTCGTGTGGTTATGAATATCACGCGAATCTCGGCATACCCTATCATTGCCAAACTGGGTGACGTATGATTTTTGACACTACGTGCCGCGCTATCGTTGACATGGCGCAGGTATTCGGTCGAGCCGAGATGTTTATTCTTTCGATCTTCGCCTCTGTCTTGGGATATGTGATCTATGCGGCTTGTCAGGATATTCCGCAATATATTGTACTATACACCAGACAACTAACATAACAAGGCTAATGGAGACATAGGCAGCAGGAATATTTGAGGCCATCGGTTCGACGGGCTACGCCCTCACGCAACAGGTTTTCGTGGCAGACGTGACAAATCTGATTGACCGTGGTATCTGGTCGACACTGCCAGATTCACTAACCACGGTTCCCACATTATACCTTGGTACCATCGTGGCCCAGCGCATCTTGGATCATTCGACTTGGCGCTGGGGTTGGGGAATGTGGGCGATCATTCTGCCAGTGTGTTCGGTGCCATTGATTGCTACAATGCTAGTTTATCAGAATCGAGCTTCGAAGCAAATTTCTGAAGCTTCGCGAGTCAATTACACGTCCTCTCAACCACTATGGAAAAGAACAATTGATCTGCTCTGGGTTCAGCTTGATCTTCCGGGAGGATTTCTCCTGGTCGCCGGCCTATCCCTCCTTCTCATCCCATTATCACTGACAGGCGCAAACAACAGCAACGCCTGGCATAAAGGATCTTTCATCGCCATGGTTGTTCTTGGCATTGTACTTCTCATTGCCTTTCTAGTATGGGATGCATGGTTTGCCAAAAAGCCCTTCGTCCCGTATCGAATGATCAATAATCGTACCGTGGCAGCAGCATGTATTCTTGGCGCATTGGATTTCTTCCATTACTCTGTGTTCTCGGTTTTCTTTACCAGCTATCTGCAGGTAGCAGGACATTTCAGTGCTGGTCATGCAACCAGAATCGAGTACGGCCCTCTGAACAGATCATCTTCCAAATCCAGATGCTAATGGGACAATAGCAACTCTCTGCGAGTTGCCTTCCAGGTCTCCGGCATATTCGTGGCGTTCTTCATGAAATATACCAAGCGCTCACAGATATGGGTCTTTACCGGTGTTCCGCTGTGCGTACTTGGTATGGGCGTCCTGCTATACCTTGTCGACATGGGAAACGGAAAAACAGGAAACGAGGCAGCGTTTGTGACGGCAAAAGCACTGATCGGTATCGGCCGAGGATTCTACCAGACTGCTTCACAGGTCTCTGTGCAAGCGGTCGTAACTCGGCAGGAGGTGTCTGTCGTTACAGCCGTGTTTTTTGCTTCGATGAGTGTAGGCGGAGCTGTTGGGACTAGGTTCGTGGTTTACCTCTCCCTCCGTCAATATGTTGTATTCGTTTACTGAGCTTCGGCAATTACAGCGTGGCCGGTGCAATATGGCGCAGTACTCTTCCATCGAAACTTGAAGAGTATCTACCCGACGATGCCAAGTCGCAAGCAAAAGCTATTTTCGGGTCCATTAAGGTCGCCCAAAAGTACGCGCTTGGGAGCCCCATTCGAGAAGCTGTCGACCGTAGCTATCGTGAATCGCAGAGGTTGCTGGGCATTGCTGGACTGGCCGCTTTAGCACCGATGTTGATTGTAATGTTCTTTTTGAGAAATGTGAAATTGGATGAGAGGTTGGGGGCCAAGGAGGGGGAGGATGAGGGTCAGAGGCAAGGGAGGGAAAGGGACGGATTATAATCTGCAAGGGAAGTGGTCTACTCCGACTAGTTTCCTGATTCATGTCTATGGTAAGGAAAAGGGGGAATGTCTAAGTAGCAGATGCGATCGTATAATAGATATAGTTATGAGTGGAGCAAGTAGCTATTCTCTTTATATGAATTCATTTGCAGGCGATACTTACTATAGAATTCTACTAATACCAGAGATACTTAACTTATGTTAATTTTCATTGTGATTTAAACTTTTAACTGAGATATACTATCATTCGTCAATTGGTCGTCAATTTCCAAGGTGTCAGGAAGCATGACTGTGAATAATGGAGAAAGTTTAACCAGGCGTTAAATGGACCCGAAAGCTTTGAATTAGCTTTCAGTCATCTCAATTTTGTAGATCATAAACTATAAAATCCCTTCATCAATTTGAAAGGCATCCGTATTTTCGGTTGAAAACATGAATGATAGATCCGCAAGTCCTTCAATGCCAAGGCTTCGGAAGGCTTCACGATTTTCGAGTGTCTGAAGAGCCCATGGGTCGTCAGTGCTATCGTAGACATCATGCTGGCCGCGAAGAATTGATTCCCCAGGTACGTGGGTATCAAGATCTGTGTCTATTGCGATTATTTCTTGGTAAGACACCGCTCCATCCTCGGGAGACAGATACGATGGCCTGCGAGCCTAGTTCGATGCCCGAGATATCTCCTGGCGCTGGACGTGGCTGTTCACATGATGGTAGGGTTTCATTAGCGGGTACAGCTGACCGGTTTCCTTCTCTAATCGGCTTTATGGCTTCATTCTGAAGCTCTGTAAGGACTCCGACATATCTTTGTGCATAAGTCATATCAGTAGAGCATACTGCTAGATCACTTAGACCTTGCTGCGCGAGGTCCAGATGCCGTTTCCAGATGTGAGAGGCTTTTTAGCGGCTCTGCACAGCATACAAGTAGAGTGCAACGAACGCAGATAACATGTAGTAGTGAGTAAATTGCACATATGTGAGCGCTTTTCTCGCCGTACACATTGAGGTTTTACATGCCCAATATGCGGAATACATCTCCTGTTTTACAATAAGCTCCCTAAGTTTCGTGACAATTGCGGTCGCTGCATCCAAGCATCTCCGAATACTATACCGCAGACTCATTCGGCTTGCATTTTCACGGCTAAGATTAGACGTAGAAGGCTTGGTCATTAGAGCCTCTCGATGGAGTAGGATGATAGCATGCGGATAGGCTAGTTGTAGGACCGTGTGTTGTCGGCGAAAAATTGGCATCATAATTCAGTCTTCGTGATGTCAAGAAAATCGCCGAAGTCATCATGCGATTGCTTCAGCTGGTTGTCATACAACCGGGTCACCTCTTCCTGTCTTGGATACAACGAGCGCCTTAGGCCGTAAAGAACGCGCAAGATGCAGCTGACTATTCTCAATAATCTTCCGATCTTAAGCGGAGTCCATGATATTGGGGGTCAAACTCTCACCTGGCATGGTATGTTGGTGCCTTTGTGAGGCTTTGTCCATCCTCTTGGCGTGGCAATATTTTCATTGGCGTTATTTGCCAATCGTCAACGCACAACGGCAGTTCCTGCGTAGAATAGGCTTTACTTCTCCAAGCTAACTTAGACCACTCTGCGAGAAAGCCAAAAGACAATGCGCACCTGATCAATATCTTCCTCATGGAAGCTTCTTGGTCGAACAAGGCCGACGCTGAGATAGCTGTCGAGGATGCATGCACTCCAGAATACTCGTTTGCTACACTCATGTTCAATACGGTCTGTTTCAACAGTTGTGTCACGCCTTTTCCGCCAATGTAGTCCGATGGCTAGAATAAGGTTTGCAACAGTCCCGAACAAGTTCCATTCGCTGTTCACTCTAGATTGCGATAAGAGGTGAAAAAACTGAACAAGTCGTGCTTTGATACTTGTGAGACGTATTCCGCCAGATTCTAGCAGCAAATGATGTTCCGAAGCAGCGAAGAGCGCGGTACTAGTACTGTGTCAGCGCATACATTCCTACTCCAAACCGGACCGATCTGTTAACTGTGTCATCCGAACTCGAATCTTGACTGGGACTATACTGTTTGGACACAGCGAGTACCGCCAGTATTATAGCGCGTTTCTCGTGGGCCCCAGGTGGAAGAGACTCAGGGATTCTGACGCTGGAATATAACTCTGCACACCAACTCTCCACTGTTTGCTGGTGCAGATAACGATATGTTGAGGAGCTAAAGTCAAAATATCGACGGATCAAAGACTCTGCTTCTATTTGGTTCGGTAGTGTCAAAAGCAAGGGTCATACGGGGGCACCGGGGCATCTGCAAAATTGAAAATGGAGGTCTGTTGAGTCGCGGAGACAGAGTGACCGGTCTCGTGGAGTTTCTTTAGAGGACGGGATAGGAGCGAGACACCTGAGGTAGGTCCAATATAGTGACCTTCCTGATCGATGTGCGATGGCTCAGGGGAGTTTCTAGACGAGGGTTCGGTATCCCGGATATACAAATGAACCTGCTTTTCAGGCAAAGTTGATTTGGAACGGCTGCCAGTGCCCGCGAGATCGTCGTGCATTCCGCTTGAGGGTGAAAATTGATTGGGCTGATCTTCCTGATCTCTGCGACCCTGCGGATTGTTGCGCCTCCATCCGTTCGCTTCTCCTATCGAAGACAAGCTGACCTCCTGTTGCCGTGCCGCGGCTTGTAAATTGACACGGCCCCTATTCGCCGTTCGATTCGAATTACTAGTTCCTGCAGGAGTAACAAAAATGTACAGAAGCTTGCTTCTATTGTACTCGAACATGAAGGTACAGTCTCGCTTGCCCTGTACGCATAGCGTGCAGGGCTGGGTTCCAGTACACCTAAGCTTTTTCCTTCCATCTTAAGTCCGAGGTGCGATTTCAGACTTTTCTTCGAGGCGCACTCACTTTTGGCATAAGTCGCATGCACGAGTCACTCGGACTCTTGCCCCACCCCGGCGCCGCTTCTTTGAGGATGGTTGATCTTCAACATTTGTTTCATGAAACTGTCTGTGTCTGGCCCCGCTATAAGATGCTGCGCAACTTTGTTAGTGTTTCTAGACCACACGTCAACTAAACATGCTGGGTGTGAGTTCTTAGATCCGGCACTTGCGTCAACCCCGAAAATCAGGTATACCAGCAGATTCTTCCTGTCTCACTACTTTGTACATAATAGTGAAGTATAATTCCTTTGGGAAGTGGAGTTGGTGTGTCCAAATACTTTTTTCGTCGGAGGTGGAAGCAAAGTATATATCATATACAATGGCCACCGTCAGGGCCGACCATCACAACGCGTGCTACATTCCCTCCCCCCGATCCAATCCCCAGAGACCAAATACACATCTTATCGACTTGCACATTGTTCCTAAGTTATTTCACAACCCTCTCTATAAAGTCGGTGTTCAGCACCTGATATCACATATGCGCAAATGATTTCGCTTGACCAACTAACCCGGGAATAACTCACCTGCCCGAAGACAGGGATATCGTGCAAGACATTCAAGTACTCGACTCCCCAAGTTGAAAGAGTTTTATATGCTGCATCATGCCACCCTTGAGATGGAGCTTCGGCAGCCAGTGCTTGTAGGGTGAATGCAAGCATCTGGCCCACAGCGGTCCGGTGAAGACGGCGTTCATCGCCTGTCTGTACGTCTTGGTTTGGGATGCACAAGTGGTACTGAAGTACGGTGGGATCCGTCGGAATACGTAGAAAGACAATAGCCTCCTCCGTGCGAATACATCCGAGTGGTCTCCCCAGGCCGTGTATGTATGAGAATATCTGAGCAGTCACAACAGCAGCAAGAGTAGGAGGATAAAAGTCGTATGTGTCCCCTTCCTGATTAATAACATTACGCTCCAGGTCCATCTCATGAAAGCCCGCAACTAGTCCAGTGGCCTTTAATTTATGAGGTGCGTTTAAATACCACCGCATAAACTGGTATCTGGCGCCCGTCAGGCACGATGTGAACACAGAACTGATCAGCCCGGCGATTGCGTCGCCATCCTGAATGTGCCATCTTCTGACTTTGTGCCACCTGTCTCCCCCTTCCTTTTCTTCGGCCTTTCCCGCGATTGGTGTTTCGGGGTTGTTGGGGCGCGTTAGGTGCGTCATTGAGATGCATCTGGTCCGGGCTATCATCCAGCGAGGTTGAGTTCGCGCGGTCGTAGAACGCGACTCGACCCTCTATACAAAAATCCTGTCGCAAAGTCTCATCATCTTGTAATGCCTCGATAATCTTTTCAACAAAGTTATTCACGGTGTCTCGCTCAAAGTTTCGTAGAGTTGCTTCTGAGTAAATCGGCCGATTTTGGATATTCGTTGTGACGTAGTCTAACGGGGTATCGGAGGGAAAGAGTGGACGCGAGGTAAAGCCAACCGCACGCTCGAGTCTTTGCTATAGTAAACCCGCTATCCTCTGTCCATATCTCCACACCCTAATGTCTGTATCAAACCTCGCCCTGACAACAACAGGGTGCAGGCTAATACGTCTGCCCAGAAAGAAACTGATTTGCTTGCCGACAATCTAGCGCAGGCACTGAATCAGAATACAATTGCACAAAAGCAGTCAAGCCACTTCCGTCAGACTCGGTGTAGACAAGCCTTTGTACCAGGAAGCTACCGGAGACTAATCTGGTGCTTTGGTAACACGCCAGCAAATGCTCTAGGAAGGTCAGCAATGGAAAATTCTACATTATAACTATTTGGTGCGCTCCGGAGGTGAGATTTGTGCTACAAGATTGCCCCAGCTCTAAAGAGAGATGTGTGCGTAGGGGCAGTACTCCTACGCTATCGAACAACGTCAGCCTGGGAGCTTGCGGCACTTGACTCTCTGATCCTGCTTAAAAGTAAGAGCCCCCTGTGTTCTTCAAGATCCCATGTAAGCATTACCACCTGACCCTCGCAAATGTAACTACCCAAATGCCTGCCACCCGTGTTGAAACAAACCCAAGGGTTCAAGACCAGCAAACTGCTCAATTCCAGCCTCCGCAAAAGACAGGTTATACCAATCATAGTCCTGGGGTCCATCGACACTATCCCCACTAATCAACGGATCAATCGCATTTGCTTGTGCTTCACTTGCCGCTGCCTCAAAACCATTGTCGTTAACATCAGTAGCCAAACGAGAGATCGGTTGAACTACTACCGACAATGGTCGGTCTTCTGCGGGGTCATTCGCCATACTAGCAACGGGACGCGGCTGTTCATTTGGTGGCTCTGTCACTTGACAATATCCTGGGGCGGACGTATGCGGGTTTTCGTTATCATTGCCTGCTTGCGGGCGATGACCTGGATAGATGCATATTAGTTAACAAATCCTGTTTTTCTCTCCATATAGCACGTTACTGGAGGTGCCTTGTTTAGTTAACATACTTCCAATATTCGTCTGTTGATATAGATTCTGTGTTGAGTGCTTCTGATATTCTCCTTGCAGTGCAGTATGCAAGATTTCCCACTATGAACCAGTTGTCAACACTCTGCACAATTCCAGACCATCGACGAGCCCGAGAGACCAGGAAGTCTTACCGGACGCTGCAATGCCCTCCAATAAACCCTCTGGATATCAAGCAGATTCAATATTGATTCCACGGCGCTTAGTCTGCAGCCTTGTCCATTCCCATTCCTATTCTCATTGCCATTCTCACTGGTTTCGGCGACCAGTCCATTCACGTTAATTCCACTGCTTCGGTTTGGGCATAAAATTTCCATGAGAAGAAGAACAATACCCACAACAAACGCCGCATAGCTGATAAGAGGAGGTAGAAATGAAACATGACGCTGCCCGGAGAGATACGGTTCTAATAGGCGACGTAGTAAATCAGCGTGTTCTGCAACAGTTCTTGCGCTTTGCCTCCGGTCGGCTGCCTCTACTGTTTTCTCCGAGGGGTTCTCATCCGCGATGCCCGAGAATAAGGGCACGATCATTGAATGGATGCTGATTTGGCACTGGTGATAGAGGGCATCGTGCATGAGGAGCAGGTCTTGTTGGTCTTGGGGCGTCTGAGCGCGGTTATAGTTACTCTCGAGATGGGGATGTGAATCGGGGTGTCTATAAGGCTCTGCATCGTCAAATAATGCGGTTGCTATTTGAGATAATCTCCGTCCGGACTCAAATCTTTCCAAGAGTATAGAACCGCTTTTATTGCCTTTGCACAGCAGTTGTACTTTTGCCCTGGCAAGTAAGGTCCTTATTAGTTGGTGTTCGCCATATTTCCGGGGTAGCGAGGTAGTTCTGCTGACTTACCAGACACCTGCCATTTTAATCAAGATCGCTTGAACTGATCGGGGGTTTGTTTCGGGCGGCAGGAAGCTCGCATTCCAATTCTCATCCATTCTTTCGCCCAGAATTATCCTGTAACCAGACGGCGTGGATCGGATTACCCCAGGAAGCGGCACCATGGCGACTTCCTGCCAGGAGGATTTGACATATGGCTCTGGCTCCATGACGATGCATGTTGATGTCCAGCAGGCCCAGAAACATCGCCGGGCGAGCTCCGATTCAAGGCTCAGATCCTGATCAAGATCGACGACACCATTGGGGAACTTCTTGTTATACCCAAGAAGGTGGCACGCGCGATACGCTAATGCTATATGAATTTGTTACCGTTGTATTTCCCTACTAGGTACATATTGCCAGCATTGCGTGCTGTTGGCTATCTGCTGTAATCGACGGATAGAAACTTACCAAGACAGAGATTGCCCTGATAAGGCTGGCCAATCCCGAACCAATAGTGTTGAAGGCACACAAGCGCTTGAATTACCATGAGAGATGGCCTGTCCACGATCGCAACCATGGCGCTCTTCAATGCAGCTCTCGCCCATGGAAGACCAGAGGAGTGATATATACTCAGGACTTTCAATTCCGCATGTTCTCCAATATTGTCATTTTCATTGTCTGAATCGCAGGGCTGAAGAAACCTGGAGATATCATGTTAAGCAAAGAAATTCTCTAGTAGAAAGGAACGGTAGCATGGACCACAGCAGAACCTACAGTGTTGCTAACGCTAGTATGGCTCTAAGAAGAGCGCCATGAAGCTCTCGCTCTAAATATTGTTGAAACAAAACAGGTCTGTGAAATAATAGAGACGCATTATAGATGCGCGTGAAGTAGAGCTCGAGTAGTGCGAGACAAAGGGCAGTTGGAGGTAGGGGTGGCTGGTCTTGGTCTGGCGTACGTGCTAAGTCTGTTGGTTTTGCGATGGAGCTCATCGTCCGTAGCTGATTTGGATAAGACTATGGAGGTACAAAATCAGGAATCAGCCCAAGGATCTCTGGTATCAAGCTGGATGGGTCAACTCAGCGTGTACATCGAGCAATACAGGCGTTCCTGTAGCTAGCACTACGGATGCGTCATCCACCACAGTGTTGCTGGGAGGAAGCGATATCCCTTCAAAATCCGCATTAAACCTAACGGGATTTGGGACCGCGCTTTGGCCTTGAGAGATACTGGTCTGGCCCCGCGGTTCAACCCTCGAAGATGAGATCTGTTGCAACGGCGATGGCGGATCGCTGTAAGGCTGTTGAAAGGGTGTTCGCCAGGGGCGAGTATGTCCCTGCGGGTGAGTGTGTTCAGTTAGCCTTGCTGCAAGCCGAGCACTTTGCGGGCGTGGGCGCGGGCCCCGACGGTTCGGGGGCGAAGGATAGGAACATGTCGCGTCGACTCGCTGGCATCGAGTACACACGGGGCGCTCACGGCCACACTTGAGCTAGGTATGTAGGGTTAATCATCAGCAAAATAGACATATCAGAGTAGGGAAATGACTAGAGCTGTGATCACCTTCTGCGTACGACATCGCAAACATGCAGTAATGGACGAGCGGTTCTCAGCGCTTGCTTGTCTCTGGCCTTTTTCTTGGGTTTCGGAGGCATCCATAATCTGGTATTCGGTGCTATTCTATTGCTGCTAATCGGACCGAACCATGAATTTCAGGGCGAGAGGATCTGAGGATGTCTACGAATACCGAGGTATCTTTTTGGTCGAGCAAGTCCGCTGCTCCCGCACTTGGTTCGGGGCTGACGTCAAGACATTAGAGAAACTCGGGCCGAATCACATGTACCAATACATAATCTTGCCCTTCAACAACCCTCCTGGTTCGACTGGCTTCCCTCTCAATCGCGACTGTGGCACCGCCATGAACCAAATAAAAGGAATTCAAAGCCCCACAATCCCATTGCTCAGAGGGACAGCAGAAAACATTTAGTCTTTCGCCAGCAGTCTGCAAACGAGGGGTTTCACTGTCACAGTTGAAGCTAACCCGATCCTCGCTGAAACAGGAATCTACCATGCTGTCGCCACCAAAATCAAACTTTAAACGCCAAGTACCTCCAGCTATGGTCTAGAATCCCCTCTGAAGGCTACTTTCCGCAAAAAGATATTCATGCCATAGGGCTACTTGTCTATAGAATTTGCTGTTGTTTCCATTATCCTTGAAACAGGTTCATCAAGCATGAATTCCTGAGCCTCTCAGGATTGAGACATAGCTTTGGGAAAGAGTACATCATACAACTTGCTATGATTTCGGTTCCTCCCAATATCGTGGACAGCTGGCCAGCCCCAGCCGCAAATCCGGAGACCAGAGGAGACCAGCTTTACTAATCATCGTGTTTACCTTCTACACCCTGATTCGAGTCCAAAGTGCTCGTTCGCCTTGTTGTCTCCGTATATTTGCTGACTGGAGGAAATTCTGATCCCACGTTCCATTTAAAGCCGCCTACGATTTCAACCCTCCGTCATTACGCCCTTCCTATCTACACCACTGTGCGAGCCGCGAGGTACTTATCTTTAGAGGAAGTACGGTGCTGACAATCTTAGACTTTTGGGTGATGCTACTTCCTGGACCCATCGTCTGGCACTGAATTCACCGACCAAGAGGCGCATTGGTGTGCTAGGCGTGTTCCTTCTGGGTATGCTCATCTCCGTTTGCGGAGCATTAAAGACCCTTTCTTCGCAGGCTTTTCCACACTTATGACGATTCGTGGGTTGCTTGTCCGATCTGGATTCCGTCGGCACTTGAGCTCCATATCGGTATCATCTGTTCGTCCGTCCCGAGTCTCCGGGTGGTGGCGAGAGAGTGCCTGAAGAGACGTCACGAGAACCTCGTTTATCGACGGGGAAGGCAGAATGGGGGTTCGAGTTCGAGTTCGAGTGATAGTTCGTTGGTTCATACGCGTTTGAAACGGTCCATCTTGCCTTTTCCTACGTCGACATATCATTGTACGCACTCGGACCAATTGGAATATTCCGATAGGTGTCTCTCCGATGTTTGATTACACCGCTTGTAAAATATAGTGCAAATTATGGAGCGGCATGCTCGGTTCAAGAGGTTCTCTTCAACCTGTTGCGACCCCAAGTCTCGTGCTAAGAGCAACTCAAATGATACGTCCTTGACCAGTCATATTTCTAGGAGCCTGATTAGCAACCCTAACTAAACAAAATCAATAATCATACATACAGTGACTCAATACTTATTGCATTCCCGCTGATATTAATCTGCGGTCTCCCCTCGCTCCGTTTCAGTGCTTTGCTTAGAATGAGCGCCCTCCCAAGCGCTCAAAACCCCCTTCCAGTACTGCTCTGGATGCAACCTCATATGTCCGACATGCGGTGATCCCTCAAACATCTGCAGATCAGCGCGGTAGCCTAGAGCTTTTGCCTCAGCAGCAGCTTGCACCAAGTCCTCCCACCAGATTATTTCGTCTTCCCTCGAGTACATATAGAGCCTGTGAGACTCGACGGGCACAATAGCAAGGTCGTTGATAACTCGATTCGCCCATATACCTGACGGTTCAACTCCGCAGATTTTCTCCCAGGTCCAGTACGCCCACAGTATCATGTATGAAACGGCCTGAACCTGAGTAACCGTGATGAATGGCAGCCACGTGGGGAGGGACCTCGATGAGAATATTCCCACGGCTATCCCCCGTGACCAGCGGCCCACCAGCGAAGCGAAGTCCAGACTGCCAGTCGTTGAATCGCACACTAACATTGAGACGGGGAATTTTCGATCAGTGCCCTGGCGACACTGATACGCGACTAGCGTGGCGGCAAGGAAAATGGCGCCTGCGTTCGACATTGCGTGGAGTAGGATTCGCTCTCGCTCTGGATGCTCTGGATGCTCTGGTACATTCTTATTCCCATCACCCTTAGCAGTAGCGCTGATGTTGCCCCCAAAAGCACATCGGGTTGGAAACACTATGTCAATGACAGGCATCATAGCTTCGATTCTGGATTCATGTCTCTGGGTTACTGCTTGTATGGTACGTGAAAGCACGACGATGATTCTGGTGTGATCCTGTGGTAGCCATCGCTATATTTCGAGACATGTTTGAGCGAGGCGTCGCCCCATCTGAATATCACGACCGTCGTCGGTTCTTGTCCATCAGCGAGCCGTGGACTGGGCTGTTCGTCGCATACATTGCGAATATAGACCCGATCTGTTATTGCCGTGAAACCTCTCTGCGCGGCGAATGGCGGTTGTTGCGAAGCTATCATTTTGATTTGATAGTAGGTGGATGACCAGGCCCAGGGAGCGCAGCGTGTCCAGGAAGTCGCGAAAAGGGAAAAACAACTTAAATCAAGTTTCAAAAATCCTAGAATGAATTTTCGGTTGTAGAGGGCCGCCGGGTAGTAACGCTATAGATGCATTTCGATGAATAGAGTTTGAGCCTGGAGCTTAGAAGCACAGCACAGACAGCAATGCTTTGCTTGAAACTGTGAGCCGGAGCCACCTCAAGCACAGACTTCTATCACCTGCAATTTAATTAGGTATTATGGGATGTTCGGTGGGATCACAGGCTACTCATCCTCGCGACCCATGTCCATTTTCGGCAATGTACATATTATCTTCCCCGACTACCGAGTCGGGCCGAATCCATCCCCAGGGGCACTTTGAGGGGTACCACAAGAAAGTCTCCTTCTTGATAGTGAAAATCAAAATTATTGCGACGAATCTCGAGGTTTGCTTCCCTGGAGGTGTTAGGGGTCGAGTGGCCTGGGAGAATGAGGAAATCGTGTGTCTAAACTGAGCAAGGAGGGTATAAAGGAGGTCAAACGTGCGCCGCATCTCTATCAGAAAATATTCATCCTCTGCACTGCTTACCATAATCCTTATATAACGCCCTACCATCCTGCTTTATTATGCATTCCAACGTCAACTTCTCAAGCAACGAGGAAACCCTCGCTGGTATCCTCTTCCGTCCCGACCGTGCCGAGGGCAAACTGCCCACTGTAATCTGTGCCGGCGGATGGTGCTACACCAAAGAAATTGTCCTTCCGCACATAGCCAAGATCGTGAACGAGGAAGGAGTACAAGTCTTTACCTTCGATTACGCCGGGTTCGGCGAGAGCTCAGGCGCCCGCCGCCAGCATCTGGATCCGTGGCAGCAGATCTCCGATTATCGTAACGCCTTGACCTACGCTGAAAGCCGCGATGATGTAGATGCCTCGCGGCTGGGCTGCCTGGGTATCTCCTACAGCGGCGGCCATGTTCTAATTCTCGCCGCGATCGACCCGCGTATCAAGTCAATCGTCAGCATTGTCCCGGTTGTCGATGGCTACAACAACCTGCGCCGCGCGCATGGGGAGCGCCGCTTCGCGGATCTGCAGGCAGCGATCCTCGCAGATCGAAGACAACGTGTAATAACCTCATCTGCTGGCAACAAAGGGGGCAATGACGGCACGATTGCAATGGCGTCCCGGACGCCATATGATGAGCTCTCTGTCTGGCCTTTCCCTCGTGTCCACGAGGTGTTTATGCAAGTGAAGCAAGGCGAGGCTCCCTTGCACGAGCACTGGAGCACGATGGAATCCGCCGAGCTGCTGTTGAACTACAGTGTTTCGCCTTTTCTTGATCGCCTTCTCAATACCCGTGTGATGATGATTGTCGCCGAGGGAGACAACATCACGGCCTGGGATTTGGAAATACAAGCCTTCAACCAGATTCCGGCTCCGGGTAAACGGGTCGAGATTTTGCATGGTGTCAGTCATATGAGCTTGTATTCGGACCGCGCAGATACCAACATTGCAGCGGCACATGCGAAAGATTGGTTCTCCAAGACATTGTAGGGAAGGACTGGCGGGGGTTTATTCATTCCTCAGTGCACAATTGTTTCACGTCTGTCCTACATCATGATGTAACTACGCAATTACCATGTCCTCCGGCCTGATCTTGGCTCGATATAAACAACCAGTACGGAAACGCCGGTGTCTTTATTATACTAAACCTCCCAGTTTCCACATGCTGCGCAGGTTACAGGTTTATCTTCTTCCTTTTCGCTGATTTTAGTTCCTACGGAGTACATCTTGCTGAGAGGACCTACTCATTTAATTGTTTGTCGTCACATGTTAAGAATGGCCAGTTCATCAATTCGGCCCGAATATGTAAGCTACGTAAGTCAGAGCGGCGACGGCCGGTCCGACCTTGGAAACATCATCATTTCTACCTTTCAACAGCTTTACGTATAAAAAACTCTGCAAGGAAATCAAGGTGACATTCGCATCTCCACGTCAGAACAACTTCTAGATCTCCACATCTCGCCGAACTCCTTCCATCCTCGCAGCTTCCTTCAAAGTTGCTGCCTTACCTACCCCCAATGCTTATCGATCACTTTTTCAAATCCAACGCGTCGTTCAGCTATGAAGCACTCCGGGCCGCCGGCTACAGCAATTACGGCGGTGCAGATCTCGGCGAAGTGATAGCGATCTGTTCCAAAATCCGGCCGGGGAATGAAGAAGACTGGGTCCGCGAATGGCAGAAGGCCGCAGAGCGAGCAGTCACCAACGCAGACCACTCGAAAACAACCAAGAACAGCGAAAGTGCCTACCATGGATACCTTCGTGCATCAAATTATTTCCGAACGGCTGAGTTCTACCGCCGAGAAAATGTCAACGAAGATAAAATATCACATTTTCTCTACGAAAGCTCCGAGAGCGCGTTTGTTAAGGCGATGGAGGGTTCAGGGTTTTGCTATGAGCCGATTAGTATTCCGTACGAGAGAACGTCGTTACCGGGATATTTCATTCGATCTGATGCGACAGACAAGACACGACGCACGATAATCTTTAACGGTGGGTTTGACTCAACGTCAAGTGAGGGGTGGTTTGCGATCGGGGCAGCGGCTCTGGCAAGGGGGTATAACTTCCTTGCTTTTGATGGGCCTGGACAGGGTGCAGCGATCCGAAGACATGGGATGCATTTTCGACATGACTGGGAGAAGGTGCTCACGCCTGTTATGGACTATGCCCTGTCTCGACCAGAAATTAATGGCAATGGCATTGTTCTCTTTGGATGGAGCATGGGTGGGTACTTAGTGGCTAGGGCGGCTACGCAGGAACATCGTGCGGCTGCGATCATACTTGATGACGGCGTGTACGACTTTGGTTCTGCATTTCGAAATGCGCAGCCACTTTTCGTCCAGAAGCTCGTGGAGCGGAAATACGACAGTTTGCCCAACTTGCTATTTGAGTGTGTCTCTTCCCTCTCCACGGGGACTCGGTGGGCTTTGCTTAATGGCAAATGGACTTTTGGCGTGGGCTCTGCCGCGGAGCTGAGCCGTGCAACCAGCAAATATACGTTGGAGGGGATCAGTCATGATATCGTGACGCCGTGCCTTATTGTTGATGCGGAAAATGACCACTTTCTTAAGGGTCAACCGGAGTTGCTGAGAAGGAATCTAAGCTGTGAATGTGAACTTGTTAGTCTGACAGCTGAAGAGGGCGGAGACACGCATTGTCACCATGGGGCCTTCTTTCGCCTACATCAGGTTGTATTTGATTTTTTGGAGTCACGGCTGGAACCGGAAAAGATAATCTAGCTCTGCACAGAGACGTTATATTTTTCCTCTACCTGTTTTTGACTTGTCTGCGCCTCTGCTTAGTCTGCTATTATGAGTACCAGGGTAATCTTGCTCACCATTGAGCTAACATAGTATGAGGCCTGTCTTAATATGAAATATATTTATTGGTACCATTCTTTTAAAAAAGCAGCTAGATACTTAATAGAAAGTGTCAGCCGAAAATATACCGTAATGGGCTGTATAAAGCCCGACTAGTATGTTTACACTTTTTGTGGCCTAGCGATCATTTTGTTTGACAGAACGTATACACTCAACAGGCTTTCGGACTGCGTTTTTGGTTTTGTACAGAAATATTCAAAAAGTTCATAAGATCAGATCTTTTAAGAATTATTACTCGCTTTATTTCAAATTAAAGGCTTCCTAAGGATTGGCCAATATGACTGCTGCCTGTATGGGCGTCTTTAGTGTTTAGACCACGAGATAGACGCCATCACATCCCCAGTTTCCCTCCTATGATTCATGTACTCATTATTCCAGCAAGTATTAGATGTTTGCCATCTTCCACCACCTGTAAAAAAAAAAAGTCAACTTGGCATACTCACTGACGTAACCTTTCAATCAGCCATGACTTCAAGGCAAGACCCTGGTTGGTTTCATTTTTGTCACCATACAAGGGCCAAATAAAAGGCGCAATGTGACACTCATTATGGCCAGCAATGAAACTTGCTTTCGAATTCATCTTCTGCAAATAATTAGCATGGCATGTACACGGCATAGGAATGGGGCTCATGATGCATGCTCTGAACTTACTGAACCAGGCCTGAATATAGTCCAAAAGCATCTCACCTCCTCCCGCAAGAATGAGAGTGTGCTTCATTTGGGCGTTCTTCCACCAGGTTTCCGGCGCTTCAAATAGTTCAACATAATAGTTCGCGGGCCTCCCCCGTAGATATTCCACTTTTCATCTTTCAAGCGCCTCCCGGTCGTCAATATCTTTATGTTCATTATGATCCATGCTGGGCCAGTCCTGGCGGATGGAGATCCAAGGTGATATAAGAACAACAGCTTTAAGCGGGCTGGGAATTATGAGTGCCGGCGCATCCTCGGAAGGATGGGAGAGGTGTGACAGAAGTGCAAGGCATAGATTTGCTCCTGCGGAATCGCCCGCGAGGATAATCTCCGAAGGTGATCGACCGAGCTCTTCGACGACGTATCGGAGGGCTTCGACTGCCTCGCAAAACTGGATTGGATATATTGCGTGTGGTGTCAAAGTATAGATTACATTGAACCAGCCAGTACTAATATTCTCTTCAGAAAGTGCCCTTGCTACTTCAGGCCAAAATTCGAGCTATGATGCAATGGCGTCCATAGCAAATCCTCCACCTGTGTGCAATCACGGCCATTAGCATGATTGTCTAGAAACTCGAATCTCATGCTTACCATGGAAGTTAATGACAACGTATGTTGCAGTCGGCGATTCGAGCCAGAAGCCTTTCAAGCCGCGATCATTCGAAACGAAATTAGGCTTGACTTCGATCTTTCCACAATGGTCTATATAGAGCTGCTCATAGGACTTGAACATTTATCTAATCTCCCCTGTCAGCTTCCTAGTAGCATATCACTTGTGTTGATTGCACGAACTGGAGCTGCAGCGGACTGAGTCTGGTAGTCATCTGTAAATGCCGGTCAGCATTGGACTCGTGAGAAACGATCACTCCTGAAAGCTAAGTTAACTTTTCACTGTGGCTTGGATGAGATGGTGATGATAGCTATCAGCGCCTGATGGACCAAGAAAGAGACCAATTCTAGCCAGGCGTCTATCTTGCCCCCCACACTCAACTCGTACTGCATTGTTAGCGGTTGTCAATGGAGGCGAGAGAAACTTGACATTGCTGTTGATACTCCTTCTTGGTATAAATCTTTGCGGTACATCTGCCCTAAGCGCACATACTGCAATTTCTGATTAATATTTAGCTTTGCCACCGAGGTATAATCACCATTAAATTTCATGCATCTTCTTCAGGCCAATGCGGGGATAATAGTTTTTATTGACACTGCGCCACATATGTTTTTAGACAGGGCATTGTAACGCTATAACTTTGTACCAAATTTAACCGCTGTATTTACGTTGCAGCTCAGGTATCGAAAAGGTGCGAGATTCGAAGAGCTGCGTCAAAAGTCGGGTCTCCAGTACATAAACAAGGAGTATAGCTTGTGGTATTTGATGCTAGACAAAGTATATCACAGCATGATGGTGGGAGATACTATCGCCAAGTTGAAGTCTGAAAGTGACAATCGTTTTTATCAAGCACAATAATGTCGGAGTAGTGAGTAAGTAGCTTCCCACCTAGCCCCAGTGCCTACTGTTTTCATTACCCCCATGCTCTTTATCGTCTGCTCTACCGGACCACCAGACTTCTCGGCGGTAGGCAACTGAGACTTGTCAAGCTGGCCCCTCAACAGTAGGTTCACCACCATAGATATGAGTAATGAAAATTATGCGGGAAGGGCGTCTGGCTCCCTGGCTGGATCCACAGCAAGGCGTCCGTCTAGATCTTCATCCTCGCCAGCATAACCTGTCCCTTATCTGTAAATAGCAGCAAGCCATTCACATATCCGATCACCCAAAGCGCAGGATACCGCCAGTGAAACCACATAGGATGTTCAGAGGCTCCGAACCATCCAAAATGCCGGTCTAGGGTAAAACAGAGGTAGTTGCAGGTACTGAGAACCAATAGTGTCAAGATAGCAGTGAATTGAGCAGCTCTCTTTCCGTAGTTGTGGTCAACGATGAAAGAGTTTATGAGGCCGCCTAGAGTCCCGCCCATCCCCAGGGGACAGAACACAAGCGTCCACATAACCTTGTAGAAAAGGTCGCGGGTGCCAGTCGTGATAAAAACACCAACGGCGAGGAAAACGATTTCTATGAAAAGGCAGCTGAACCAGAAGAGCAGAAATGGACGTATATAGATGATACGTCGTTTATGCGCTGTTTTGTGGTCTTCTGGGGCGGTGATTATTGGCTGATATTGAGCCATGATGCCGGATCATTGATTCGAGAATTTGATTGTGCAAATGAGATGATTATAATAGGAAAATATGAGGCTTTCGTTACTGCAAGTTAGGTGATTATTGCTGCTTAAATCCAAATCCCACTCTCTCCTCCACTCATTGCGCCTGGTAGCCGAGGTGTAAAGAGAGTCAGCTCGGAATCATAATTGCTTCCAGTATTAGTGATTATTCTGGAAACCGAGGGATGGCTATGAGAAACTGAAGTCGGTATCTTAGCACAAATTGTTCCATTCGCCACGCCAGGTGTCTGGTGTCGGGTGGACCGAATTGCAGGGAAGCATGCCTTGGGTAAGCCCAATCTCCCTGCGTAACATAGTTTTTATCTCTAATTATCTTATGAGAATCTCCTATCGACTAACATGATAAGAATCAAATCATTATTCAGTTAGTCTCCAGTAAATGGGAAATCGATCGGTTGGTATAAGTGCTAAATCATATCTGGGGCCTGTTCATTTGGGGTCCTTGACCCTGTGAGATACAAAGTCAATAAGTGCATATATTAATGGAAATATCAGACTCAGAATCGCTTGAGCAGTACATAATAGAGTGCTAATCAAGAGCAACGAGTCGGAGTCCAGCCCCATAAATCTGGTGGATTTCGGCATGTCGACAACTTCCACATCGCAAACAATGATTCTAGCCTTTCTCCAGAGCTTGCCTCCACCTTTGGAGAACTCCACTCTCTTCCAGAAGAATCCCCAGTACCGCAAGGCTCTCGCCGTCGTCTCCGTCCCCGAGCTTGTCATCCAGTTCCGTGTCGTCTGGGAGAACGACAAGGGTGAGGTCGAGGCGCAATATCCTGTTTTCTGCGCGCAGAGCCAGACCAAGATATAGAACAAGCTTTCCGACACTAAAGTGCTACGTTCATCCGGTGGTCATAAAACTTAGATAAAAACCTAGGCATAATGCTAGAAGTCAAAACTAAGCTTCGCATGGCAAGTTGTCTGGATTGGCCAGTGGCGTCTCGTCTTGAATCGGGCCGACTTGCGTGTGGCGTTTCTACGGAGGTCGGGCCGAACATGGATACGATACGGAAGGGCTCTTGGAGTTCCAGGCTACCTCTCATTCAAGATCCGGTCCTGCACCCAGAATACTACCCGTCCAAAAGCTGATAAAATGAGTGCATTCAGTGACGGAGACGTCACCATAATGAGTCACGATGTAGAAGCCCAAAGGTGCGTCCGGCTTTTCACCCAGTTCTTGATTTCTTGTCCTTCATAGGACCTTCTGTAGTGGATTCAAAATCCTGCACCAAATTAGTGGGTTTTTATAATCGCCAGAAGGAGCTTGCTTGAAGCTCCCAAAGCTCTGTATTACGACTTTTGAGTTCAATAATCTCCCCGAATTAAAACGGCCGAGCCTCCTAGCTCAAGAGCACGAACAGCCAATGAGAAAAGCCTTGGGTAGGGCCGAAAATAGTACCGGCTCTAGTAGAGCAATCCTGTGTGTCCGTGGCTTGATGACTTGGTCGAAGACCAACCTTCGTGTGACTGGAAGACATCATGTATCACCAGATTGGTGTACCCGCCAAATTTAGGTCCCTTACCTGTGGCAAGTGGGACTGTCGGTGGTGTGCTCACGCCCTGATCCATTCAACCTGGCCATGAAAGTGCTGCTAGTAGCAGTTTATCACATATAGACTTGATTTTCCCGTGGCTTGCCCAATCGGGTCTAGCGTTCAGGCCTTGATCACTGAGCCGCGGGCTGAGCAGCGGGCAAGTCGCGGGCATCTGTTTGTTGCGGGATTTGGTTAGTTGTCGTTGCCCGATGGTTCTGCCCGGCGTGGCCGTCCTCAATTAGTTGACTGACAAGGGTACCGTAACAGAAGCATTGTGGTGGAAGAATCCCGCGTCAGGAAGCATTAGTAGAACACTTGCTATAGAAGGCATAGTTAGCTATATAGGAACTGTAGTAAATTGCATAGAAACATTAGTATTCATAGGTAAGAGAGCTATGCAAGAACTTCAATGGTAGCCGTGGAGCCATTCTACTAGCCATATTCCAATGTATTGAAATGCGCTGGACAATGCAGGGAATTCAATATGGTCAGTACACATTCCCATTTTGGGAATTTGCTAATACGGTTAGAGGGGTTTGAACGTGGCCAAGGGGTGTCCACTTAGTAGCACGACCAAATCGGGCCGATTGTTGGTGGGCGAAATTAGCGCAGTTTACATTTCACTAGGCTGTAGGGTGATATTTGGTACATCTAGTAGTGTGCTACTCCGATATTCATGCCCCCGAGGCCGGACATTCTGGCATGTGACCTTTACTTGATTAATTCGTGATCATTTGGGAGTCCATATGATTCAGCCTCGGCGAGAGGTCACCTCGGTAAGCAATACTTGACCTCAGTTCAAATTTTCAGCTGAAGGCTACGGCGGAGGAGTCAGATACTGTAGTATATCACATCTGATGGAGCAACTTGGCAGAGATGCTGGATATACATTTTCATCAATTTGTCATTTAACCTTTCAGTCATACTCTTCCTTTTAACCTTTGTTCTACAAACGGACATGTCACCACGAATTTTATCTCTGGCTCGTGTGTGCTCACCTATCTCCAATTTCAGGCAGTAACTAAGAGGCATTTCAGCAAGCGCATCTAAGGCGACAGTAAAAATATCAGAAGGCACTAGACCCTTACCCTTATATAATCTTTCGAGGAATGGTCGAGTGCACAAGAGCCCAAGATATGGCACGGTGAGGTGAAGGTATGACCGGGGGCCCATACTGTAATGTCTCTATTAAGCAATGATAGGTGCCTGCGTGTCGTCAAGACACCATCGTATCAATTGAGCCAGTCAACTATCATACTCTATGAATTATAGCTTTGACGGTAACAGAGGATGTGAAGACCCAAAGGGCCCCAAGTCTAGAAACATAAAAGGCCAGTGGCCCCGCTCTCCTACCTCATCTGCATATATTATACCTTACAATAATCATGGCGCTTGGAATGAATACAGCGTGCGCTTTCCTCTTGCTACTCACTATCACTAATGGGTAAGCATGATTACTAGCAGAGAAAGCATCTCTTGTACAGATCTCCCGCATAGATTCTTCGAGTCCGTGTTAAGTACAACCACTAGTGGACAGCACTTAGTTTCCCTATCCAAAAGCGCCGATGGACGACTTGAGTTTACGCTTTCCGCAATACCTAAAGTATAACATGGGGAATTTGCATACAGCGACACGGACAATCTGTATTTCTGAGTTACTTTTCCCTGTTATGAGCGTCAATTATCTAATCATGGCCTATCTTCTAATAGGACAGGGCCGTTCTTCATTGAATAGATTTGCGAAGGGGTTACCCTAATGATCTCACTGGGGAAAGCCATGGAGGCTAAGGGTGGACTGCGCCTCAAATCAGCCAAAATGGCCGGCACCCTCCTCAATGCTGGTTGTCTGTTTTGGACGTTTGATTGGAATTGAGGGTTGGCAACAAATCCAACATTCTCTTCGATTCTATCTTAAGCCATACCTAGATTAGTGACTCACTTTCACTTGAAGCAACTTCACCAGCGCTCTCTTATTGCAATACATGATTCGACTGGTCGAGATTCCAAGCTGATCTCTAAGTGATACAAACGAAAACAAGTAAAGGACGTAAATACCTAAAATCTCAAACCAGCCTATACTATAAGAATGTACGGAGTATTGCTTTCTAGACAGAGTGAATCCCAACCTATCGTTGTCTGTACAGCCCACTTTGAAGTGCTTTGGACTGGTCACTGTTAATTCTATCTGATCCAAGCCGCCAATTCCGAATCCTTCGGATCCTAAACTTTTCAAGGGCCCGAAGGAAGCGAGATGCGTTATTCCTAAAACACGCTGGTGCCCCAACAAAGAGCGGCAACAAACCAACAGCAAAGGTGGTCTTACCGGACTGACGGTGTACACCTGATTCTTGTCACAGATAGCTGCTTGTCTCTGAAGCAATCCATCTTGAAAAGAACCGCATTTTCTGCTCCACACCAGCAGAAAGAAATGGCAACCATTCCGCCGACGATGCGCGCCTGGGTCGGCATGCGGCGCGGCCCCGTCCGCGGCGCCCTCGAGCTGATCTCCGACTTCCCCACTCCCGCAGTACCGCCGAAATCATCCCCCGACGTGCTGATCCGCGTGTCGCACGTGTCGCTACAAGTCAATAGCGAGTTGTTCTTGAAAGCGCTGCCCAAGCTGTCTTTGACCGGCCCGTTTATCCCGGAGCTCGAGCTGTCTGGTGAGGTGGTGGCGGCCGGGGAGAGCGCGCCCGCCGAGGTACGCGACCCGGGAACGCACGTCGTGGCTTTCCAGGCCTTTCCCCTCAAGGTACTCCTGGGCCGTGGCGTGCTGGCCGAGTATGTGCGTCTCCCCGGTAGTCAAGTCGCGCGCGTTGGCCCAACGGTTGACATGGCGTCGGCTTCGGGCCTTAGCTGCTCCGGGTGCGCCGCGCTCAAGATGATCCGCGCGGTGGGTGTGCGCGAGGGTCACACTGTGCTGGTCAACGGGGCCAGTGGTTCGGTCGGTTCTCTGCTCGTGCAGCTCTGTAAGCTGCGCGGCGCGAAGGTGGTGGGCGTGGCCAGCGGTGGCAACGAGGCCATGGTGCGCGGCATGGGGGTAGACGAGGTAGAAGAAGTCTGCTTGGTATTTTGGTCGCTTGACTAACGCTTGCGCAGTTTGTCGACTACCGAAAGCACGATCCGCTACCAGCTTTCTTAGCTGATCAGTATGGCGACAAACAGTTCGATTTTATACTCGATTGCGTCGGCACCCAGCCCCTCTTTGTACACTCCCCAGATTATCTTAAGGCCGATGGCGCCCTGGTCAACATTGGTATGCTCGAGAACATGCTTGTGACAACATTCTACATCCTTCTCAATACCATGTTACCCACCTGGTTGGGCGGCGTGCCCCGTCGCTATATCATGCTCAGTTCGCCTCCATTGCGCGACGACGTGATCTACCTGACCCGCCTGGTTGAGGAGGGACAATTACGTATCCCTGTCGACTCTATCTTCGACATGGAGGATGCACTTTCAGGCTATGAACGCATCGCTACCAAGCGCTCCAGGGGTAAGGTTGTAATCAAAGTACGCGACGACTAGGTTGAGGATGCGCGTGCCTGCCTTCTGTCTCACTCTTTGGTCGTGTCTTTTCAGTATTCTTTAGATGGTTGGAATATGAAGGTTACTTACTCTTCGTAGGGGCAGCTCAACCAATCAACGGGGTTAGTCCTTCTTCCGTGCCATAATAGTATCCTTGGCTTGATAATTTTTTCGGATTTTGACTATAACCTTACGCCAGGGCCGGATGTGCCTTGTCAGGGTGTTTCACCTGTGTATAATATGTAGGCAGCAGGCTGAGAAGATAGTAATGCTGGTGGACTTCCTGTACCACTGGCAAATTTTGATTTCTAGTTTCCTTTTTTCGGTTAGGATGGGAAGGACGATTCAGGCAACAGTGGAACGCTTATTAGCATTTTATAAAGTCGTATACTGCCACACCAAAGTTTCTGCAACGGCATGCTGACTTAGGATGATAATAAAGCATATCATATCATCCAGTCAAACAACCAGGTCACTCCGTAAACAATACTCATTCTCAAGATACAGTACCTTGTCTTAAATTCTACCGCTTGGTTTGAGCCCTCTCTCTTCCCTGCGTAACTTCCTATGATCTTTTCATTTTTTGCTTCCTCATTTTTAGTCCGTGTCTCCTTTCTCACTCTTTACCTTTTATCTTTTCAGGGTATAAATGCTGGAGGCATACCTGGTTGACTGCTCGGCTCGTAATGACGTCATCCTTACTCCTGTCCGACGCGGAATAAAAGCCCCTTCTCGGAATGGACATCGGAATGAACACGTCGGAATGAACACATCGCGTCATTTTTATCGTTATCCGTTCAATTTTTCCGAGTTAGGGCCGTCAACTCAGATCCAGACAGAAATTATACCTTGCGAAGGAAGACTTGACTGGTGTGTGTAATGCGTCGCCTTTCTAACGTACCATGAATCGCAGTACCTACTCACGCTTATTGATGGTGTCGCTTGTGGAGAACAGGGAATTAGAAAACGGCATCAAGTTCGCCTATGGGTTCTTTCAATGTCTCTGAGATTGGATATAGCCCTACTTATCTTCTGTCCAGTGTAGTGAACCACTTATCTTTGTATTGGTTGATGTGGTCCTAGACGGCCCACACTCGGGCCTCTCTATCCACATAATGTAGTACCAGGACTCAAGACATCATATTATCGCTTATTTCTATTGATCCCTATTTTTTTGCGCCGAAGGTAACTCTTTACACTCCGTCCTCACATTCATCCCGCCTCTCCCCACGATCAAAAAGTCCAACCATCCAAGCACCCATTCCTGCAATGCTGAAGAATCCCGCCGAAACGTAAAAGTGCATCCCCAGCCCAGCCCCTCCGACTCTTAATCCCAAATTGAACGCTGCTGCAGTAAGAGGTGACCCGACCAGCGTTCCGGCAATTCGGGCCACCGCTAGAAAGGAATAGAATGGCGCAATGTCAACGGCTCGCACGAGCGATGTCCCGTAAGACTGGATGGATGGGGTGAATCCAGCGGCAAGGGTGAAAATTACGAGGGCTGAGCGGGGTGTCAGTTCTCCTTCTATCGAGCTTGGGGTGAATTTGAGGCGAACGTACAGAATATCACGGTTGTTGTGGACGGAGACAGGCCCAAGAGGACGGCGCCGAGAACTCCAAAAATCGAGCTCACTCGGGATGTCCATAGATCTACGTCCTTAGGCGAGAACCGGTGGCGGGATGTCAAGGTGCGCGTGATGCTTGGGAGGATGAGCAGGAAGAGGACCAAGTTGGCGATGGCTCGGAAGGAAATAAGATAATTTGCCTGTAGACTCTTTGTTAGCCTTTCGCTCTATCATACGGACATTGTGAACCTGACCTCTGCAAGACTCCACTCAAATTTCTTCGACGCATACTGGACCAGATAATCCAGCGATTCTCCCGCGAGCATTGACGATAGGAACGACACCCCGATCAAGATGACTCCTGTTTGGTCCTTGATAAATCTGGCTAGCGATCTTATACGCGTTGCAGGACTTTCTGTTTGATTTTCTTGCCTGGAGTCCGCCTGGCCATCTTCATCCTCCTCGTCGCTCTCTTTTTGGAACCGCGTCGAGTTCGGAATTCCCCAGGCGACTGCGATGGAGAAAATCTGTAACGGGAACCCCAGTAGTAAAGGAGTATAGACACTTCTCTTCATCAACGAAGAGCCCAAGAGCGGTGCAATCACCTCACATGCCAACTGCGTCGACATGAGATAGAAGAAGGCCTGAGCGCGTCGGTCCTCCGAGACCACGTCGGCGAGGATTGCGTGCACGATAGCCGACATCACCATCATTCCCCCGCCCAGGGAGCGCAATGCTACCGATATAAAGAGTGATTCGAGGGGTACGCTGTCGTGGAAATAGCACACCAGCACTATGCAGGTCTCCGCGAGGATCTGACCAAGGATGCCAATGATCAGAACAAGGGTGCGGCCTTTCGTATTGGAGAGCTTTCCGAAAGGGATGGCCAAAATGAGAGCTGAGAGTTACTGTTAGCGACCGACAAGAAGTACGCTACAAGTGAGAGCTCTACCGATCAAATTCTCGCCCATTTTTAGCCACGCCTGCATCGATACTAGGGCTTCCTGGACTTCCGGGACTTTGCACATGCGATCTGTGATCTCGACAGCCGGTCCAGGGGGGCTCCTGGATTTCAGCTTATAGTATCGTTCGCAAAGAATTGATTCGTATAGTTGTGTCTTTGGCGTCGCACGCATCGTCTCTGCAAAGTTGAGGAGTAGTGCAGCGACGTAGCATAGGATCGGAATTCGCCATGTCTGCCAGATCGAGACCAGGTCTCGGTATGTCTGGGTTCTTTGATGGGAAGGCTGAGAAAGTAGCGGCGTGTTTTCATTCATAATGAAATTCAATGGCCATCAAAACCCGGGTAGGAGATACCTGGGTCTTATATGAGACACGGCGCGATGTTGTCATGCCGATCGGGATAACTGGGTACTATTCCGTATTCCGTGGTAAGCACTAATATTGTCTAGGCTTGAGACCAGACTACGTGGGCGAGGGACGGTCATTGATTCTTATCGGTTGGGGTTGGTAATGATGGGCAAATTTTTATGAACGGTCTACTCGAGAAGGATTCGATGGGGCTTTGTCGGCCATCCATGTAGGTAACTTTTGGTTTCTATTGCCTAGCCATCGTTGCGACCGCGGACGGAAGTGGAAGTAGTCAAAGGAAAAGGTTGAGCGGGAAGTAATGGTGATGGGAGATGTGAAAATTCGAGAAAGTGGGATGGACTTGCAAAAGCAGGAGAGAATTAACAGCAATGGAAAGTTTTAAAAATGCAAAAAAAGAAAGTTGGTTCCAGAGGGGGTCGAACCCTCGACTTTGGCGTTATTAGCACCACACTCTAACCGACTGAGTTATGGAACCGCTTCTTATGATAACCGTTTCGGTTATATGTTTCATAGCTGATCATACATTTATCTATGCCCACTCCATTCACTTTCAGGATCTCCCCGGATCAAGTCACGGCCTTAACTAGATGTTAGATTCAATTCGAAGCGGATTTCTTGCTGAGAAACCTTATCTATCTTTGTCCCAGGCACTTTGTTCGTGTATGTATCACTGTTGTTTTTCATTATATCTTCCTTGTCACGATAACCTTCGCCCCTCCGAAGATATATATTCCCGGTTCCCTCGGGGTTCGAGAGACGCCTCAGTCTGATAAGAATAGTAGCTTGACATTCATTGTGACCACAGTTGGGAATCTGACGCGCCAGGGCAGCCCTCCTTCTCACACCCCCTGAGAACAATTTCCATCTTGTTCCGGTTGGATCCGGCGCCAAAGACAGATTTCTGATCCGCATCACCGAAGATAGCATATCCTGTGGGTACATATAAGGGAGTAGGATATGGATAGTCAGAAACACTGCCAACGGGTATCAAGACCACGCGGCTACCTATACTTGTGCCTCGAGTCTGGTGTCCCAAAAGGGTCTGCTGGAAGAGGAAGCATTGCGGCCTGCGGCAGCAACGTAACTGGCATACCGTAAGTTACACCGACCGTCCACCCAATCCCAGCGACCTTGGGTGTTGGAGGTACGGTACGGTACAGCCCCTGAGGCTTCCCCTCTTTTTTCTTCTTCTTCTCTCACTCTCTCTTTGCCTCAATTCCCTTTTTCCTTTCTCGTCGAATGTCTCCTGCAATCGTCATCCACCATGTCGGACCCGGAACTAGACTTCGTGATGGTTGGCGCCATGGACGCCGATCCTTGGGACTCGCCCGGAAATCCCCCGAGGAAGCTGGCCGATCTCCGAGGCTGGCTGCAGCCAACGCTGTACCTGAATGACTCCTCCGACTTCAAGAAACACCTGAATGCCCACGTCCAGGGAACTGGACGCTGGCTGCTCGACAGCCCTGGATATCAACAATGGCGCAATTCGACCACCCAAGGCGCGTTGTGGTTGGAAGCCGTCGCCGGTACTGGGAAAAGCGTCTTGGCCGCCCATCTTATCTCCGAGCTACAGACACAGCGGGGCCAAACGCCCCTCTTGTTCTTCTTCTTCCGTCGAATCGTCACGGCCAACCATGGGTGCCAGTCCCTGGTCCGAGACTGGTTGCATCAGCTGCTGGATTTCTCACCGGATCTGCGGGAGAAACTTGAGATAGTCAAAGAACAGAATCCGGACGTGGAACATGTCGCCTTTTCCGTGTTGTGGCAGAGTCTCCTAGTCGCTCTTGAGACCGTGGAAAAGGTTTACTGTGTGGTAGATGCATTGGATGAGCTGGATACTGACCAAGCCGATGGCTTTCTCCCACGTCTCGTTGCGTTGGGACAAATGCGACCGGACGCCGTCAAACTGATCATGACCAGTCGACCCTTGCCGCAGATTCAGAAATATTTGAATCATCCTGCCGTTCTTCAGGTGAGACTTGAAGACCGACAGGTCAACCAAGACATTGCATTATTTGTTGAGCACCGGCTACTCCAAGCACCGGAGCTTAGCCTGTCAGTGAAAGACAAGATCAAGCGCTTGATAGAAGATCGGGTCCATCCGTCCTTCCTCTACGCGCGCCTGACCCTGAATGACCTCCTGAAGAAAGAAAGAGCCGAGTCGTTGGGAGTGGATATGGTGCAAGATGCACTACGGTCTCTTCCTGCTAGTCTCGAAGACATGTACACTCACATGCTTTTTGCTCACTCCCAGCTCGCCTCTGTGCCACCGGAGAGACAAGTGCTGATCCTGCAACTCGCGACCCATGCTTCCCGCCCACTCCGTCTATTGGAAATCTCCACCGTCCTCAACTTCTTGGATATGAATGAGGGAAAGACAGAGCATGGCGACACGAAGAATATGACGCGTATGTCATGTGGGCCGTTGCTGGAGATCCTTCAGGACGAGACGGTATCTGTCATCCATCATTCTTTCACCGAGTTCTTGACGGATACGCGGCGTAAGGACAGAATGCTGGATCCGGAAGCAAGTCCTACATTCCCAATCATTAAATCGAGTGAAACACATGAGTTGATGGCCTTGATCTGTGTCAGATACCTGCTGTCGGGCTGTTTATCTTCGTGGACACCGAAACCCAGGGAAGAGCGCCACAAAAGAGCGGCGAGTGCAGCTGTAGAACAGAAAGAGCGGCAATTGCGCCATCCTTTTTTGGCCTACGCCCTGGAGAATTGGGCTTTCCACACTCGACGCTCGCCGGAGATAAATGGTCAGCTCTTGGACGTTCTAGATCAGCTCATGCGACCGAAAACAAATACCTTCTTGTGCTGCGCAGATTACATGATGCAGCCACACTATGATGTGGAGTCAATTACGCCATTGCATGTTGCTGCTTGGGGAGGGCTCACGGATTACATGGAAACGAGACTGATGTCTTGTCCAAACCTCAACGTAATGTCCGAGGATGATGAGACGCCGCTTGCGATGGCAGCACAAAGAGGACACAGTGACACCGTGTCTCTCTTGCTAAAACACGGCGCCGCGCCGAACATCCCGGATAAAAGGGGAATGAAGCCACTCCATTATGCCGCCAAATCCAATCATCATGCAACCGTGCAGGTGTTAGTTGATGCTGGAGTCAGTCCAATTACCGGAAGAACGAAGGACTATTGGTGTTCGGTATACTACGATGCCAGTATCTCCATGGGCGAAACCCCACTGCAATATGCCTCTGAGTTTGGCTGCGTCGAGGCCATCGCCGCTATGGTTCCATATCTGAGTCAGGAAAACCTCAAATATTCCTTGATCCGAGCAATAAGGCGAAGTCATGTGTCAGTTGTTCAATATCTGCTGGAAACAGGCCTTCTTGACATAGAGTCCAATTTTGGAGGGGAAGCGTTGATTGAAGCCGGGTCCGAATTGAACTTTGAGATACTACAGCTGCTTCTTCGTAATGGAGCGGATCCTATGTACCAACAGCAGCCCTTATCTGACGCGCATGTGTGCATCATAGGAAATGAACCAAGGACTGAGCGCTCTTCTTTGGTCCTTGCCATCTGCGGATCAGATCATTCTAATTCTGATAATCGCCTCCAGATGTTGCAGCAATGTCTGGACTTAGCCCTTTCTGTGGGGTGTGATGTGAATGTCCACGGCGAAGGGGGCAAGACTGCTTTGCACTACTGCATCATGAGAGAGATCCCGGTAGTCGAAAGGCTTCTGAAATATGGGGCAAGGGCCGATGATAGAGACCTCCAAGGAGATGTGCCCCTGCATTTGTTGAGGTTAAGCCCTGCCGCGGAAGAAACTGTGGAGGCACTGATACGATACGGTGCTCGATGGAATGCAGTTCGAGACAGAGACGGGAAGACGGCCCTTCATACTTGCTTGGAAAACTCAAGTGGTAACATCGAATGGATGAAACCATATGTCGAAGACTGGAATGTTCGAGATCGTGACGGGAATACTCCTTTGCATATCGTCGAAAAGTCTGATAAGTCTTTAATTCAACAGCTGGTTGGTATTGGGGCAGACATAAATTCCAAAAACTATCAAGGGGAGACCGCATTGCACAAAATTAGTTGTGGAACCTACGACATTCGTGAGGGTGGAAGAGCCTTGCTAGCCGTAGGAGCTGATATTGAAGCCCGGGATAATAACGGCCGAACCTGGTTTTTACGAGCCGTCATGGAGGTACACTTCTCTATGGAACCCATAGAAATGATACTTGAGCTTGGAGCAGATCGCCATGCAGCTGATTATGAAGGAAACAATGCTTTGCACTTGGTCTGTGAACACTCCCGGAAATCAGATATGCTAATGTTCCTTCTGGATGTTGGCCTGGACCCACTGCATCGAAATCACATGGGAAATACGCTATACCACGCCGTAGCTGATTATCCTTTTCGCACATTTTTTGATCCCATCAAAGACACCTTGAATGTTGTTCAAAACACTGCCATTCAGCTCCAGACCAGGAACTACAAAGGGGAAACACTCTTGCATCTGGTGTGCAGTAAGCACTGCAACCCCGCCATCGTCGACGATCTGCCTTCAGTTGATATTGAAGCAATGCTGAAAATGGCAGACAATGAAGGGAAAACCCCTCTTCACAATGCAGTAAGTAACTGCGAAGGAATGGCGGAGTGGGCAATAAGCAGGGCGTCTGATTTGACTGTCCGTACCCATCAAGGGCTGAACTTGCTACACATGGCCGCTGAGGTCAAGAAGAGCAATGTGATTGGTCTTCTGCTAGAAAGCTATCCAGAAGACCAAAAGACGGCAGCATTAAATCAGGCTGACCGAGATGGGCGCACGCCGCTTCATTATGCCTGTCGCTCTGGTCGTCCGGAAAGCGTACAGCTTCTCTTAGAGGCAGGTGCAGATATTCGAACAGTGGACAAGAACGGATACACACCTTTGCATTCATGCGCACTGTTTGAACGACGTTCCAACATTCTATATGACGATATTTTCCCCAGTACGCATGACAAATCTGATGACAAAACATTGCGTGTCAGCGATATAGTCCACCTCCTTTGTCGCTACGGGGCGGATCTACTATCAGAGACGAGGTTTCGAAAAACACCAATTCAACTCGCTATCGATAGCAACAATGAAGAGATGGTCTGTGAGCTAACTAGAGAGATGGAAGAAAGTTTTGTCGGATTGCCCTCCCTGGTAGATTTCTATCGAGATTCTCCGGGCCAACTGTATCTGTCAAACCGCCAAATGTGTACAGATACTCTTGTAAAAGAGCTCTCTCGAACAAAAGATTCAAAGAGAATTTTTACTCTACTCATTTGTTCAGCTGCCTATAGGACACTGGAGGGACTGGCAGGTCGTGGGACTGTATACACCTCGGAAAGCGTTAACTGGAGGAGATTTCTGATACATTTGGCACGTATGGGTTACTCTGATCTTCTTGGAAGACTATTGAAGAAAGAGAAGAATGTCGATTGGATCAATGAGTCTTTGTTGCTACATGAAAGCTGGCCTAAAGCTGAGCATCCAATGCTATTCTTTGTGGCAGCCCGGGAACTCCCAAGTTTGTTTCTGTTGAAGCTCCTGGTTGAGAATTTCAAGGCAGATGTGAACGTGCGATCATCTGCAACAGGCTGGTTATCTGAGCCGAGTGTTTTACACATACTGGCACAGGGAAAGCACTGGTGGCAAACTGAAGCTTGTCGTTATGTCCTCAGCCAAGGTGCCGACGTGACAGAGCGAGACGAGCATGGATGCACGCCCCTCCACATCGCAATGATTGCCCAGCCTCGACGCATTGATATTGTCAAAGCATTGCTGGAGCATGGTGCCGACCCAAATGCCACTGATAATAATGGTGATACTCCATTCAGTTCCACGACGGGAGATCACGGGCTGTTTCGGCTATTTCTTCAGTATGGCGCAGATCTTACAACTGGAAATGAACCGATGCTATTCCGCGCTATCCAGAATCTAGATGCGGAGTTGGTCCAGGTAATTCTTCAGGCCGGTGTCGGCTCTAATGTTCCGTTCAAAAGGCCGCCACCTCATCCCCAAGTCCCCAAAGTGCACCAGAATAGAATGGATAGAGGAGCAGCGGAAAAGAACTACAGTCTTTGGCTTCCCCCAATTTGGGTTGCGGCGAGAATGCATTTTGAAAAACCGGATGAGCTTCACAAACACAAACAGGTGGTGAGAATTGTGGAGGTTCTGTTGGAGCATGGCGCGAGTCCTTATGAATCGTTGGAAGACACGACGATTTTGCATGCCTTGATCGACTACGGTGGTACACTGGGGCCTTTATTAAGCCTTCCCAAGCTGGAGCTAGAGCAACGAGACAACAAAGGTAGAACGCTACTGTTAGCAGCCTGTGGAGGTGAAGACCCAGACGAGGTTCCCTTCAATCGATGTCTGGGAAGTTATCGAATTGGGCTTATCCGCCAGCTATGCGCGATGGGTGCCAATGTTACCGCCATTGATAGCAAGGGACAAAACGTGCTTCATCTGCTAGTGATAGCCATGAAAGACCCCGAGGACCAAATTGAATTGATGTCACTCATCAAGGATTTGGTTATTCGGCGACCAGAGCTTCTTGCAGAATGCAATGAGGAAGGATACACGCCGCTCCTTTTGGCTGCCGCCAAAAAACGTGTGCCGACAACTGCCGCCCTCGTGGACGCCGGAGCCAACATCCTAGAACGCGATCACCGTGGCAATACTCTACTGCACCATTTAGCGAGTCATCTTTGTAGTCTGTCGGGCGAAGATTCCTTTTACGCCCATAGGCTGATGGGACTTGCGCTCAATTTCAACGCCAGAAACCATGACGGTGACACACCGCTCTCTAAATACATCCTGTCCTTCAATGACCAGCCGGAGAAGTTATTCGGTGATTGCTATGTTGACCAACTGAAAGGGTTTCAGCAATACGGGGCCGACTTCCACACTGTGAACACGGCCGGCGAGACCCTGTTGCACCTGGCCGCTAGGATACCCTGGCATGACGATACAGATGCCAACGGGTTTAGCTTTGCCATGTTTCTTTCCGGAAACCATGGTGATTATAGTGTCGCCGCATTCAAATGCTTGATGGGAATGGGATTAGATCCTTTCCAGGAAGACTATGATCAGAGGACGCCTTTGGTATGTGCTCTGTGCTCTGTGCCTGATCTGACAGTGGTTGCTAACAAACTCCTTTTTAGGATGTGGCTGCCGCGTATGGTAAGGATGAGATTGTGGGACTTTTTCAGAAGAAGTAGATATATGCCCTGGCATTTTTACATAACTGACTGTTTCTGTACATGAGATGGGAATATTTTGTCTTGGCACTTTTGCGACCTCTGGAGGTCATGTAAATGCTGATACCTTGCACACTCCGAGACTCGTGACCAAGCTTGTTCTAATGTGGATCATTCAAACCCCAAACCTCTTTCATATTTTCTCCATCGGTTCCCGATCGGCTGAATGAGTGTATAGCTCGCCGAGCTATTGAACTCCTGCACGCCATTGATCAAATACAACGGGGCCATCTCCCCATCTGTACTGAAATACAGCTTTGGCCGTTCCCTCCGATAATAGTCGACGCTCGTACCATCAGTGAATTCCACCGTTGTGTTATAAGCCAGAGTGATGTTGTTATAGTGCCAGGGTCCTTCCCACCTCTTTGCAAAAGCATGGGCTCCCACGCGAGGCCCCTTGTTCCCCAGTGCAATATCCACCATGTGATGAACGAGAAAGTGCCAGTGGCCGCGCTTGTCACGCCAGAGGAACGGATCCTCGCTACGGAGTGACGGGTCAATTTCGATGTTCCCCGGCTCTACGCGCAGAGTGTATGGACCGGTGTAGTTGGCTGCATGGTATATGTTGTTCTTTTCGGTCGCTAGGAGAATCTCTGGGGTTTGATTTTCGGGGGTCCAAAGAGGCCAAGCGGCTGGGTTCGTGATGTTGATGAGTAGCTCTGTTGGGGTGTCCCAGGTTCGCAGATCTGGAGAGCTGGACACGGAGATGGTATTGTTTCGTTTGATCGAGCGACATGTGTCGGGGGTCTCCCAGTCATAGCCGATAAAATGCATCAGGTATTTCTGGTCTGATGGACTCCAGATTGTTGTTGGGTTGTGGTGGAATGTACTGAAGAGTTCCTGGGCCCATGTGTAGGGCCCACGGGGTCCCGTTCGTGACTCTGCCCTAATAACAGTGCTAAATGGTCGCCATCCAGAAAGACCACATCCGCGATCCATTTGCGAGACTACTAGATGAAAGAGTTTCTTATCCTCGCGATCTTGAATGATGTGGCCTCCCCAGGATGAGTTCCCTGCTCCTTCACGGTAAAAGTCAGGCAGGGTGATGTTGGTGTGATTATATCCTGTCCATCGCTCTACTGGCCGAAGGTCCAGTTCGCTGCAGTCGGAAGCACGCCAACCTGGATCACAGATACATGCCTTGGTATCGGAGCAGACCCCATTGAGGCTGCAGTCTTCGGCTTTCTCGCATCGCTGTCCATACACCACACCAATCGTTGACAGGACAGAGAAATTGAGGATGTGAGATAACAGCAGCATGTTGGGCCTCAATGATGACCCTAGTGCTTGTGTCAAGAAACGATGATGGATTTCTGGGGATCCGGAACAGCATCGCAAAGGACAAGACTCAATGCGGGGTTGTGATCCCGCAGGTTTGATGGAGCATCAGCTAACGGAGAAATTATGCAACTTTCCCCGTCGGCCACTGTTCTACCGAGAATCAAAGACCTTGGCAGCCATGCGAGGTGCAGTAAGTCATTTGGCCTAAGTCCTACAGGTTTATTTGGCAGCGGAGCCCATGTATGGGATCAAAGGTTCATTCTAGAGTCATCATACGGTTCCCTGTACACGCACATCGACCTCTAGGTCTATGAAGAACCCGATAAAGTGAGATAATATGCCATATCGCCTCCTTCGTCGCGCTCCAAGGCCAGCTCTCCGTTGGCTAGGTATAGAAATTGGTTCGAGTTGTTGTACCGAATGTCGAAGTGCTCGCCCCGGATGGTCTTCATATACTCTGCAACAAGTCATCATTAGGTCTATTCTATCTTCAATGTTGTCATCAGGAGACTCACCCTTGAAGTGTAGGACACTGCCCGGGTACATCGCCGTGACCGTGTTGGGTCCCTCGGCATTCTTTTTGCTGTACCAGGCATGGCATCCCTTCGACCATACGCACCGCTTCAGGCTTTCTTGCGCGTAGGCGTTGTATTCCCTTACGACAGTATCTTTGACCACAATGGATCTGCCTTCATCAGAACTCGTGCTGCAATTTCAGGGAGAGGGAGTAGTAGGGTACCTGATGTCTTCTGCGACCATCTTCTCGATCCAGTTCAACATATAATCCCCAGTCCATGCAAGCATCTGCGGAACAGAACCATGGCCGATCGGGCAATTCGGACCGGCAAACATGAAGTAGTTTGGAACACCACCCGCGCATGTGGAGAAGTAAGCAGAAGGCGTCTCTTTCCACTCGTCTGCCAGGCGTCGCCCATCGCGACCGACGAGATCCCAGCAAGGAACGAAACTAGTATCGAAACCCGTGGCGCAAACTATCAAATCAAACTCTTCTTCGCCTTCTTCGCTCTCAATTCCGGTTGGCGTAATTCTCTTAATGGGACTGAATGTGACTCGTGCATTATTGGCTTGGATTGCCTCAAGATACCCATTGCCTGGGCTCAGACGGCGACACCCAAGCTCGTACTTGGGAATGAGTTTCTCGATAAGCTCTGGGTTGTCTTTCAGCTTCTCTCGCATGGTTGCATCAACCAAGTCGAAAAGCATCTTATTTTCGGTGGATCCCGAAATCATCAACCGATATACGCTGTTGACACTGCAAAACGTATGCAAGTTAGCAAGACCCCAATGGGCGGGCAATCTATACTGACGACGTCTCAACGACCTTCCTATATTCGAGCAATCTTTCTGGATTTGTCCGAAACTCCTCTTTCTCTTCTTCAGTGTATGCGAAGTTTGTAGCCTTTGGATCCCTGAGCAAGTTGCCACACAAGGGCGTTGACACCCACGTGGCGCGACGAGCGTAGTTAACTATCTTCGCAGCTTTGCGCTGAAGCGCTGGAACGAGCTGCAATCCTGACGATCCATTTCCAATAACCGCTATCCTCTTGCCTTCCCACTGGTACTCGGCCTCCCTGCAATGATGTTAACATCGCGCAACGGACAGATCTCATGGGTGGGCTGACCATTTCGCACTATGCACAATCTTGCCTTTGAATTGATCGAGTCCCTCAACATTCGGCCACTTCCAGTTGCTGGCTTCAATATTAGCGGGACAGTTGGTATCGCCTGTCCGAATAGATACCTACTTGACGATGCCACTCCCGTCAATCAGTATATCCGCCTCGTCTCTGATCATGAATTCGCCTCGTTCCAGTTGAAGCTTCCATTTGGCCTGTTCCTCATTCCAGATAGCTCGGACAAGCCTCGTATTGAATACGATCCTCTCCTTCAGCCCGTACTTTTCTGTTGTTCGCAGTATGTACTCCTCGATCTCTTTGCCTCCCACGTAGAACTTTGACCAGTCGGGGCTTGGCTCGAACGGAAATTGGTAGCTGTCTAGGGGAGGTCAATGCGGGGGCGAAGCTTAGACTTTGATGCTGACTTACGAACGGGAATATCGCTAGGCAGGAGAACTTGGTCAGCTCGGACTTTCCCATGTCACTTTGCGAGAGTATACTCACCAGCCTACCCCGGGATAAACATTCTCCCACCAGGCTCCCCCTACCTCCGTGTTCTTCTCATATATTTGAAAGTCAACGTAGTCAAGTGGCCTCTCGTGTTTCAGCTTGTATGCCAGATTCAGACCAGAGAACCCGGCACCGATGCAGACGACGCGAATCTTTCGGGGAGTGAACGCAAACCGGGTCTCGTCAATCCGAATACTCTTCCCTTCGGAATGACCGGATACTGCGTATGATTCATTCGACGGCATATTGAGATTGTGTAAATTTCCTGCGTCAAGGAAGTGTGACAGACAGATAAACAGGGTCAAGGCCAATTAAGAATCAGAAAGGCGACGAACACACCCTCGGACCATCACCCCTTTAACGCTGGTCCAGCAAAAGCACCGTCTCCGTGAGCGATCGTCTATCAGGTGGCACAGCAGTCTAAATTAGAAATGTCTTGCTACTAGTTAGTTATCACCCCTGTCATGTTGATTTCGGCGGCGGTTCACTCTCCGCCGGTGACTCAGAGGCACACAGACTAGGAACTATTCCTAGAGCGGGACAAGACGCGACCATCAAAAGATAGCCATGAGGCGTCCGGTCCGTCTATGACAGGGGATCGCATCCTGTTGCTGCGGTGCCGTGCGCAAGTGGATTTGTGACAGGCGCCGTCGGAATAGCCCGGCCGTTCCGCTATTCCACAACGAGTTGTGCTCCGAGATGATCTTGTCCTCGGCGTTTGCCTGATTGGGTCGGTTACTGATGCCATCCGGTTAAGATCCATGTCAAAACAATTCTGGCCGGAGCTCTCGCTAGACGCCAAGCAGACTAGCAGTCGGGGGGCTTTGTTAGAGCGGTTGGCCCGAGTGACATTGGCTCCGTGCGCCCTTTGTGGGAACCGTTCACTATCACCCTCGAAATGAATTAATCTATGAGGCATAAATCGGTCTCTAGTCAAAGGACGGTTTATTGACAGTCGTTGAACCCTGATCCTGAACACCCATACGACAGGGATATTGACCATAATCGCCATGGGTCAACAAAGAACCACAAGCTGGCTTGACATTGATCGTACCGCGAGGCACCCAGAACCAGGGATTCGGATCAACTATTGCTTTCCCCTTAAGCGCAGATGGACTTGGTAAAAGAGAGAGGTAACTCATAGTAAATATTAGAACCCCCCTTTGCCGTACACGTCTCTTCAAAAGAGACGCATCCCCTACAGTACCTGAAGCAATCCGTGATGCCGAGTCCCTTTGGCGAACCCCCGATAGACATCAATCTAGGTGAGAACCACACACCTCGAAACAATGTCACTGTGGTTTGCATGTTCGGGCTTGCAGCGACGGCAGTTGCTCTGCGAGTGATTGCGAGGGTCAGGGTTCAGCATGCGCCAATCGCAGCTGACGATTGGTTTATCTTCGCAGCAATGGTACGTTTAGTCCTCGACTTTGCGTTAAATCGGTCGTCTGAACTGACATGGGGAAAGCTTCCAGTCATGGCAACCCTCGTCTGCACCGTTCTGGGTAAGTATCCCTTTTGATCGCTGATTATGATCCCAATTCTGATGCCAAGTAGGGGGCACTTATGGTCTGGGAAAGCATGTCTGGGTGGTCCCTCTAGATAATGTGATTGTCGTCGTGCAAGTGAGTCGAAGCATCTGACACACCATATCACACTCAATTGTCCCCTACTAACAGAAAATGAGTACAGGTACTCTTCGCATATGTTCTCATCTACGTCTTCACTATTCCCCTGATCAAAATGTCAATAATTTGCTTTTACCGACGAATATTTGGTATGAACACGCCTATGCGGTTCTGTATTTTCCTCACTTTGGGCTACTGCGTTGCCTGCACGATAGCATTTCTTTCCTGCTGTCGCCCACTGTCTTATTATTGGACGCAATACCGAGACCCCAGCGGCGGTAAATGTGTCTTCGACCTCTACTCCTTTTACATTGGGAACGCAGTGGCCAACGTGGTCACCGACGTCATCATCTTGCTTGTTCCCATTCCGTTGATCTGGAAACTCCAGATGCGCACGACACTGAAGGTGATGATCTCGTCGATATTCATTCTTGGGGGGTTGTAAGTTATTATATGCCTAACCTTGGTCATTGAGCGATATGTTGACGAACCTTAGTGTCTGCATCGCAAGCCTCGTCAGAATCTACTTTATGACGTTCCTTAAGTCTTCCGTTGATATCACCTGGATTATGGGCGACGTGTTCATCTGGTCCAGCGTTGAGCCTTGCGTGGGAATTCTCTGTGCCTGTCTTCCAACTATTAGACCTCTGCTGCGGTCGGCTTTCCGGCGCCTTTTGGGATCGCTGAAAGCTGAGCGAACGTTCCGACCCAGTAGCTCCGATAAGGACGTTAACGAGCCGCATCATCGTCAACTTTTTGAACGACCAGTATCCATTGGCCACTGTATCCCACTGGCGACGACCTTGAGTACTGGAGATAAGGAGATGGTGCTCCTCAAGTCCGTTACTAACGTTGAGGTGATCGGATCTTTTCGCGATGTGACCACCGACGAAGACTTCGATCAAAATCCACTTTCCATCAAGGTTAGAAAGGAATTCCAATGGAAGGTGGAGCACGAATAAAGCGACCATTCAATCTCTGTTACATTTTAGGGAGTATTACTTTTTCGCATAAATCCAGCGCAGGGTGAGGCTATCTGCTTTCGGTCAGCGTCATGGGGGCTTTTTGTTTTGTATAGGTTGGGTCTACACTGGAAAGCCTGCAAGACTGTTTGGGTGGCAAATTGATCTTATTAATTTTGTCGGTATAGATATCATTCTCTAGTTATCCAAAATTATTTCGTTCTGTTGAACAATCCTACCACATACATCTCAGCCAGGAGAGCACATGCTGCAACAACCCTGAAGCTGTTCATATCTCTGTAATAATGGCTGCGACGCGTTGTCACCAGTTCCATCCCTTCATGAAGACATGCCAAGCAGAGCTCGAGTCCATCGGAGGCAAACTGTGCCCCATTTTCATACCCTGGACCTTGTCGGCGCATCTGGTTAGTAATCCATTCGCAGATTCGTGCATATTCGTCATTCAATTTTATCGACTGATCTCTTTGCCGGCGACTGAGCATGCCTGTCCCGCTAACCAAACAGCCTGTCACAACTTCCATCTCGGTGATGGGGGTGGTTGGGTGATCGGAGTAGCTGTTCATGGCAGTGATAACAGCATCTTCGTACCTGTTTATCGAAAGGTTGGGTGGTTAGTGAACAAAACTCATGCTGGAGAAAAGGGCATAAAGGAAATAACAGGCTTACGCTGCTCGGAGACGGTTGGCTTCGTCTGCAAGGTGCTTGCAGCCACCTCGTCCCATAGTATTGCATCGTAATGTACAATCCGTGATGAATGCGTTCCAAATTGGACCCTCGTCCAGCTTGCAATTCGAGGTGATATCTCCATACCAAATATGTCCTTCGTCCACCGCGCGATATAACCGCCCGAGAATTTTCTCCGATCGGTAGTAAATTCGACGCTCCTCCATGTCGTCATCGTCATTGAATGCCGGATGGGAGACGAGCTCGTCGAAATTGATGCGCGTTCTGCCTTTGAGACTGACTCGGGGACCCGGTGCTAAGCTGTTTGATTCTATTATTAGCGACGAAACCAGTTTCAGTTAGGGAATAGGGATAGACTTACAAGTCCGGACGGTAATTATTCATTCGAGGGAGGTCTTTCATACTCACAGGTATTCCCGATTTTGAGAAGTCTACAGCGGTAGAATGCATCTCTGCCAGTTTTCGACAGAGAAAGTCGCGGGTTCCGAGGGGCTGTTGATCGGCCACAACCATGTGTTTTGTGGCGATGACTCCCAGATGGTCGGTCTTCATGAAGTCAATGAAGAAGTTAGCCATGTCATCTACGGTGACAGCTCGCTTAATGTCCATCGCTTCCACGCGCGGATAATCGGCGGGTTCAAAGGACTGAAGCTTGGAAATAAGAGCATTATCCCAGATGACATGGTAGAGATCGCCATCTAGATCCCCTCCACTCAGCTGGCTAGGTAAGTCTCTCTCTCCCTTTTGGCTAAAAACCATGCAGTTTCTCAGCGCCCGAAGCGCATGACCGGATGGTGGAATCGTATTGATACCAAACTGAACGTCTCCGTCGTGGAGCGCAGGTGAGCGCGTCACCAGAAGTTTCCCCGGTGGAGGAGGCAAAGCAAGTTTACCTTCCAAAGTATCGTATGTCACGTAGACCTCGCCTTGTTGCAGGAACCCTGTCTCATCCATGATTCCGTACAATGTCATCCCCTTTGTCACTGGAATCCGTGCCTTGTGCTTCAGAACGCGCAGTTCCCGCAGCACGACATGTTCAACGAGAGAGCGGAGAAAGCCGTCCTTTTTGTAATCCAAACCCATCCAGTAGCATTGTCGGAAAAGGCGATGCAGTTTAATAATGTCTGCAATACCCTTGTCGCGCAGGAAGGTCGCAGTCTTGTCGGTGCTGGTTGTAACAGAGCGAATCTGATGCAACGCAGCTCCTTGCAGATCCATGAACCATGTCCCCGGCGCGCCCATATCCTCAAGGATTTTGATTAATTGTCGGTTGAGAACCAGACTATGTGGCTCTGATGATACCTTGCAGATCTCCAGATTGTCCATGTCTCTGCTATCAAACTTGATCATGGATGGCCGTATCTCGACCGTGCAGCCGGGAAGGCTGCTGTCCAGGGCAAGCAACCCTTTGGCTCCACCCATGCGAATCTGAAAGCATGTCGGAGTTCCTTTGCTTTCCGGTAATACTACCCACATCAACTCCATAGCTTTGGCGGAGATTTTCCCGACTCCATCACTGAATACTCGCGATCCGTCTGCTGATTTGACATCCGGAATGTTACGGAGCCGGATCCCATTTCCCGAAAGCGAAATCGCAAATGGAGTCTCGGAAAATGCTTGACCAATTCTTGCGGCGCATTTGGCCGGGGAGGTTATTGCCGCGAAGTTTCCGAGGGCGTTAATGATGTTGAAGTATGTCTGGAGACGGTCGTTGTGATCGATGAAGGGAGATGCAAACTGTTCGAGAATAGTGTTAGCGATCACAGGCTTCAAGTATTGAACAGTGATATGAGACATATACTTACCCAGACCGAATGAGAACGCAATGACGAATGTGAAAATCCTAGGAATGTGAACGTGCGGCCAGCTATCTGAATTCCATGGGTGACCACTTCTTTGAATCGTGTGAACACGTTGTCGTAATTGACATTGGAATTGAAGAACAGATCCTGACCATTCTCATCGCAGAATTGGACGCGGATAAAGTACTCGTGGTGATTAGGGAATCTTCTTAGGATCCTGTTCATAGGCTCGATTTCGGGGCCATGCAGCGTGATGCGAGTAGGAGTCACCGTCACTCGATTGATGCGTGCTAGGTTAGGGGTCGGATTCAGGAGCCCGTATCTGTACGATAGGTTCATTTGGATCTGCATCTGGTTGGTCCTTAGCTGTTCTATCAGTGTGCTAACTTCGAAGTTCTTCGGGTTCTCGTGGGGAAACGGCCAGCCGATCATTTCCATGAGCTTCTTCACCGCGTCAACGGACACTGATGCTCTCCCAGTCGCCTTGTCATTCCTAGTCATCGCAATGATTGCTCTAGTGAGCTCAACGACTGTGGCCGGGTGGAGATATGCGTTGTATGCCAGCGCTTGGAGCTGAAATAAAATGCCAAATGGAAGGGAGGCAAATCTCGTGTAGCTACTCAGCACTGCTCGCAAAGCCTGGAGTTGGGTGGAAAGTTTTGCTTCTTTCTCTGTCGGCACAGAGGCTGTGACTATGTGATCCCACACCATTGTAATATCCCACTCCTTCAGCTGCTCCGTCTTGTCGTGCAACCCGTCCCGCGAGACATGCAATTGATAAACTAGGCACTGCCCGACGATTTTGGCATGTTCATCGCTGAGAGCACAGGCACGAAGTCGTCTTCTCTCGCCAGCAGGAGGTGACTGTTCATTCAGGCTCATTGCGACAAAATCGAAATCGAGGCCGACGGCTTTGTCCGTTTCGACATCGAAGAAGAATGGCACGTCGGAAAGCGTGATTGTTAACACGCCGTCCTGCGAACACACCATGCCCACGACGGCGATCAACGGCATTCTGATGATACGCGACTTCGTTCTGATCACAATGTCTCGTTTCCTGAATCTCATGACCCCTTCCATCTCCCAGGTCTCTTCCGGGGTGTATACCAATCGGTGCCCGACAAAATCGCAGCGTCCACAGCTGAGCATCGTCATGTGGAAGGATACAATTGTCTCTGGCTTTATTCCAAGGCGCTTTCTCCTCTGCTCGGCTTGGTGCTCTAGGGCTCGAAGGACCAAAGGACTTGGATGGCGGTCGCCTAGCTTGCAAAAGATATCCTCCCCCATAATCGATAACCTTGGCCTGGCTCGGGGGCGCCCAAGAAGCGGACTTGGGGTCTCTTCCTGACCGTATGCGGCAAGGAACCTGTTCCCGTCATCCTCCCGAAGAAAGGTTATGAAGCCAAAGTACTTTAATCTGGGCTTGTCGCACATGAAATCCACAATCTGCAGGCGTTCCATGAGCGGATCCAATTCGCATTTGAATCCATCGCGACTCAGGTGCATAGGGATGTTGCGGACAAAGACTTCCATGACGATGGTGGGGAATGGGCATGACCGGACTTGTTGTACAGGGAGGAAGAAAAGATGTGGAATCAAGGACAGAAGGAAAGAAGACCAAAATGATCAAGAAAAGCTGCAGAAGGGACATAAATGTAATACTCAATTGCTTTCGCTTATTCATTTGTCACAGGGGAAGTTCAGGTTTGCTACTGGAATCTTTCACTATCTTCCTTGTAAGGACTGGATCTCCGGACATACTGCTTCCGGTTGTTGGGAAGAGGCGTTTGCACTGTACGTGAAGGCCCAGTGCATTCACCATGCAAGCATGATGATGTGCTATGATTTTTTCCGGAGATAATTATGACGCTGAAATGATCATTAACTATGAGCTTTTGTTCAATGAGAGTGGTTATCGACATCTGTGATTTCTATGGAACGTTGCCTTCCCTGTTGTTGACAGTCTCTTGTTCCTGCGACCTTGAAGATAGAGTAGTAGGTAGAGTAGTGCTTGGATATATCTTTGTTAGGCGAGATAGTGATACTCTTGCTACTACTATGACCACACAAACAAAGAGGAGAAAAAGAAAAAGAAAAAAAAAAAAAAAAAAAAACAATCATAAAGGAGCTGCTATTACTAGGGGAACCTGTCATTAGATTAGTTGCCCCAAAATTCACAATTTTCTGTTTGCTTTTATCGTCTCTGCTCTCACGGTCGGCTCCGAGAGGATGCCATACGGATAAGGCATCAATTCTCGGCCTGCCGATCCTCCGCGCCAAGCCGGATCAGGCACCACCAGGCACCAGTCTTGGCATTCACATGAGGAACTATTCTTCCCTGGGTTCCACTCCCGATGCTACCCTGTCGTTGCTATTTTTACAGTTGATAACTCTGAAACGCACGCAAGGTTAGAGTTTGACACAGGTTCCTGACAGCCGAAGGGTCGGCGATCACATGCAGGGCTGGATGTGCCATTTCGACTGTTCGATTGCATGGGCCTGACTGGTTGCAACTGATATTAACATCCCAGAAGATAAAACATTCCTTATTGCGGGAATAGGCCACTAGTTAATGCTCAGACGAGGTTAGAGTAAAGGAATTACTATGGAGTACATCGTACGGTTCGTACTCCTGATCTACCCCAGCCTTATCTACCTCAAGGTAGATCCCTCGATGAATTTACCTAATCGGCTCGTATTCAGGTCTCAGTCTCAAACAGCCTCAACTCAACTGCTCGGTTAGCCGATTAGACTTTGCCGGCCTGGTTTCACGGAATAATCGGATCTCAAGATGATTATCGATAATCTACTGACAAACAGCGAGAACTCTAGCCAGATAGGGGTTCTCCTACACTGGTACGCTAGAAATTCTCTGATCAAACAGAAAGGATCGACCTTCCGAACAGCATCAGGGGAAGCGCACGTGTCAATGAGAAGCTGTGCGAATTGGGATGTGAACCTTGCAGGCCAGGTCGGACGACGTATATAAAGGGAACGAAGGTCTCCTCGAACAATGTCCTACGAGCAGTCCATCCACTTTCTTCATTCATCTGTCTCAATATCTAATACCTTTTACAATGATTGCTGGAAACTACTTGTTCATCGCTGGGCTCCTGGTGAGCCAGGCCGTTGGACATGGTCTGATTACTCGCATCCAGGGCGCGAATGGGGTCGTGATGCCTGGGTTGACTGGTCAGTCATCCTTTCTCCACATCCATTTTTGCCATGAAAAGAGTACTAACAAAGCTCAGTGGTGGATGGAATGCCCCGGGACTGTCCATCCGCCGCATGCGGTGGGCAAAAGGACACCGCAGTCATCCGTGATCAGGAGATGGGGAGTATCAAAGCTTCTGCTCTGGGTAGAACCCTTGGAGAGGGTCCAGTCGATGCTGCTCGCGTCATTGATAAGTTCATGGGAACCCCCAAAGGCAGACGTGGCCACCCTACTTCTGCTGATCGACGTCCGTTCCTCCCTTGACTATGTCTCCTTAACGTACTAACACTCATAAAAGGCCGACAATTGATTAACGATGCTGCAAGTGTTGTCACCAATGCTGGGGGAACAATTTTGAATGGTAGGTACTGGCTCCGCAATCCAATGACATATGGCATGGACTGAGATGCATGTAGGTGTGCAGGATATCGCAGATAAGACGCCCTTTGGCGGAACGATCAAGAGTAAGATAACCTTCCCTTTCGGTGGAGAATGAAAACTGAAAAGCTACACCCAGGTGCGCAATCTGCGGTCGACGATGCCCTTAGCATTCTCCCTGGCCTCAAATCGGGCGCAGTCACCGCAACAGGCACGAAGGAGAACGGAATTCAGCTATACAGCGGAAAGGGTTCCGCCCATGGTCTTCCGACCGCATCTCAAGATGGAATCGTGACGATGGTATACCATCAAGTGAGGACCTAGTTCACTGCAAATTGCCGAAGGCGTTCGATACTGATATCTTTCAGGTGAACCAAGACGGAGCGGGCCCTCTAACTGCCGACATTGACCCTTCCAGTGGCGGAACTGACCCGAAGGCGTTTGTTCGAGCCAAGGTCACCCAGAACATACCCGGGGTTGCAGGATTCTCTACATCAAGCACGATGGACTATGAGGTCAAGGTGCAGGTCCCGTCAGGTGTTAAGTGCCGAGGGAGTGTCGGTTCCGCCAAGAATGTCTGCATTGTGCGGGTTCGCAACACGGCCATCTCAGGCCCATTCGGTGGCTCGGCTGCCTTCACGCAATAAGAGAACATAATCGAGAAGGGGGAAGAGTGACGGATGGCTCATTTCAGAAGTTTCTCATTCTTCACTGGTGGTGCGGTGCAGACGAAGGTCAGATGGTTTGTCGACAGATTGATGGTTCGGTATCACATATAATTAGATTAATTCCGCAATGATAATGTTTGAAACCGGGTCATAACATCCTGGAATTCTCTCCGTGAGTAATTAGTAAAATGAAAGCTTCCAAGACCTGGGTTTTCATAAACGTAGTTACCAAGCACGGTGGCAGAAAAACGAAGGGGAAAAACCACGGGCAACACCTCAAATACAGTCCCATCGTCAGTATTCAGCTACACCGAGACATTGAGAAATTCCCTCATCAATATGCGACCGCTAACCCAACTCATTGATCATAAGGACTATAATAGTAGTCAAACTACAGCCGAGAGTCAGTCGGACTTTCGCCCTGACGCTGCTTGGCTGCTTCCACCTGTTCTTTGGAAGCCATGAGCCACTTATGGTCTACCCCAATCCGAGTTCCAATAGAATCCTCGTCACCCCAGACTCTTCTATACTCCTCCTCTTCGAAGAACAAAGCGTTTTTTTCATGAAACCGTGCCAGGATCACGGAAGGGGGATGCCCTTGGCAGCAGAGACAGCCATTGTTGTTGTTCTTAGGCCGAGTTACCGTGCCTGACTTGACGCCATCTTTAAGAGTATCTTCACTGCTGCAGTAGAGGTCATAGATATTTTCCTCTAATGACAGGTGCGCAAGCCGAGTGTCGAATGAGGCGTGTTCGGTGGTGCAGCGTTCCGCGGCGAGTAGGTAGAAGCCCCCAATGGTATCGAGATCGCCTAGACCCCCGTAGTCAGGATGATTGACTAGTCGTCTTCCTTGAGGGGAGATCGAGGTAGTCAGACCAGGCGACAGGTCCACCAGAGCCTGCATGGACGCGTCGAGGTTCATTTTGGAGATGTTGTCAATGTGCCGCTGGAGGGCTGTTTCAAAGTGGGGAAAATGCATGTTGAATTTGTCTCTCCGAGAGGTGACCGACTTGTCAGCTCTGGGAATTTAAGGAAGGGAAAAGGGACGAATAACGCTCAAGACTATTAGGGAGGAAAAGACGTTGAGTGATAACTACAATGTGTCAACTGTCATTTTAGGACCTTAGGCAGCGAAGTCACAACCTCAGGCAACCAACAAGTCATCCCCACTAGACCCAATCAGGTCTAGAGGCGGTGATACTGTTTTGCCGCCGGCCGACCACCCGCGGTCCTTCCAACAATCCAGAGACTACATAAATGACACCCGTCATGGTCAAGTACAATCGAGGTGAGTTAATCAATTCAATTACTATTAGGAGCTTCTATTAACCATGATCTCTAGAATTGTACATGAGGACGCCATTGCAGTGATCTGTACAGCCGTCCGCTAATTATCTCCCGGGTTCTATCGACACATACTATCCCTAGATCATCCTCGAGGCCCACGTTTACGAGGAAGCGTCGGAGGGGTCCAAAGCACGGACGACCATGCTAAATGACTTGTAGATGCCGGAGCTGTCGGCTTTCAGAGAAGCCAGACATTCAGGCAGGGCGACCTTGGCGACGTGGATGAAGAAGCTCTGTTTCAATTGCCATGTTAGTCACCATATGCACTACCCAAAGACTGATCATGGCTGAGCGCGAGCGTGGCCAGAACTTACGCCAGTCTCGTCGTTGACCTTGGTGAACGCGTCCTGCAGAGCGTTCCGCTGGTCCTTGTTGAAAAGATCGGCGTTGTCGGTGAAAGCGTTGTTCAGTTCGATGCCGTTCAGAGTGAGCTGGATAATTGTTAGACCGAATCCCATTGTTTCTGGCCGCATGGACACTCCCGAGGAGGAACCTACCGTGTGGAAAGATTCGCAGAGAACAAGCTGGATGGCATCGGGGAAGGCAGCGGTGGGCTGCTTCATGTTCAGGTTCTTGTCTTCGGCGTGAGCGGTCTGGTTGTACGTGGCGACGACATCCTATCGAGCAAGTCCGTTAACAATGGCTCTCTGCAAAACGGTGACCAAATTTTGGCGCTTACATCGGCAGTGACAGACTCGGTCTTCGCGGCAACGTGACCGATGAGAGTGGTCGTGTACTTGTAGCCGAGGTCGAGCTCATGGAACCGCTGCTGGATAGCAGCGGCGGCAGAGGTGCCGTTGTAAGAGCCGGCAGCGGCCGAAAGAGCCATGGAGGAGACGAGAAGGAGGTCCTGGAACAACATGATGAATGGCGTGGTGTTGATAGGGCCTGCTGGATTGAGGGCTGGCCTGGGATGATTCAGTCTGGCTTCGTCGAGGGCTAGGAGCCCTTATATATAAGCTCTGCCTACGCCTATAGCCTTTCGAACCGTGGTTGGGGCGATAGTTGACGTTGAGTCCCAATCTAGATCTACATGGAAAGTCTTCTCCTAGCCACAAGGCAAAGCCAGACCAAGCATCCTCCGTCCAAGAACCAGCGATTGATGTGATGGACTTGCCGATCGGGCGCGAATAAACTACACAACACAGGAGATCGCATCAACAATTTGTCAATAACCACGGGCCGATCTGATCGAGTCAGTCCAGACTCCGAACACAAATCCCAATGGTCGTCGATCGATGAGGTTCAAACTTGGTTGAATTTGAGATTTTCTAGTTCGAGTTAGCAGATGTCGCCTATATACCGAGCCCACAGGTCCTCTGAATGGTATCTGACAATGTTTATTGGCCAGGAATCGAATTGGGCATGCTGCAACTGCAGGAACCCCCGACGATGTCCTACATTGGGATCGTCGCTATGTCTCCACTGTGAAGACTTTCCGACCAGGTCCACTAGTGCCCGGTAGTGCCGTGCTGAAAAACAGGGCAGAAGACCCCTGAAGGTCAAGACCTCAAGAGCATGGAGTGACTCGAGTCATGTTCAACTTGACAACTTCACTGAGATTCCAAATCGTCGTTGTAGATGTGGATATCGGATGTGCCAACCAATGCACCGTACAGTCAGACCATCGCGAGTTGTGGATTCCATCTATCGTGTGAACTAATCCGGCACCCATTGAGGGTGTTTTTTTTTTTTTTTTTCTTGTGTGGTGGTGAGTGAGAAAACATCTCGAGGGAAAAAAGAGACAAAACTTTCTGTACGATAGACAGACGAATGCAGCAACTAAGTCAATAGTTACTAAGGCGTGGCAATCAGTCGTACTAGTACGCTCGCCTTGGGGTTGGTGTTCTCTGGAGTATATTAAATCATCCAACCTAGTTTCACAAGTCGACCAGAAAAATTTCCACCAGAGTCAAGGTGCGAGAGCTGAAAGGAGCCACTGAGGCGTGCGATGTCGCTCATTCATTCCACATTCGAATGTGCTTTTTTGCCTCCGATTTTGCGGCAGCAAGCAAGACTAACGATCAGTTCAAACGGAGTTATTACTTAGGGTAACCCCCGGGCATCGATATTATCATGACTCATGATACATTGCTAACTAGTTCTGGTATAATCTCATATGTAATTTGATTCAAAGCTGAAAGGAATGCTCTCCGTGGGAAACGGATTATCTGTCCAGGGACAAGGTTAGACGTGAATCGCCGTGCCGTTCTCTTTCTGAACAAAGTTCAGGAACACATCTAGCTCGGGGCTCTTCGCGTGGTTGACGATAAACACCGCGGGCTTTCCATACGGGGCAGCCACTTGGACAGTCTGTCCGGCGCGGTAGGTCTGGCCCGACCAGACGTGAGTGTAGGTTCGCTTGTGGTCAGTTCCGGGGAGATACACCTCCACCGACTTGCGTCCGGGATCAAGGACAGGCGCCACGTAGAGGTCCGATCCGAGATAGAAACTCTGGTAGCTGATCTCACGCGCCCGGCGGTCGTCCGAGTGGTAAAGCACGGGCATACGCAGCAAAGGCCATCCTCGGACCTTGCTATCGGTGTCCAACACCCGGCGGCGATAGGGACCCAGGCTACGGAACAAGCGGGCGTTGTATGCATAGTACGAGTAGGTCGTGGAATTGGTGTAGAACTGAGCGTTCACTTCGGGCACGTTGCCCTCGTGCGAGCGGAAGACAGCGCTAGAAACCGCGGCCAGCTCACCCCAACGTCCGAGCAGCTCAGCGGAGCGCGCGATGGCCCCGGAGGAGCTGTTGCTGGTCGGCGGTGCAAAGGCAGTGGTGTAGCCGCCAATGTCGGAGTGACTATGGGCGTAACCGGACATACCCATCTGGCCCATGAGGGTGACCACCGACTTGATGCCGTCGTTGGTCGACCACACGGTCGTCTGATCTCCCACCCAGAAGAGGTTCATGTGTTGGTTTGCTCCGAGGGATGCAGAGCGGTGGAACGTGACCATTTCCGATGCAAGAGGCATTTTCTGGGCCACCGAGCGCTGGAAGATAGCCCAGTCGCGGGGGTATTGGTTGTGATAGAAGAAAGCATCCGACGAGATGTTGGCAAGCCTTGTGTCAGCTGAGATAGGAGTGTACTCTCCAAAATCCCACATGCAGCCGGAGACGTTAGCACTCCAGACCTGCGTGCGGAGTACGTCGGCAAACCAGGCGCGAGCGTGCTCGTTTGTTAGATCCAAGATTCCGGCATCGATTCCCTTCCCGCTGGAGATGATCGAGGTTGAGTTGGTGGTGGCGTTTTGCACCGTGTAGCCTCCGCGAGAGGCCTCAAGGAAGAGGTTGCGACGATATCCATCCTCCTTCAAGCTCACGTTGGCAAGGAAGGGGTTGATGTAGTGCAGCGTTCGCACGTTGTGCTCTTCGCGCAGACTCTGGACGAACTCGGTCCAGTTGGGATACAGCGCGGAGTCGGACTCCCAGTTCCACCACAGGCGGGAGATGTTGACCTTGCCATACGGGGCCTCTTGAAGGTGAGTTCCGGACCTAGCACGAGTTAGCATCTTATCTCAGAAGGGCTCCAAAAAGGCGGTCATACCAGTCTTGAAGCCACACTCCAGCCACCGGGCAGTCCTGCTCAAAGCCTTGGTTGACGATCTTCTTCACTTTGTCCTGGCCGCCCTGAATACCCAGGATGGCACCGTGATCCACCCACTCGGGCAAGGCAGGCATGCGACCGACGTAGTCCGTCAGCATCGTAATTCCCGCGAGCATATTCTCGGCTTGCATGAAGTGACCGCTGACCGTCCGGGCGTCGTAGCGAACAGTGACGGCGGCGGGCTCGCGGAAGTCGAAGGCGGCATAGGCCGTGTCCTCCTCCCCCAGGTAGAACACGCGACCAAGGGTGCTGATATACTGAGGGATAGCGGTATAAGTCGTGAATTGGTTACCTCCGCTGAAGAAGCTCTGAGCATTCTCAATGGACGTGACCGGCTCGTCACCCCGACCGACTCCTTGCTCACGAGAGAAGATAGGAACGGTCTGGTTCTTCATCGAGGCAAAGGAGCCCTGGGCACCGAGACCATAAAAGTCTTCCGAGGCATCGGATCCGAGGGTCAGGTAGATTCTTTCGATAGGTGCTGTAGCCTCTCGTTCTGAATCCACGGTCAGGTCAAAGGCAATACGATCCGGAAGCTGTCTCGGAACATAGAAGTTGATCGCATAGCTGACCGATTCGTTGCCACAGTCAAGCAAGAACCCCTTCATGGAGACGGCCTGGCTGTGCAAGCCCTTGTCGTGAGAGACGTGTGAGACCCGGGTCACATTCTGGCCCTGGCAGCGGTTGCGGTCCACGTTGGAGATTTTGAAGTTGCCGTTCGCATCGACAATGCTGTCCTTGCCTGCGCTCGCACTGAGGAAGGGTTGACCCGGCACGGTGGTGAGGATTGTCTGGTTGTTCTTATCGAAGGCGAGTTGGGGCGCCTTGTCCTGCCAGGTGAGCTGGAAACCATTGCCCAACGGCCAGCCGGGTTGCGCCTGTCCCAAAGTGGACGTGGCGAGCACACCCAGGGTCGCTAGGTGGGAGGAGGGCCGCATCGTAGCAGATATGGAATCGAGGATGATGGACCTTTGCAATGCGGCAGGGAAGAAGCCTGCGCTCGCTGGTCTTCTTATACTCGCTTCGTTCCTCGACTTGATCGTCCATCCGTCATAGTTTTTTCTGGCGATGGCCTCGTTGTGGATCGCCTCATGGCCAACTTTCCTTTTTCTTTTGGTTGTATATCCACCAGCGAGTACCTCGATTTCTTCGTTTCCTCGTCAACCGCACCGTTCTGAGCATCAATCGTTCGGTAAGCGAGCCATTGACTCGGTGGCTTCGGGTCACTTGCAGTTTGCTGCCCCGGATTCCCCATTATTCACGATGGCAGCATCGGGTGGATCCCTCGGCAACAATCTGGCAATGGACTGAATGAATCTGCCCATTCTCGACTCCGACCAGCGCCGTTCTCCACCGAGCGAGCGACGATCCGGAGAGTCGCCGACGGCCGTACGGAGTCTGGAGTACGCAGTAGGCTGGCAGGTGAACCGATTCAACAACCGTTACGGGTGCCAGATGCAGTTGCACTCTCATGCTCAGTCTGATTCGCTTTCAGACTAGCAGTCAACAGGACTGTATGTGCCTCTCTATCTTGACGCTCTCATGGGGACCCTATCGATGCCGTTCCGGGGCGGCTCGCGTGACGTCATGAATAACTTTGTGGACCGCGTGGAAATTCTCTTCCCCCGACCAAAAGTCCCTCAAATTGGTCGCTGTGGACCCGGGGAACCAGTCTCAGTCCATGGTAAACTCATGATTGGGCTCGTTGCTGATTGCACGCACTAGAAACAAGGTAGTGCAGCACACTAACCAAGCATTTCCTCCACCGCTCCACGGCGATATGCTGCCTCTAGGCGAGCCCCCACATGGCGTCTGCCGAGCGTGATGACTGTCGGAAATATATTTTAACGGCCTACCGTGACGCTGAGCGGTCCATGATGTCAAGGAAGGGCACGTGAAAGTGTAAGTCCAACGAGTAGGAGAGCGGCGGACGAAGTATGGACGAACGGTGGTAGCCGACCGAGGACTATGAGTGAGCTGAGCTGTGACACGAGTCAGACTTTTCTGGAGAGCGCTCTAACAGGTCGCGCGTTCTGCAAACGGACTAACTTGGCTCGTGTTCCATGTTCCCAGAGAGAGGAAGGTCAGACAAGAAGGGTCTTCATGTACTGATCTGACGGGAACCCTTCTCCTCGACGAACAACTTCCACTGACCGGAGTTCTCGAGGACAACCACACGGCTGACACTATCGCAACGGTCAAATAACCAAGCCTTCAGCGCGGGCCAGGAGGGTCAAAGCCACCGCCACTCGAGATGAGGCTGAATACGGGGGCTCCGAGGCGTCGAGCACGTCGGCCGGTGTGTCGGCCTGAGGTCTATGGGCTCGTATCAACACGCCTGGCTGGCTTGGCCTCATTCCAATTTCTCAGGGTAAATTAGATATTGAATCCTGCAAGAGCCACACGGTGCGATACCTATAAATTCACCCGTCAATCCCCGTCAACCTAAGAGAAAGCATCCCTCGATTTCTATCCAACTTCGACTTTTTAAACAAGATGCAGCGCCCAATTAGAGGGATTGAGTGCGTCACAAACCCCAAGCAGCCATGTACCCATACTAACCGTGTGATATAGAGCCGGTGGCGACCCCAGCCCCGACATTCACCAACTCCGCCAGGGTATCGTGTCCTTCCTCAAAGCCCACCCCGTTGGTTCGGAGAATATGGGACTTCCTCCCCCTGCCCAGCCGGCCATTGTGAAGCTGGTCAAGAGTAGACCCGCGAACGAGGTCCCCCCCACTGTCTATAACTTGCAGTGGGCTGCACCTCCAAACAACTGTGCGGCGGCATACTGTGTTGGCTACCAGTCTATCAGCCTGCAGGGGCGCAATGTCCCGTTCGTCGACATTCCGACCGTTCCGGGAGCGGACCTCCTCTTTACCGGCGAGCTGGTCGGTTGCTCGCTGGTTGTTGTTGGCCGGAGCGATGGCATACGTGTCTACCACGACTCTCGCTACTGTAGCTCCGTTTTGTACGACAATGTCCGCATGGCCGTCGACCATTGCGACTATGCGGAGGAATACAACGACCCCACGCGTCGCAAGATCGCTGCAGCCACCACATGCATGCAGTACAAGAATGGATCCTGGACGCTGTATGCGCAATGCCTGACGGAGAACACAGAGGATGCGAGGAATCTTTCTCCGAGTCAGATCCCGGAGAGTAAGCGGGTGCTGCGATATCGTAGCAACGGCTGTTTGATTACAAAGACTCGGTATGCGGGGCCGAATATTGCACAGGAGCGAGAAAATCTCTATCAGCTCCTGAAAAGGGTCGCTGTTGAGCATCTTGGAGAAGAGAAGATCCCCACTACGCAAGACGGCCAGTTCAAGGATTTTGATCCGAACGGGCCTCCAAGCATGAGTAACCCGGCAGTGGCTCGCACCGAGGCGCTGCGCCAAGCCATAGTCGACCACAATCTGGAAGGCCAGATTAAACAAAAGGTGGATTTGATATTCGAGGAGTCGAAAATGCACCCTCGTCCAGGTGAGATCATCTCTTGAAGAGGTCTCGATACACTCAATTTAACTTGACTGACGATTGACCATTGTCTAGCTGACCCTAATCTTGATTTGCACAAGCAATGGGAACGGCAGGATTTAGCTTTCCACGAGTTTCTCAAGGCGATGAGCGACAGTAAAAGCACCGACGCCACCTTCCTTTGGCTGAAGTTGAAAGAGAGTCAAGGTCTACAGGCTGTTGTTGGACCATGATAGCATCCCACCATTCGGACGTGCCATTTTCCAGGCCATCGCGGCCGGCTACTGTGATCCTTTATCTTAACACTCTTTCTTTAACATAATGGGACAGCGAACGGTCGGGACAGCAAGCCCTCGTTTCCCAATTTAGCTTTTCCTCAAGACAAATTAGGATTGGAATATGTATTAAATATTCCGACATTCTTTGAAGATGGTTTTTTGCGTACATATAATTGATATTAAATACCTCATCAAGAAGCGAAAAAAAAAAAAAAAAAAAAGAGGAAAGGGAAGAAAAAGTAGAAGTCCCTTCGTAATCTTAGCTCTGCCGTAGCGAAGACCGTAGTAACATGTCTATCAATTCCCAAAGTCCCTTAAATTGGGTACGTGGGGATTGACATTGAAATACTGACGCAAAACCATTCAATAATAGAAGTGATCCCATTCGAGGATCAATTGGCATGTCCGGGATTATTGTGCTTCTATGTTGACCGGTTTTGTAGGCGGTTGGATGGTTGAGGCAAGCAGCCAAGTATTTCACTGGTTGTTTACTCCTCCAAGACACCTTTTACGTAGGTTACCAATTAAAAACACCTACAGAAACTCCATGGGATAAAGATTCTGTAGCTGCTTCCAAAAAGCGGACCATGTACGACATCATCATATGAGTATAGCCAGCTGCTCGATATTCTGGGGGAGTGTAGTTATAGGAACAATTTAATGCGGATAGGATCAGATTAAAAGCCCTAGGTGGTTTGATATAAATAAGTCATAGACCGTGGGGTTTGGCACTAGGGTTGGAGGTCCTATTGTCGGACAGGCTTAGGATGGATGACTGAGTATTTACCGAGCACCGTCCTGGGAGTGGTTTGGACCATAAGGCGCCAGATTGGTATGCACTCGCTTAATTGGTGTCATTTCAAAGGGCACTCAACTGAGATGACTGTATCTAGATGCCGCAAACGCTCTTCGCACGGCACTTGATCCCTCGACTGGGGCCTCTCCTCCAATTTGGGAATTCCACTGGGAAGAAGATTGGCTTGACGATAAAGGAGGTATGTATATTGAGGCAAGAGGCGCGGAAAGAGGAGGGTAGGTAATGGAGAACTGAGCAGCTGTCGACAGTGCCTGTTAGGATAATATACAGTGCCTACTGGCCTATCTCAGTTTTGATATACAGAAACACCCTTGATCCGGTGAAGCAGTCACAGTCTGCGACGAGGGTTTAGACCAGTAGACATAAATTACGCGAGCTCCACCAACTGAAATTCTCCTCGAATGATCATGTCTCGACGGTAAAGACGTTGTGGATGGATTTCGATCTTCTTCATAAACTATTCCACTCGAGAAAATGTCCTAGGCCAATATTCCTACGATACGTTGTATTTTTTCTAGTCCCTCATGACCAAAAGCTATCCGCATTCTTTACAGCTGGTGAGTTTGTCTAAAACCGAAAACCCGGCCCCAGTTGCCAATATACGGCATGAACAAGCAATGTACCTGAGCAAGTACGATTGGCATACAGGGTTTGCATTGGCTTTTGATGTACTCGACAACATGTACTCCGGACACGTTGTAGAGGAGTATTTCAGAATGAGTTGACTGGAGAGCGACTATCTGTAGCTACCAAGAGTATATAGCAAAATATCCAAATGACCGCAGGAAATGTGTTTTTGTCAGTAATACCAGTGATGAAAAGAACCGTGGAAGGCCGTATGTAACTAGTGATGCTCCGATATACTGGGATGGATCAGCATGCGACTCCTTAGTCCCTTTTCATGGGCAGACTCCACGATTCTAGTGTTTCAGCTACTCCGTACTTGCTGCAGAATACGAAGCGTGCAACCTGGCGATTGTTTGCTAGGCCCGAACAATTCAACAGGAACCATAAGTACTCCGGAGAAAGCTATTCCAAAGGAGTCAAAAGCATCGGTTCCCACAAAAAGAAAAGACAGCAAAAAAGAAGGAGTCAATAAATCCCGGAGCCAAAGCCTGCCATATCCGAATCCCCCAGCCCTGCCGAGTCCAGGGTTTGCCCATACAAATCTTGCACAGTCAGGGGCGTAAGACCCCCTACCTTGGACGGCAAGCGAACTACATGCACTTGATTCGATGTCTCAGTCTCTCGCCAGCATGAATAGATACACCAGACACTCAGTCGCGTCACGGAGGAGTAGTAAATGGGGCTCGGTTTGTGATTCACTAGCTGGATATCAAGCTGTTTCAATGGGACCCCGTGCTTCATCGTGTCGACATACCGAAACGTCTCCTCTGCTACAGATGCGTTGAGCCAGGTCGTCCAGTCCCTAGGCGGGTCTATGGTATAACGCGCAGGTACGTTAAACTCCAAGTATTTGGGGCCCGATAGGCGGGCTATAGCTCGGAGGGAATCCTCAGGCTTCAATTTGGTTAGAAAAATTAGCACTCTTTGGTCAATTAAAGTTCTGGTTCTCTCGGTACAATACTGTGGGCCAACTTAGCTTACCATTTTATCCCCCATCACAAGGTCAATCCCTAGTCTTTCGATTAAGGGGAGCTTGGCGGATAAAGCTTCTATCTCTTCGGGTGAGAGTAAGCCATCCATTTTAGCACGTTCAAGACGCCAGAAAGTCTGGATGCGACTTGTTACAAAGCGAAGCTGACGTAGGTGACCCCCTTGATGGCGAACCACAGAGTGCAGGACCTCCTTGGGGATATCACATAACGTGCAGGCTTGCAGTTTGATAAATCCCTGTAGGAATCTATCTAAAGTCAAAACGAACTCAGGTTTGATATGCGTGAGTCCATCGAAAGCCCGTATCAGAAATGATTCTAAGTGTGAGAGACAGCCAGAGGAGAGCGCGCGGATCAACTCAGATAATCCGGTCGTGCCGTCTAGGCTTAGATGCCGTAGGTTCCGATGTCGGAGACACTGTGCCCATGCGACAGCCCCCTTGGAATCGAAATCAAAGTTCGTAAAGGCGAGGAATCGAAGAGCAGGTAGCGTGCTGCCGGGGGGTAAAAGAGGAACGGGCATTGACTGACGACCTCTGACATTTTGCTTGAGTATCAGCCGCTTCAGGTTGGGAAGAGATATAATGATTTTTCCCAGCTCCCGATTGATATCGGTATAATCAGTTGGTATGGGCGTGTAAGTAATGTCAAGTGATGTGATATATGATGCACCCATTAGTAGATCATGGCCAACGAGCTTCTCTGGCGTCCCTTCAAAAAAGAAGCGAGCTGGCGGTCTGTTGTTAAAGATTTTAAATAGCCGCGGAGGAAAAGAGATGCCACGCCATCTAACCGTTTTAACATTAAAGATTAGTTTGAATTAAGATGGATAGAATGTTTCGCACCTGATGATGTCGAGATTGGGCAAGTTCTCCAGTAGCCTTTCGAGCAGTTCGTCGTGGGCATGCTTGTTGTAGGAGGGTCCGTATGAGAGGATAAGGATGCGAACGTAGGGATATATCCTATCACGTATGGCCCCTTCAAGAAGAGAGGATAACGTCGTAGTTACCTCCCTGTATCTTCTAAACATGCCGACCAGGTGAGCGACAGGGGTGGGAGGAAAGAGAAGTAGGATTCTTCGTTCCAGGCCATTGCGGCAATCATGAGGGAAGCGGACGTGGATAGTCCTGTATAACACGGGTGATACGAGATGGTGGAGATAACGGCATGACAGATTCAACGAGAGCAGACTGGACCAGAATTCCCAGCGAAGCTTGATTATCGATAACAGCGAAAATCAGGAACTGCATGTAGCGATGAATTGGCGATGATGTGACTTACAATATCAAAGACAATCGCCCATAGCTCGGGGGGAAGAAAACCACTAGAAGTGCTGCTCCTATTGGGACCCATTTGGTTTAAGTGCATAGAGTTGGATTGAGAAATTGAGGAGAATAGGTAGTAGTAAACCGGTGGCGCTCGTAGCCAGTAAATCTCCACGGCCGGGAAAGTATCTACAAAAAAGCTTTCGAATTTAGGGTAAACCTAGTACCGTCTGCCTAGGGGAGAGTGTAATATAGGGCCCTTGAGACCCCTGTTAGAGTTACATCGCTCCAGCCTCGCTCTGACGCATGGAGTGAACCCGGAAAGAGGCACTACTCCATAGATGGCTTAATGCTGGGAAAGCTACGCTACTACTGGGTTAGGAACAGACCATAGAAAGAGTCATTAGATTAATATTTGGAAGCACTATCATGGGACCCAGACATTCAAAGGCCTTTTTGAGTCATTATAGAAATAACCACATCATGCCATAATTTCACTTGGTTCAATAGGAAGACTTGATCTTAGTAACCAACCAGGGAAATGGCATTTGAACAGGCCTAACGATGAGTATGAATGAAGAGAGCAAGTTCGATTCCTTGGCTAGCTGCTCGAAACATTCACTCGATTAGCCCCGGGCATTAATTTACTGCATCATATCAGGACAGTGTTCTCCAAGGGTCCATTTATACTTTAGTTTCTTTCGTGCTGTGAGCGGCGATTTACTCCCCAGGGATGTTCTAGGCAGAAGATCTGACATGACGGAGAACAGCCATCGCTGTTGATGATCGACAAACACTGCAGAAGACTTCACATTATTTGCATCGGGATCCCCTTCGGAGCAAGTCATCCTCGTATTAATTCCACGATCCATTGGTTCTCGTTGGCCGCAGAGTGAAAGTGGCGACGGATCGACAGGAACATCCCCCAAAGAGTGCTCGCCGAGGCAGCACAATTGATGCCGTAAGAGGTTGACTCCTGAGTCACCGTGACTCAGGGAGAGTCAGGGCCGTCCCTTGAGGCCCTTGAGGCCCTTGAAAAGAAGCGGGCGACCCGGGAGGCAGCAGGGCTGATCCACGTCGCCAAGCGCTCCAACGATGTTCGCCGATCTCCCTGTTTGTCTCTCGGTCGCATCGCTGGCTTGGACGGCCGCCCTCTCCGTGCCTCATGTCTTCCACTTAATTCAGCGATCCCACGCACACCAGTATCGTCTGCTCGACAATTGTTCTGACGACGATGAAAATCATGCATCGGGAAAATCGCCCGAGTCCCTCGTCCAGCGCGTCGTGTTAGCGGTCGCAGCCGCCGTCGGCGCCCTGGCCGCTCTCCTGCCCCTTGGTCGCGACGATGCCACCGACGCTTCGTCGCGGATCGCGACAATCCTGCAGTTTGCGACCTGGGTAGGGCGACCAATCCACTCTCCATCTATGACGCTGATTAAGACGCGCAGATTCTTCTTCTCGGCCAGGAATCGGTCCTCATCACGCGCCCGCGACCTCAAGACCGATACGCCCTAGGGTGCTTCAGCGCGTGGGCGTCCCTGGCCTTGGGCGTCACAATTGGCGGCCTCAATGCGGTGGCCTGGCATGATATGGAGATGCGCATGGTCGTGAATCGCGACGCTGCGACCGTCGCGGTGCAGGTTTTCGCCGCCGCCATCCTCACCGTCACCAATCTGTCCATCCCCCGGGGGCCCACAACTTATCGCGATGGCAAGGAGGTGGACCGGCGCGACGCTGTTTCATTTCTCAGTCGCTACAGCTACGACTGGGCGCGCTCCACCCTGGCTCTAGCCGTCAAGAATGGACGCCTGAATGCAGAAGACATGCCCGTTGTGGCCGACTGGGTGCGCGCGCGAACGCTGGCGGAGCGGTTTGCCGCCGTCAGCTCCATCGGCACGCTGTGGAAACGGTGTGTCGCCATCTACTGGCCGACCATGATCTTCCAGGTGATTGTCCAGTTTCTCGCCGCGACATGCCGGTTCCTGCCGCAGCTGGCTCTCTTCACGCTCCTGCGGGAATTCGAGAAACGCGACGCCGGGGCGGACAATCAAACGCGGTTATGGCTGACGGCCGCCGGGCTCGGGGGCGTCTTGATGCTGTCCTCTTGGTTTACCTCCCTCATCGACTGGATTGTGGACATGCATCTGGCTGTGCCCATCCGGGAGCAGCTCTTTGCCGTCATCACGAGCAAGGCAATGCGTTTGAAAGACGTCGCGGCGCCCGCCAACAACAAGAAGGACCACTCTCTCGAGGCCGTCGACGACACCGATGCAAGCGGTATGGAGGACGAGAATGAGGACGAGGATGCGGTCCCCCGAACCAAGCACTCTATCCTCAACCTCCTGGGAGTCGATGTCGATAACATCTCCGACTTCGCGTCGTATAACCACTTGGCCTTGGACTGTACGCTTGATCTCATCATTTCGCTTGTCTTTCTGACGAAGATCATGGGATGGAAGCCCACCATTTTAGGCTGTGGGATACCCATCTTGCTGACCCCCGTGTACTACCTTCTCACCAAGCGATACAGCGCCAGTGAAGAGGCGCTGATGGAGCATCGAGATCGGAAGTCGTCAGTCTTGAACGAGGCGGTCCGAGGCATCCGTCAAATCAAGTTTGATGCGCTGGAGAACGACTGGCACGGGAAAATCATGAAATTGCGCCAAAAGGAACTGGACCTTCAACTGTCGGTCTACAGGCTGGATATTGCCTTGGTAGCCATCTGGTCCTTCGGTCCCATTTGCATGAGCATCATCTCGTTGGCCGTCTTTGTCTATCTAAATAACACCATCTCGGCCTCCGTTGCCTTCACAGCCATGGCCATATTTGAGAGCATGGAGTCTACGCTGGCTATTCTGCCCGAGATGGTGACAGATCTCTTGGATGCCAATGTGAGCGCGCGCCGAATCGATCGCTTTCTGGGCCTGGAAGAGCGCCAGGATGATCGACAAACTGGAGACAAGGTTTGTTTCCGACAGGCCACCGTTGCTTGGCCGTCCGACGAATCCCAAGCAGACCTCCCTCGGTTTCAATTAGCCAACGTGGACTGTGAGCTGCCGACTGGAAAGCTCACGGTGATCTCAGGCCGCAGCGGCGCCGGAAAGACACTTTTGTTGCATTCCATCATCGGCGAGACTGAAGTGGTCGCCGGCAGCGTGACCGTCCCCAAGATTGGCCCCGTCAGCGACCCCGATTCTCCCGAGACGTGGATTACCGAGGGGCGCATGGCCTATGTATCTCAAGACCCTTGGATCGAAAATTCGACGATTCGAGACGCCATCCTCTTCGGCCTCCCGTGGAACGCCAGTCGTTACTACGAGGTGCTCAGCGCATGCGGGCTTAATCCCGATATCAAAACTTTCGCCGAGGGCGACCGAACGGATATCGGAGCAAACGGTGTGAATCTGAGCGGAGGTCAGAAATGGCGACTTGCTTTTGCCCGGGCGCTTTACAGTCGCGCCCAAATCCTAGTGCTCGATGATATTTTCAGCGCCGTCGACTCGCATGTCGGTCGCCATCTCTACGAGAAGGCACTGACGGGACCCCTTTGTCACGGCAGAACGAGAGTCTTGGCTACTCACCATGACCAACTGTGTCGGGGAGCCACGGCATACTGTATTGTCCTGGGCGATGGACGAATGCTGAGCGCAGGCACCCCCGAGGACTTGACGGCGGACAGTTCGTTCAGCGCCAGTCTGTTAGATTCTATCTCAGAGCAGCCACACCAGAACGAAAATTATAGCTCTTCAAACCCAAGGAAATCTGCAGAGCCTTCTCACGGTAAACGCCGTTTTTCTACGTCGAGTGCCACAGGCCTGACTCGCCGCCTGACTGGCCAGGACGATGCATCCCTTGGGAATGCAGCGCCCGACAAATATTATGAGGAAGAGAAACGCGAGACTGGCGCGGTGAAGTCCCGGGTTTTCCGAACGTATATCAAGGCATGTGGTGGTTACCTTCACTGGGTCCTGATCATCTTCTTCTGTCTTCTAACTTTGATCGACAATCTGGCCGTTCCTTACTGGATGTCTGTCTGGACCAGGGCCTACGACGATATCTCGGTCTCTCCTGTGCTCACCGTCAATGAGCCATTGAATCGTGTGACAAATGCAGAGTCTGTGGCGATATCCGGTTTGCACGTTGACTCCAAACTGGCTTTCTACCTCGGCATCTATATAGCACTATCGCTCTCTTCTTTGTTCCTGGAGATTTTTCGCTCTTTGTTAGTCTTCCGGGGATCCATTCGAGCGTCTAAAGCACTTTTTGAACAGTTCACCAACACCATTCTCCGGGCGCCCTTACACTTTCTAGACACCACCCCGATCGGGCGTATCCTGAATCGATTCACCGCCGACTTTGGCGTCGTAGACTCGAGTCTGGCGTCAAATCTGTCATACCTGCTTCATAGCTGCGTCCTGGTACTGGGTGCTATTATCGCCGCTGTCGTGAGCTCTCCAACAATCGTTGGGGTTGGCTTTCTCTCCCTGCTTGCATCCTGGGGTGTGGCCTACCTTTATATCACTGGTGCTCGGGAATCTAAACGACTTGAAAGCACAGCACGATCGCCTATATTCGAACAAGTTGGTGCTTTGCTTACGGGACTTGCAACCATTCGGGCATATGGAAGAGAAGCTGACTACGTCAGTCGGATTTATAATCTGATTGATGACCATTGTCAAGCCTTATGGCACCGGTGGCTTTTCGCATCGTGGAGATCCTTCTGGCTCAGTATGGTGGGCGCCTGTGTATGTCTCTTCACCCCCTAATCCTAGATAATGCTAATCTGACTCTCAGTTCGTTGCTGCGGTCGCCGTCACATTTGTCGCAATTCGCAGTATGAACGCCCCGTTGGCGGGCTTTGCGCTTAGCTTTGCCCTGGAAATGTCGCAAAATATCTCGTGGTTGCTGGCAGAGTATGCACAGTTGGAGCTCGACTTCAACGCCGCTGAACGCATTTTCGAATACACTCAACTGGAACAAGAACCTGCAGACGGAGCACTTGTACCCGCCGCGTGGCCTACCAAAGGCGAAGTCGAAGTCACGGATCTACACGTTAGCTATAGCCCAGATCTTCCGCCAGTGCTCAAAGGACTTAATTTCTCGGTCAAGCAAGGCGAGCGTATCGGAATCGTCGGTCGAACGGGGGCGGGCAAGTCCTCATTAGCTTTAGCGTTACTGCGTTTCCTCGAGCCCCAATCCGGTTCAGTACGGGTTGACGGGGTAGATTTGGGCACTATTCGACTGCACGACGTCCGCTCCAGGATCGGTATTATCCCACAGGATCCCGTTGTTTTCGCTGGGACGGTTCGTGAGGTGCTGGATCCATTCAGTCAATACGATGATAGCGAGCTGCGTGAAGCACTCGAGAAGATCGTCGTCGAAGCAAGCGATGGTTTCTCTGGAACCCCCAGCGACATCTTTTCTCTATCGTCATCCATCGCCGAAGGCGGGCGCAATCTTTCGCAAGGCCAGCGACAACTCCTTTGCTTGGCGCGCGCTATTGTATCGCGGCCCAAAATCCTGATCATGGACGAAGCGACCGCATCGGTAGATATGGAGTCGGATGCGCGTATCCAGCGTTCCATCAGACAGGATATCCGTGACTGCACGTTGCTCGTTATTGCGCACCGGTTGTCGACTATCGCTGACTTTGACCGTATACTGGTGCTCGATCAAGGGACAGTGGCCGAATTCGATAGTCCGTCCGCGTTATTAGAGATGGAAGAAGGAATTTTCAGGGCGATGGTCGAGCACAGTGGTGAGAGAGCTGCTATCGAGCAGATGATAAAGCCTGATAGACCTTAGATCTCTTTTTAATGTTTTGATCGTTTCTCCTGCTGAAAAGCATATTCAAGCAGGTTTTATCAATCATCAAGCAATCTTGATCTCCGAAGCAATAATTGATTGAAAATATGTAAATTCATTTCCTATGACTAACAGTATAGCCCACGTCAATGTATCGCCCAAGATGAATCTGAAAAGATTGAGATTGCATGCCGAGAGATGAACAAGCAACAATCCAATGGGGCAATGAATGCCCGAGGAATGCCCGAGGAATGCCCTCGGCTCAACTGCCCTTCTGGCTCGGTCTAGAGTGACGTTATTTGCTACTCACGCTTTTCCTGGGAACCCAATGGGGGACCCTTCGTCGCTGTGCGGCAGCCAGACAATCCAGTAAAACAAGGCATGATAAGTGCCAGGACTTTATGCTAATCCATTAGTACCGAGTCTACTCGGAGAATCTTCCAACTCGACAACATTGAGTCCATAAATGCCAAGACTCGGTAAAGTTACCCAATCTGGTATTCATGGCACGCATGGATCAGAGATCATAAACGATGGGCAGCAACTCTTCAACCTTCACATTATATGCGGTCACATATGTATAGTCGTGCCCTCCTGTGTCCCATTTTCCCCATGCAAGACACATACAAGGCTAGTAGGCCCACTATCTATGCGAGTGAACTAAGGACATGTTATTGACCTGTAGCTGATATAGTTCTCAATGTCTAGATTCATTCGCCCAATTAACTATTATCTACAAATGCTATGTTTTTGTGGCGCTGGCCTTGGATGGCCTAGTCACGCAACATGCCTCTCTCCAAGTCTGCGGTAGACTCTTGCAGTTGTTCTCTTTCTTCCACAGTTAAATCACTCCCGGCCTTCCCAACCTTGACGAACATGAGAAAGATGAAAGCGACACCAGCACAGGCAACTCCGAACCAAAATGCAACCTTGTAACTTCCCTTCAGACCAAGATACTCGGTCTGAGCGACCGCAAGATCAGTCACTCCCAAGAAAAAACTGATTCCCACGAAGACAATAGTATTTATTACGGCCCCCGCAACCCCCTGGCGGTGCTTGGGCAAGTTTGTGGTGATGAAGACGTTGCTGACGCTGTAGGTGATGTCGACCCCGACGGTAGCGCCGATCATAGCAGGGAAGATATATGCCCAATAGCTGGGGTTATCCGGAATTATTGCGAACAGCAGCACGCATACTAAGTTTCCGGCAGTCCCGATTATCATTAGGAGCTTGCCTGGCAAGAGATGCAACGTGAAGCCGCCCGTGGTGGCCAGGATGAGACCTCCAGCGGCCATTGGAGCGAACCAGACGGCAGTGGTCAACGAGTTTTCTCCCAAAATAGTTTCAATGCTAGAGTCCAGTTAGTTAGGTTGCACATAGATCAAGACCAGGCATTCAGTCCCAACTTACTAGAAGCTAGCGTAGAATAGATAGATCCCGAATATTCCATATGTAAAGAGCAATGATACGAAAAGCGGAGTCATCGACTTGACTTTGAACAAGTCAAACGGCAAAAGGGGCACTGGAGCTACCCAACCTTCCACATAAAATGCGCCACCGAGCAGAGCGATGCCCAGGATGAAGGTGACGATGATATAAGGGCTCTTCCAACCGTTGGGCGCATGCGAACTATCGGTCACGGAGTACACCACCAGAAGAATGCCAGGTACGATCGTGAGACATCCCCACCAGTCCATGGTGCTATGCTCTGACAGCTTGATGGGCGGCAAAGAGAGCGTCGATACCACGAAGATGGTCAACAGCATAATGGCTCCTATCCAGAAGTACCATCTCCAAGTGAGATAGTGTCCACTCACGCCACTGACACAGATACCTGAGTAGAACCCGATCGGCGAGAATGCGCCATACAGACTAAAGACCATATTCTTCCGCGGACCGGGACGGTAGATGGTTCCCAACAGCATAATACCGGCGGGCAAGTAGGCAGCAGGCCCTAGTCCTTGCAGGGCACGACAGAAGATCAACATCATGTAGTTTTGGCTCCACCCAGCAACAAGAGACCAGATCACGAACCATAGAATTCCGAAATTGAAGACCAGGTGGGCGCCAAACATGTCGGCTAGGCGAGCGAACGGTAGGAGAAAGGCCCCGGTGACCAAAGAGAACACGCTCGCCGGCCATGTCTTTGATTCTGTAGGGATGTTCAACTCCGTTGCCAGGACGGGCAGGATAGAATTGAATCCGCTGATAAAATACTCCTGGCTGATATTAGTCTCTTCAAGCCAGGGGATTCTCTCGAGAGATTGACATACTGCAAGCATCATCGAAGCCAACAGCGAGAAGCAAAACCCTAATTCTACCCATCGATTCGTGAAAATTGCCGGTCGCTCTCGCCCAAGCTGCTCTAGAGTGGCTGCATCTGCTGTATACTGCCTGTTTGCTTCGGTTGGACTACCTACGGTGGCTTCCCTCTTATCATCTGGCTCCATGGCAAAATTCGCGGCTTCGGTATGTTGACTTTCGAAGAGAGCCCGGAAATCCTTAGCGGCGTGAAACAGGGAAGCGAGTTGAAGACATTCGAATATATACAGTGACCTGGGAGTTCAGTTATTTGGGCACAAGGCCGCACAGTGTAAGCGCAAAAAGCCCATGGTAGTGGGGATTCATAGGCCCTTGGTTGCATTTTCTGCTTCTCTTGCTCCACCACAAACCAGAGAACTACTAGCATTAGGTTCTCGCGATGATATCAAATTGATAAAATGGACCGGCATTACTGGGTTGTGTTGCTAACTTGCGAGTACTTGCTCGCTCTCGTTGAATCTTGGATCGACGCCTCTTTTTGCGTGGCTCCACTCGGGCTCCAGCGCGTTAAACCCAACGAGGCAGCCAAGACGCATGGTTTGCATTTGAAGGGTTCATGCCTTATTTTTCTTCTCCACGTTCTCGACCCTTCGCCCTCACTGATTTTCGGATTCCGCGTCACCGCAAAGAATGTTGCGCCTCAATCCCTCCGCAGTCTCCCACCTCTTCCCTTCCCTGCATATCCAATGCCAACCCAGTCCACCTTGAAAGCTTGCCATAACTGCCGGAGGAAACGACTCAAATGCGACCGTTCTCACCCAGTTTGCCAAAGGTGTTTGACCACAGGGGAACAATGCCTTGGGTATGGAAAGTTATTCCTCTGGAACGAGGGGGTGGCCAGTCGGGGGAAGATGATGGGCAAGTCTTATGCAGCACCGGCCATCGTCCCAGCCCGTCCAGGTCAAAAGGGCATCTTAAGCAATGGTTTGGGTGAGGAGATGACTTCCAATAGTCTTCCACATGGATATGGAGTTTCGCGAGGATCGTTGCAGGTATCCCTCACCGATCCATTGTTTCAGAGCATGGACAGGTCTTGCAGACGTTACTTGGTTCACTGTACTCCATCACTCTATGAATTCCTGTTGACTTTACTACCTGCTTACGCCTATTTAGTTGCGGATCACCTATCCCGAGATCTGGTGGTGCCTGATACTCTCGGCAAGAATCCATTTCACAGCTTGATTCCATTAACTGGGGAGATGCCCATCCTGCGCCATATCCTAGTCGCTAACGCAGCTATGCACATCGCGAGTATAAACAACAGAATTTCACATGTCAACAGAAGGAAATCACAACAGCGAGCATCGACCAAGGGGTCTTTGGAGCAATTCCCACTTTCTTCAAACGACTCTGATCGTGCCATGCTGGATGCTCTCTCAGCAAAAGGGAAGACCATTAAGCTGCTGCGATGTGCACTGCAGAACACTCAAACAATAAACACCGACCTCGTCGCAACCGTTGTGCTCCTTTTCATAGACCTTGAGCTTCTGGTGTCCGGCAAAGACGACTGGAGAGTGCATCTTCAGGGGGCACTACGACTTCTGAGCTGCTTGAATTTAGTCCACGGCGACCAAACTTCTCCCCTAGCCACGATGCGCGACCGGATTACTTCGGATTGCTTGACGTACGCTTTCCATTACATTTAAAAAGTAGCTGCCCGGTGGAACTAACGTAAAGGGGCATCAGATATTATGTCCTCGGCTCAACACTGACCGACTTTGACCCTCTACCATACCCTCTGGAGTTCCATGCTGGTATTCTAGCAACTCTGAGGCGAGGTGAACCTACCAGCTATCTGTCCTTTCCAACAACCCTTCTTGAAATTCTATTCAGAGCCTGTGAAATAGCAAACAAATTCTTCGCCAGTCTGACCAAGGGAACCGACCAATACAGTTCGCTTGTGGCAGACGCGTTGTCTCTTCTTTCCAGAATCGACTCCTTCGATATGGTTTCCTGGGCGCTTTCTATCGATCGCATTCGCACTCATCGCACATTGCGCCGTATGCACACGGCTTCCGCCCACCGAGATGCAATTCGAATATACATCTGCCGGAGTGTGGGTGACCTTGATTTACTGGGCTTTGATATAGAGCGCTTGGTCGAGAATATCGTTCACCACCTGTCTTTCCTGGATGCCGAAGATCCTCTTTTCAAAGCTACAGCTTGGCCGACTTTCATTGCTGGCGCAGAAACCAACAATGCCACCCATCGCCAGTGGGCACTAGATCGCCTGGACCAGTTATGGAATGCGATGCCTTGGGGGTATGTACAAACTGCGAATGAAGTCATGCAAATGGCCTGGGATCTGAGAGGTAAATCTCCTTCAGGTGCGGCATTACAAGCTGGCTGGATACATCAATTGAAGGGTCAAGGGAGTCATTGGTTGATTGCCTAGTGGCTTTTATCCAAGCTATTGCAAACAACATCGCAGTGAGATGCGGAAACAGAATGTCCAACATACTCATGTGACATCCATTATTTTCCCCTACGATACGAAAGAACATATATCCAGCTTCAAATCATCTAGAGAGGAACATTGTCTCCTGCTCACTTACAGTTGAACGTTGGAATCCGAGATCAATACCTACCCCATTTTTATCACTACGGGAGTGGTCCCCTCAGGTAACTTCAAGCCGTGCTTCATTAGGATATGAATGAATGCAATCTTGATCTCATTCGCCGCGAAGAACCGTCGAGGATAAGCATGCTTGCCGTGGCCAAACTCGAGATGGTCCGGGCTGGTCGAAACCAGGTGACGGAATTTCTCCTTCCAGGGATCGTCCGCCATTTCCACGAATCGGTAGCCGTCAAACCTCTCGGGCTCCGCGTAGGATGACTCGTCGAGATGCATTTGGGTTGGAATGCCGTTCTGGACGCCCTTGGGCAGGAAGGTTCCGTCGGAGAGAGTGGCGTCTTCCAGCAGCAGACGACGCATCTGGCTATGGGCTCATCAGTACCGTGCGCTAGGATTTGACGAGACAGAGTGAAAGCATGGTGTACTGTATATACGCATTATTCCTGGTTTAAAGCGCCGAGTTTCATTTATGACACTGTCCAGTAGCTTCAACTTAAATAGTCCAGCTTGGTCATTCCCTCCTTAAGCACTGTGCGGATCTTTTCGCACTTAGGCTGGATGTATTCCGGATGCGCGCAGAGATCATACATGATCTGGTCTAGGAGATCCGTGGCCGTATCGATAGCTGCTAAAGGGAACCCCTGTTGCAGGAGGGCGGGATCGTAGGGTCTTCTCTTGGAAAGCCCAATGGCCCATTTGATGGTGTCGTTGTAAGTCTTCTTAAACCCGGCCGCATGATGCGAACGGCCTTCTCCATCTGCGGGAGTACTTTGCTGACCCTGAGCACGAGGCGCCAGATCAATCGATAAATAAACACGGGCTATTTCTTGAGGGTCATGACGCCGAAGAAGACGTTAAATGTGTAGTCGATGATAATCCGGATCTAGGCTGTATTCCGGCAAATATCTGGTCTTAGGAACACTCGAGATGAGAGAGGTATAACTATCTCAAGCAGTATGGTCTATGAATAAATTTGATATTATTCTAGGATTACTTAGCGGACGTATCTATTATCACACGAGATTAACTAAACCGATCTGATTTATCCGTTTACTAGTTCCTCTTTACACAGATCCTCAGTAAACAATCCTGTCAAAACATTAGTCTATATCTGCGATATGTCAAGATTAAATAACATTCTCGTCTAGCGACTTGGTGACCTTAGCTTAAATTATATCATTCACTATGGTGTTTAACCGCTTGCTCAGATTAAAATTAATAAAAGCCGGGATATATTTTACAAACTCCTACCACCCGTTAGCTTCCCTTCTTTCACTTACTCTCCGCGGAGCGGCTTACCCTATACCTAAAACAAATAAATAAAGCTGAATCGGTCACTCTTACGGATCTTATTGGTATACGTGAGCGATGGAATCAGTACTTCGACGCTGTCTTGTCTCGACACGGAATGCTTTGCTTGCCTACACAGTTACAAGTCAACACGAGTGGACCAGAGGGACACGTGAGTTTGGGTGTTGCTCTTTCTTCGTATTCGTCCAACAGCATCTGAGAATGGCATGCTATGTAACATGCTTAAATTAAACTCTTCGGTCTCTGCTTTTGGCATTCTTGTTCTCATAGCCTTGAACTGCTGTAGAATACGATCTCTCTCATGATCATGGTACCCATCGCTGTCAATTAGGCTTTGTGCTAGAGAGTCCATTATCTTCAAGGCACTCATGATGTACCCACATGATTTCACTGACCGCGAGATGCCCTTGGGAGCAGCCATCGTAACTTTGGTGTTGCCCCTGATAAAAATTTAGTTTATTGTGTCGCATCTTGCTAGGGAATTAGGAGTCTTACACCATATTCGCCAATCGGGAAGAGCCAAGAAGCAAAATACTGGGACCCAGCTCGTATACACACAGGGCCAGCGACAGCTGCGCTTTACTCTCAATCGTTGAGAGCACGGTGGTGATAGCTGTGGCGTCCTCCACCAATTGAGCTACTCCTTGGCCTAAATACGGGCTGATAACATTAACATGACATCCAATGTCTAAGGGACCGCCCACTCACAGCATAGCATGGTGTGCGTCTCCAAGTAGGACCGTGGAACGTTTCACCCATACTGGTGATGGGGGTATAGAAACATGCGGGAAATTTGGCAGCACAGCCGGTGTCAGGTCAATCAGATTGCGAAGAGTTGAACCCCAGCCCTGGAAATCTAGAATTACGTTACTCTTTCCGGTCACGGACGTCCATGGCTCTTCGGCTTGCCCGCTATCCGGATGCATGAGAGCAACTTTGAGCAGCTGGTGATCTCGCACGGGATACGCAACGATGTCTCGCGAAGGTCCGTCCCATCGTGTCGCCCAGGATCGCTTTACCAACACCAGTAGTTCTTCGTCCGACTCGAGAACCTCTCGAGGAAGGCTAATTTGATAGGCGACTTCGCCAGTACACTGGGCTTTGGCTGCCTCAGGCGTGCGTATTTTCGCTTTCAGCGTAGACTTGACTCCATCCACCGCAACGATCACATCTCCCGCGACGCGCCCTCCCGTGGCTAGTGTGACCGTATTGTCCTCGATGTCCATGTCTGTCACGCGTGTTTCAAACCTGATTTCAATACTTTCCAGCTGTCGGCATAGATCCAGGAGTGCCAGGTGAAGGCCTCCGTGATGTATCGCATTCTGCCTTCCCATCGGGTTGGCGGCTGTTCGAGTAATCAGGTCGCCTATATCCCATTGAGTGAGTTCGGTTCTATCCAGCGGTACACATGCCAAGTCCTCGAGTTGGAGCACTCATTCCACTGTTCATGCTCGTTTAGTCTTTCAGTGTCCTCAAAACGGGTGGATTGTCGGACGTACACTCATAGATTCTTTTTGGATCCGAAATTATCAACAACTATCAGTGCTTGCAATTGTTGCGGGCGTATGACCTGGCGTCGCCCAGCAGACGCCGATCGACAGACGCGACTTGATCGCGACCGTGTCTTCGTCAGCCCCATCCATTTCATGGTTTCACTCTCTCTCCTGGCTGCATAGTGTCACGTCATCGATAACAGCCGCATCGTAGAATTGCGCTCCCCCGGCCAGCGAATTGGTCACTCCTGTTACCATTTCGCTAAATTGGTTCATTTGATGTGGCTTAGGACCGTGGCAAAATTCCAGGTATCGGTATGACTTCTGACCAAAAGCTCATCTGGCTGATAGTTCGTCCTTGCTGTGACCTGATTAATCAATAGGTCGGAACCGTGTGCCAAAACCAAGCACGACGAAAATATATATCTCGCCTGAGAGTTTGTTTACAACCTGCTGGGCAAAAGAACAATTGACATGTTTCATTGCAATTGCGTCTAAACCACAGTTTTCTATCCCACCAGAGGCGATTCGTAACACAGATAACCGCGGCTGAGACCAATTGTGGGTAGAGTGCTGGATCTCCCCCAAATCAGCTACCCAGTCCATTTTTTCTACTCGGCTCCATTGACGCTGGTTTCAAGATCCAACAGTCTTTCGTAGTCTTGGCTCAAGCGGGAAGACCTGCTCATCTGCAAACACATCCTTGTATACATTGTCCCAGCGAGCACGAAGGGGCTCGGGTGTCTGCCATGCGTGCTCCGGGTCACGAAGCCACAGTCTCATCAAGTGTCGCCTTGAATGTAATGGTCAGCATCAGCACCAAATAGTAATGTGAATTGAACCACATACTCCTTTCCTGGTTCATCTGTGAACCCGTTCCGGGCGTGAAAGATGCTCAAATTATTGATGTATTGAATGTCGCCCTTTTGAAAATCCAAGGACGCTCGATTCTCCTCTGCCAGAAAATGCAAGGCATCCAGCGCCTCCGCCTGGGCCTCGGTGATGGGTGGGATGTCGGAGGACCGAGGCTGCGAGAGAAATCCGGTGAAATAACGCCGTGCATATTGAATCAGAATCCGCTCGGGGGCGGACGCCGTGGCGGGTTGGTGATAGAGTAGCGGTCGATTGGTATAAGGCTTCTGTGCATTGCCAAACCTAAACAATATTTCTGTCAGTCGAAAAAGGGCATATTGAATACAACTTCTGATTGTTTATACTCACCCATCGACAGGCCAATCCTCGGACAGCGTATGGATCAAGTCCGGTCTGGTTCGCGCAAGAATGTTGTACACGTGCCAGCTGCTCGCAATATAGCTCTCCCCTCCTTTAATGGCAGGATTCAAGCATAGAAGTGAGATGATATCGCCGGCATCAGTGTGAAATACCTGCTTATCTGCCGTGTTCGATGGTGCGCCGATATTGCCACTGTCGACCGTTTTGGACAGGTCTTTAATGTGCGAGAGAACGAGAGAGGTTCCATTCGAGAACCGCGTGTCTTCCTGCCGTCCACGGATATTGCCAACGTGCGATGATACGCCCGCATAGATGATAAGGTTCTCCTCGCGGGTGTATTTGTCTACGCGCAGTCCACGGAGCACAAAAAAGCCCCGACCAAGATGCAAGTCTCTGGATAAGGCACGCAGGACGGGTCGCAGGGTAGGCAGCGGAAAAGTCTCGTTGTTGATGTACCCGAGAGGCTGTTTAATAGCTGGACAAAAAGTCAGTCCCGATTAGTTGGCCAGGACTGTTAGAGTTGCCCACCTTCGAAAGCTCGCAGGGCTGAGTCGATCTCATTCAACTGACCCTCACTTATCCAGTCGTCGCTAGCTTCAATGTCCTTTCCTTGCCACACCAAGGGTGAGGACAGTTCCGCCGGGAACCCTTTGGGCAAGCTGGTGGTCAGCGATTCATGTTCCTGTCGGCGTTGGGTACGTGCTTTATATTTGTTGTAATCGGGATGATACTGGATATCGGGCTGTACACGTTGAGTATCGACCATTGTGCTGGGTGCTCGCGCGACTGCTTCTTTGTGAGCAATTTTTCCTCCACCTCCTTCCCTTTTTCTCGGGGTGTACGAATCACTGCCGCGGACGATGAATGGTGGCACCGGGAAATAAATAACTCGGAACTTGAGCCACGGAGCTCTCAAATCCTAAGGTTCCACCGTCAGAACGCGGGGGATTACGGAATCAGCAAATGCTATTCCCCGTCAACATCTCTCGGTAAACCTCCGTATGCAACCTGGATTCCGTCGTTGCGATCTCAGTGATAAGCTATCAGGTTTGAAGTTATTATCACCTACCAGCGAGTGGCGGCACGGCTCAATTATGTGTGCTTCGTGCCATGATCTTCGAAACTAAACAGCAGCCCCTCGAGATGGAAAATTCTACGCTTACAGTGTACCGTCATACATCTCGCGACCGAGACTACGGAGTACCTATGCTGTCGTATGGAGTACATGTGTGTTGAGCAGGGGAGCAGGATTTGCTAGCGGTTAGCATCACTGTGGGTCTATAAGGTGTCATCCGAAGCCAAACTCGGTCGAATCTTCGGTGCCTTTATCGACCCGCCCCCTGTATCTCCTGCGTACTGCGTGCAAAGTCTTGCAAATCTTGGCCTTTATGGGGATGGCAATTTCGATGTGTCACTAGAGATGCAGGGATACGACATATCTTGCGTCCAATGTATGTCGTGATCTCAGGTATACGTTACGCAAGCCCGATACTTATTGTATTGGCCTATAAAGCGCCATGAAGGTCTAACCGTCATAGTTTGACACGATGGCATGAACAAGCCATGGCACCCAGCAGTATGCAGATATGTGAGTATCATTTTTGCCTCCTAGTATGCCAATAACTGATTGCCCAGCGACATCGGAGGAGGTTGGAACGGCAGACACGGACCTTAAGGTTCAAGATTCCCTTCGGGTCGAGGAGTCCCACGTACTGCAGGACCGAAACATCGGGGTCTTCGGGGCCATTTCTCTGGTGGTGAACAAGATTGTCGGGGCTGGGTACGTGGATCTGATGCGTCAAGGAGAACCGAGCTGACCCGAGGCATTTTCAGGATATTTTCCACGCCCGCTACCATTTTCAAATTGAGCGGCAGTGTGGGAATGGCCCTGCTGATCTGGTTCATCGCCGGTATCATATCCACGTGCGGGGCCCTGGTGATGTTAGAACTGGGTACTCGGATGCCTAGATCCGGTGGGATGAAGGTGTACCTGGAGGCCGCATTTGCACCAAAGCTCCTAGTCACCTGTATATACTTGTTCTACTGCGTCTTCTTGCAGGTCTCTGCCAGTAATGCGATCACCACGTCCAGCTACTTGCTTCAAGCCGCCGGGGTCGAAACCACCACCTGGCGATTGCGAGGTCTAGCCATCGCGGCTTCGGCATTCGCGGTGGGTATTCACACGGTGTGGCCTCGAGGCGGCAAGGCTTTACAGGATCTACTTAGTCTGGTTAAACTGTTCATATTGCTGTTCATTGTGTGTACCGGATTTGCAGCTCTGGCCGGCCACGTGCCGAACACACACAACTTCGATCTGGTGACTTCGTTTCGCGGAACATCAAATGATGGCTACAGCATCGGCACAGCCCTATTAAATGCCATATTCGCATTCCACGGTTACGATAATGTTAACACAGTTTTGTCGGAAGTCCGCAACCCCCACAAAACCCTTCGCATCGCCCTGCCCGCGGCAATGGGGATAATCACGGTACTATACATCCTTGCCAACATTGCATACGTGAGTCTCTACCTTATCCCGTTTTCATCTGCCCTCTCTCATACCCTTCGCCTTAGTTCGCAGCAGTACCAAGAGATGAGTTTCTCGACAGCGAAGTCACAATCGCCGCCAAATTGTTTTCAAACGTATTTGGCCAATCAGCGGCGGTCAAAGCACTACCGGCTTTGGTAGCTATATCTGCCTTGGGACACCTTCTGGGAATTGCCTTCACAGTTCGTAAGTAGCTCTGAGCCTTTGGCCCTCATTTCCCATTCGTCTAGATTCTAACGTAGCATGTTAGCCCGTGTCATTCAAGAGCTGGGCAAGGATGGGATTGCCCCCTTTCCAACGCTCGTCATGCAGAACCGACCTTTCCGAACACCGATCGTGGCGCTCATGATACATCTCGGGGTTACGATTCTATTCACCTGCGCGCCTCCAGCCGGGGACGCTTTCAACTTTGTTGTGAAACTATCATCGTATCCCACAACGGTGCTATTGACTGTCACGACAATCGGTCTGATCAAGCTGCGTTGCTCCAAGACCCCGGAGGATGATCGGCCCATATTTAGGACTCCATGGGCAATTATCCTGTTCTATTTGGCCGGTAGCATCTTTCTGGTTATCATGCCCTTTATACCTCCTCACAGAGACAGTGAGGCGTCAGGCCTTCCATACTGGCTCTCACCAGTTGTGGCGCTTGGTATCCTTAGCTTAGGCTTTATCTATTACCTTGCACCTTTCATTCTGCTGCCAACACTGTTTGGGTATAGATTACGTCCGATTGCAGTCGAGCTGAGTGACGGCTCACATGTCACGCGATATAGACGGAAGGCAGATTGAAAAGAATGGATGCTCTATTCGCCGTTGCTTAGGTCTTGCAATATTACTCCACCTAGACTTTCATTACATGTTCTGAAACCCGTGGCTATTTCTCGATAATACATCACACACAGAAGAATGGATCTTTTTCAACCTGAATAGTGCTCTCTGGCTCAATTCGCTTTAACGAAGAGAAACAATCGGCAATTAATTCTCAGGCAATGTGGCCGTGCTTTTTAACCCGGCTAAATTTGCAATATTAGTAGTTTACTAAACATATCAGGCTGACCAGCGCCAGTCTTGTAGACAGACCCCAACGTAGCACCGATGCCAACAACAAAATGCAACAACAACAAAATGCAATAAAGAATGACAGTCCACACATATCTCAAGATAGTCCTGCTGGGGAATGCAGATATCGGAAAGATCGGAAGCTCACTTTAGGATGTACCTCTTGTTGAAGCTAATACCACTATTCAGTCGGCGTTCTTCAAGTTGTCACTGAAAGCCTACCGCCGGATAGCGCCCGACAATGCGATAAGACGCAATTTTTAGCTGGTTATTGTTTGTTTGAGGCTTTTGCCTTCCTGATGGATCACATCAACATCTTCTCTCTGCAAGAAATACACCACCCACCCTTACAACTCGATCTTACATGTTTGGGACATGCCCGGTGGTCATGAAAGGTCCTCCACACGAATCAAGTACATCAAAGATGCGATGTTTTTGAGTAGGCAGTCAATGTTCGAAAATGGCTTATGTCGGTATACTAAGCCTGTCTGTTTATAGGCTGCCTTTCTGTCCCTGACGCTTTGGGCGAGTTAATAGCTGCCGGGAGCGATGTTTACTTCATTGCCTATGCTGCTAAAAACGATTTCGTGTTGACAGCAAAAGCAAGAGTGGATATTGTAAGGCAGACCATCGAAGTAGCAAATGGCGAGCTGCTTGACGGTCCACAAACCTTAGTAACTGAGGATAAGAAAGTTTCTGTATCTCCTACGAAGACTTCATAAGAAACCAAACCCGGTACTTTAGGTATAAATGTTTTGCCAGTCATCCGTGTGTCCTCTTTCGCTATTAACTACTTACTGTAGTTGCACCTGAGTAAACTGAACTTGAACTTCTATTAAGACTTAAAATCCACGTTAGATAATAAAGAGCAAAAACGTTCATCAGAATTTGATTACATAAGTGTTGTCTTTCACGCATATAGCCTGTTCCTATAATCTTTGCAAGTCCCTGCCAGACTGCTGTTGATACAGAAACTTTTGTTTATTGGATTAATTAGATCAATATCTGGATTATTGATTTGACTAGAATCGCGAAAATCTTCAGGGAGAGTCGCTGACACGCTGCCTTTGTTTTGTAATTTGTCACTCGTCTCTTTTATCTTGCAGAAGGGGCTAGCTCCTGAAGAAACGTTTTCAAATTCTCCAGTGCCATTGTTCGTATCCAGATATTGCGTAGAAGCTGGTGTAATAATGCTAGGAAGGTTGTGCTTAAAGTTTTTCTAATTCTCTATGGCTAGGTCAAGCACCGTCACTTAGTATGAGTAGAGTGTTAATGGTCAAATCTTCTACTGTAAGGACGTCCTCGTCTTAGTTTCTTGGTTTGAGATCAGGATAATGTCTTGTGGGTTGAAGTAGGTTACTGTAAATAAAGGAAATAAACAAATTCTCACGAGGAATTGATAGAAGATACTAACCTGCAAATTAGAGGTCCCACGAGGCTGCCTTGCGATCTTTTAGTCACGGCATTGCGGATTTATAAATGATCAGCCCGCTCCTAATCGAGATCATATCGGATGATGCGTGTTAGTAAAGTGGTTGCACTTCTATAGCATATAATTGAAGGTTCAGCTGTGTCCAGAATTCGGTTTAACTGCTATTCAACAGATAGAAGAGATGCCTACAAACTGTTCTCTTTAATATTTCAAGACAGCCCGGTAATTTTGTGTATTGAACGTTGAGACGGACCTCTGTTTCTGTTACATCTAGCAAGTCGAAGTAGGCTTGCTGATGGTTATATTCTTGGCCTGTCCGCTACGTTTATTGTATGAATGTTGAACGCTAACGGTGATGGGGCCGAGATAGGCCAGATAGATCCTGCCAGTGGAAGAAGCAGGATTTGGGCACGAGAGACAAGTGTTCAGAACTTGAGAGAATTAATCAATCTGTTTGTACTGATCGCCATGTCGTTAGTGACTGCTTCCTGCTGACTATCTGAGTTCACAGATGGTGCTAGTCTTGGTTGTGTTGCGCTTGTCTGCTAGATTGATTTTACGATTGTTTAAACACTGCACTGTTAGTTTTTACCATGTGTCGATTTGTTCCCGGTATTGGAAAATTAGGTGAGAATCTACATCCCTGTACAATTCGCATTTACCACGGGGCAGCCGTTTTCGGTAGCTCCATTAGCTGGGTTTAACTTATTACCCGAAATTCCGGATCTGTATACAGGCACCAGCGTTAATATGTCGACCCGACGGGCCTAAGCCATCTCTTGCTTCCTCCAGATATTAACTCAGTATGGTCGCCGTCCCTCTCGCTGATAATTTATTCCAGATGGCATAATTGGGGCCGATTTTGTGTATAAGGTCATCTCGGCAACGGAGGCTTATTAGAAATTCCCAGCTCTTGTCTAAAGGATATTTCAAACGACCTCGCCGGCCCCTCTTGGATGATAGCCCTGGTTACGTGTCACATAAAGCTTAATTAAGGACAGCTATTACGATTCCGATATCCTAAACGAGATGATCGAGAGCATTTATCTACCAGGCCGTTAATAATTTAATATCCTACCAGCGCCGCTCGCCGGATGTCGTCTGGCTATCGTTGCGAGTCGGATTTCGAACAGGAAGCCAAGTGTCTTCCCTAACTATCATAGTATGGGACGGTTGAGCGCCGATTTACTCTATCACGCTGTGGTGCCTCGGCATGGGATCTATAATCCCCTATTACGTCACGTGTAAGAACTTTCCTCCCTCCGAATGCCTGCCCTTACACCTCTTCCTACTGATTCATCACACTAATGCCCGATAACGTATTCAACAAGCGAGAATCGCCCCTCCATCGAAATTCTACTTTTTCAATCAACGTGTTGTTTCTTACCACCATAATCAAATATGCCTCTTTCTAAAGAATCACGTATTCAAATGCCCATTTCCGCTTATAAAAAAGTCAAATTAAATCAATAAAGCATGCAGTAAAGGTTTTCGCAGTTTTTAAAAGTACTGTACGCGATCGACTCAAAGGAAAACAACCACAATCAGAAACACGCGCAAATAGTCCTTTTTAAAGAGCAAACTCTTCTAAAGAGGCTTCTAGAGACAGATATACGTGTATTTTCAATCTGTCCTGAATTCCTGCATAAAATGGGAAAGATTCTACTTCACAATCATTTGAATAATTCAACTACAACTCTCGGAGTCAACTAATCCTATAACTTTGTTGAATGCCATTCTACACTATATATGCGATATAACCGACGAATGACCTATTAACGTGCTAAATAGGAATATTCTAAGATTATAATACTATATATAAAGCTATTTAAGAATATAGCATTTATAAAGATAATATATAAAATTTTAATAAGATTAGCTTTGCAATAGCCTCTGTTTTATGTTTAAGATTATTACTACAGTAAATCGAAATAAGTAACTATGTAGAGTTATATAAGATAACTAGAAATAGATTACAATTATAAAAACTATAAGTTTAAAAGATAATACTATACCGCCTATAATCATTCTTAAAGTAATAAATTAACAAGCTACTTATTTTAAGAGTGTAGACTTCCGAAAGACTAATGGATTATTACTAATAAGAATAGTTAAATAAGTATTAAAATAAGACTTTACTAGCTAAAAGAAAATTTTAAATTTGTCTCTAAGGGATATATAACTGATTCTAAACAATTACTTATTCTGGACAGCTATAGCAGTTATTTAAATACAAAGTTTAATATTTTTATATAATTTATTAAATTATATATCTTTATATATCTTTTTATATCTTACAACTTCTTTAACCGCTTGATATAGATATATTTAGTCCATTAAAATGCACATATAGTAAGCTTTTAGAAGCTCGAATAATTACCAAAAATGATTATATTAATAAAGAGGATTTCTTATTATTATATCTTTCTGCACGCAAAGCAGTCTTTACTGAGCAGAATATACGCTCAGGATTTACTGGATTAGGGCTTAAACCGCTTAAAAAAGAGCGAGTTCTTCTAAAGATTACTTTTCAAACTCCTATACCATTACCGGCATCTTCTCTTATATTAGCAATTTCCTCTACTTTTCAGATACCTCAAAATCCTTGTCAGTTTAATTATAAAATACGTAGTCTACAGAAGAGTCTTAATTTAAAAAGGCAACTTTCTAGTAGTTCTATATCTCATCTTCAGCACTTGGAAAAAGCGGCGAAAATGGCAATGAAAACAATGCTTCTCCTGGATCAAGAAATTAAGCTTCTACGGGCTTAAAAAGAGTAAAAGATTAAAATGAAAGCAAGAAAGCGAGCTCTCCTAGGCAATGATTTGCTCTTATCTATACAGGAGGGTCAAAATCGACCTCAACAGCTTGATCTATCTTTAAATGAGGAGCCTAATAATTCTACTGCAGGAGATCGCAAGCGTGCTCCTGCCCGCTGCAGTGGTTGCGGGAACAATTGGATATAGTATTCGGGGTTACCCTAGTAAATAGGGATAATTAAGTAATTATAATTAATTAATTCAATAGTGTTGATAGTTGAAAAGCTTCAAAAAAGTAGAAATTTGGATGGAAGGGGCGCGACTCGCTTGTGGGCACGGCTCGCTTGTTGAATACGTTAGTTAATTAGTTACATAATTATGTTTTTAGCCCCCATGAGATCGTCGCTTTGGTCCAGGACCCCCCTATCTGGCGTTCTGATCTTGACCCTATTTAGGATAGTTCTCTGCCATGGACTACGTAGAAGGGTAATGCGGCTACGAAAACCACTCAACCCCTGATTTGACTGCAGTACAGACCCGTGCGCTGACCGAAGAGCTTAATGGCTAGGGATAACAGTTGCCGGCACTTCCAACATAACAATATGAACAAATTGCGCCTTCTAAAGGCTCCATTGAGAGGTGACCAGTCCAGCACGGAGGAGTTGATCCAGACCGCTGGTAATAAGGAGGGCGGAGAGAGAAGAGCACACACCCCGGCAGACCATAATTACTGGAGGCCCTTCTTCCTGTCTGGTACTGCAGCTCTTGGCTTCGCAGTGACTTTCGCAGCCATTATCGTCGGTCTCGCGGTTCTGTACACCCGATCCCAGGCTCACAATGGCATCATAACAACCAAGAACAACCTACATTACCTCTGGACATATGGGCCAACCGCGGTTTTCACTGTCATCCTCATTTACTGGGGTCTGCTGGAATATCAGGCCAAACTTCTGGGTCCATGGCGAGCGATGGCAGGTATTGGAGCGTCTGCTCGCAACAGCATATTCCTGGACTTGATTTCGCCATGGAACATACTGGTTCTTCCCAAGACCGTCTCGAACAAATTGCCCGTACCGTTTCTGGCGATTACCGGCTCCCTTCTCATTCGGCTATTGATTATTCTATCTACTGGACTTCTTGTCTCGGAAAGGGTGTCCGTCACGCAGACTGACCTGCCGCTGGTCGTCCGGCGGGACTTTGCCGATGCGCCTAATTTCCACCCAGAGCGTATGGATAAGAGTATCATCCGGGTGGTTACTGGTATACACAAGTGGAATCTGAGCGATCCCCTAGGAACACACAGTGGATATGCCTTTCCAATAATCGACACCGCGCAGAGATCAATCTCCCCTGATACTGTGGTAACGTTCAACGCCAGCGTCTTCACCGCAGACCTCACATGTGAGGTGGTTACGGAGGATTTTACCTTCTCAACCACGAATGTCAACAAGAATGGTTACCCAGCGACGGATACTACGGTAGATGTGCCCGGGACAGGGGCTTCTTTTACCTGCTCTGCTTCAGGCGATACGAATCCGGGTTCGAAAGGCTGCCCACAACTAAACGTCACCTTTCCTAGCTGTGATGATCCACAGCCATTTCGGATGTTCTTCAGTCAAAGCATCCAGCCATATGAGACCGAAATTCCTCTATCTGATGCGACAGATGAATACCCTTTTAAGTGCAAGAGAGATGAGCCTGCTGAATCGGTAGCAGTTCTCATTCGCGGAATGGAGAGGCCTTCCCGAAACCGATTCGAGGTCGACTTGACAAGTCTTCTTTGCCGGCCTCGCTACTCCATTCGTCATGTTCCAATCTCCCTTCGCGATAATGAGCTCACCCCCGACACCATTACCCATCTTAGGGATACATTGGGGGATGGGAATACCCACCAGTTGGAAGGGCTGTCGATTTGGGATCTCTACACGGCAGCTGGTCCAGTCGGCCAGCTACTTGGCGACTCGAAGGAGCTGGACGGTACCTTCGCGAAGGAATTTCTCGAGGCTCGGTTCAATTCGGCCGCTGCCCAGCTGATTCGAGCTTATTTCATGGGGCCGTCCGGGAACACCGTCCCCGCCGAGGTTACCGAAGAGGAAGAGCGACTCATTGTGCGGGAGTTCCCGTTTATCTTTATGGAGGTCATCTTAGTTCTCCTGTGCTTCATTTGCCTTGCTCTTTGGTCCCTGTCCCTGCATCAGCTGTGCCCTAGAGACCCTGGCAGTATCGGAGGGCTGGCTACCATCCTGGCTCGAAGTCCGCTCCTGATGGGGGTTTTAAAGGGGACATCGACCACTCCATTGGAGAAGCTGAAAGCTGCCATTGCCAAATCCTCCTATCATACGGCTACCACTCAGGGTGAAGATAGTACTTCTTTTGGTATTGTTCCTTCGGGTGCAATTGAGATGAGTTCAGTATTGAGGACAGTCGACGCGACATCCGGTCTTTCCAAATGGTGGGAGCCAATCATTGTCAGAACCCCTGCCAAAATTGGGGTGACTTTATTCACTGTGACCCTTATAGTTGCACTTGAAGTTCTCGGCAAGTATTCCAGCTCCAACGATGGGATTGCAACGGTTGGTGATGGGGAATATATTAAGTACACGTGGGTTTATATACCAACATTGACCATGGTAGCCGCCAGTCTTCTATATAGCATGCTGGACGCAGCCGCGGTTCTCTTTCAACCATACATTGTGCTCCACCGAGGAGGACGCTTTACTGGTACGGTGATGTTGGAAGATCTGGCGGGTAAGATGGCACCGGCTGCGTTGATATCCTGCCTATCTAAGCGCCAGATAACCGTTCCTGCTACCAAGTTGGCGATCATTGCCGGCTCGATGCTCACGATTGCTGTCAGCGGCCTCTACACGGCCCAAAGCATCGGTTTCAAGCATAATATTCCTCTGGTAATACATAAAAATGTCCAAGACGATTTCTGGTATTTCAGGGGAGCTGATGCCGACGAAATTGGAAATCTTCCGGCCATTTTGGCTTTTGATCATACTCCATACCCTAAGTGGACGTACGGGGAGTTCATGTTTTCCCACGTCTCCCTCTCCAACAACGACACAAGCACATACCCGGGAAACAGCACTTCGATCGAGGCCCTTGTCCCTGCGCAGCGCGCCGTGATGAACTGTACCATGCTTGAGAATGACTTTGATATCAAATTCAGACTTAACGCGACGTGGTCGGCAGAGAAGTTGGACGATTATGCAGGCCTTATCGTCTCCCAGAACAACCCACTAGGGGACTGCGGTGTCGAAATCACCGCATCTGTTTACAATCATGACCCCTACTACGGAGTACTCTCCGAATACACAGAGCCGCTAGAGCCCGGATGTCCCGTATACCTGATGTATGTCGGGTCCCTCCATCGCAAAAGTCCAGACGACAATCCTTCCATAGCATACTGCTATCCATACCTGGAGCAGCTGGATCTCAACGTCACCTTTATCGACTCTAATTTCACCGTTGATACCAGCCGTCCGCCCAGACCTGTTCCAGGAACGTCAAAGGTCCTCGCTCACAATCAATCCATACCTGCCGATACCTTCTACTCGCTCTTAGATTCCGGCCTGAGCAATCCCAGCAGCGACCACAGTACCCATGGGTACAACGGCAATATGGACTATTTCTTCAATGCGCTTATCGGCAGCGGCATGGTCTCGTCGGGATCGGAACTGATTGGACCAGAGAACGCAGACCGACTGCTCAAGAAGGCCGCTCAACTATACAGTATCACTGCAGCACAAGTCCTGAATGCCCAGGTTAAAGCGGATATGTGGGCGCCGACGCAGGACCAACAGAGGAACGGCAGTGTTCTCCGGGAGCAGTTCCGGCTCGTGCAAAGTCCGATCGCGACGCATATTCTTGCAGGACTGCTGGGTTTTATGCTGGTTTGCGCCCTGGCTGCGTATGCGACTCTACGGACGCGAGGGATCCTGCCCAACGACCCGTGCAGTATTGCGGCTAGAGCGAGTCTCCTCGCGGGGTCAAAGATCATTTCTGACGAAGTGATTCCGCCTGGGTCGGAGTGGCTGAGTGATGACCAGTTGAAAGTAAATGGGACGTTTGTGGAGGATCGATTCCGGCTGAAGTGGTGGGATGGGCAGAGGTATGGACTTGATATTGAGCTAGATGAAGAGGGTGAGCAGCCTGTTAGGTCTACTTGTATTCATGCTTAATGATGGTGTGGACTCGGCCTCATGCTGTCCTGGATAGTGTTTATGGAGTAGCATTATGAAGAATAAGACACTATTATTGAGTTATTAGTATGTAACTGTACAACGTTACCCTACCCCAGAAGCCCCCGGGTCCCGGACGTCCGGCAGATCTCGGGTTTCGCGGATTTGTATGGCGCTAGGGTTTGGGGTGGACATCCAGCGGATTTCCCCTTGCCATCTAGTACTTTTAGACTTCCCGGGATCGGAACGTCCTAAAACTGGGCCGGCCGGTTCTATAGCCACTGAACTCTCTGCCGGTTCAGTTTGGAGCCGATCGCCCTTAATTAGGATGCGGCAGAGTGATTCACAGTAAATAGATTAAGAATGAAAATTTTTGATGGGATTTGGTCCCGAGTGCGCGGCCAATAATATATAATACCGTTTCTTATACCTCTTGTCCCTCCCTCTGAAATATAATCTATCTTACCGCTGCTACTATCACAACAATCGTTTAATAAGATAATGGCTAGAGAATATCTCGTTTCTCTTTCTTTATTGTCTTAATTCTTTACTGCTCTTTTTCTCTTCCCTCTCCTTCTACTATAACAACGCGAGATTAATCCAACATGGCTAATTAGCTTTTTAAACGCATTCCATCTCTGCGGGTGATTATCTGCCGTCAGTGCCGATACGGGATATAGCCTATAAAGATAGAGCGACATCTAAAGTAACAGCATCAGCTCAACTATTAAACGATTCATTTTATTCTGCAAACGATCCGGCAGTGGACCGATATTGTTTATGGCGATCAGACGGTTTTTATCCTCCATATATTAGATATACTGCTGCCGACTATCTCCTACTATTTGTGGGAAATGCTCTGTTGCCGAGAGCCAATAACATACTATTATTTTATTGCAAACATAAAATCTATACAGAAGCATTGGCAGACGGCCTATTAATAGTCTTAATATCCCGAGCGAGACCGTATACGGCCGTTCTAGTGCGTCGAGCAATAGGCCGAGCTGCAGTGGTTATATAAGCTGGTATCGTATCAGCAGCTCTTTCTATCCCGAGCCGGCTTCCACTATATTTATATCCGCTTTTCACACGGCCGCCAGCTGCTATTACCGCCTCCGGACTAGGCGCAGCAGACGGTGGATGCGGTGGTGTAGGTCTAGGAGCAGGCAAAGATCACGCGCGCGGAGACCCCTATAGAGGCAGTCTAGCTGCATAATGCGAATCTATGGCTGCGTGTGATCTGATAGACTGAATATCTGCAAGAAATCTTCCCGGAAGACCTGTTTCGTAGCGTCAAAACGCCCGATCCCGATCTCAACACGGCTGACCCGGTTGAGCAGAGGGTGCAGATACTATTCTACACGGTAAATCAGTTGGCCCAAAAAAGTCAGCGAACGGTACAGCAATGCGGGCAGGCGATCTGTATAGAAGCCGTACGCACGCAGGCGGGCGAGCTACCGTACTAGCCGCTGTAGACGTATATAGACAAAGCGAGCGTGCAGAAACACGTACAGCCATAATAGTAGATTCTGGGCTTCTTCGCGCGAATCCAGTATCCGCATGACTAGGCCAGCCCCCCCCTACCAGTTCACTGCGCGGTAGCGGACCCAGTGGACACAGCTATGGCAGCTGATCGAGCATCCTAAGCCGCAGTCGGAGCTACAGGCGGTTAATGAGACGCTACAGCCGTGGCTACTTAAGCAGCAAGAGCGGGCGTGTCTAGAGTTCTGCGTTAAGCTGCTTAACCAACAACACTATAGCTATAAGTATAAGAGCGCGCTAGTCTGCGCGATAGCGATGCTCGGCCGTGGGACGGAGAATTGGCGGGATTCCGAGAGCTATCCCCCGATCCTCTTCTGGGTAATTAAGCTTGCGCGGTTCTTCGTGATAGAGAAGGCGCTGTGGCTAGATCCCGCGATACTGTAGATTATGCAAATATAGCAGAATAAGCAGACTGCGGTCCCGTGAATATTATAAAGCGCGGATGATGAGCTAGAGGCCCTAGAGGACAAGAGATATGCTAGCGAGTCAGCGGCGGGCAGCCCAATTTTCAATAGCTCAATAGCCAGCAGCTCTGACCCGGAAGATCATCCTTAGATGCCAGTTGGCCGGCGGCTGGCCGTGATCTCGTGCATTTACCGCGCGAGCGAGCTCTCTTCTAGCGTAAGTCTTGGCATCCCTAGCCTCTTGGGACAGAGCAGACTTAGAAGTCAAGACAGCTAGTTCAGCGCGAGCTTTGGCATCCCTGTTTATCTGATACGGTGCGGCCCCGGTAGTCCCAGCGGGCCCAGCGGATCCAGTAGTAGCCAGGGCAGCCAGGGCGGCCAGAATTGACGCGCAGGCCGCACGTTCTAGAACTAGCTAGAGCGGATGATGCGGCGGTTTATAATATGCGGCAGCCACGGCCCCGTATAGATCCTACTGAATTGGCGCATCTACGGGCTGCGGGTTCACTACAATACTATTACCTCGAGCTATATCACATGGCAGGGGGCCGACGAGCTACTCTATAAGAAGCTATAGTTTATCATGGGCAACTTCCGGGACTTCGTTCACAGGCTCACTAGAATGGCCCGGGATCTTTTTAATTAGCTCCTCCTAAGCTTCCCGAAGTAGTCAGCGCCCGCTATCCTATGGAACCAGCTCTACAACGATCTTACGCAGTCAAAGGTCGGCTAAAGCTTCCTACGCGATAGCCGGACGGCGTAACCGGTGGAAAGCCACTAGTAACTGATTAACCAGATTTAGACCGAGCCGGCACTGCAGAAATAGTTTATCCAGACTCACCGTTGCCACTCCTCTAAGCTCCGCGCCTACTTCCAACAAATCGTTAAATTCAAGAAGAAGCTGGCGGTATTAGTCTACATTACTAACGGACAGCCGGCTAGGGCGCCTGAGCTGCTAAGTATCCAGCACGTAAATACCGACACGAACGTGCGGCGGAATATATATATCAATAACGGGCTTATTACGTTGGTCTCCGCGTACCATAAGGGATTCTACGCCAGTAATGATGTAAAGATTATTTATCAATATATGCCACGGGAGATAGGCGAGCTAATCATCTATTATCTCTGACTGGTGCGGCCGTTCATAAAGCAGCTCGACAACTGGCTCGAATAGTAGGCCCCTGCATCCCACGAGCTTTTATCAGTGCATCAGCGGGCGCTGCTTTGGGGCCCCAATCCGGGCACCCGGCGCGCGTGATTCTTAAAGCGGTTCCGGGAGGTGCTAAAGCGGAAGACGTAGCGGCGGCTTAGCCAGCCAATCTATGCGACCGCCTATTAGGATATCGCTATTGGGATTAGCCGGCGGTTTATACGGGCCGGCAACTAGTTCCCGCAGAACCAGGCGGAGCGGATAGAGCGGGAGCACGCGGCAGTAGAAACAGCAGTGGGGGCAGGAGCGGATAATCCTGATAACGAAGCGGCTCTAGATAACGAGCAGTGGCGGGGCCATATCGCGGATTTGTAGACGGCCTATTCCTCGTACGTAGCCGGGATAATCTACGGCCGCGAGCTAATGGAACAAGTCGGGATTACTACACACCGGCAGAAGATGTTCCGCCTCTCTAGCATCGATTAGCACTGCTTTCTCAGATTCGCCTTGGTCCAGTTCGAGCCCCCATCGGCGCTGGAAAAGCGCAAGCGAGCCCCGTGGGAGGACGCGGCCGCGGAGTAACAGGTCTGGCGGCGGTACCGGCTCCAGCAGGCCGATATGGCGCAGGTAGCGCGGCGGCTGACCCAGCAACCCGAGCTCGAGCTGCGGGGGATGCAGGGCCCGGCGCTACAGGCGATCCAGAACCGCGAGAGCCCAGTAGTTGCGGTGATACCTACTGGGGGCGGTAAGAGTATACTATTTCTGCTCCCGGCCTAGTCCCTAGGCTCAAATCCATCTGACCTCCAATGGATTTACTCGCCCGCTGATTGGTCCCCAATATGTGCTCCCGTGGTCTTCGGTACGTGGCTCTAAGGGGAGAGAAAAGGATCCCCGTCTCTTTCTTTAAGTCTCTTTTTCTCTTTCTTTTCTATAACAGTAATATGATATAGAGAACTATAACTGACTATATTGGGATTATTGTATTATATTGCGCGTTATAACGCGATCGCGTCGTAGCGCAATTATATAATAACTCCTTTTTTTTTTATTTTTTTTCCTTTTCTTTCTTTCTTTTCCTTCTTTCTTCTTTTTTCTTGTTTTAAAAGAAGTAACCAGATTAACCTAATTCTATAAATCGCTTCTTTATTAATTATAGATCTTTTTCTTTATAATTTAATCTATCAAGTCTAGATCTGCACTGCATCTCGCTGCTAGTTTGCAGTAATATTTACAAATCTAGCTTACTATTTCCAACGTTGATATTTTTACTATTCTGATATAATAACGCCAGCCTAACGCCAAACAATCTTAACTACTATACTTTAGCAGGCCTAGATTGATTTGGATAAGAAAATTCTTTGATATCTATTACCTAACAGCCCTCTAATTCCTGATCTACTAGTATTTCGTGGCTATAGCTGCCCGCACTGTAATTATATATGCTGTTTAAGCAAGAGAATGCGTAAATATTGACGCAAAAACTATTAAGATTAAGATAGCTTCTTAAAATGTAGTAGACAATCGATTAGCTAAATCTAGGTCCGACTATAGAAGCGCTTAGCCGACTAAATAGTTTACTATTAGCATTTTTTTCTTATTAGATCGGCCAATTAATTCTTCGAGGTAACCCGCGCAGATATTCTAATAAAACAAAAAGCAGCAAAAATAGCCTCTCTTAAAATCTTTGCCGTTATTATCCGGGTCCGAGTTAAGTAGGTCCTATAGAAAGGTTAGGCCGTAGCAAAGTACGCAAATAGCCAAATTTCCGCTGTTAATCCGTATCCGACCGCAATATCGCCCTAACTAAAGCTTATACGTTGGTCTAAATACCTGCGCAAGCAGAGCTTGACGGCCGTGATCTTACTAGACAGCCCGCCCGACTTTACGGCTAAGCCCCTACTCAAGCAATTTACCAGCAGTATTTAACGACTAATCGATTACGCCTTTCACGCGATTAAGAAGGGCCAAATCAACAAATTTAATTAAATCTAGATTAATATCTTCTTTTGCCAGCCGGAAATTTAGAATCAGCTGATTCAGATCTATTTCTGGCCGGCTATCTATTGTTGATACTGCCAGATCTGGCAACGTTTGATCTACTTTACCTACCGCAATAGCTGGAACAATCAGCCGATCTCGCTGCACTACTAGCTAATTACTATCTAGTTTACTGCGCTCGATTAGATAGAGATCTATGGCTAACAGTTAATAGATTTACTAATCTAAATACAGAATCTAGACCCACCGTAGCGCGCGAGTTAGCGAAAGCAGGTAAAGAAGCTATTTAATCGGGTTTATCTTACGTTCTCTATTGCCTTACTCAATTACATCTTTAAGAGAAATCTCTTTAAAAGTACTCTTATCGGGTTTCTCGCGATCTTCAGGATTGACGTTAAGCAGCAAATCTTTCTTAAGCCTTTTAGCTATACTAGCTATCTGTTAGAACTTATTAAGATAGCTTAAATACTAATGGCTTTATAAGTGGTCCGATTGGCCGAGGTTGGCTAGATAACGCATCTGGTCAATGCTCTAGATAAAATGCGTGAGCGGTTTCTGATATTCGAGATGCATGTCCCGTTCGGCTAAATCACGCGGCTGCGGGTCTACGGGAAGAAAATCCAGAACAGTACCACTAGCATAAGCTATATTTACTGGAGTGATAACGAGTAGACACTAAGTTATAAAGAGTTATAGTTAAGTATATCGGGATTCCGCCAATTTGTTATAAAGCAGGTCTAGCTGGCCCAGATCTAGCTCAAAGGGCTATTTCTATTATATAAGAAGAAAATACACGAGAAGACTATATCTCGACTGGCTCTCTATGAGCTGCGGAATAATCTAATTAATAATATATGTAGATAGAGCTTTCTCAAGAATACTCGGACACAGGTAGCACTGCTGATAACTAGAAAATAATGGCTGTTCAATCGGGTTTTTAAGATCAGCTGGCTCCAGAATAAATTCCTTAAATTCTGTCAGATTAGTCAGAAAGATTATATTCTTTGGCGGGAGAGAATTATGATACGCTATTAGCAGAATGTTAAGAAATTTCTTAAATAACTTCTTTTATTTATTTATATTACTGGTGGCTAACTGGGCCGGGCGACCGAGTTACTTAGTCTCTATCACAGCAATATTAGACACGGCCGTTATTGGAGTATATTTATTGAGTATAGGTTGGTTAGCACAGTTACTAGCTACCATAAAGATTATTTAATTAATAATACTACTAAGATTATTTATTACTATCTTCCTAAGGCGGTTAACAAACTCGTCGTCTACTATATTTAGCTAATTCTTCTCTTTAGCCAAGCGCTCGAGCAGCTTGTCCGGAATTACCGCCAGTCTAGCTCATTTTATTTCTGGCCCGCGGGCGAGAGCATATAAGTCAGCGAGCGGCTGCGAAAGGTACTGTAGCAAGAAACTGAGACTTATCTAAAGACTAAACTTAATATTATATCCTACTGACATGCAGCAATTGCTATTTCGCGTATCTATCTAAAGGATGGCAGTTTTAAGCGGGATTATAATACAGATAACGCATCCTTTAACCAGCAAGCTAGTCATGGATCGTGGATAGCCGGCACAGTATATGCGCGCGGGCTGGAGAAGGCCCCGGGTTATATTGAAGCACAGCAGTAGTAGTACCGGACTATTAGTCAAGAGTAGCACGAATTTCTTAGCTTTGAGATCTATCTTGGCCCGCAGAAGCGGTGCGCAGAGGATAATCTAGAGAATATATAATTGAAGCAGACATATATTTTAATAGATATAGAAAAGGATAAAGAGAAGCTATAGAGTTTGTAGCAGAGAATGAGAATATATATATTTATAAAAAAGAGGTTTTGATCTGTGGGCAAAAATATAGTAAACAATTAATATATATTACACTAAGAAGACAGTACGCACGCAGGCGGGCGAGCTACCGTACTAATTGTTGTAAACATATATAGACGAGACGAGCGTACAGAAATACGTGCAGCCGTGATAGCAGATTCTGGGCTTTTTCGCGCGGATCTAGCATCCGCACGATTGGGTCAGCTCTCTCTACCAGTTCATTGCGTGACAGCGGGCCCAGTAGACACGGCTATAACAGCTGGTCGAGCATCCCGAGCCGTAACTGGAGCTATAAGCAATTAATAAGACGCTATAGCCGTGGCTGCTTGAGCGGCAAAAGCGGATATATCTAAAGTTTTGCGTCGAGCTGCTTAACCAGCGACATTATAGCCACGAGTATAAGAGCGCGCTAATTTGCGCGATAGCAGTATTCGATCATGGAACAGAGGGCTGGTGGGATCTTGAGAGCTATCTTCTAATTCTCTCTCGGATAATTAAGCTCGCGCGGTTCTTTATAATAGAGAAGGCACTGTAGCTAGATTTTGTAGCGCTACAAATCGTGTAGATGTGACAGAATAAGCAGATCGCGATCCCATGAATATTATAAAGTGCGGATGACGAGCTGGAGGCCTTAAAGGATAAAAGATACACTAGCGGGTTAGTGGCGGGCAGCCCGATTCTTAGTAGTCTAATAGCTAATAGCTCTGATCTAGGAGATCACTCTTAGATGCTAATTAATTAATGGCCGGCCGTGATCCTGTGTATTCACTGCGTGAGTGAGCTCCCTTCCAGCGCAAGCCTTGGCATCCCTAGCCTCTTAAGGCGGAGCGGACTTAGAAGCTAAGACAGCCAGTTCAGCGCGGGCTTCAGTATCTCTGTCTATCTAATACGGCACGGCCCCGGCAGCCTTAGCGGGCCCAGTGGGCCCAGTGGGCCCAGTAATAGCCAGGGCAGCTAGGGTAGCCAAAACCGACGCGCAGGTTGCACGTTTTAGAACCAGCTAGAGCGGATAATGCGGCAGTTTATAATACGCGGCAGCTATAGCCCCGTGCAAACCCTACTGGATTGGCGCACCTATGGGCTGCGGGTCTACTATAACACTACTATTCCGGGCTATATCACGTAACAGGGGGCCGACGAGCTACTCTACAAGGAGCTGCAGTTTACTATGAGCGACTTCCGGGGCTTCGTCCACGGGCTTACTAGTCCCTAGGCTTAAATCCATCCGACCTCCAATGGATTTACTCGCCCGCTGATTGGTCCCCGGTGTGTGCTCCCGTGGTCCTCGGTGCGTGGCTCTAAGGGGAGAGGAAAGGATCCCCGTCTCTTTCTTTAAGCCCCTTTTTCTCTTCCTTTTCTATAACAGTAATATGATATAGAGAACCATAACTGACTATATCGGGATTATTGTATCGTGTCGCGCGTTATGGCGCGATCACGTCATAGCGCAATTGCATAGTAACTCCTTTTTTTTTTTTTTTTTTTTTTCCCTTTTCTCTCTTCCTTTTCCTTCTTTCTTCTTTTCTCTCGTTTTAAAAGAAGTAACCAGGTTGACCTAATTCTATAAATCGCTTCTTCATTAATTATAGATCTTTTTTTTTATAATCTAACGTATCAAGTCTGGATCTGTACTATATCTCGCTGCCAGTTTGCAGTAACACCTATAAATCTAGCTTATCACTTCTAACGTCGACATTCTTACTATCTTGGTATAACAATATCAGCCCAATGCCAGACAATCTTAACTACTATATTTTAATAGGCCTAGATTGATCCAAATAAGGAGATTCTTCGATATCTATCGCTCAACAGCTCTCCGATTCCTGGTCTACCAGTATTTCGTGGCTATAGCTATCCGCACTGTAATTATATATGCTGTTCAAGCAAGGGAATACGCGAGTATCGATGCAAAAACCATTAAGATCAAGATAGCTTCTTAAAACGTAGTAGACAATTGATTAGTCAAATTCAGGCCCGACTACAGAAGCGCTTAGCCGACCGAATAGTTCACTATCAGTGTTTTTTTCTCACTAGATTAGTCAGTTAATTCTTCGAGATGATCCGCGCAGATATCCCAATAGAACAGAGAGCAGCAAAAACGGCTTCTCTCAAGATCCCTGCCGCCATCATCCGGGCCCGAGTTGAGTAGGTTTTACAGGAGGGCTAGGCCGTAGCAAAACACGCGAATGGCCAAATTCCCGTTGTTAATCCGCACTTGACCGCAGTATTGCCCTGGCTAGAGCTTACACGTTGGTCCGAATACCTGTGCGGGCAAAGCTTGACGGCTGTAATCCTACTAGGCAGCCCGCCCGACTCTATAGCCAAGCCTTTACTTAAGCAGTTTACCGGCAGTGTTCAGCGGCTGATTGATCACGCCTTTCACGCGATTAAGGAGAGCCAGATCAACAAATTCAACCAGATCCAAATTAATATCTTCTTTTGCCGGCCGAGGATTTAGAATTGGCCAATCTAGATCCATCTCCAGCCGGCTATCTACTATCGGTACTGCCAGATCTGGCAGCGTCTAGTCTGCTTTGTCTATCGCAGTAGCCGGAGCAACCAGCTAATCTTGCTGCGTCACCAGCTAACTATCGCCTAGTTTATCGCGCTCAATCAGATGGAGATCTATAGCCAGCGGCTAATAGATCTACCAATCCAGACACAGGATCTAGACCTGTTATAGCGCGCGAGTCAGCGGAAGCAGACAGAGGAGCTACTTGATTAGATCTGCCTTACGTTCTCTATCGCTTTACTCGACCACACCCTTAAGAGAGACCTCTTTAAGAGTACTTTCGTCGGGTTCCTCGCGATCCTCAGAATTAACGTCAAACAGCAGACCTTTCTTAAGCCCTCTAGCTATACTAGCTACCTGTCGGGACTTGTTAAGATAGCTTAGATGCTAATGGCCCTGCAAGCGATCTAATTGGCCAAGGCCGGCCAGATAACGCATCCGGCCGATGCTCTAGACGAGATACGTGAGCGGTTTCTAATATTCGGGGTGCGTGCCCTGTTTGGCTGGATCACGCGGCTGCGGGCATACGGGAAGAAAATCTAGAACAGCACTACCAGCATGGGCTATATCTACTGGAGCGATAACGAGCAGACACTAAGTTATAAAAAGTTACAGTTAAGCATGTCGGGATTCCGCCAATTTGTCGCAAAGCAGGTCTAGCTGGCCCAAACCCAGCTCGAGGGGCTATTTCTATTACACGAGAAGGAGATGCGCGAGAAGACCGTACCTCGACTGGCTTTTCACAAGCTGCGGGATAACCTAATCAATAATACACGTGGATGGAGCTTTCTCAAGAATACTCGGACATGGGTAGCGCTGCCGACAACTAGAGAGCGGTAGCTGCTCGATCGGGTTCTTAAGACTAGCTGGCTTCAGAATAAATTCCTCGAGCTCCGTTAGATCGGCTAAAAAGATTATGTTCTCTGGTAAGAGAGAATCGTGACACGCTATCAGCAAAATGTCGAGAAATTCCTTGAACGACTTCTTCTACTCGTCCATATTACCGACGGCCAATTGGGCCGGGCGACCGAGCTACTTAGTCTCTGCCACAGCAATACTAGACACGGCCGTCATTAGAGTATATTTATTGAGCATGGGCTGGTTAGCACAGTTACCAGCTACCATAAAGGTTATTCAATTAATAATACTACTAAGATTATTTACCGCTATCTTCCTAAGGCGGTTAGCAAGCTCGTCGTCTACTATCTCTGGCTGATTCTTCCCTTTAGCCAGGCGCTCGAGCGGCTTATTCGGAACTACCGCCAGTCTAGCTCACCCTATCTCTGGCCCGCGGGCGAGGGCACATGGGCCAGCGAGCGGCTGCGGAAGGTGCTGCAGCGAAAAGCTAAGACTCATCTAAAGACCAAGCTTAATATTATGTCCTACCGACATGCAGCGATCGCCATCTCGCGTGTCCATCTAAAGGGTGGCGGTTTTAAGCGGGATTACGATACAGACAACGCGCCCTTTGACCAGCAAGCTAGTCATGGATTGTGGATAGCTGGCACAGTATACGCGCGCGAGCTGGAGGAGGCCCTGGGCCATATCGAGGCACGGCGGTGGCAGTACCGGACTGTTAGCCGAGAGTGGTATAAATTTCTTGGTTTCGAGGTCTACCCCAGGGGCCCCCGGGCCCCGGACGTCCGGCGGATATCGGGTTTCGCGCGTTTGTATGGCGCTAGGGTTTGGG